>OU612096.1:32986579-33734479 GCA_914767995.1 Thecocarcelia acutangulata
TTGAAATTGTTTAACAATAATAATGTCTTTAATACAACAACAGCAACTATGTATTATTACCTAACAAGTATATTGCAATAACAACAACACCAACAACAATATGTAAAACATTATATTCCTGTGAATATTGAAAAGTTGTTAAACATTTCTTTGCTAAAAATAAAAAATGAAAATGTGAGAGGGGGCCGTTAACGAAGATGATGGTTTGGCCGGCCGCTTGTTTGTTGAGTGGTTTTTAGCAAATTTATGATTATTAAAGACTTGTCTCTTAATTGAAGTTGATTCATTTGCTCTTATCTCTTTTTTTTTGTTTTTTTTTTGTTTGGTGGCTTCATTATTTTCATATGAACCAGCGACAATGTCATTTTAATCGAAAAGACTTTTTCATTCATTAAGCGCAATATCCGGTAGATTCGACGGTAGCCTTTTCGCTGGCTGGCTAAAATAATTTTCTTTGTTTTAAATAACAGCTGCTGCAAATAATTTGATGCGAACAAGAAGCCAGATAGTGTTATTAAAACTATTAAATTTGATTAATCTTTTTGAGTTTAAGTGAGAATTGATGTCGTCGTGAAAACTGCGACGACACGTAAAATGGGAAAGGAAATCGAGCGGCAATTTGTTATTAACGAAATTTATATGTTAGCTTGACATAAATGGCTATCGTTGAGAGAGTTGTTAACAAAAATTATGATGTTTTGTTGTTAATTGCACTTTACAATGGAAGGAACAGCAATAAAACGAGATGATTGTATTAAGACTTGATAGCGAAGAATCAGATTTGCAAGCCATAAAGAAAATATGCCAATAAAAATCCACTTTAGAAAAGATTGTTTCATCATCAGAGAAAAGTTAATAAAATTTACAGCGGCTGACGCCGTTTTCTTACAGTAGTAAAATTGCATTTTATATTAAATTTGCTTTTTTTCAATTAACAAATTTGCTACTCACCAGTTTTGCTTACTTGCAATATAAACTCACAAAAAAAAACCATGGTACATTTAAAGGGTGGTCCGGCCAACATGAAAGAAGTTAAATGTAAATTAAACAAAACGTGTACAGAGAATTATCTTAATATGTTTTATTATGATAAAAGGGATCTAAGACAATTATGTATAAAATAAAATATCGGAAAAATGTTCGCCACGACTTCGCTGGCATACCTCCACCCGTTGGCTCATATTATCACTAGTTCTGAGATACAATTGAGGTTCAATGCCGTTAATGTTATAAAGGTTCGTAATTAAAAAGACAAGTATTTGGGTTGACGGCTTAATATTGACTCCTTTATTTATCATGTTCTTACATCTATCTTCCTTACGCTAAAGGCCCATTTAGCCGACCGTAAATGTAGAAATGTAAATGCAGTCGTAACAGCTGATCGTTTTTGTTATACGCGAATCCATGAAAACGTTTATCTGACTGTAATGAAATGTAACCGTAACGTCTCAACCTGTAGAAAATAGAATTTCATTACGTGTTTACGTGACAAATGTAGTCAGTGATGGTACATATATATTATTGTGAATGGCACGAAAACCCTGTTTTCGTACTTTTTGTTTATTTGATAATTGAACTGTTTAAGTAGTTATATTTGTATACACGCATAATATGTTTTAATAAATTTAAGATTTTTCTGTAAAATACGCAAAATGGATATACATACATTGGTAGCATAATTTATACACAACGCACAATTTTTGCAACTGTCACATTATATGTAACCACAACATTTATTCACCCGATTTCTAAAAATATATTTTTCAAGCACAATCTTCCAACGATAAAATTTATTTTAAAAAAATTGGTTTATAATATATAGTTATGCTGATATAAATGTAAGAAAGCAATACAGTATAAATTTAGATCTGTGATGAAATGAAAATCTAATAATTAAAAATTTTTAATATTTTTTTAGTATAATAAGCTATTAATTATATATAACTAGTATTTTAGTATTGTTATATACAAAAATGGTATATAAGTTTGTGATTCCGTTTGTAATTTCTACAATTTTTATTTGCGACCGTATAAAGTAAAGGGTGTTTTTTTAAGCTAGATAGAACTTTAAATTGTAAAAAGTAACACAAAAAATTAAATTTTGATGAAACATTTTTTTTATTTGTTTCAGTATACTCTGACAAATCATCATGAATAGACTCACGCTTGAACAACGCTACGAAATTATCCAAATTTACTTTGAAAATCAGTCGTCGATTCGCGCAACTTATAGACGAAAAATTGTGTTCAGCGATGAGGCGCATTTTTGGCTTAACGGGTTTGTTAATAAGCAAAATTGCCGCATGTGGAGTGAGACCAATCCACAAGAGACCCTACAGACTCCATTACATCCAGAAAAATGCACTGTTTGGTGCGGTTTTCATGCTGGTGGCATCATCGGACCTTATTTCTTCAAAAATGAGGCCGGAGCTCGCGTTACGGTCAATGGAGATCGTTACCGCACCATGATCAATGATTTTTTGTTTGAAAATATGGATGACATTGATCCGGAGGAGATGTGGTTTCAACAGGATGGCGCTACGTGCCATACGGCGAACGCAACCATCGACTTACTGAAATCAAAATTTGGCGATAAGTTGATTTCGAGAAATGGACCTGTCAATTGGCCTCCAAGGTCGTGCGATTTGACACCTCTCGATTATTTCCTGTGGGGCTACGTGAAGTCACTGGTTTATGCTGATAAACCAGCAACAATTGACGCCTTGGAGGCCAGCATTGTTCGTGTTGTTCGTGACATACGGCCAGCAGTGCTCGAAAAAGTGGCCCAAAATTGGACGTCCAGAATGCGCTTCGTCAAGAACAGCCGCGGTGCCCATATGCCCGAAATCATTTTCAAATGTTAATGTCACGTATTGATCTTTCGAATAAAAAAAAATTTTGATTACAATTTAATTTTTTGTGTTATTTTTTACAATTTCAAGTTCTATCGGGCTTAAAAAAACACCCTATATATGTATTCTGAATCAGAGTTAATAGAAAAGTCAATAAAGCGATGTCCGTCTGTCTGTCCGTCGGTCGTTGAAATACCGTTTCTGAGAAAACCATTAGACTTAGAAACGTTTTTCTTTCACTCCATCGTGTCATGGGATTGCTATTGAAATTCAGTAATATCGCTTCACATACAGCTGAGAGATATTCAAAATTTCGAAGAAAGCAATTATTTTTTCCAATTTTGTATGAAAATTTTTGAAAAAAAAATTGTTCATTATGCTTCAAACTTCGCACACTTATTATAGTAATAAAATTAGGTTAAATACAGAAAAAGAGAAATTCCGATATCGGTCCATATACTCGTATACCCGAGATATAGCCTAAACCAATTTTTTTAATGAAAATGTCGGGTAAGCGAACTTAAACATTTTTTTGCTTAAAAGAAGTTCAGATAATATAAGGAGGTTACCAAATAGAGAAAATGAAAACTTCCGATATCGGTCCATATATATCCGAAATATAATCTAAACCGATTTTTTAGTGAAAAATTTATTTTGAAATCAGTGGCTGTGTTCTGTAACTCTCGCCACGAGAAACTTTTCGACTGAAACGTGCGAAATGAAACAAAGTTGAAACAAACAGCTGCTTTTCTCACTAAACTGTAGCTATAACTTTTTTGGTGAGTAATAGCTGTCACGTAAGGAATTTACTCGCCATTTTACAGAAAAACTGTGTCTGTAAAACTTTATCACAAAAATTTCCCGCATTCAACTGTCATTATTTCTCGCAAATAAAAAGGCTGTGAGATAGTTTTTCAAATAACAATAATCATCACTAAATGAATAATAATGCTGAAAAATAAGCATTTTGCTGTTAATTTAAGTATCAAATAGATATTTACACAGTTTAGAATGATTGTTTTTTTTTTATTTTAACTTTTTAATTAACTTTTATACCCTTCACACAACAAGTTTTAAGGGAATACTTAAGTTTTTAATTTCAACAATTTTAATATCCGACCCAACATAGTATATTATAACAATTTTATAATGTTTTTTTCAGAATTCACAAATTGCAATTATTTTTTAATTTTACAAAATTTTGCGCATAAATATGTATGTATGTATTTGTAAATAAAATGTAAACATTAGAGCCAAAGCATACATTTTCTAGAATAGCCGACGGTTATAATATGACGCCGTCGAACAAAATCTCTTAAGTTTAGCAATTTTTGGTCGGCGGCGGTACTAATTGTGGCTGGCGCTTTCATTTTTAAAATTGCATCTCGGCATCGTTTTATATTTTCAGACATTTCTAACGTAACGACGTAATCGCTTTGGATAGTTTTCGACATGAGTTACAGACGCAGTTTTTTCTCACTTTTCGAGAAACGATGGAATAATTTGTTTCACAAGTTTTCGACGCGAGAACTTCTCGCCAAAGTTACAGAACACAGCCACAGTTCTGATTATAAAACGAGGTAATTACTCGTAAAATACAGAAAATGGAAAATTGAGTTATCGGTTCATATTTAACCGATTATAGCCCAAACCAATTTTTGCATGATAATTTCCATGAAAGATTTCCTTTTTGGAATGGTGATTACAAGGCAAACTTATTTTTTCCCCGATGTCGGCTCATATATATCCGAGCACATTTAGTACAAATTCTTAATATATACTATATATGTATATAGGTGACTATCGTGAAGGGTATTTTAGATTCGGCCCAGCCGAATGTATTACGCTCCTGCTATATATTAATATTATTATATATTATAAGCAATTGAATTTGTTTTTTTAGAAGTACCAAAGAGCAGAGAACAAAAATTCAAACATTTGTGATTTATTCGCTATATTAGCTTCCAACATTGGTACTAATCAAAAAATTATAAACAGCTTGTTTTTTATGTTTCCCAGCTGTAGCTCATATGAAATGTCGACAATAGACAGAAAAAGAAATATTGGAAATTTTAGGTACCATTTAAACAATTTTCGTACTTTGTGTATATGTACTGAATACTATGAACTCTCATCACTGCTATGAACAGCTGTATTGCTTTTATTTTATTTTTGTAAATTATTTGATATAAAGATACGGACGATGAAAAATTAATTATTTTCTTTAACATACAATGATATAAAAATGAAAAACAGAACACTTTTTCTGTAAATCATTAAGAAGTGAACACTTTTTCTTCACATGCACTTTTGTTTTTTTGTTTGTATCAAAAACACATGACACGGTTTTACGTGTTCTATAAGTGCTACTACATTTTCATTTACGTTACATTTACATTTACGTTACGGTTACAATTTCTACAGTCGGCTAAATGGGCCTTAAGAGTTGTATACTAACGTAGTGTATGTGTATGACGAATCGTTGCACTAAATAGTATTGCATGAGAGTTGCCATTACAATGTTCCGAATTACCGCAGTCTTTAGCTCTTGAATTATTTTTGACTTATTGATGTACACATTTTTATTTTAAATATCCTCAAAGAAAGCAGCCCAAGGGTATCATATTACATGAAATGAAAAAAGTGTTTTATTTAAAGAAACATATATCTACAAATGTACATATGTTGATAAAAACAAAATAAGATGAAAACTGTACAAAAAACTCGTTTTGAGGGATAGTGTAAATCAAAACGTTAGTTTATTATTAAGATCTAAACATGCGTATGGGTGTGGTAAACAACAATACTATGACGTAGCCAACCATACTTCCAGCTAACCATATTATGGTTGTCCCCAACCATACTATTGTCACAATCATTACAATTTTTATGGTCAACCATACTATTGTTGTGATCAACCCTACTATGTTATATTCAATCATATTAATATGGTTATATATTACCCTTAAATTCGCAATCTCAGACGAAGTGCTTAATAAATATTATTGATTTTTTACAGCTAATAGATACTTCAACATTAAAGACGAAATTTGCGCTTTCATCTCATCAAAAAACAACCCGACTGAGTTTTCGAATTATTTTTAATTATTTTATTTCATGAAATGGTTCTATTAAAATAAAGTTATTTGCGACATTAGTATAGATCTTTACTAAAAGTAATGTAGTTATATATGACAAAAATATGATTTCTTTGAATAATAATATGCTTGAGTGTGATAATAATATGGTAACTTCAATTAATACTATAGGTACTTACTATTATAACAATATTGAATCAAAACATAGGAAAGTTGTTTATAATTTTTTTTTTTTTTTTACAATACTATGGAGAGCCATATGTTATTTCAAATATAACAATATAGTTTTATCAGGTGCCCCTAGAATATTGTTATATCAACCATATATTTTTTCTACGTGTATTTAGTATTAAGATTTGAATACTTGTTATTAGTTCATTTTGAAGATTCAGTAAATAAAAAATGTTTAAAAAAAAGAGCTATTGCTTCGTTGGAGATATGGCAATTGGAACCATTCTCTTGGAGCCATATACTCCAGATCCATATGCTTAAATTCTAGCCATAAGGTTGTTTTCAGAAGACCAACACTACATAAGCCAAGCGGCTTCCTAGAGTTTTATATATTAAACGAAGAACTCCTCTATCTCATAGAAAGCAGAGTGGCCTGGTTTCACACCAACGTAAAATCTGCTTTCCGTGTGGACCGAACGTAGCACAGATGTGATAACGATTTCCTTAGGTACCCGCCTTACCTCACTGAAGTCTTAAGAGCAGGAAAAAGAATGCATTCTCCAATGCTCACTTATGTTATATACCATGCATGAGTACCAATTCGATCCCATATTTTGAGCTTTATATTCTCCTGGGTTAAAAGCACAGCATTTCTTATACTCTTTCCGATGTCTGCGTCATGGCACCCACCTTCAATGCAACTCCACCCCGAGTTCCATGAACACTCCCCGCGATTTCGGCCTAAACCGTAAACATCATGTTACTCCCCGAAGGTCCGCACCATAACCGGCAGGAACTAGTTGCTGGGGCTTCCGCTTCCCGTGATACCAGATTTAATTCTCTGGTCAGGCTTCATATCCCAAGGACTATTTCAGGCTCCAAATACTACAGGGACTGGTAACCCTGCCGAGCGCTGTACAGATTGTGAAAACTAATTTTCATCTGCACCTGCATTGACGGAATACTAAAAAGCCTGCCTAGTTATTTTAGGTCTAAGTCATAGCCACAACTTTTCAGACAAGATGCAGGCACTGACCATCATTAGCGCCAGGATAGTCTATAAAACAGAGCTGCCTGAAGGGCTGCTTGTACAACTGGGCAGAATGTTTCATTGATGTGCATCAGCAGCTGCCTTGATGACCTTATTCTATGATGGACCAATTGCATGGAGTGAATTATTAAATCACAGCTAGATTGTAACACCCCAGTTAGGCACCTCAACCATGATCAGCGCCAAGGTAGACTATAAGTAGAACCTTTCGCGGGCTTGCTGATCTTCGTTCTGCCAATTAATCCCTGGTTAGGGGTACAGAAGTCTAACACAACATAAGCTATGCGACTTTCTAGAGTTGTATTTGCTACAACAAACGAGGAAGTCCTATCTCTCTACAAGGCCACAGAAAGTACAGTACCCTGGTTTAGTGTACACCAAGGCAAGACCTGCTTTCCGGGGACCGAGCTTAGTACAGATTTTGAAAATTGATTTATATCAGTATTTGCTGTGTCGGTCTTAAGTGATGATATGCAAACTCTACGGCGTTAATTATTCACGATTCACCTGATTCACTCTGTGTGGCTTGCAAGCCTCAAACAGGTCGCAACTTTTGCCAACACTTTGTAGCAATATGGACAAACCCTTGCTGAAGAGCTCGGAGCTTCTAATAATGAAATTTGCCAGACATCAATGGAAGACAAGGCTTAGTTAGATGTTGGGACGAACTGCATTACAAGTATCAGCCCTTAAACAACACATCACATCACTGGTTCTTCACATTACAGTTATCTGTTGCAAGACAACAGCTCCTGGGAGGGGTTAGTAGCCCTCGAAAGCTGGCATTGCACCATTGTTATGAGCGAAGACTAATTCCCTTTCCTGCGATTTTAGACTTAAGCCACATTCAGAACGTTACAGCATGATTAGCGTCGAGCTGGTCTGCAAGCAGAACCTCTAGGTAGCTTTACTTGTCTCCTTTTTGGCAATTAGCTCTTCGTGGGGGTTTCAGAAGTCTAACACAACATAAATGATGCGGCTTCTCAGAGTTTCATTTGCTACAACAAACTAGTAACTCCTACTGCTCTATACCCCAGAAAGCAGAGTAGAGTGCGGTGGTACCAGGCAAAAACTTCTCCCCGGGGGCACAGCGTAGTACAGTAGAACTTCGATATGATGCACTGTAGCTGTGTTTTATTGAGACTCTTTAAAGAACCTGTGTTTTTTTTAAGTTTCTCCATTTGCCAGAGTTCATAAAATCATTTCATTAAGCAAGCCTGATTACTCGATTAACTAAGATTTAAAGTTTAAACCTCTTTATATACATTCATATGTTTACTGATAACTTTTTTAATCTCTGCCAAATATTTAACTTCGCACAAGATTTCATTTTCATCTCCTGTTCGTTTAAATTTAATCCTGACACAAATTATTGAAATAAAAAACTTTTTTTTTTAATAAAATTTTATTTTCACAAATATTTTTTTATGCGATTTAAATACAACCATCATTTTTAATTTAACTAATGAATATTATAAATATTCAGGATGTCATAATAACAAAAAAAAAAGACAATTTTCGTAACGTAACGCGATATTTACAAATTCATTTTATTCTTCATTTGCAATGAAAAGTAAAAAATTTATAAAAATAAAATTTTATTAAATTTTTATGTTACGAACATCTGCTGTGTTGACGGTTGCTGCTAATTCTTTTTCATATTTTGTGAACTTTTTTCGCTGTTTTTTTAAGTTTCGCTTAAAAACACAATCAATGTTCCCAACAGCCACAAGATGAGCAAAAGTTGGAAAAGCGAAAAATAAAAAACAAATATTGTCAATAATATAAAAAGCAATTGATTGAATACCACATACTTTGATGGTGCATGAATAACAAAATGACACAAAAAGCAACAACAACAACAGCAGCAGCAGCAGATTTAACTGGGCCATTAAATGCAAATGCTTTGCATACAATAACAACTACAATACAACAAGCTCGTTCTTGCGTTCGTGGCGCAAAGTAAAGAAGAAAAAAAATCATAACCCAATTGCAACTCTGTTTGTGAAAATATTGCGAACAAAAAAAAAAAAAAAATCCATCAAACTTGTGTTAAAGGAATGCAAATATGTTATAGATAATAAAATTCATACACTGCGAAAAAAAATCAGTGCATAAATATCAATTTCCACAAGACCTGAGCTACAAAAAGTGACCACACTGCCACTTAGGTTAGGTTAGATTGTACAGGACGCCAGCCCCCCGGGGAACAGGTTTTGCCTTGGCGTATTCCTAACTTAGGCGCTCTGTTTTTCGGTGAAAAGAGGGGAAGGGGTCCCTCGTTTGGTGCGGCAAACAAAACTCTAGGAAGCCACATGACTTATGTTGTGTTGGCTTCCGAAACTCTTACCAAGGGTATAAATTGGCAGAACGGGGATCAGCATGGCCCCCGGGAAGTTCTGCTTGCGGTTCGACCCGGGCTGATCATGCTTGAGGTGCCTACCTTGGCTGAAACGTTCTGGCTGTGGTTGAAACCTAAAACGCAGGACGGGAGTGTTAGTATCCTTGATAATTGTTTGGTGTGTGGCTTTTTTCGGGGACTAACAATCTCTCGAGGATCTGTTGCCTATACAACAGATACGTTTACTGTAAGGAACCAGTGGTGATGGTTGACGGGTGAGTTGGTTTAAGGATTGATTGCTGGGAAATTGCATACATGTGGGATTAGAAAGCCCGAACTCCTCAACAAGAAGTTGTTCATATGACCGCAATCAGCCACACGGGGGCGCTGGTGAATCGTGAAAAGTTCACTCCGTGGAATTGGTCCACCATCAGGTTATGCCGTCAAGGCAGGTACTGATGTAAATAATTTTCACAGTTGTACAGGCCGCCAGTTTCATGAAACCAGCCCACTTGGGTCCTTTTGGTCCCGTTGTGTTCTCCCTGAGGGAGAAGTGCAGCCCATGGGACTTACACTTCCGCCGACGGTTCAGATCCAAACCAACCCGAAAGCCGGATAAAGGAATCCAGACCGTTTACTCGGCATTCCGATATGTTTGCCAACCCGTGCAGCATCGGTCCGCCTAGATACAGCGCTCTCATAGAACAGAAAGCTGGGCACCGACAAAGGAAGTGCTCAACACTTTCCCCCTCGTCCTCATCCCCGCAACTTCTACAAAAATCATTAAATGGAAGATTTAACCTCCTAGCATGCGTCTGACAATGTCCTGTCAGAACTGCCACCAAGGCGGGGAAATCTCTTTAGGACCGCGGTTCTTCTACGATCATACGCAGGCCATGTTAGCCTTGCTACTCGGCAGGTGGCCTCACCAGACCATCTGTCCTGTGCAGTCTCTATAAGTTGACGCTGCACTTGGTTCTTACAGCTGTTAAGCGGGACTCCTACCATTGTATCAATGTCTCGTCGCTGCAAACGGGCCCCGGGTTTTGCCAGTTCATACGCCACAATATTTTTAGGCACTCCACTGTGCCCCGGAACCCAGAAAAGCTCCAGATTTGTATGTCTCGCTATCTCATTAAGAGATAATTGGCATTCCTGAACCAACCTGGATGTTGTATAGATACCCACAAGCTCATTTAACGCCGCCTTACCATCAGTATAGATTCGTATGCCCTATGGCACCTCAACCAGTTAGCTGCTCTCAAAATAGCTGTAATTTCAGCCTGCATTACGCTACACCCATCATATAGCTTAAAACTGATCCTCCTCTGATACTGGGGCATAAAGATGCCGCCACCAACTCGACCATCGACTTGTATCCATCTGTGAAAATTTCCAGCACGTTCCCTTGGCGACCCATTTGATTGGCTATCAAGGCCGTCCTTACTAAGATCACGTCAAATCTCTTGTAGGGCTTTAGACCAGGTGCACAGTAATCAATATACTGCGGGAGGTCCATTATACCTTCTATTATCGAAGCATGACCTTCTGTCGCTTCTTTCCACATTCCACTGGCTTTTAGACTGATTGCCGAGCACACTGCCACCTAGAACTTAATAATTATTGGCTCAAAGCTATCACAAGGGAAACAGTTAACAAAATTTCTATATTAAAATTTATTTGATATTTAATTATTTGATCTTGTTTAAGTAAATAAATCCAAAGATCGTTTTATTTTATGTAAAAAATTCAACAGTATTTATTTTCAATATTTCGATAGCAATATGTTATCATCGTCAGGAAATAATATATTAATTTTCCTGACGACGATAACAAATTGCTATCGAAATATTGAAAATAATTACGGCTGAATTTTTTATATAAAATAAAAGGATCTTTAGCTGGAAAAATAAGAAATATTTATTAAAATTTATATAGAAAACATTTGTTCTATATAATTTTGCCAATCATGATTTTTATTATTATTATATTTTTTTTCAACATGTGCGCTTTAATGAACATGTATTTATTTAACACAAATGACATTGAGGCATAATGGAACTGCACACATCGTCGTCATCATAATCATCAGCTGGCTGCTGCACTCATCAGCATCATCGTCATCAACGCCACTGCCATCATCGTCATTTTTATAATTTTTATTATGATTGTTATTGACAACATTGTTAATCGATAAATTGTTAAACTATAAGTGAATGAATGAATAAATGAATGAGGGATTTGACAAACGAATTAATGAATGAATGAATATTTTGAATCTCAGGTCAGCAGCAGGCTGCTTGTGAATCTATATTTAATATGCTTGTACAAACCGCACAAACACATGTTGACATGCTTGTAGCAGCAAATGACACTGACTGATGGATAACACTGTGCAACAATATGACATTTCTAAAGCTATGTACACACGGTTGTCAGATGTTATAATATTGTAAGATCTGGCAACCTGCTGACAGTATAGTGACAATGAAAAGTAAATTGTGTATTCAGACGATCGTAAAATTGTGTGAAGTAAATTGTGTGTTCAGACGATCGTAAGAAAATCTTACAATTTTATTTTCAGACTATGGTCTGACAAATAATTCATCTGACAACAAAAATTGCCAGTTCAAACGGTTGTCAGACTGTTAGATGAAAAAAATTGCCAGACATGTTGTAAGGCATTGCCACTTATGTATATCAACAACCATCTGTTGGCAGTGTTGCTAGTCAAACTTTTTTCTGACAATGATGCCATTGTCAGGTGCATTAATTTTATACATCTGACAATTAAAACTGAGCTTACAATACCAGCCAATTATCTGGCAATGCGACGAAGAGTGTTCTCACGATTGTCAAATGGCTGGCAACATTGTCGTCTTACAATTGATTGACAATGGTTTTTCTGACAACGTTGTAAGCTAAAAATTGGCAGTTCACACGATTGTAATACATTTTCAGACAATTTTACTGGCAATATTGTAAGATCTGACAACCGTGTGTACGTAGCTTAACTGTTTTCAGAATAATACCGTATAAAACAACAGATTCTGGAGCCGGGGTCCAAAGTATGTAAGCATCAAAAAGGGATCAATAGGAGCTAAAGTTGGTTTGGAAATTTGCCGAAAGGACGATAAAAGTCGACAAGTTAGCATAGAAATCATATCACTCCTTAGTTGCAAGAAAGTAATATCTTAAAAAATTTACAGCCTGTTCGACGATATCGAATGAAAATGTATGCGAAAGAAAGCTAGTCACTCACATTCGAATCAATTTGGGTTTGTCTATGTCACTATTGTTCGTTCGCATGAACTTATGTATTTTAATTGAATTTTGACACATCGTTCGCATAGAATAAAGCTAGAAAAAACACAAATCAATTTTCTTTCGCCTAGGGTGCGAATGAACTTATCCTTTCGACATCGGCGAACGGACAGGAAACATGTTTGCAGGCAACTTATTCCACAAGCGAAGCGTACGGCTGGAAAACTCTCTCTCTCTCTCTCTGTCTCTCTCTCTCTCTCTGTAATCGACGTATCGAGGAAGAAAACGGCAGAACCAAAGTTGTATGCCTATGTATTTTTCTCGAAACAATATTTTTTGTGTTATGACTTTATTGCTATAAAAGAGCGATATTATCTTTTTATACCGGACTAATAATGGCAAACCCAATATGAAAAGCCCAGTTATATCGTGTAAAGTTATATCTGGAGAAACGACTCCGAACACATATCTTAAACCCGATCAAAATGCTTGACAAGCATGATAATGGTATGTTTGATACCGACAATGCTTGATGGAAAATCAAAAATTTTTTTTTTTTTTGGAACGCTTGCTGTCACACGATGTGTTGTGTAACGTCACGTTGTAGTGCACGCCATCAGCCATGAACAGCTTTTCATTATTAATAGGTAGACAAGTAAATAATATATGGCGTAATTATCACAGAAGGTTAGATTGTACAGGTTGCCAGTTTCGTGAAACCAGCCCACTTGGGTCCTTTCTTGGTGCCGTTGTGTTGCCTGAGGGAGGAGTGCAACCTGTGAGACTTACACTTCCCCCAACAGTTCAGACCCAAAATAACCCGAAAGCCGGATAAAGGAATCCAGTCAGTTCACTCCGCATTCCGATATATTTGTTAACCCGTACAGCATTGGTCCGCCTATTTACAGCGCTCTCATTGAACAGAGAGCCGGGCACCGACCGAGAAGTCTTCCATTTAATGATTTCTACAGAAATCATCCTTAACGTCCTAGCATGAGTTTTGCGTCAATAATAACAAATATTTTTTGGAGCGCAAACATCTGCCATTATAGTTCAGTATTCAGTATAAACACTTATTATTTTCACTCGCTATAATAGTGTCCAACTTTGTACCTAAAAAACATGTTCTGCGGGGAAATCATTCATTTGAAGAAAACGGCTGCTGAAGGTTATCGATTCTTGGCAAAAGCTTACGGCCAACATGCACCAGCCGAAAATTTTTGAAGGTGAGCAATTTTTCCATACATTTTGGCATAAAATAAGGCCAGAGAATGCGTCGTACAATAGGATCCATTTTATTTTGGCAGCGATTTTTTTTATGCTCTGACTTTGAAGCAGAAATGCTTTCAACAATATTACTACACTTTTACAAATTTCATACATTTTGTAAACAAAACCAAAACTTCAAAAGTAAAAAATAGAAATAAAAGAAACAGCTTTTTTACAAAAAAGAACATTAAATGACATTTGTGAAGTTGCAGCCGTCGGTGCAATTATGTGAGAGTAGTTTTTGCTTGTAACGAGTGATTTTTTTGCTATTATCTTTTTGGCAACACTAGTTTTGACAGCTCACGCACGTTTTGTATCTTGTGCCACTGTCAAACATCTTCAGTTTGGTCTATAATTTAATCATGAATCGTCTTACGAACGAACAACGCTTGCAAATTATTGAATTTTATTACCAAAATGCGTGCTCTGTTAAGAAAGTTCATCGCGCGCTTCTTCCATTTTATGGTCAGTTTAATCGACCTACTGAGGCTTCTATTCGGGCTATTGTAAAAAAATTTCTTACCAAATTTACATTGTTGGACATTAAACCACCAACACGCTTACGTAGAGTGCGAACTGAAGAAAATATCGCAGCCGTATCGGCCAGTGTTGGTGATGACCGTGAATTATCGATTCGGCGCCGTTCGCAGCAATGGGGCCTCTGTTACTCCACTACGTGGAAAATTTTGCGGAAGGATTTGGGTGTGAGACCTTATAAGATACAGCTGGTGCAAGAATTGAAGCCAAACGACCTACCACAACGCCAAATTTTTGGTGAATGGGCTCTTGAAAAGTTAGATGAAGATCCACTTTTTTATCGAAGAATTGTGTTCAGCGACGAGGATCATTTCTGGTTGAATGGATACGTGAACAAGCAAAACTGCTATATTTGGAGTGAAGAGCAGCCAGAAATATTGCAAGAGCTACCAATGCATCCACAAAAACCAACCGTTTGGTGCG
Source organism: Thecocarcelia acutangulata (assembly GCA_914767995.1). Taxonomy (NCBI): domain Eukaryota; kingdom Metazoa; phylum Arthropoda; class Insecta; order Diptera; family Tachinidae; genus Thecocarcelia; species Thecocarcelia acutangulata. The sequence goes on from OU612096.1 coordinate 33,001,586, forward strand.
GATTATGGGCTGGCGGCATCATTGGGCCGTATTTCTTCAAAGATGATGTGAATCACAACGTTACTGTGAATGGTGAGCGCTACCGTGCGATGATAACAAACTTTTTTTTGCCCAAAAGGGAAGAGCTTGACTTGCATGACAAGACGGTGCCACATGCCACACAGCACGCGAAACAATTGACGAATTGAGAGGCGAGTTCGGTGAACAGTTTATTTCACGCTTGGGACCAGTCAATTGGCCGCCCAGATCGTGCGATTTAACGCCTCTAGACTATTTTTTGTGGGGCTATGTTAAGGCTAATGTCTATAGCGACAAGCCCGTTTCGAGTGACGCACTGAAAGCCAACATTGCCAACATTATTCGTGAGATACCGGCCGAAATGTTGGAAAGAGTATGCCAAAATTGGACTAAGCGGGTGGACCATTTGAGGCGCAGCCGCAGCCAACATTTGCATGAAATAATCTTCAAACATTAAATTATATCGACGCAACTATCGATCCAAATAAATATTTTTTTTTTTTTTTTTTTTTTTTTTTTTTTTTTAAGCATTTTTTTATTTATTGAATCTTCAAAATGAACTAACAATAAGTATTCAAATCTTAATACTAAATTTAAAATTAAAAAATGTAATTCTTAAGTCCGGCCAATGCTAGACAAAAAGTTTTATTATGCGGGAGCTATTTCGGTAAAATCACCTATTGAGCAATCTGATGGTGGCAGCGGTATCCCTTCTTTTAAGCCGAGTGTGGCCACCAAAATTAAGTATATTGCGAGCAAGAGGGTTTGGATGAAGTTCCAGTTTACTGATATACCTTGTCGCGTACTTAGAAAATTCCTCTTTTACCAGCGGAACACTCAGATCGTTATGAATTCGTGAATTTTTTACGTACCATGGAGCTGCAGTAATCGTTCGTAGAATTTTGTTTTGTCGCCTTTGGATTTTTTCAATGTTTGACGCTGAGGCGGTGCCCCATAACTGAATTCCGTAGCACCATATAGGCTTTAGTATTGCGTTGTATAACAAAAGTTTGCAATCTAATTTCAGTGTCGAATTTCTGCCCATAAGCCAATTTAGCTGCGCTGCTTTTAGTTTTAACTGAGTGACCTTTGCTTCAATGTGAGACTTCCATGTTAGCCTACGGTCCAGGTGAATACCAAGGTACTTAACTTCGTTGTGCTGCGGAATAGGTGAGTTGTTAATTTGGATAGGCGGACATGTTTGCCTACACAGTGTGAATGTAACATGAGTACATTTCCGTTCATTAACTTTGATTTTCCAAAGTTTTAGCCATTTCTCTAATATTGAAGTATATTCCTGTAAATTTCGTGATGCTAAATGGTGGTTTTCATGAACACTCAAAAACGCTGTGTCATCTGCAAAGGTAGAAGTGTGGAGTCCAGATGTCGTTGGCATGTCAGAGGCGTAAATCAAATATAAAGTAGGCCCCAGTATGCTGCCTTGGGGAACTCCTGCCTTGATTGGCTGAGTTGGGCTAATAAAGTCGCCTTCTCTGATAACAAACTTCCGCCCGTATAAGTAGCTTTCCAGAAGCTTGTGTGTATTTGCAGGCAAATTTAGCTTTATTTTGTGCATTAAGCCGTCGTGCCACACTTTATCAAACGCTTGAGAAATATCAATGAAAAGAGCTGAGCAGTACTTCTTCGCCTCAAAGGTTTGTCTTATGACATTGACTAGTCTGTGCGTTTGTTCTATGGTGCTATGCTTAGCCCGAAAGCCAAATTGATGATCAGGGATGCATCCCACATTGTTCAATATTGGACTCAACTTCGCCATTAACAATTTTTCGAATAGTTTTGAAATTGTTGGTAAAAGACTTATTGGTCTATATGATTCTACCTTAGTCAGATCCTTCCCTGGCTTGGGTATCATAGTAATCATTGAGACCTTCCACTCTGCAGGATAATACTCAAGGCGTAAAATGGCGTTAAAAATAAAAAGTAGAACCCTTCTAGCTACACGAGGTAACTGTTCAAGCATTTTACCAGTAATTTGATCAATGCCTGGAGCTTTCCTGGGGTTTGTATTACCGATAACGTTTTCGACATCTTGAAAATTAAATCTCAAAGACACAGGAGGTCTAACAACATATGGTGGTAATTCCGCTGTATTATTCTCTGAATCATTTGTGATAAAAACGTTTCGCAAATGATCGACATACAACGTTCCCTTTTCAGAATCGCTTCTTGCCCAGTCGCCAGTTGAATTTCGCAAAGGTGGCTTACCTATTACGGGTCTTTTTAAACCTTTTGTCGCTTTCCACAAAGAATAATCAGATTGAGGGGTACCATCAAGGCTTTCCAAATATGTTTTAAGGGAAGCCATTCTATGGACTTCAAGCAGATTTCTTAGCTGAGTTATGCATTCCCGTAGCCTAGCTTTAAGTTGGGGCGACCTGCGAAGTTGCCACTCTCTTCTGACTCTTCTTTTTTCTGACAGAAGTTGCTCAATTTCAGATGAATAAGTTCTATTGCTCTCATTTCTAGGTCTTAAATGACTAGTGGTAGCATGCTGTACGGCCAGTTTGAGGTTTTCAGAAAAATTGTTAATTGACCCATCAATATCCTCAGGCGTTCTCAAGGCGATATTTTCAGTACAATGTGTGCTCAAAAATTTTTTGTACTTTAACCAATTAACTCTATTGACAGTCAACGGTGAGCCAATCTCTTGGGGGAACGAAACAGAGATTATAGTGGGAGAGTGATCTGATGACAAATCTAATGAAGGCTCCACTTGCATCCACTCTAAAGGAAAATTTTTCGCAACTCCAAAATCTATAACGTCTGGGATCTTTCGTCGGTCTGTCGGCCAATAAGTGGGGTGTCCGCTTGAAACCACATCTAAGCCCATTTTGGAAACGGTGTCAAAAAGCACACGGCCTTTCGAGGTAATTAAGCGTGATCCCCAAAAAGTGTGTTTAGCGTTATAGTCGCCAGCCGCTAAAAATCGAGGCCCAAGTGATTTGAAAAAATTTGAATATTGGCTTTCTGTTATTGAAAATCGGGGCGGTGAGTAAATCGAGGAAATAACGATTTTTTCATGAAAATATTCAATGCATATATTAGTTGCTTGGAGATACTCCTCACATGTCTCGTTCATTAAATAATGCTTAATTCTGGATTTTATTAGAATTGCGGATCCTCCGCAAGATCTTCCGCGGGGATCTTTAGTGTCATATAATGCGTACCCATTAATTTTGAAATAACTGTTGGTTGTCAAATGGGTTTCAGCAATCAACATTATATCGATTTGCTTTTCCATAAGGAAGTGCTCAAGTTCAGTTTTTTGTTGGCGAATGCCGTTTGCGTTCCAGAAACATATTTTCAACCAATTCATTTTTTTAAAATTGCCTGCAAAATAGTGGATTGCATTTTCAGCATTTCCTGCATCATGTTCGTCATGGAAACCGTAAATGTATTTATAGATTGAACAAGAGTCTGCAGAGTTGCCTCAAGATTGCTAAAATTTTGGTCGGAGTTTTGAGGCTTGGGCTCCTGATTCAAGTTTGGTTTATCGGATTTTACCACATTCGCATAAGAAATTTGTTGGGGGTTTTGCACGTGTATATGGCTGGTTGGCTGGCGTACCTGAGGGAAATTGGTTGTAGAAATGGTGTTTGACTGCTGGGGTGGCATATTTAAAATTGATGGCCTATTTGTCATTGATCTCTTGAAGTGAGTATAGACAGGACAACCCCTGTAGTTTGCAGTGTGGTTACCTCCACAATTACTGCATTTTTTAACGCTCGCGTCAGTCTTAGGTTTTTTGCACTGTGATGTACCAAATAAATATCTCATGCATTTTTCTGAATTTTATGTGTTTTTTTTTTTAATTTCCGATAGTTCTTATAAAATCACCCATTAGTTGCAGACGTATTCTGTTTCATCCAAGGCGAATTTATACAGCTGAATGCAAGCCGTAAGGCGAATTCAGCACCACTATGTATTTTGTTAATATAAAACATATTGAAGAAGGAAAAAATAATCACCTGAGCTGTCAAGTCAACATCTACAAGGTGGCAGCGCTACAGCATGTAACAATTTTTTCCTACTGGCAATATAGTAAGCTATTTACGTCAAATGTATTGTTTACATTTTTAAAAGTGAATTTAGATTTTTATTTTGAATAAAGCATGTAAAAAATATTTTGTGAACTATTTTTATGTTCACAATGTTATGTTGAAATAACAATAATTTATAATTATGAAAAGGTACATTCATAGTTTATAATTGTGAAAAAGTTACAAATATGTTGTGTACGTGCCTTTCTTTTGTTGTTTTGTTGTAATTTTGCCCTACTGCTTCCACCATGTAGATGTTAATGTACCTTGTGCTAAGTTTACCTAGTAATGAATTCGCCTTGGTTTCATCATTAACTTGACGAAAATTGTTGTCACACGCACAAAGAGCTTCCATTATCATTTGAAAGTATTGGGATTCATTCAAAAGTAAGAAAATTCAGTCCCATAAGAATTGAAGTCGAGAGGCGTAGAAAGGCAATCTACTGCTAATGTATCTAGTCCTGGTAATCCTGTTTTATCTAATCTTGGTTAGCTAAAAATGTTGGACGGTGAGCAATTAAAATCATTGCTTGACGAAAATTGTTGTGAAACGCTGGAAGCCGAGAGGCGTTGAAAGGTGATCTTCTGTTGATTCTAATTCTGGTAATCCTGATTTATCTAATCCTGGTCAGCTGAAAATGTTTGAAGGTAAGGAATTGAAAGCATTACTTGACGAAAATTGTTCTGAAACTCAAGATCAAAGAGCTTGCATTATCATTGGGAGTTCTACAACAAGTCATATCAAAGTATTGGGATTCATTTAAAAGGAAGAAAATTCAATTCTATAAGAATTAAGCCCGAGAAGAGCTGAAAAGCGATCTTCTGCTGATTTATCTAAAAGGGGCTTCCTTACATCCTGTAAACCTCGAAAAGCAACTACTCGCAAGCCATTTATATTCCGTAGTCCATTTTAGCGGCAACATATATATTGCATAAAATTGCACACACATTTTTTACGTTGCACAGTGTAAGCACTCAAGTGCACAACATTTTTAATGTTTAATTAAATTTTATGAACTCTTAAAATGTCATCGATTGTTATTTAAGCAAACCAATGCCTGAACGAGCCTGTCTTCGCATGTGAATACACTTGTTACACTTAAAAAAATTTTACCTTAGCAGAAGGAAGTTTTTTCTTAATTAGTTTTTTTAAATTCATATGTTTGTAAAAAGTAGTTTTTTTAAAAAATTGAATGCAAACGTGTTTTCCAAGCCATAAAGAGAAAGCCATAATAAGATTTATTAAACTGATTTATTACTGGTTAATAGTTTAACTGACATCGACCCGTCGTAGAGTATTACGGTTTGACCTGTCATTTTGCCGTGTTGAATGAGTTTTTAAAAAATAAATGTTCTTCTACTGCATTTCAGCAGATGAATATTTTAACAATTGTAAAAAATTATCATTAATCAACAACATCTTCTTAATGAAATATGAGAATGTTTAAAATATTCGTATTAAAAATAAAATTAAATGGATTTTTAACCCTTAGAGAGGCGCAAGAAACTATAATATAATAACTGAGTAAAATAATGCTGATGACATAGAGGTTAATTACAGTTTTCAAAATCTTCTTGAGTTTGTAACAGATTAAAGGATATAAGTAATTTTTCTTTAGTCTATTACAAACTCTCGTGGAGGGCAACAAGGCCATAGAGGTTTATTACAGTTTTCAAAATCTTCGTGAGTTGGTAACAGACTAAAGTAACAAATGCGTAATTTTTCTTTAGTCTATTACAAACTCTCGTAGAATTCAACAAGGTCATAGCGGTTTATTTCAGTATTCAAAATCTTTTCGAGTTTGTAACAGATTTAAGGAAAAAATTAGTAATTTTTCTTTAGTCTATTACATCTATTACAAACTCTCGTGTAGTTCAACAATTCCATAGCGGTTTATTACAGTTTTCAAAATCTTCGAGACTTTGTAGCAGATTAAAGGAAAAAATGAGTAATTTTTCTTTAGTCTATTACAAACTCTCGTGTAGTTCAACAATACCATAGCGGTTTATTACAGTTGTCAAAATCTTCGTGAGTTTGTAACAGATTAAAGGAAGAAATGAGTAATTCGTCTTTAGTCTATTACAAACTCTCGTGGGGTTCAACAAGACTATAGAGGTTTATTACAGTTGTCAAAATCTTCGTGAGTTTGTAACAGATTAAAGAAAAAATGAGTAATTTTTCTTTAGCCGGTTACAAACTCTCGTAGAATTCAACAAGGCCATAGAGGTTTATTGCAGTTTTCAAAATCTTCGAGAGGTTGTAACAGACTAAAGCAAAAAATCTATGACAAACTCTCGTGGAGTTCAACAAGGTCATAGCGGTTTATTACAGTTTTCAAAATCTTCTCGAGTTTGTAACAGATTTAAGGAAAACATCAATAATTTTTCTTTTTAGAAATGTTGTGCCTTTAGGCTGGAGTAAACGTGCAACGTAACCATTTTATACCTTCAAATTAGACTAAAAGTTTGTTATATTGTGGTTAATTACATTGAGTAAATAAAGGGTGTTTTTTTAAGCTAGATAGAACTTTAAATTGTTAAAAGTAACACAAAAAATTAAATTTTGATGAAACATTTTTTTTATTTGTTTCAGTATACTCTGACAAATCATCATGAATAGACTCACGCTTGAACAACGCTACGAAATTATCCAAATTTACTTTGAAAATCAGTCGTCGATTCGCGCAACTTATAGACGACTTCGTCATTTGTATGGCGTACATAATCGTCCATCTGAACAAGCCATTCGTCGAACTGTGGATAGATTTTTGCCGCATATGGAGTGAGACCAATCCACAAGAGACCCTACAGACTCCATTACATCTAGAAAAATGCACTGTTTGGTGCGGTTTTCATGCTGGTGGCATCATCGGACCTTATTTCTTCAAAAATGAGGCCGGAGCTCGCGTTACGGTCAATGGAGATCGTTACCGCACCATGATCAATGATTTTTTGTTTGAAAATATGGATGACATTGATCCGGAGGAGATGTGGTTTCAACAGGATGGCGCTACGTGCCATACGGCGAACGCAACCATCGACTTACTGAAATCAAAATTTGGCGATAAGTTGATTTCGAGAAATGGACCTGTCAATTGGCCTCCAAGGTCGTGCGATTTGACACCTCTCGATTATTTCCTGTGGGGCTACGTGAAGTCACTGGTTTATGCTGATAAACCAGCAACAATTGACGCCTTGGAGGCCAGCATTGTTCGTGTTGTTCGTGACATACGGCCAGCAGTGCTCGAAAAAGTGGCCCAAAATTGGACGTCCAGAATGCGCTTCGTCAAGAACAGCCGCGGTGCCCATATGCCCGAAATCATTTTCAAATGTTAATGTCACGTATTGATCTTTCGAATAAAAAAAAATTTTGATTACAATTTAATTTTTTGTGTTATTTATTAAAAAAACACCCTATATTTGTATCAATTTATATGTATGAATACTGGCAATTAATTTTTGAATTGAAATTATTAAAAGGTTAAACATAGGAAAGAAATCGTTTATTGAATCAAACATAAAAATTAACAGGTATTTTGTGATTTCCTTTTTGAAGTGGATGGACTGATATGCTTGGTATGCCAACTATAGTTTTAATTAATGTGATTAAATATTTAATTTTATCAATAAAATTTTTAATTGACTGAAATAAAAGGATAAATTAGTGACTGTTGTACCGATATGCCAATTAAAGTTTTTAATTAAGGCGATTAAATCCTTAATTGTATCAATAAAATTTTTAATTGCATGAAATAAAAATATTAATTGGTGACTGATGTACCATTATGCCAACTAGAGTTTTTAATTAAGACGATTAAAGATTTAATTGTATCAATAAAATTTTTAATTAAAAGAAAATAAAAAGACTAATTGGTGGTTGATATAAAACAGTGACGATGTAGTTTGTTTCTATGGTTCTAAATTTGTTCTTAGGTGTTAGTTTTATGTTTGAAACCAAAACCACTAGAGAAGACAGCGTTTACATTAGGCAAGGGCGTGTCAAACACAAAGAACGAAAGAAAGAATATTTTCATAAACATAGAGCCTATGCCAAATGAATTTTAATAGAGGTGAACCCTACAAACTCTTGCAGATACGCAATAAAACTAATGCAACAACATATGAACATTTTATTATAAAAACTAGACTGGCAACACTGTTGGTGGTTTAGATTTTAAACCATTTATGAACTAAACTTAGAACTTGCATTAAAAATGTAATGTTTTTTTTCTTGAAAAATGCATTTATTATAACAACAAGGTCAATTGATACATTACTCAAAGTATTGTCCATCGTTAGCCACAGCTTTTTCGTATATTTCTGGTATTACGTGGATTCCGCACCAAAAAAACTGCCCCAGTTTTGAGGTATATAATGAATCATGCAAATTTCTGAGTGAAGTGAAGTGTATTCTAGTAGGGCGCTCTGCATCGATCGATATTAATAGTAGTCAGAAGGGGCAAGGTCTGGGCTAAGGCGGGTGAGCTAAAACTTTACATCCACTGTTTCCTACATAGTTTTTGCCCGGTCTGGCAACATGTGGCCAAACATTTTCATAATGAAATATATATATTTTTTTGTTTTATTTTTTATTTGGACCAGTACTCAGGGGATGACCCCTATATATGCAGTGCATTGTACTAAGAAAATAGGTTATGAGGAAAGAGGGAGTAGTGTTTGTGGAACAATCGTGCCGTGTCTGGTCAAATATTCTGATCGTTTTTCTTTGATTGCTCACTTCTAACGAATAAGTTATCTTCAATAAAGGTCACCTGTGATCGTCTGACCTGATTTTCACAGCTCATAATACATAATACTTTCCAAACAATTGAGTTTTTTATTCGTTATATTAGCTTCTAACATTGATACCAATACAAAAATTATAAATAGCTTGTTTTCTATGTCGACATATATGTATATAGCTGGGAAACATAGAAAACAAGCTATTTATAATTTTTTTATTGGTATCATAATACTTTTCTGATTCCATCAAACACAGATCACCATTTTCACTTAAATGGCCACGTTAACAAGCAAAACTGTCACTACTGCTCTCCAAGAACTCGCCAACCTCGATTGAAACATCAAAAATAACTGCATTGTCCCACGATAACCGTTTGGGGTGCCTTATCTGGAGGCCTGGCGACGAATGTCAACGGTGAAAATTATTGACATATGATTATGAAATTCTTTTGGCTCATGAAGAAAAATACCCAAACCTGTTCTCTAAAAGCTTAATCAGTTGATCAGTAAGACTTGCATAGTGGAAATTTTGACAAAGTCTTGAGTTGCAGGGTGGCAGGGTAAAATAAAGAGTATAAGAGAACCACTACCCTGCCATCGCCAAACCCAAGTCTTTGTAAAGTAATTTTGTAGTGAAAGCGCTGTAAATTTTTAATCTAGTTACTATTCTCCAATCAAACTAGACATTCTTCTCTAAGGCAGTAATAACTGCTCGTAAAAGGTTAAAAATACATTTTCCAATAAAATTCTTATTAAAAATGCATTTCTGCATACTTGCACAAATACACACACACACACACACACACATACACTCACCCAGTTATTAACATAAATAAAAATACATATTTCTGCATATTTATTAATTTGTAGGTATTCCTCATTTGTCCAATTTTACTTTGTTCAAGCATCTGTACTCGAATATTTTCGAAATAAAATCGAATTTATCTTCATTATTTTAATGATGTTTTCAGGTTTACTCACACTTAAGCAAATTAATTAAATATTTTTCCTTTCTGCATTGTTGTTGCATTTTTATTTTGCAAATCATTTTCTCAATTGTTGTTATCTTTATTTCGCTTTTATGCGGCCAACAAACTACTTGCCGACTCTGATGCAAACACATGTTTGGAATGGCTCGAATCGTTGGACGGATAGACGGCGGCTGGGGATGGCCTGAGGGTTGAGTGTTTGAGTGTGCGGTTGAATGGGTTTGAAGATTGGTTGCCTCTCTGATTCATTGGCCGAATGAAGTTCATCGTATGTTGTGCATTAAAATTTATTGATACCTTATTAGCAGATAATCGACATTAAGCGCAACGGTAAAAAAAAGCAGAACTTTACCATCAATAAGTTTTAACTTTATAATAATTTTGTATAAAAAGTAATATATAATAAATAAACAAGCTGTATAATGGTTGTTAAGGGAAAGGAGCAGACACGCTACTTTCGGTATATTTTAATTTTATTTTATTGACAATTATTTTGAACAATTAAGTTTTTTATCCGCTATTTTTAGCTTCTACCATTTATACCAATAAAAATTATAAATAGCTTGTTTTCTATGTTTCCCAGCTATCTATATGTCGACATTTCATAGGAACTACCCTAATCATCAGCAGATCATGATACGTCATGACCCGAGTTCTAATCCCAGTGCGTGCTGATGATTAGTGTAGCGACTACGAAACAGCTAGTTGTCCCCCAGCTAAAGATTTGATTATTATTTTTCTTGTCTTCTTCAATCAAAAATTATTGATCACAGCAAATTTGTATTGTAAAAATCGTTCTTAAAGGCCGGTACGGAGTTCTTACTAAAACTCACATTTGGAAATATACATTTATTTCTACACGGAAAAATAATTTGTAGATTTGTGTAGAAAAGGTATATGTACAAACTTCATCGTCCATATATACGGCAAACAATTCTTCCTCCATTTTATTAACAACATTTTTTGAAATCTATTTTATTAATAATAAAGTGGGGAACAGAATTGTCGCTGTAGTACAACGTAACGAGTAGCGCTGCAAGCTGTCAAAAGTTGAAATTGGGCATTTTAAATGAGAGTGCAAAAAATGTGTAGTTGTAGCGGTCGCTGCAGTAGTAGTGGAAGCGCAAGTTTTAAAATTTTGAACTTTGTAGCACGACAGAGCGTTGATTGTCAAACAGGCAGAAATTTTTATTGAATTATTAAAAAAAAAAATGATATATTGTATTTCTACATTGTGTTCGCATTTTTTTCTTTCAGCGCTTCTAGTTACGTCATGAGCTTCCGCTACTACTACAACTTCTTTATTCTGTTCCATCCTTAATAGTCAACTGTCAATAATTCCGTAATAAAAAAAAAAAATCAAAAATTCCGTTTGATTTTCTTTAAGAACTCCATACCGGTATGCGGAAATCTACATAAAGAATTTACCAACCTGAAATTCCCTAACTTTTTTACACACGGTTCTACCTTTAAGAAAAAGCTTAAGAAAGGAAAAACTTTAACTAAAAACCAAAAATCTAATTGATTTTTTTTGCTTCAAATTTAATCATATTATTAAGCATGGCGATTCCAAGGCAAAAAACATGTTTTCCCGATATCGGTTCATATATATCCGAGATATAGCCTAAATCGATTTTTTAATGAAAATGTCGCGTTAGCGAACTTAAATATTTTTTTGTGTTAAAAAGTAGTTCTGGTGGTAATAAAATAAAAATTTCCGATATCGGTCCATATATACACGAGATATAGCCAAAACCGATTTTTGAATGAAAATGTTGTAAACTAACTGAGACAATTTTTATTTTATTTTATTTTTTTTTTGCTTAAATCAATTCTGGTAATAAAAGGAGGCCACTCAAATACAGAAAAATAAAATTCCCGATGTCGATCCATATATACCCGAGATATAGCCTAAACTGATTTGTACAGTCGATAAAAATGTCGTGTAAGCGAACTTAAACATTTTTTTTGCTTAAAAGCAGTTCTGATAATAAAAAGAAAATAAAAATTTCCGATATCGGGTCGTATATAGCCAAGCTATAACCTAAACCGATTTTTTCATGAAACATTTTTTTTTTACTTAAAAACAATTCTAGTTATAAAAAGAGATAACTTAAATACATAAAATGTAAATTTCCGATATTGGTCCATATATACCCGCGATATAGCCTAAACCGATTTTTTCATGAAGCCATTTTTTGGCTTTCAAGTAGATCTGGTTATAAAAGGAGGTTACTAAAATGCAGAAAATGAAAATTTCCGATATCGGTTCATATTTAGTTCAAATTTGTAATATGTACTATATATTTACGTGACTATTGTGAAGGGTATTTTAGATTCGGCCCTGCTGAATATACTACTCTGTTACTTGTTTAAAATTAAATTTCTTTTTTTAATTAAATTTCATTTTATTAAGTGTAATTTTTTTATATACGTATAAACAGCTTCGATTTATGTGGCTAATGGGATACAAAAAAAAATGATGCGTCGAGCAAATTTGTACAGTCGACTCGCGAAAATGTGAACATCCAAAAACATGAACAATTTTATGTAAATCATTAATGAGTGAACTTTTTTAGTTATATATATATATATATGTACGATATTAACTAGTTGGGAGTTCGAGTCCAACTTCAGTCAAGAAGAAGGATTATTTTAAATTATAACAATAATTGCTGTGAAACAATAAGACCAAAGAAGAACAGAAAAAATAATTGAATACCATTAGCTGGGGGACAACTAGCTGTTTCGTAGTCGCTACACTACTCATCAGCACCCACTGGGATTCGAAGTCGGGATCATGTGATCCCGATGTATTTTTAATACGGCCGCTTTAACCACTTCAGCCACCGAGCTCTTTAATTATTCTTACGTTAATGTTTGCCACATATTGATCACATATATATGCAATTGTTATAACCCCAGTTGTTTGTACAGGATTTTCTGTCACTGAACAACCAGTTTTTAATTTTTTTAAATAATTCTCCTAACTGTGAGACGTATTTCTATGTAAATCATTAATGAGTGAACTTTTTTAGTTATATACATATGTACGATATTAACTAGTTGTGAGTTCGAGTCCAACTTCAGTCAAGAAGAAGGAGTAGTGTAGCTACTACGAAACAGCTAGTTGTCCCCCAGCTAATGGTATTCAATTATTTTTTCTGTTCTTCTTTGGTCTTATTGTTTCACAGCAATTATTGTTATAATTAAAAATAATCCTTCTTCTTGACTGAAGTTGGACTCGAACTCACATCTAGTTAATATCGTACATATGAACAATTTTATTTTAACATTGACTACCCTAAAATGTGAACAAGTGCTGATGGCTCTAAAACGTGAAATTTTTTTCAACGATTTTTTTATTTCTGAAGTAAGTTCTGTAGTTTTTATCAGTTTTTGGAATAGAGGTATTATAATTTCTTCGCAGCGGTGTTGTGATTTCTAGTGGAAAAATGAGTCAAAGTGAAATTACAGTGTTGCGAAACTGAAGAAAAAGCGGCGTTGCAGATACACTCATAGAAAACCCTTCATAACTGTGATGTATTTTAACATCAATGCAATGCCAAATGTCATCATTTTTGACCCTATGACACTTTTCATCGCTGTGATGTCAACCATTACATCAGTTGCTCTGATTGTCATTAGCAGTAATTATGATAATTATTTCATCAATGACATGTCAAACTGATATCATGGTGATTTGATGTGAGCATGTGATCAATACAGTGACACTCTAATATCGAAGAAATGACTAAATGAAGGCAATATAATGAAATATATTATCAATAGAATATTACACTAACATTAGAATAACTATAATTTGGTTTCAATATGACGTAAAAAACTTATTGATGCGATGGTTCATTAACATCTGAAAAATAACAAAGTGAAGTAAATTTTATGACAAAATGTCATCAGTACTATGGCACTCCAATTCTCCAACTAAATTTAAACTCAAGTTATATGTAATTTAATTCAACAATTTGTTTAAACATATAATTTTATATTTCACCACTTTCAAGAAGCCAATGAGAATTAAAAATGTTCTAGTACTTTTGATGACTAACTGTCATCAATATAATGTCTGTATGTGGCATTAGCATTTTACTCTCTACGCTCGCATTGTATTCGTTATTTAACTCACGCCACATATGATGACAAAGTGTCATCAAAATTGATGTACTATCTTCATTTATATATTCGCTTTATAGTTATACTTATTTGCCTTTGCTTAAACAATACTTGCTGTGATTACAAATTTGCATCAGAATGATACATTTTTTTTCTGCTTCTTAAAAAAATTTTTGTTCAACAATAAATTGAAAATATTATTATACTATTGACCCTTTTTTGAAATCAATTTGGACAAATTAGATGTAATGGGTTATTTTATAAGAACTATCGGAAATAAAAAAAAACACACATCAAATTCAGAAAAATGCATGAAATATTTATTTGGATCGATAATTGTGTCGATATAATTTAATGTTTGAAGATTATTTCATGCAAATGTTGGCCTCGGCTGCGCCTCAAATGGTCCATCCGCTTAGTCCAATTTTGGCATACTCTTTCCAACATTTCGGCCGGTATCTCATGTTGGCAATGTTGGCTTCCAGTGCGTCAATCGAAGCGGGCTTGTCGCTATAGACATTAGCCTTAACATAGCCCCACAAAAAATAGTCTAGAAGCGTTAAATCGCACGATCTGGGCGGCCAATTGACTGGTCCCAAGCGTGAAATAAACTGTTCACCGAACTCGCCTCTCAATTGGTCCATTGTTTTGCGTGCTGTGTGGCATGTGGCATGTGGCACCGTCTTGTTGAAACCACAGGTCATGCAAGTCAAGCTCTTCCATTTTGGGCAAAAAAAAGTTTGTTATCATCGCACGGTAGCGCTCACCATTCACAGTAACGTTGTGATTCGCATCATCTTTGAAGAAATACGGCCCAATGATGGCGCCAGCCCATAATCCGCACCAAACGGTTGTTTTTTGTGGATGCATTGGTAGCTCTTGCAATGCTTCTGGCTGCTCTTCACTCCAAATACGGCAGTTTTGCTTGTTCACGTATCCATTCAACCAGAAATGAGCCTCGTCGCTGAACACAATTCTTCGATAAAAAAGTGGATCTTCATCTAACTTTTCAAGAGCCCATTCACCAAAAACTTGGCGTTGTGGTAGGTCGTTTGGCTTCAATTCTTGCACCAGCTGTATCTTATAAGGCTTCACACCCAAATCCTTCCGCAAAATTTTCCACGTAGTGGAATAACAGAGGCCCAATTGCTGCGAACGGCGCCGAATCGATAATTCACGGTCATCACCAACACTGGCCGATACGGCTGCGATATTTTCTTCAGTTCGCACTCTACGTAAGCGTGTTGGTGGTTTAATGTCCAACAATGTAAATTTGATGCGAAATTTTTTTACAATAGCCCGAATAGAAGCCTCAGTAGGTCGACTAAGCTGACCATAAAATGGAAGAAGCGCGCGATGAACTTTCTTAACAGAGCACGCATTTTGGTAATAAAATTCAATAATTTGCAAGCGTTGTTCGTTTGTAAGACGATTCATGATTAAATTATAGACCAAACTGAAAATGTTTGACAGTGACACAAGATACAAAACGTGCGTGAGCTGTCAAAACTGGTGTTGCCAAAAAGATAATAGCAAAAAAATCACTCGTTATTATAATTATTAATCAAATGTATCATTGAATTGATGTCACCACAGTTGTAGCATTGATGATACTCAATGTATGACAAAATTCTCTGGTGACTTTTGTCATTGAGATTGATGTCTTTTTTTACATTACTGATGACTATTTACATAATGTTGATATCACAATTCTGATGTTCCGCCGTCATTAATATGAAGACGCTTTTTTCTATGAGTGTACTTAATCAAAAACACCGTCAATAAAAAATTACCTCGTTTTTGGTTTAATTTACAAATACTTTTCCAGTTTTTCTGCACATATTTTTATGACTTATTAAATCGTTTTTTGAAATGTTAGAGACGTTTATAAATAGAAAAGCTTGTTTTTTGTGTTTTGACGGATATTATTAGAGCATTTTTCTTTTTAAACTCTCAGCAATTTATTTGGATTGTTGGGATATAAAGTTGAATGTTTGAGAATATCTTTCAAAAATTTCCAAAGTCTACTGATGATTAGGGTAGTTCCTATGAAATGTCGACATATAGATAGCTGGGAAACATAAAAAACAAGCTATTTATAATTTTTAACTGGTATAAATGTTAGAAGCTTAAATAGCGAATAAAAAACTTAATTGTTTGAATAAGATATTTTATTAAGTTCCTTTCATCATACGCAAGAGACTGAATTGTTTTGTTCTTTTTTATCAATAAAAATGTTGAAAAACGTAATTACGTTTATGTAAAGGGTGTTTTTTTTAAGCTAGATAGAACTTTAAATTGTAAAAGGTAACACAAAAAATTAAATTTTGATGAAACATTTTTTTTATTTGTTTCAGTATACTCTGACAAATCATCATGAATAGACTCACGCTTGAACAACGCTACGAAATTATCCAAATTTACTTTGAAAATCAGTCGTCGATTCGCGCAACTTATAGACGAAAAATTGTGTTCAGCGATGAGGCGCATTTTTGGCTTAACGGGTTTGTTAATAAGCAAAATTGCCGCATATGGAGTGAGACCAATCCACAAGAGACCCTACAGACTCCATTACATCCAGAAAAATGCACTGTTTGGTGCGGTTTTCATGCTGGTGGCATCATCGAACCTTATTTCTTCAAAAATGAGACCGGAGCTCGCGTTACGGTCAATGGAGATCGTTACCGCACCATGATCAATGATTTTTTGTTTGAAAATATGGATGACATTGATCCGGAGGAGATGTGGTTTCAACAGGATGGCGCTACGTGCCATACGGCGAACGCAACCATCGACTTACTGAAATCAAAATTTGGCGATAAGTTGATTTCGAGAAATGGACCTGTCAATTGGCCTCCAAGGTCGTGCGATTTGACACCTCTCGATTATTTCCTGTGGGGCTACGTGAAGTCACTGGTTTATGCTGATAAACCAGCAACAATTGACGCCTTGGAGGCCAGCATTGTTCGTGTTGTTCGTGACATAAGGCCAGCAGTGCTCGAAAAAGTGGCCCAAAATTGGACGTCCAGAATGCGCTTCGTCAAGAACAGCCGCGGTGCCCATATGCCCGAAATCATTTTCAAATGTTAATGTCACGTATTGATCTTTCGAATAAAAAAAAATTTTGATTACAATTTAATTTTTTGTGTTATTTTTTACAATTTCAAGTTCTATCGGGCTTAAAAAAACACACTATATTTGTACCCTTTTATTTCATGTAGATTTAATTCAATGTTTCAATTTCAACTGAATTGAAATATTGCAGTAAATTTATTGAATAAAATTTGTTACATAAATAGTCTATTAAACTGTTCTGCATAATGATTTTCAACGTAAATCCATGCAAAAAAATCCAATCCAAAAACCGTGAACAAAATCAAAAACGTGAACACCCTTCGTAAAAATTAGATCACGTTTTCGCAAGTCGCCGGTATATATAAAATATTGACTATATATCATAAACATTTTCTAGACGTATCACTCATTCGTGTTCCATAAACACCACACTATATTATTTTTTGCATTAAAAAGGGTAAAAAGTTTTCGTTTTAAGTCGCTTAAAAAATTTTGTGTTAAATTTGTTGGCGAATGAAACCAAAAAATAAATAAATAAAATTTTTTTTATAAGTTTTTTATATTTTCTTCGTCGGAGCGGGGACCCTCTTCAAGCAGTTAAGTACATGAAGAAATTTAAAATTTTTTTTTTCAATACAAAAACTTGTGCCTTTGTGAGTGAGTTTCTGAGAAAATTACTTGAAAATTCATAAAGTTCATACAGAACATGATTTGTTGAACACTTTTTCATATTTCATCATCAGCGGCGCATCACCAGCCGCATCCTCACGCTGCCGCCTCGTCTTTATTTTATATTTTCGGGGAGCTTTTTTTTTTTGTACGTCTGTAATCGATCTTGGTTTATTATTAAATGTTTTATTAATTCTTCTTCCTTCAATTCAGATTATCTTTTAATTTTAAGTTTTACGCACTCAGCAGCAGGCACCAGCGTTTGTGTGTGTGTGTGTGTGTGTGTGTACAGCATGCCATCTTAATGGACAACAATGAGGGGGTGTTTGAAAATTATTCAATAAAAAAAGGAGATTATTTTTTATGATTTTTCTTTTTTGTAGCTGTTAAATTTTTATTGGTAGTAAATACATGTTTTATTTTATTTATTTCAGTTTTTATCAATCTTCATTCTGTCGAGAAAGGAGATGAAAAACAAGCAAATTCCTGCTTTGAATGAAGTTTTATTATTGAAACTGGTGATAAATGTAAAATTTATTCTCTTAATTTCAATTACAGGTTGATATAAATTGTGTGGATGTAAACACTGTAATTTCACAAACATTAAAGTTAAGTTGATTAAAAATGTTTTCGAGTATATGAAAATATTAACGGATACGAGCGAGTAGTATCAAGGAAAGCAGTTCGACTGTGAGTGCTTAAAAATTCAACTGATTAAGAAGCGCTACACTTTGGGGAGTTGATCTGTGTTTGAAGCGAAGCTACAGAACAGATAACTTTATACATATTAGTAATAAAAAAAATCAATTTTGGAGTTTAACAATTATATAACTTAAAATGTTACTTCACTACAAATAACCCGCTAAACAGTTTTAAGAGACGTGTTCTTCTAATGAATTCGGTGAAGTGTATGTTGAACTATAAACTATTAAAGCTCTCCAACTCCTCATTATAAAAGGTGTTTTTATAGACAAACGGAATGAAATAGAGATGAATTTTTTAAACTGACATGAATTTTACTTCACTCGAAAGATCTTCTGGCATTATTATTTAAGTACGACATCTAGTATATGCACTCAGAAAAAAATTCGTTTTAAATTTATGTTTTTCTATTTATTTTTACTAGGAGTTATATTCAAAAATTTAAGTACGAATAACACACAAGTGTATTTAAAATAAGCCGAAAATCGCATTGTTCAATAAAACCAATCCTGTGATGTTTGAAAATGAATATCAAATTTCTGAATCAAGAAAAAACATTTGCCACTGGCAGCCCTGGCTTAGTTATTATTTGGAGCACTTTTCTGTCTCTGAAGTTTGTAGTTTGCATATCCTATTCTACAGCATGAGTTTTGAAATCGCTTGAAACCATAAGTTTAATGCCAATTTCTCGAATCTTATCCTCAATTAGGTCTAGATTCTATTGAAACTCTTCAATTCGAGCTCTCGATGTTAAATAACAGCTTACCGGTGTAAGATACTCCAGCACTACCCAGACTAAATCGCTTTTCGTTTCTCCTTAGGTTGATGTTGCTGGTGTTTGGAACCCATATTGCCGACAAAGCACCGTCATCTTCTGGTTAGTAGCTGTTGGCCTTTCTTGTTTATTGCTTATTAATGATGGCAATGTCTGCTTCCTCCTCAATGCAAAATTGTGTGCATCTTTCACTGTTGCTCCCATGTATATTAACTTGAAGAAGTTTCACCCAGAAATTTTGCTAGCTTTACAGCTTTTCGAGGCACCAGCATGATCAAGCGGGTTTATCCCCTTTTCAAGATAGAGACCGCAGTTTGGTTGGTTCTTGGTTTACATAGCCCCGTGCTCCTTCTGTCAAGGCCTTTACATTTTCATTGAGTATGACCAAGTTCAAAGCTGCTAAAACAGCGCTTGGTTTTATCAACTAGCCTTATTATATAATTTGTCCGTTTGCTCCTGACATGTTCTATGTTCGAAAGCTTTTTCACAGGAGAAGACACAAAGTCAGGTTTACAGTGAACTTCTGTTCTAAAGCAGCCGTGCTAATATCATTATTGCTGTCACGACTTTCTCCTTAGTAGCATGGCTTTGCAAAACTCTTTCTTCTGGCTGCGCTTGTCGAGCTAGAAAAGTATGACGGCAGTGTTCGTCTTGCGAATCGATCCGACACACGAACTATGTGATGCTTCGGAAGACACTTCAACTTCGTTCGGCCTTACGGGTTTCCTAAGGCGAATCGGGACCTCAGAGTAGCTGTGATCCCTTATTGGCTTTACAATGACCGTAACCACGCAGTCCTTAGGATTCCTATTTCGGCACCCATTTCCCGTTTTCTTATTACTTCCCTCTTTTGCTTCCATTATTTCGTTTCACCACGCTGTACTCGTAGATAGAAACTGTCGGAATATTCAATCGTTGTTGGCAACGAGTAAATAAACGCCAAATTTTTTACGTCGCTTTCATGTGACAACAATGATGTCTATTGGAATAGCGGAGATTATAATGAGTTATCTTAACAATCGTAACTAATCAAAATATTGAGAGTTCTACTGGGATTGATAAGCTTTCTTGTTGCCCTCAAAAAGTAACAAATCCAACAAAACACTCTTTGTAGACTTCATGGAATGCATTCAAACACACAATTAAATACAATACTGGGTTATCTCGAGAGAAAAGTAATAACCACCTACTTCGTTTTTAAATCCGTTTAAAAAGGATGACATCTCCATAAATAAAAATAAACTAAATGTCCCTTCCAGTTCTGGCTGCCCTTAGCTACCTTTACATACCTGCTTATTTTTTTCTGCTATCATGCATCTAGCGGACTCGTTGTGCTTCTCTTCTTGTAAGATGCCGGCGGAAATTCCTGCCGATTACCGTTTTGTATTGGGCCCACTCTGATACTTTGTCTTTCTGCCTCTGCCTGCTTCCAGTTCCTCTGGTAGTCTGTCACAACATCTAGGAGCTTTTTAGCTCCGATACGCTGTCTTGAACATCCTGGTTGGTATTTCTTGCCTTGGTCATAGCATACCTAATTTTGCGCAGAGCTGAAGTAGTCAATCGTTTTGGGCTTATCGGGGTAGACTAAGACTTCAGATATCTCCACGAAAAAGTCAGTAATAATGGATCTATATCCATTAACTGTAACGTTATGACCAGCGGGACTAACGACAATCCTGTTTGGGGCCCATTTGCACAATTTTAAGGCATTCTTCAAGCGTCAGTCTATTCACGTTAAAATGCCAAACTAAATTAAAAATACATTTTTAAATTAGATTTTTGGTTATTGTACATTTGTACATCGAGTTTTAGTTCAAGTTTTTTCCTTTCTTAACTTTTTCTTAGGATTGACTTTTTTACAATAAAAATTTGATGTGATCAATAAATTTTGAAAAATAATAACCACAACTATCTGTTTCGTAGTAATAGCTACACTACTCATCAGCAACCATTTTCGGTTTGGAACTCGTGTCATGATGTATCATGAACTGCTGGCTTAACCACTCAGCCACCAAGCCATTGAATTTTTCTCTGTCTATATTCACCTCTGTCTATATTCACCTCTGTCTACATTCACCTCTGTCTATATTCACCTCTGTCTATATTCACCTCTGTCTACTTTCATCTCATAAACATATATTTCTTAACAGCTGACAAAAATGGCCGCCAATTAAAACTAGTGCTGCCTACTTAAAGTTTTACACATCTTTGTAAAGCTGCTCAGCAAAAACTTGTCATGTCATACGGCCTTTATCATTTAAAATTCTATTCCAATTCAAGAATAACATATATTTTCTTAACATAAATGTAACTTGTTTTTAAACTTTCTGCACAAATTGTTGTTTGTTGCCATAATTGAAAGTTTCTTAATACGTTAATGAGGTTAATTCCCTACAACAAATTCGCTGGTGTCATCCATCAAACACACCTGAATGTTGTGCTGAGATTAAGATATCAAGCCAATACAATGAAAACCAATACATACTCGTACATATAATTAGCATGTTCACGGGATCTCACAAGGCACAATCTTTGTAGCTGATTGATGCCAATCAACTTGACCAAAATCATATGAAGCAGAATAAAGCATCGTAGGTACATAATTCTATTTTAAGCGGATAAAAACACTGCAAGAAAATATATTGATAAAATATAAAACTCCAAAAGTGTTCAAGTATATATACTTACAATATGTATGTGTTTAGCTGCACAGTAGATATATTTCATACACATATGCAAATCTTAGTATTAGCGGTTTTTTTCCGGCGAGGGGGAAAAATGCAGAGCTTTTTGACAGAATCGCGATACCGCTAAAAAGTTTCCTCGCTCCCTATCATGATGTCCACGACATTCTCTAGCGTTATTGAGCCAACTACCATCTCTAGTTCTCTATGAGTTTCTGCCAATCGAATACACCTAAAGGAAGTGTATTCGGCATCGTCCAGGATGTCTTCTTCTTCGTATAAACAAAATAGTGTGTTACTTTTGCTCATTTTGTATAAGTAGCTTCGGTAATAGCCGTGACCTGACAGCATTTGAATCAGGTAATAGTTCACATTCCCATGCCGTCTGTTCAACTATTTCTCGATATTGGGAATGAGACGCTCCGTCTATCTGCCGCTATTGTCAGCACCATTAGCGATTGCTAGTGAAAAGTTGATAAATATATAAAGTTTTAGTACTTTTGGGTGTTTGGAAAATATAGTTATTTAATACAGTTATCAACAAATAATTTGCAACAAATGTGACACTTAAAAATTAAAAAACAAGCTTATCTATATGTCTCAATCCGATTTTGTGCTTGTAGACCTATTTTCTCAGTGTACATATTGCTTTGTGCCATAGGGCATAAGTTTTTATTATTGCACAAATCAAAAACACGGCAACAAAAGGCAGCAAAGGCGCCTGCCGAAAGGCCTAATACAATATTAAGCCTTTCGGCAGGCCTAATATTATACAACCTTAAGTTGGCAACACTTCTTTTTTTGGCGGCCATTTGACAGCTGCTAAGTGATGCATCATATCTTTAGTTTGGTGCGATGAAGCTCATAAGCCAGCAACAGTTCAAGAGATAACGGATAATTATTCCTGAGTTATGGTGCCGAAGCTGCGGAGGCCATTTAGCTGATATTTTATTCCAGATATAATTGAACCATACCAATACTATCGTAATGAAAAGAAAGTACTATTATTCCGAAATAATTTTTAAATAGGATGTTTTTTATGTTTCCCAGCTGTCTACATTTCATAGGAGCTATCCTAAACATCAGTAGACTTTCGAAATTTTTGAAAGATATTTTCAAACATTCAGCTTTATATTCCAACAATCTAAATAAATTGGCTGAGAATTTAAAAAGAAAAATGCTCTAATAATAACTGTCAAAACACAAAAAACAAGCTGTTTAATTTATACACGTCTTTAACATTTCTTTACACCTTTCAAACAAATGAACAACCGTTGGTTGCTAAGATTTGTTTTTTGAAAGTATCGAAGAGCAGAGAACAAAAATTCAAACAATTGCGTTTAATTTGTTATATTAGCTTCTAATATTGATACTAACCAAAAAACAGCTTACTTTTTTAATGATTAGGGTAGCTCCTATGAAATGTCGACATATAGACAGCTGGGAAAGATAAAAAACAAGCTGTTTATTTAATTATTAATATTAATATTAGAAGCTAATATAGCGTAAGAAACTCAATTGTTTGATTTCCTAAATAATTTGTGTTTTATTTAAAATCAACATCGGCCCTTAAAATTTAACCACCCTTTACATTTTATATTACAAGCGCCTTCCATTCTTCCATTTTTGTTTTTATTTCTACGACGGCGGTTCGGAAACTTCTTAGCCTAGCACAAAAAGCGCGGTATAAACAGAAAAAACTTAAGTGTTTTTTCTGAAACTTCCATCTCTGCTATGAACACATGTTAAGTTTTGTTTCGATCTGGTAACTCCTTCATATAGTACAGCAAGCAATATTATATTGTAGTAATTATACTTGTTGTTTTTTGCCTTCTTACAATAAAAGTTTGTGCAGTTTATTTGTATGGTGCGAGTCACAAGCTTGATTTGCGCAGTACCATGACTTGAGCCCTAAGCTTGTGTAGTGTATGGCTGGCATTACAGGAAGTCAACATTTTAGATATATTTTTAAGTTTTAAATTAGATGTATTTTTATAGAAAGGAAAACACTATTAATGTAAAAAAAGTGAAGTTTTTGTGTTTGTTAATGTTAAACTTTTAAGCCCCATGATTACTTTTGGGCCACTCTGTATATACCATGTAAAGGGTGTTTTTTTAAGCTAGATAGAACTTTAAATTGTAAAAAGTAACACAAAAAATTAAATTTTGATAAAAACATTTTTTTTATTTGTTTCAGTATACTCTGACAAATCATCATGAATAGACTCACGCTTGAACAACGCTACGAAATTATCCAAATTTACTTTGAAAATCAGTCGTCGATTCGCGCAACTTATAGACGAAAAATTGTGTTCAGCGATGAGGCGCATTTTTGGCTTAACGGGTTTGTTAATAAGCAAAATTGCCGCATGTGGAGTGAGACCAATCCACAAGAGACCCTACAGACTCCATTACATCCAGAAAAATGCACTGTTTGGTGCGGTTTTCATGCTGGTGGCATCATCGGACCTTATTTCTTCAAAAATGAGGCCGGAGCTCGCGTTACGGTCAATGGAGATCGTTACCGCACCATGATCAATGATTTTTTGTTTGAAAATATGGATGACATTGATCCGGAGGAGATGTGGTTTCAACAGGATGGCGCTACGTGCCATACGGCGAACGCAACCATCGACTTACTGAAATCAAAATTTGGCGATAAGTTGATTTCGAGAAATGGACCTGTCAATTGGCCTCCAAGGTCGTGCGATTTGACACCTCTCGATTATTTCCTGTGGGGCTACGTGACGTCACTGGTTTATGCTGATAAACCAGCAACAATTGACGCCTTGGAGGCCAGCATTGTTCGTGTTGTTCGTGACATACGGCCAGCAGTGCTCGAAAAAGTGGCCCAAAATTGGACGTCCAGAATGCGCTTCGTCAAGAACAGCCGCGGTGCCCATATGCCCGAAATCATTTTCAAATGTTAATGTCACGTATTGATCTTTCGAATAAAAAAAAATTTTGATTACAATTTAATTTTTTGTGTTATTTTTTACAATTTCAAGTTCTATCGGGCTTAAAAAAACACCCTATATGTATGTATGAGCGCAAGAAATTTCATAAAAAATTTAAACATCTCTATCCAGCATTGTCAACTTCGTAATCTCAAAATGAAGAAAAAATCGCGTTATTTCAGAAAAAACGCACCAAAATGAAGAAAAAAGCGCGTTATTTCAGAAAAAAACGCACCAAGTTTGAACATTTTTTTCTTATTGAAAAACCCATTTTATACTATAAAAGGCATAATATTTTTACATTAAAAAAAACGACAATGAAACAGCTTTTTAAGCAGCTATTAGACGATCAAACTGGGTTGATAGCACCTTATGCCATCAAATTCGTTCAATAGCTAGATCTTGTGTTTGTCAAACTTGGCCTCTAGTGCGATTCTGGTACTTTTATTAAGACAATGACATGTGTACTCGTATAACGAAATGCGATATTGCGATAACGATAATCAAATTTTGTATTCAGCAACAATATTTAATTATATTCGCTGTCGACTGAAATCAGCTGTTAGTATTACTGACTATTATCAGGTAGGTCGACTTCCTAAACGCAAGTTGCAATGCATAGTTTAAAAAAATGCGTATGCTATGCTAAACATGTCTTAAATACAGCCTTGCGTTGCAGAGAAACTTTTTGGCATTTTATCGGCATTTAGGAACTTCGCTATGCAACTCATACATAAGACAAATATCAAACACATGTTATAAAATTTAATAAATTTTTTTTTTTTTTTTTGAAAAATGGAGGTAACACAAAATTATTTATCCATTTTGTAGACAAGTGTTTCAGTCTCAGGCTAAATCTTCAAAAAATATTGATTTGATAAAGAAACTTATTAAAAAGGAGACAAGAAGAGACAACTTTCATTAAGGACAATAAAAATTCCGAAAAGAAAAGTGATCAAAAATAAAAATGTTTGCATAAAAAATAAAAATGATGTGCGTTTCTGATAGTTGATACTTTTTAAAATGAGTTGCCAAACTATTAGGAACACTGGACGTTGCCAGAATGTTTACGTATGCGTTTACGAAATGTATGCATTGTAAATATGCACTGCAACTTGCATTTAGGAAGTCGGCCGTACAGAAAAATACAGCTGCTTACCATCGCTAAAATTACATATGTAAGAGAAGAAGTGAAATATGAGAGAGTGCAGTTAAGATACGTGTGTGCAACGAACAGTACAGAGTCTCAACTCAACCACTGGCCATTACATATCACATAAATTGAAATACTTTGTATAATATTAAAATATTAAATGCCTACAAATAAATATAAATAAAACTAGTAATAATAAAAAGGATATAAATAATATCTCTTTTTATACATAGCAGCAGCATACAATCATTACTGCAACGGATAAAATATGTCGAAAAAATGTACGATTATCGTATCATTAAAAGTTACAGAATCGCACAACAAGCCATCAAACTCGAGTATTAGCAATTCTCTCAACAACACAGTAGCCCGATTCACAATCTTGTGCATTTGATGTTGCATATTTCTGCAATTGCAAATGTGACATTTTTTGGTGTATTTTGTTAGTGTAAAGCAAGAATATACTCCATTATTTTGCAAATGCAATGATGCAAGGCTATTTGCACAAGATTGTGAGTAGGGCAAGTGTGAATTACATTTTTCTTTTTGCAAGTGAAAACCCGTTGTCTGTAAAAGAATGTATTGATATATACGAAAATTTGCCAGTATTGTAACAAATACAAGATGAAGTTTATCATAGTCAAAATTTAATGCCAACGTTTTGGAAAAATTTAAGAATTTAGTAATTAATTTGACAGTTTATTTACTAAAACAGTGGTGAATACACGTGCCTTGATAAACACGAACTTTACTATTCAGTGTCTGTTTTTTTTTGTAATATTTTACAAACTTGGCTTGATAGCAAAACAGCAATTTTTATAAAACAGCAAATTTTGTAAAATGAAGTGTAAAAATTTTATATAATAATTGCATTAAATTGAACATCATTTGGTGCCACCGAAATTTGAAAAGCGCACCGAAAATTAGAAAAAAAAGTAAAAGTGTGGTATATTCGGCTGGGCCGAATCTAAAAAACCCTTCACGATAGTCTCGTATATGTATAGTATATTTAAAAATTTTAACTAAATATGGTCGGTGATATATCAACCGATATCGGATTTTTCTATTTTTCTATCTTCTTTATTTTAGTAACCTTCTTTTATAACGAGAATTGCTTTTCAGCAAAAAAAAAAAAAAAAAAAAAAAATGTTAATGGAAAAATCGGTTCAGGCTATATCTGGACCGATATCGGAAATTTTCATTTTCCATATTTATATAACCTGATTTTATTAACAGAACTGCTTTTAAGCAAAAAAAAAGTTGTTTTCATGAAAAACCCGGTTTAGACTATATCTCGGGTATATATGGACCCATATCGGAAATTTTCATTTTCCATATTTATATAACGGTATTTCATTACCATAACTGCAAAAAAAGTTGTTTACCTTCACTTACGCGACATTTTCATGAAAACCCCGTTTGGGCTATATCTCGGGTGTACGATATCTGAAAAATTTTTCTTTGGCTTTTAGTCGCTATGCTTAATAAGTGTGTAAAGTTTGAAACAAAACAAAAAAAAATTTTTTTTTCAAAAAATTTCATACAAAATTGCAAAAATGCATGGCTTTTTTCGGAAGTTTGGATTATCTCAGCTATATGTGAACCGATATTACTGAATTTCTATAGCAAGCCCATGAAGCGATGGGGTAAAAGAATGGTGAAAGAAAAAAGTTTCTAAGTCTAATCGTTTTCTCAGAAGCGGTATTTCAACAGCGGACAGACAGACAGACGAACACCGCTTAATCGACTTTTCCATTAATTCTGATTCAGAATATATATACTTTATAGGGTCGCAAATAAAAACTGTAGAAATTGCACACGGAACCACAAACTTATATATACCCTGTACATTTTTATGAAGGGTATAAAAACACACAGCGCACCTACTAAAGAATTTCTATTTCTATGTAACTATACAGTTGCAAAGTAAATTTGCAAAGTATAGGATGCACAGCATGGGCGGAGTGACGGAGACCATAACAGTACGTTTGTAGCGTCGCTGTGACTAACTATAACGACCTATGCCTTCACATCGGAAGTTTTCACGTGGTTAACAATGAGTAACCTCTAAAAAACTGTAAACCAACACAGTTAGTTGAGGCCAACCGTTAACCAGTGCGAGTGAGACGCAAAACTCTCGAAGACCGAACAACAAAAACAACAAGCCTGATCGCACTTAAGAAATAATTACAATGACGACGCTGTTCTTCAGCCCAGAGCTGCTTTACGACCCTACTAAAGAATTTTTCGCACCAAAAACGGCGCGGAACGCACTGAGTTGGCAACGCTATCTCTATCCGCTTAAGTGTTTATAAGCAAATTTATATGCTTTTATTTACATATGTGCATAAATAATTCTTTATATGTGTGTAAATATAAAGGTGTGTTTGTCTATACTACATACATACACACATGCATTTGAATATTTTTGTTTATATGTTAAAACATTTTACGCCTGATAATGTAAGCCAATCAAATTAAGCAATTATCTTGTTACAACAAGGTAACCAGAGGGCAAATACTTTTATTGAAGCAACAACTGAACTAGCAGCAACAACAACAAGAAACAAAAACAACATTAACAGCGACAGCTACAGCTACAGCAACAACTTGATGTTTTAGCAATAACAATCGCAGCACTAACAAACTACTGCAGCAACAACAACCAACTATATCAAATGACCATTACAGCCAAACAACACCTTGAAAATTAAGCAACAACATTGCACTTTTCCTTCATAAACAGTTTTCTTTCCCTTTTTTTTTTGTTTTTTTTTTTAGATTTCATAGTCAAAACTGAGCTTTTTCAGCGTGGTTACTTTCAGACAGAAGACCAAGAGAGATACAAAAAATGACCATCAAGTCAGTCATTGTGAGAGTGAGTGAGTGTGTGTGTGTGTGTGCCAGTGTTTGATGAGGGGACACAACAACAGTGTCCAACAACATCAACAACAAGTTTATCATTGGCAATCAAGAACATTAAAATAGCTCACACCTCAAAGTCATGGATAAATTTGACCACAAGATGCAAATGTTTTGACAACACCGACAATACGTACAGAAAAAAAAACAACAACAACAACAATAAAAGAGGAAAACGAGAAAAAAGACAGACAACTACAAGTTCATATCAACTTAATAAAAACGAAAAATTAAACACAAAAAAAAAAACAACAACAAGAAATCAACCAAAATAATGAAGAGTGAAGACAGCGTGAAAAAAAAAAATCGAACAGCCAGAATTCGAGCCCGCAGAGTATTAAAAGTCATAATAATGCATCAAAAGCGGCTAAAAATGAAATAACGCCATTCATTGTACGTGTAAAACGTTTGAATCAAACGATTTTATTTTTTTTGTTCAGAATTTGAAAATAAGTTTTTATGGGAAGACATCAACGAATTACAGGCATCCTAAACTAGAGAGTATACGAGTAAAACTGGCTGACAGACAGGTGTGTCAACTGGTTATAACCAAAACGCGCAGTGAACTTACCCAAAAAGCGCTAAAATACGCTAAAATATCTGTATATATTACCAAAGAAGTAACATCAACAAACAGCCAACGTTAGAAGATTTAGGTAAAATAACAGAAACAAAATTTAAAGAGAGTCTGAAAATTGAAATTTTCTTTTTCATTTTTGTCATTAATTTTGAAGCCCACTCTCGGTTGAGAAGGAGGGATACCTTTGCCACCATCAAAACGTTAAATAGGTGATTTTACCGATATTAACCGTACAAAATGAAGTATTTTTGTCTACACTGAAAACATTTTGTTCAGAAATTCTTTGAATTTTGACATTACTTTTATGAATTTTTTCATTATTTTTCAACCATTGTAACTTTTCATAGAAATAATGAAACAAATTTCATTAGATTATTTTAATGAAAACCTTCATAAAAGTAATGAAACATTTTAATAAGAAACATGACTTATTTTCATTAAAAGTATGAAAGACAAATCATATGATTAGTGAAAAAATTTCTCTAGATCAAAGAATCAATTTCATAAAGCATATGAAAACTGTACATTAAATTAATGAAAAAGTAACATTTATTTAATGAAATAACTTCTTTGTACTAATGTAATATATTCATTAAAAATATGAAACTCCTTCATAAGGTCAATGAAGTTATTTCATTTATCTAATTTTATTATTCATTGAGCACCTGAAAAATTTACATTAAATCAATGAAATAGTTACATTTGTTTAATGAAATAATACCATAACACACATTAATAAAATATGTTCACAAATGTACGTAATAAGATCAATGGAATTATTTCATTTATTCATTGATACTTTATTTCATTACAAAAAAATACTACTTCCTTGCTTTTGTGAAATTGTACCTAATTATGATAAAAGAAAATGTTGAAGAAATATTCACCAAATAAAACAGATTTTATTAATTCAAATGATTTCAATATACTGGTATTTAAATTTTTTAAACTATTATTATGCTGATTTGATCACATACACATATGTACATACATACCCAAGTTCGGTAGCCAGAAATTTATTTGTCATTGATCTAAAGAATTCTATTTCATTGGAATTATGAAACTCATAAAACTTACATTTTCATAAAAAAACTTGACATTTTTTAAACTGTAGCTTAAGATTAATAAATGCCCATTAATATATCTTCCAAAATTCAAAGAATTTAAAAAAAAAAAACTTAATTTTGTTGTAGTCATAAATCCAATGAATTCTTTTAATGAAACTATGAAACTTAATGAAACCATTCTGATGGAACTATTTCATAATATATATGAAGTTTCATGCATATTGTGAAAAGTTTTCATTGGATTAATGAAAAATATTTAATGAAATAGTTTCATTAAATATATGACGCATAATTCTTTCAGTGTAGTATTGGTTGGACTTAATTAATTTTTTGTGTTTAGTATCAAGATTTGAATACTTATTGTTGGTTCATATTTTGAAGATTCAATAAATAAATGAATGGAAAAAAAAATAATAATAATAATAAAAAATTCTGTCGTTGACCCATATAAAAGGGTAGAATACAAGGTAGGGCCTCTTAAGCAGTATTTTCGAATATTAAGTCTTGAACATAATCAATCTAAAATTTATAGTTTTTTTAGTCTTATCAGTTTTGTTTTCGCTGCATTGATCACCAATTTATGTATTCTTGCATATTCAAAAATCATGTCAGCATCTTTTTTAACACTGTCTCATGTTTGTAAGGATAGAATATGGAAATATCATCAGCATATAAATATACTTTCCCAGAAAGCTCAAGCTTTACAATATCGTTAATGTAGATCGAAAATAGAAGTAGCCTCAACACACTTCCTTGTGGAACGCCATGCTTAATGGCTCCAAGAGAACTTCGACTGCCATTCAACTCTACATATTGTTTCCTGTTTGTCAAATAACTTTTGAATAAACTTAGCTCTGGATTTCGAACTCCATAGTATTGAAGTTGTTCAAGCATAATCTCAAGATCTACTAGATCAAATGCTTTTGAAACTCCGGAAACGCCACTACAGTTTTTAAGCTGGGGAGATCTGCGAAGGTGCCACTCTCTTTTGACTATTATTTTTTCAGACGAATAAGTTCTATTGTTTTCATTTCAGGATCTTATATGACTAGTGGTGGCATGCTGTACGGCCAGTTTGAGGTTTTCAGAAAAATCGTTAACTGACACATCAATCTCCTAAGCCGTTCTCAAGGCGACATTTTCAGTGCAATGTGTACTCAAAAATATTTTGTATTTTAGCCAATTCTATTGACAGTCAGCGGGGAGACAGTCTCTTGGGGAAACAAAACAGAGGTTTAAACCACTGCCAGATCTATTAAACTAAGATGTAGGTTCTTCAACAACGATCAGCGCCAGGATGGCCTGCAAAACAGAAGCGCTCGGCTGCTTGCCGATCACCGTTCTGCCCATTGACTTTTAGTGAGGGCTCTGGAAGTCGAAGTTATGCGGCTTCCTAGAGCTTTATTTGTTTTTTGAACCCACTTTTTCTAAGAAAACATATTGTTAGTATAAAATTGAGCTGCTGAATCTATCACTTTAAGATACATATGTAAATAGTATAGGGTATTTTTAAATAAAATAAATATATGTATGTAAATACTAAAGGCAAGCAGCACTTTTTTTCTTCTTACATATGTATGTGTATGTATGTTGAACACAAAAGAAAAACGAAAAGACCGAACTCAAAAAGACTCACAGCTCATACTGACAGCCAAGATTATGTCAGTCACTCAGTCATTTTGGCAACATGACATTAACACAACCGCTTGCTAGGATGTATTTAAACATGAGCAAGTGTATGTGGTGTGTGCCTGTGTAACTGCAAGTGTGTGTGTGTGTGTTAAGTGCAGCCTGTGTGAGTATAAAAATAAGTTAGTTAGTTTGTATGCAACTACCCAATAATATACCCAATAATAAATGCTTAACAAAGATTTTAAAAAAGCATAAACAGCAATAACAACAATGGCCAATAAACATGATGAACAACATCCAGCAACATAAACAGCAACAAAAACAACTGCTTAATAACAACATTAACTCTTAACAAACAACAGCAAGAAGGGAGAAAACAAAAATACTGAACAGAACCTCCAAACATCAACGGAAAATGAAGACATTTAATAAATTGCAACGCACAGCCATCGCACACTATAATTCGTTTGTAGCACAGCGCAGCGCAACGCAACGCATCACAATGCATTTCATGGCAATGCAGATTGGGCCGCAACATTGACCATCATCATATAGTTGAGTTAAGGCATAATAATAAAAAAAAAATTATAAAGTTTGTTATTAACATTGTGTAAGTGAGAAAGCATGCACATGCATGTTTAAGTGTGTGTGTGTGAGTGTGCGTGGCTGTGTGTTTTGGTTGCTTTTTAAACAACTCATATTCATAATGATTTTTTTCGTTTATTATGTTGTTTTTTTTTTTTTTTGTTCCATGTTGCATTAAGACGGGTACCACTGAGCACTGGTTTCCCTGGTTTGTGGCATTAACAGTGTGAGTGTATGGCGTTGGATTGCGGAGAGTTTTTGTTAAATGCGAATTACAGTGGTTTCGATGACAAATAATTTAAAGGGTTTGCAAGGCCACTAATGTCATTTTCTTTTGAAATATAAACTTGGGCTAAAAAGTCCCGGGCACAAGAAAGAAAACACAGTTTTTTTTTTTTTTTTGGTTCAACATTAGCTTTATTCATCAACGTAATCTTCATTAAAAGTAACGCAATCATTCCAGCGTCGCTCTAACATTTCAATACCATTTTTGTAGAACGATTTATCTTTTGCCTCAAAATAGGCCTCAGTTTCAGCGATAACATCTTCATTCGTGCGAAATTTCTTACCGGCGAGCATTTTTTTCAGGTCTGCGAACAGCCAGTATACGCTGGGAGCCAAATCTGGCGAATATGGTGGATGTGGGAGCAATTCGAAGTTCTATTCATGTAGTTTTGCCATTGTTTTGATTGACTTGTGACGGGTTACAACACTCACATCCCTCAATACCCAGACTATAATCTTTCCAGCCGATTGTTGTACTTTCGGGCGCTTTGGACGAGGTTCACCAGTTGCTGTCCACTCATATGACGATCAATCTATTGTCACATATCGATGCAAACATTCTGGTTTGTTACGTTTAAACATGGCCAAACACTGCTCAGAATTGTCAACACGTTCTCGTTTTTGGTCAACAGTGGGCAAACGCGGCACCCCCCTTGAACGGAGCTTCCTCATAGTCTAATGCTCTTGCAATATAAAGCCAACACTTTCGTTTTTATGTTTTATGGTGTTACCGCCGCGGCACTTCTCCTAATTTTAAATTTGCCAAACAACGACTAAGTGCAGTCAAGATTTTGTTCAAATGCATCCATAAAATAAATAACGTTTATTTCACAGTTTCAAGAGACGATTTAGACGCACAAAGGAAGCGTTTAGCTATATTTGTTGGGCCAATTAAATTTTAAGGCACAACTTTCCACCGCAGTTCTACCAAAAACTCAATTGGCAGCTACACTTGCGCTTTTGGCTTCAGGAGGATTCCAACACTCCGTCGGAAATGATTTTTTAATGGGGATTAGCCAAAGTACTGTGTGCAAAATTACAAAGCTGTGTGCCAAATCACATCTTTCATTGGTGGACCAGAAGCGTTCAACTTCAGGGCAAGCTCTTGCCACAATTGGTTGGCTTTATTTTGCGCAGTATTGGGTAATACACCTTTTGCCAAGTCGGTATGTACTGCCATAAAATTGGCCAAAATTTCTTTTTGTATAAAATTAATTTTCGTTACTGCTGACCTGAAATAAAAAATTATTTACACATTTAGTTTTATATTCAAAACAAATTTTGAACTTACATTTCTTTTGTGTTTTATTTGATTGGCCGGTTTTCGATAGTACTTTTACTTACGAGTAAAAAGTTGCACGGTTGCATTCGAATGGTTGCTCGCTATCGAATGCCATCATTAGAAATTTCGATACCTTTTACTCGATATCGAATGAGATAATCCCAAAAGTGTAAAAACTTGCACATTCGAGTAAGAACTTGCTCGTAAGCGATTGACAGAATTAGCACCCTGGTGAAACAATCTTTAAAAAATTAAAAACTCCTTTGATTCTATTGACAACGGATATTAAAAAACTTTGTTTATTTTTGACATGACAAAAAAAAATATCCCGATTTTTATGAAGCTCTAACTAAAGGGTGAGCCAAAATGAAAAAAAGAAGGGCTGGCATAGGCCATCATCGATATTTAAAAAAATATCAAGGCTTGTGTTGTTTTTAAATATTGTAATCTCTTTATAAGGTACCTCTCCTGCCTCTCTCTTTCATTTGGGAACACAGGGATACACTAACATTTTACTTAAGCTTAATTATTGACAAAATAAGATTTTCCATTCCATCTTCTTCCCCGCAACAAAACACCTGTCAGTTCACTGTGCAGCTTAATTTTGTTGTTGGTTGGCACTGCTGCTGTTGCAAGTCTGTGCAATTTACAACCAGCTGCTTAAAATAAATTGCAATGTTGTTTTTGCCGTTTCCACACCTTTTTTAAAACTTTTTTTTTTCGTTTATGCCTGCTCGAAAATCTTATTTAGTTGTGTTTATCTTTTTGTTGGCTATTTTCCGGGATTTCCATTTCTTCTTAATATTTTCTCAAGAGGCACAACTAAATAAAAACTTTTCCTATAAAATTTTCTTTTCTAATGTTCTGAGAAGAAAGTTGCTCAGCTTAAAATTAAATAAACGAGTATTAAATGGGAATGTACAGGGTAAGTATAATTAAAAAAACTTAAGGATGCAGGATGAATTGAAGTAGTTAAATAAATTTGGAAAATTTTATAATAAATAATTATTTTATCTTAAAATCAATATTTTGCAAGAATAATTTGAGCATCATCAGATAAGAAGGCAATTATCTGATGGCTGTCAAAGTCATGAGCTACTTGAGAACGGCTCTATACAGCCCTTCTATTGCTTACCAAGCACAGGCTAATACTCTAGACAGCTCAATTATCAACCAGATCATGGAAGTTGGGTGTATGAAGTCTTTCAAAGGTACAATATAAGACCTTCACCAATTCTAGGTACTTCATCACCATCGACTTAATACTAAATTTGTTATTTATTTGTTATAGTAAATTATTATTTATCACTCTTATTTAGTATTAAGATTTGAATACTTATTGTTAGTTCATTTTGAAGATTCAATAAATAAAAAATGCTTTAAAAAAACCATCAGCGTCAGCTGCAAGACAACGGCAACTCTAATAACAATGTAACGAAGCATACATTCTTGCTTCGTACATAATATTTCTTATTTACAATTAGCATCAACTGATCACGATAGTTAATGTGCATAAATAAAAAAATACAACAACACCCACAGAATATGATGGCTTTGTTGTTAAATTGATTGAATGTACATTTCTTTAAGTTGATTGAATTAAACCGTAGTTAATAATAATTCTCATACAGTTCGTGCACTGAGAAGTATAAGATGACAAAGAAAGAAGGAAGTCATCGGTGCAGATATTGAAAGATATCTATACCGCGAATATTCGAAAGTCTTTTTCCCCTTCAGGGCATAAATTATACCCAGCGATCTTCGGACTAGACTGTTCAACAGCTGCTTCGGCTGATTATTTTATATACCCACCAGCTTCGGCTGACTGTTCCCCCAGCAGCCTTCGGGCTAGACTGTTACCAGAGCAGCTTCAGCTGACTGTTTACCCAGCGGCCTTCGGGCTAGACTGTTCCCACAGCAGCTTCGGCTGACTGTTTACCCAGCGGCCTTCGGACTAGACTGCTCCCACAGCGGCTTCGGCTGGCTGTTTACCCAGCAGATTCGGCTGACTGTTCCCCCAGGGGCCTTCGGGCTAGACTGTTCCCACAGCAGCTTCGGCTGACTGTTTACCCAGCGTCCTTCGGGCTAGACTGTTCACACAACAACTTCTCTGTCCTCCAATTCGCAGGTACCCAGATTGTGGCGAGATACACACGACCGGCCCTAAGAGCAAATTATCACCAGCGGCCGCTGTTATCCTGGCCCAAGAGAGTCCCTACCGAAACCGATTCCAGTGTATGCGGAGTACGACTATTATACCGAACCTGAAGCCAGTCCATACGAAGATACACCCGACCCGTCCTACGAAGAATCCTCACTATTAACCGTTGGTTTACCGAACCCGAGAGATCTCCTACCATAACCGACTCCAGTGTATGCCGAGTATACGATGCGATACGGAATCCGAAGCTTGTACGTACGAAGATACACCTGACCCAAGAGTAACTCTCACCAGCAGCCGTTGTCGTACCGAACCCGAGGTGTGCCCATACGAAGGTATACATCCAGCAAGCGATCATCACCGCAAGCAATCATCACCGCAGATTAAGTCTGCACGAACGACAGACGAAATAAAAGCCGAACCGCAGGCATCCTGAGCCTAAACCTATCATTGTTATTGTAATTGTAAATACTGAATAAATAGAATTTGGATCATTGTAAGCCTCAAAGAGGAAAATCCTGTCTTGTTAATTACTTAAGTTTCGTGGATCCGTGAGTAGACCCGCTTTGCTACCTCAGCCGACGACAAAACCACGTTACAAGCGGTTCTAGTAGCACCTTGGTTTTTGGGAATTAAATTATATTTTCTTTCTGCGAGAGTTGGTCTCAAGTATTCCGAGAACATCTAAACAATATTTATACACATTAAACAGCATTTGCGGTCGTGTGTTTGTGTGTTAATAAGCAATATTAGGGCTTATGAGTATTAAAGGCCCCATTACAAGATTCATAGAATATCACTATTCAGTGTTTTATTCATATTTTGCCTTTTGATAACGATCTCAGAAAGGCTGGCCCTATAATTTATAGAGTACGAATGGCAAATGTTGCTATCATCTGCGAAAGAATGGATTGGAAGTTTGACATAGAAGGTCGTTGAGGAAAATAAGAAATAGAATAGGACAAAATTGAATGCTCTGCGTCAATCCTATCTGTAACCGTTCTGCTTAAAAAATGTACAAATACAAATTTGGTGTTTTAAAAATGAAAATATATCGGTCGCTTGTCAAATTCTGTATGCATTTTGCTTTTATAAAGTTCCGTTTGCTTTATTCTATGCACAATTAAATTATGTATATCTATATTATATTACCAAGTAAACTTACTTTACATTGTATTCAAGATGAACAGAAAAATTTTACTTTCAAAAGTTTATAATATAAATTAAAAATTTGTTTTATTAATAGTTCACCATTGAGAAATATTAGTTTATTTCCTACCTAGTATGACTAAAACTGTAATTAAATCAAACAGATTTTTAGTTCATTCAATTAAAAAGTTTAATTAGTATTATATTTTTTCCCATGTGCCTGGAACGAAGATTTTTTTTTTAATTTTTGCAGCTGCGTAATTAAAAATAATGTTTAAGTTTTTCCTAAGTAATTTATCAATATTTTTAGAACAGGCATTAAAAAGCTATTTATGCGTGTATCAGAGAACAACTTTGAGTGATTGCAAAATAATCATACTTGCTCACCAACATGAAAACCATTTCATTTCGTTCAAATATGATTGAATATGCGCAGTTGATTTTTAATCAGTAAACATAATGAGCGACAACTTCGCTATGTGAGTGAAATCATCGTTAAGGTTCGTGCTTGAATATAAATGAATGCGCTTATTGTTCGGCATTCATTTCTTGTTTTTGAATTATTATTTTGGAAGAAAAAAATTAACAGTTTTTCTGTATCCTTCTGGTGAAATAAAAATCAAAGTAAAATACACATAAGTATATAGAAACAAAAGGTTTTCATAGAAAAAAAAAACAAACAAATGGGCTTATGTATATACATATGTATTTATTTTTGAACATTTATTAAAAAACACAATGGTATATGTACCTATAACAAAAAACTACACTTGTTCCACTGCGCTTTTAAATTAACTTTGCCCTTTAAACTAGCATACAAAATATGTCTATAAATATGTTTCAAATTTACACACAATCGAAGCAACATCTAACGTTTAGCCAATTTTATTCAGTACTAAAACAAACGCGCAATATTTACAAGGCGAGTTGAGTTTACTCCGCATTGAGCTTTGTTGCTAGATTTTTGCTAATTACAAATTCAGATTGTTTACAAGACGAGTTGATTTTACTCAGCTACATATGAACTTTGCTACCTGATGTTTTTATATGAGTTAATTTTAGTATATATGTTAATCAAACAAAAACATGATTTTTGGTGATCACTGGCGTGTATCTCTCATTTCATCATATACAGTCACAACTCAAAATTTGTACAAGTCGTGCATAATAAAAAAATATATACAAACCTACAAAACCTACAATGCTAATTGTTAATAACACAAAAAGTTTTCAGTGAATTGTCAGAATATTTTTTATTATGATAGAAAGGGCAATTACGAATATATATTCGATGGTCCCTGTTTTCAATGAGGCATACTAGAGTTTCAATGTCGCTAATCTGACGAAATATCTGAGTGTTTAGCTATTGAACTGCCCTTGGCAGGGTTGTCTCGCCAAACGTGACGACGATTTTTAAACTTGTATAGCACCCTGATTTTCGTTTTGGTGACACAACGATTTGTAAAGTAGTTTGGCGATTTTGTTGGCTATTTCTGTTAAGCCACGAATTTGTTTTGAGAACCGTTAAAATCAATACGTATATAAAGGGCGGTTAAATGGCACGACGCTGAATTTAGGTGGACAGCCGCACTATCGCGAACGGCAACAATATTTTCTGCAGAACGGGCTGTACGAAGATGCACTGGTATTTTCACATATTTTACAGACCCGGTTAGCTCAAAATTTTGCACGATTTTTCATTTGCATATGCTTTTTGCTTTGAATGCCCATTTTCATAACGCGTTGCTTGATGGTTGAAACTGAGAAAAAAGCTTGACGTTTAAAAATTAACCACCCGACATAAAACAAGTAAGAGTGTGGTATATTCGGCTGGAGCCGAATCTTAAATACTCTTCACGATAGTCACATATATGTGTAGTATATATTAAAAATTTGAACTGATAATGTACGGATACATATGGACCGATATCGGGGAAAAAATATTTTTCCTTGTGATCACCATTCCAAAAAAGATATGTTTCATGGACATTTTCATGGAAAAGTTTGTTTAAGCTATATCTCGGTTATATGTGAACCGATATCGGAATTTTCTATATTCTGTATTTTAGTAACTTTCTTTTATACCAAAAAGTGCTTTTCAGCAAAAAAAAAAAATCTTAATGGAAAAATTGGTTCACACATATATGGACCGATACCAGAAATTTTCAATTTCCATATTTATGTAACCTCATTTCATTACTAGAACTGCTTTTAAGCAAAAAAAAAAAAGAATTGTAAGTTCGCTCACTTAAGTTCGCTTCATGAAAAAACCGGTTTAGACTACATCTGGGGTATATATAGACCGATACCGAAAATTTTCATTTTCCATATTTATATAACCTAATTTTATTACCAAAACTGCTTTTAAGCAAAAAAAAAGTTGCTTACGTTTGCTTACGCAAACTTTATTGTGAAGAGTATAAAAGTGTATATAAATCGCGATTGTTTTCCATTTTTTGGCGATTTTCGATAGTTTGGTGTAAATTTATTTTTTTAGGAATTATAAAATATATTTTTTAAAATAAGATATGTTATGGTCACAACGGGACCAAATTGGAACCAAGTGGGCTGGCTTTTCAATGGCTGGCAGCCTAACCTATCTCAAAAACTAAAAAAAAAATTTATTTGGGTTTTTGGCGATTTTTCACATTGATTTTGGTGAGAATGGTCAAAATAAATTTGACAATATTTAAATATCCCCAAAGAAAGAACTCCAACAGTGGCAAATCACATGATCGTGGCGGCCACAACGTGAGATAACAGAGCTCTCTTTTCACGCGAAAAAAAGAGCCAGTGTTTCGATTGCTATGTGGCAACTAGCACCATCCTGTTTGAATCACATATACTCGTATTTCTGCCGTCAATTAGTCTATTTGCATACCCGATAGCAAGGCATCTGTTTGGCCGACCACATTTTCGAAGAAGTAAAGCACGATAACGCCAGCCCAAAAACGGCGCCCAAAGAGTCACTGTCTGTGTGGATATATCGGGTTGTAATTTGCCGAAATGCTGCAATTTTGCTTGTTAACGGATAAATTGATGTGAAGAGATGTCTCATTGCAGAACATGATGCGCAAGAAATATATTTTGAATTGAATGCCCTGTTTCATAATAGGATTCAACACTGCTCCAATGTCATTTGTGTAGAGGTAGTCCATGATTGAATTTATCAAACACTGAAACAAAGAAATGTCAAATTAAGCTGGGTAAACAACTTGACGTTAAACTGTGACTCACAACTAACTTCGTGCATTATGCCATATGTACGATATTAACTAACTAGCTGTTAGTTCGGGTCCGAGTTCAGTGAAGAAGAGTGATTATTTTTTAATTACAACAATAATTGCTGTGAAAAGCTATGTACAGATGGTTGTCAGATGCTACAATATTTTAAGATCTGGCAACATGCTGACGATGTAGTGCCAATGAAAAATTGTCCTGCAGAAGTAAATTGTGTGTTCAGACGATCGTAAGAAAATCTTACAATTTTATTGTCAGACTATGGTCTGACAAATAATTCATCTGACTACAAACATTTTCAGTTCACACGGTTGTCAGATTGTTAGATGAAAAAAATTGCCAGACATGTTGTAAGGCGTTGCCACTTATGTATATCAATAACCATCTGCTTCAAACTTTTTTCTAACAACGATGACATTGTCAGGTGCATTAATTTTATACATCTGACAAAATTACTACTGAGCTTACAATACCAGCCAATTATCTGGAAATGCCGACGAAGAGTATTCTCACGATTGTCAGATGCCCGACAACATTTTCGTCTAACAATTGATTGACAATGGTTTTTCCGACAACGTTGTAAGTTAAAAATTGGCAGTTCACACGATTGTAATACATTTTCAGACAATTTTACTGACATTATTTTAAGATCTGACAGCCGTGTGTACGTAGCTAAACAATAAGATCAAAGAAGAACAGAAAAAAACAATTGAATACCATATAGCTGGGGGACAAAAAGCTGTTTCGTAGCCGCTACACTACTCATCAGCTCCCACTGTGATTCGAGCTTGGGATCATGTGAACATGATGTATTTTTGGTTGGACCAACCTTTATAGCATTCACCTAAAATATAAGAAACATATTTCTGTGGTGAATTGTTAAATCGAAAACTTTGCAAAAAGATTTAAATTTTTATTTACACCATTCTTGCGGCCAACGGCCACTAGAAAGCTTTCTTCTGGCTTCACCTGCAAATTAGTTACTTTAGTAAAAACAATGCTAATACAAGTACGTACTTTTCGTGCACTTACAAACTGCTCTGTGCAATAAATAAATAAGTGTTCCGTGAAATAAATATAATTTGTATTTTCCGCAAAAAAGAAAAGGAAAAAAAAAACTTTATTCCTTGCAGCAGCCAGAAAATAGAAAAAGAAGAAGCGGTGCGAATTTATGATAATTAAAAAAAAAGGAAAAAAGAAAAACTTATTGCACGTTTGTAACACCTACAAACAAAAACAGCTTAATTTATTGTTAACAGGGAGATTTTTTTTGTTTATTAAGTTGTTGTTGTAAGTTTTTGTTTTCTCTGGTTGTGTTTTAATTTGGAAATTCAGTTGGAATAATTTTGCTGCATCTGTTTTTAATCTCGTTAGAGGATATTTGGCGCAAATGCACACAACGAATATGGAAAATTAAAATATATGTGTGTGTGTATGTGTGTGTGTATATGGTTTTCAGTTTTTGGCGAACAGTAAATCAAGGTAAAGATTTAATCAAAATACATTTTATTTGTATTTCAGAATATCGTCTATAAATTTATGGAGCTGAAAAGTTTTATTTACTTCGAAAATGAATAATATACTGGTTTGTTTCACAAACAAATAATGAAGAGATATTATTAAACCTTTTAGTACGAATAGGGATTGGCTATCCCTATGCACAACGGTGCTGCTATTCATCCTGAATTTGGTATAATGGTAAACATGTTCTGATATATATAATAAGTACACATCTTTTTTCTTAATCGTCTGGCAACTCTTTGCTTTAATTATTCAATTTTATATGGCAATTCCGGCATAAATTTCACGACCTGATATGGCAGCATTTATATATGCAGAATAGCCTTGAAAAAATACCGTTAAATTTTTTTTCTCTTTCATTTTGTGTTGAGTCAAAAAAATAAATACAAATTAACTTTTTAAGAAAGTTTTACTAGTATATTTAATTTTTTGAAAATGTTAGTGCGTTAACTTATAACCTTGTGTAAATTAAACAATCAGAAATAAAATTGCATTGATAGATTTTTTTAAATTATTTTTTTATCTGGTACCAGTACTCAGGGGATGGCCCTACATATGCAGTGCATTGTACTGGAACTAGAAAAATAGGTTATGATGAAGAGAAAACAGGGAGTAGTGTTCGTGGAGGTTTAACTTTAACAATAACAACACGACCGACTAAAAGAATAGAAGATGGGTCGAAATAAGCAGTGTACGCCAGAAGAAAGAAGACTCGTGTTAAAGCTAAGAAGCAAAGGAACATCTCTGCGTTGAATTGCGCAATATTTAGACAGGTCACTGTTTTTCGTTCGAAATGCTTTAAAACCAGAAAAAAGCTTGGAAACACATGGAAGACCAAGAAAGACTCACCCAAGAACGGATAATTTGATTTTAAGTCTCGCGAAAAATACCCTTTTGCATCATCCAGGGAAATTTCAGCCGATGTTGGATGCGTTGTGCCCGCTCGAACAGCTTGGCGACGACTGCAACATGCCAATCTCCTGGGACTAGCCAGAAAAGTTCCTCTACTAAGGACAAAAAATTTGAAGAGGAGGCTAGACTTTGACAAAATACATTGGCATGTTTAGAAATAAATGGCATATTATTCGACGTACGTCGACCCCAAGGCAAAAAATTCCATGTGCGGTTCACTAAAAAAACCACTAAACATGGTGGTGGCAACATCGTGGCGTGGGTGCAATTTTTGGTACTACTGCCATCCCTAAACAAGAGCGGCAAGCGAAAACTTTTTTTTCCGCTAAGCTTTAACGCTGAAACGGCATCCCTAAACAAAAGCG
This sequence comes from Thecocarcelia acutangulata, assembly GCA_914767995.1. Classification (NCBI taxonomy): domain Eukaryota; kingdom Metazoa; phylum Arthropoda; class Insecta; order Diptera; family Tachinidae; genus Thecocarcelia; species Thecocarcelia acutangulata. The sequence goes on from OU612096.1 coordinate 33,045,247, forward strand.
GCAACGTTTTGTCAAAACGATAAAAGCAGGATTATCAAACAAATAAATAAAACAACCCTGATTATCTTAACAGCTGGACGGACAGCATTATTGTTTGTGACTTTTTTATTATATTAAAATAAAATAATTAAAGTTTTAAAAATGAGTTATTTAGAGAAGTTGGAAGCTTACTATAGCATATTGAAAATAGTTATTAGCTCTATTTTCCAATAAGAAATATAAAAAATTTTTATTTGCTTTTTTATTTTTCTTTATATATTTTTTCCTCACTCTTTTGTTTACAATTATTTCCTTTTGCAACTTACTTCACTGTGAAACGCATTGTCAAAATTGGATTTTCCAATTGCAAAGCGTTGCCGCGGCGTTGTTTCGGTACGCTCCATACAAAATTTATGAACATGAGAACTTTTGAGAGCTAAAAAACGCTTGCCGCTCTTGTTTAGGGATGGCTGTTAATGACGTATGACTCGATTTGAGTACAAAGATATACTCGAAAATATAATACTGCCTATGCCGCTTCGATGGGTCTTCCAGCAGGATAACGATCCGAAGCACACATCACGATTTGTAAAGAATTGGTTTGAAGCTAACAATATTAATTTGCTGGAGTGGCCAAGTCAGCCACCGGATTTAAATCCAATTGAAAACCTTTGGGGAGACCTAAAGAGAAGGATATCAAAGAATGTCTTTGAAAACAAATCCAAACTTTGGAATTTTGTACAAAAAACCTGGCACGAAACTCCATTAGATACTTGCCGCAGGCTCATAAGCAGTATGCCAACAAGGATACGAAAAGTATTGCAAAATAAGGGAGGATATACATAGCAAAAATACTAAGAACAAATATTGAACAACACCCTTTAATATAACGATATATATTATTTTGACCACCATTTTTATCGGTATTTTTTTCTTTCGGAAACTTTTTAGCCTAGCACAAAAAACGCGGTATAAACAGAAAAAAGTTAAGTGTTTTGGAAACTTCCATTTCTGCTATGAATATATGTTAAATTTTGTTTCGATCTGGTAACTCCTTCATATAGAAACAGGTGTTCACAAAAGACGCATCCGCGATTTTTTTTTGCAATGGCAAAATTAGAAATGCGTGGTGTCATTAAATATTTACATAAAAAAGGTTTATCGGGACAAGAAATTCATAATGATATGGTGAATGTGTGAGGTGAAAGTGCTCCTTCATACGAATTTAAACGTGGTTGTACAGTAAACCCCGCTTAATTACCTCACTTAGTTTGCTGTAATATTTGGGTAATTGAGCGAATAAGGTATTAAAGCGGACACGTTTAATTACCTCATAGAGGTAATTATGCGAAGATGCTTAAGTACCTCTTTCGAAGGCATGCATCCAAACGGACTTAAATTAAATCAAAGTCATTACATACGTCAAAATAAAAAATAAGATTTCATAATAAAATATTTTATTCAATAAAAACAAACAAAAACAATTTCATTATCCCAAAAAGTATACATACATATATAGAAAAAAATAAGAGCAGTACTGTGCATGTACTCGTATGTATGTATATAATAAGGCGTATCAGAACATTAAAAAGCAAATTGGCTGAATTCACAAAAATTTACGCTTTATGTTTCACAAGTGACAAATTTGTCCACAGAGTTGAGTGAATTGGTAGGCAATAATGGGTAAATAAATGAAGGGATTTTTAGGGAATTTTTGGATTTGGGATGCAATATTTTGGATAATTACCCAAATTGGGTACTTAAAAGAAAGTTAATTAACCGTGTATTTTTGTATGAAAATAAGTGAGAAAAAACCGGGATTGAATATAAGGGGTGAATAAACGAAAAAGGCATTTAAGCGGTGGGTAATTACACGGGGTATACTGTACAAGCATTGAAGATGAACCACGTAGTGGACGTCCAAAAACAGCAAAAACAACATAAATTGTAGCCAAAGTGCATGATGTGGTATTAAATGATCGACGAATAAAAGTGCGTTAAATAGCTAATATCATGAAAATCTCAAATGATCGAGTCCATTTAATTTTGCATGAAGAGCTACAGATGAAAAAGCTTTCTGCAAGATGGGTGCCGCGTCTGTTAACAGTCGGCCAAAAACGCATAAGAATGAATATTTCTCAAGCTTGTTTGGATCGTTTAAATCGAATAAAATGGATTTTCAGCGTCGTTTCATAACTGTTGATGAGACATGGATCCACCCCTATACTCCAAACAATAGACTGAAGCTCGAAGAAGTGCCCCAAAGAAGGCAAAAACAATTTGGTCAAATCAGTTAGCAGGTTGCTAAAATTTGCGCTAAAATAACTTTATTTAGAATGGGGCTCTAAATAAAGTTATTCATATATAATACTCAGATTGAATATTATATATGTAGGAGTTGGAGAAAAGAAAACAAACAGGGTAAGTATTTGTTTTAACTTAGGGATCTTTTATTAATAGGGATACCTTTTCCGCAAATTGACAATTCCAGGTAAGTATACATTTTTAGGTTGATAAATACAAATTGGGGTTGCTAAGACAATCTACGATGTGGCTCACACTGGTATTCGATCAGAAGTAACAAAGTAATAATAATTCATTTTGCCAAAAGTCAATGCGAGAAGATCGGCCTTTGGAAACCCGAACTTAAAACAATGAATTTTCCACTTGTCAATGTGAGCAACATTTACTACAGTGGTGAATAAATTATATGTTAAACATCAACATTACAGGTAAGTAAAAGGGTGAACAGATAAGAAAAATGGTGAACAGGTAAGTATACTATACTAAATAAAACATGTAAAAGTAAGTATAAATGTATAAATTCGTTTGAAATTCACATAATATGTATTGAAAATAAGAAGTTAATTTTAAAAATTATAATAAGAATTCACTTTTGCAACCTTTAAAAAAAATTTAATTTAATTTAAAATAATTCAACAAATAAAATATATCGTCCAAATTAGTTTGGACACAATTCAATCGGCTGGTAAGGTTATGGCAACGGTTTTTGGGACTTCAAAGGTATTTTACTGATTGATTATCTGCAAAAGGGTAAAACAATAAATTCAGAGTACTATTGCACCTTTTGGATGAATTAAATGCACAAATTCGAGAAAAACGTCCTGGCTTACAACGCAGAAAAATAATTTTTCATCAAGACAACGCACTAGCGCACAAGAGTGTTTTAACAATGGCTAAAATCAAAGAATTAAAGTACGAGGTGCTTGACCACCCACCTTATTCTCCTGATTTAGCTCCCAGTGACTTTTACCTGTTCCCAAATCTAAAAGAATTCCTTGCTGGCAAGCGTTTTAGCTTAAATGAAGATACAATTACAGTTGTAAACCACATTTTTTATAGACCTTCAGGAAAACTATTTTAATCAAGAGATAGAACTGCTAGAAAAGCGTTGGTTTAAGTGTATTGAAGTTTCAGGAGATTATATTGAAAAATAAAAATATTTTTGAAAAATGGTTCCTAAGCCAGGGAAGGATCACACGAAAGTAGAATCATATCGTCCAATAAGTCTACTGACAACAACTTCAAAACTTTTCGAAAAATTGCTAAAGGCGAAGTTGGATCCAATGCTTAATAAGGTGGAATGTATTCCTAATCACCAATTTGGTTTTAGAGCGAAGCATGGCACCATTGAGCAAACACACAGGTTAGTTAACGTCATAAGAAAGGCATTTGAAGATAAAAAATATTGCTCTGCCTTATTCATCGACGTCTCACAAGCTTTTGATAAAGTATGGCACGATGGCTTAATGCATAAAATAAAGTTTAACTTACCTGCAAACGTACATAACCTTTTGGAAAGCTATTTATATTGTCGCCAATTTATAATAAAAGAAGGCAATTTCATAAGCCCCGCCCAGCCTATTGAAGCTGGAGTTCCCCAAGGCAGCATATTAGGGCTTATCTTATATTTGATCTACGCATCTTCACACTTCAAAATTTGCAGATGATACAGCATTCCTTAGCATACATAGTAGCCACCAGCAAGCATCAATAAACTTACAGGAACATATCGATAAACTAGAGAAATGGCTCAAGCTTTGGAAAATCAAGGTTAATGATCAAAAGTGTGCCCATGTTACATTTGCACTGCGTCTAGGAACATGCTCACCCATTACTATTAACAATAAAGTAATACCTCAACACAGTGAAGTCAAATACCTCGGAATTCATCTTGACCGTAGACTAACATGGAAGTCGCACATCGAGGCAAAAGTAACGCAGATGAAATTGAAAGCAGTGCAAATTAACTAGGCAGAAATTCGTCCTTGAAGCTTGATTGTAAACTTTTGCTGTACAACTCGATTCTAAAGCCAATGTGGTGCTATGGGATTCAATTATGGGGCACAGCCTCGGCATCCAACATTGAAAAAATTCAAAGAAGTCAAAATAGAATTCTCCGTAGAATTACAAATGCTCCATGGTACGTTAAAAACTCACGAATCCACGCAGATCTGAACGTACCTTTTGTGAAATCTGAATTTGTGAAGTACGCGACAAGATATATTAACAAACTTGAAATCCATCCAAATCCTCTTGCAGCTAATATTCTTAATTTTGGTGGTCATACCCGTCTGAGAAGGAGGGATACTTTGGCTACCATTAGAGCCCTTGTACTTTGGCTAGCTTTAGCGCCCTTGTACACTCGTATTTTTCAGTTCCAAAACAAGAGCAAAAAATTCAGGATTTTCACTGTAGCACTGCTTAAGTCATGAGAGCTTTTATATTATTTTTTATTATATATTTATTTTAAAGTGATCGCATCTAATAAACGTTCTCGTATATTTGTTAAATTCTATATTTGACAGCAAACAGAAAAGGGAATAGTTTAATGTCACTTGAAACACAAAGAAACGAATGTATGTACTCGTATGTATGTATATATGTTAATATATTCATGTACATAAATTTAATACCAAAAAAAAAAAAAAAAGTGAAGTAAAACAAATCATGCAGTTTTTAAGTGACATTTCAATTTATCTAACAATTCAAATAATGCAGACTCAATCCTCTTCTTGTATTTGAATGGTTTGATTCTACAACAGAAAGAAACACTTTTCTTTCCCGCCCCTCTTCAAACTTCTGAATATTTTATATTCGAGAAAAACAAAACTATTTAAATTAGCATAATTTTCACTTTTTCCTGAACGCAGTTCAGTTGTTGCATGAAGAAATGTTTGAGTGTTTTTCTTTTCTTTTTTCTTCACTTTAACAATTTCCTTTTCAATGGCAACAACCGAAAATCTCAACAATGTTGCGAAATTATGCAGGAAAATGCAGCAACTGTATGAAATATCAAACGATTAAGTGAACGAAATGTCTTGTCTGATTTATGTAAAAACAAAAAAATAAATTCCAAATGTAATTCTTTCAATTCACCTTTCGATTCATTGAACAAAACTCAGGCTCAGTATCATTTACCAGCATGATTTAAAAAAATAACATGCCAATACTGCGACTGCCAGCCAGCAACCATCTATCTCAAACAAAAAGATATTTTAATATTGTAAGTTTTTGTCTATTGACTAAGTACAATCCAAGAAAAAAAAAGGAAAAAAAAAACAAAGAAACGCGCTGAAATAAATAAGAAAAAAATAAATGTTAAAATACATTTTTTTTGTCAAAATTGTTATTGTTAGCAAGAAATAAGCGAGATTAAAACATTGCAGTGATAGAAGTCGCAGTGAAGACATGCTAAACGTCAAGATAATGAAATACGAACAAAATTGCTAAAAAATTGAGTGAAAAAAGCAGAAATACAAGGTGTCCGCCGGGAAGGTATACTACTTTCTTTTTGGTAAACGTTAACAACGTGTTGATGATTCTGAGCAGTGTTTGGACATGTTTAAACGTCAATATGTGACAATAGATGAAACATGGATCACTTCACTCCAGAATCAAAACGATCGTCATCTGAGTGGACAGCAACTGGTGAAGCCCGTCCAAAGCGCCTGAAAGCACAACAATCGACTGGAGAAGTTATGGCCTTGATATTTTGGAATGTGATATTTTGGGATGTGCATCATCGACTATCTTGAGAAAGGAATATTATATAGTGTTGTAGGAGAGTTTCAAGGCCGAAATTGCAAAGCAACGACCGCATATGGCAAAGAAAGAAATTTTGTTTCATCAGGACAACGCACCGTGTCTCAAGTCAATCAAAACAATGGCAAAACTGCATGAATTGAACGAATCGTATTCGCCAGATTTGGCTGCCAGCGATTACTGGCTGTTTGCAGACTTGAAAAAACGCTCGCCGGTAAGAAGTTTCGCACAAATGAAGAGATCATTGCTGAAACTGAGGCCTATTTTGAGGCAAAAGATAAATCGTTCTGCAAAAATGGTATGGAAATGTTAGAGCGGCGCTGGAATGATTGTGTTGCTCATGATGGAGCTTACACTGATGAATAAAACTAATTTTGAACCAAAAAAACTGACGTCTGCCCCGGACTTTTCAGCCCGTGGAAGTCGTAAAGCAGACACGTGGAAAACTTGACGTCCTTTTTTTCGGTATTGGCTCTTCTGAACGCTTCCATTGGGATGATTTGGTCTTTGATTTCAATGTCATAGCCATACATCTATGATTCGTCACCAGTTATGACCTTTTTGGAAAAATCTGGATCGTCGTTGACGATGTTTAACAGCGTTGTTTTAGCTCAAAACTTAGCAATTTTGGAACAATCTTCGTTGCCGCACGTTTCATGCCTAAAGCTTTAAACACATAGACGACAGCAGACAGCAAACAGCAATCTGTCAAAAATAAAATACATGTGTTTAAATGCACACAAATATTTTAACGACATCACAGTAGCACGACTTCACAACAGCATTTGCTGCTGTTGCCAACTTAGACTAATATCTATTTTCGTAAGCAGCAAAAAGTAAATGCAGTGCTGCCAATATAAATATAAATTGGCAGCAATAAAAACTAAAATTTGTTTGAAATATTTAATAGAAATAAACATCACAAAAATAAAATAAACAAATAAATTGATTAGTTTTTACAGTTTTACGTGATATTTTTACGTTTTCAGTTGGTAGTTTTAATTTTATTCATGTAAAATATATATGTGGCACCTCTAAAATCTGCATTGTTTAAATGCACATAGTGCTGCTGCTGTCTTGAAAATAATTATGTTGCTGACGAGACGGCAGTATTTGAAGCTAACTTCATTTGTAGCCGTGAAGTTGTGAAGTCTGCCGTCGTCTAAGTGTTTAGAGCTTAAAACATCCGTAAAAATTGCTTGACATGAGCCGAACGATATGCCAACATCATCAGCAACCTCTCGTGTTATGTTAATATAGATATTTTTATATGACTGTATAGAATCGTGTACCGAATTTGTTTCGTGCTGTTGCTCATTCCATTTACATTCTTCGTAGCTCAAATTATTGTTTTTGTTTTTCTCTCACACTTTTTTATTCACAATAAAGTATTTTATATTGTTGCGTTGTTGTTATTAATATAGGTATATACATTTTTTTTTTTTTGCCAGGAGGCAACACAATCATCAGTTTATTGGGTCTGCATTTCGCCGTTGTGTTGTCCTCAAAGTGCTCGGGCGACCAGAACGAGCATCGTCATTGACATCATCTCGGCCTTGCTTAAACGGGCTACACCCCAATTGAGTTTGTATTCTGCTCATACTAGACTCGTCAACATTTGACATATCAACATTTCAAATATCCTTGCGCATTTAATTTCATTTTTTACACAAAACTTAATACAGTTTCTTTTTCAAATAGTGAAAAATCAAAGGCTAATTAATACTGGAATATGGCTGGATTATATGGGACCCTTTTTAAAATGTACATAGAGATCGAATTAAGTCTATCCAAAAACAATTCCTTCTTTTCATCCTGCGCAATATCTACCCGAACACTGTAGCCAACTTACCATCCTATGAGTTCAGACTGCAACAAATAAAGCTGCCTTCTTTGACAAGTCGCAGAAAAATGTTAAATGCCATTTTTGTCTTCTAATTGATTAACGGCAATATCTGCTCTGAGTATTTGGTGGCCAAACTAAATTTTGATGTTCCCTAGCGTAGTCTTCGTCAATATCAACCTTTGTCAGTGCTTTATTACCGGCAGAATTATGCGAATGCAGATCCCTTCCGTTGATTATGCTGTCGTTTTAATGAACTTTACTTAACTTTTATTGACTTTTCGATGAACTTAAATTTTGTTAAGCGTAGTATAATATTAGTATTAAATTCCAGTAATTAACAATTTATTCTATTGCTTATAAATTTTTGTAGTTCCAGTAATTAGCGATTTTTTCTATTTTTTATTAATTTTTGTAATTTTGTTTTAACTTATAGGCGTGTACATATCTGTGGCGTTTAATCATAACAGCTTAAGTCGATTTTTAAAAATTTTTAAAATCGCTGCTAATTTGATTATTTGAATAAATATGGTGTTCCTGTTTGCAGAAATAATATTTCGTATTATTCAAAAAATTTTGTTATAATTATGGTTTATCTTCTTTTTTTCTCAAATTGAGTTCTTTATTCATATTTCCCTTCAAAACTTGTTTTGGTCTTATCTCGACTTAAGCTGTTATGATAAAATGCCACAGATATGTATATAGTATTTGGAGTTATTCTCCATAGGCACAAATTAATAATTAAATAAATTAATAAGCACACCAAAACACGACTAACCTTATTATCTGTCAAAAGCAAGCTGACAATATAAAATGGCTGATATTGCCAACATATATAACAGAAAAAAATGCGAGAAATGAAAACACGTAACTCACGAATGTTGAAAATCACAGTTATTTTTTGATCAGACCTCGTATAAGACAAAAAGTCCATGCAAATGCTACATCTCCTGACAGGTGAAACCAAGAACAGGTTTGAGTCCACAAAAACGAGCTACAACTTTTTCTTTAGCATATTGCAATATCGAGGAGGAAATAAGGTTTGGTGGTTTCTCGGTCTTTATCTTGTCAGTGGGACCTAACTACTAGTTGCGTGTACATATTAACAACTAATACATCGAAAAAAAAAAATAATAAAAACGCTTGCAATTTGCACGATTGTTTACACACGCAAGTGCAAGTTCATTTTCAAAATGTCGTCGCAGACAAACGTTTTCCGCCTTTGGACTACAAGCGCGTTTGATGTCTGTGCTGCCAAAGTTTTAGCATAGCAGCATTACAGGGGAATTATATTATGTACATAAATTTTTCACAATATAAGTAATAAATTTGTATTCCAAATAAAAAATAAGTTAGAGATGTATGACCAAACTGAAGATGTTTGACAGTGACACAAGATACAAAACGTGCGTGAGCTGTCAAAACTAGTGTTAGTAAAAAAATGTTAATGCATTGGCTTTTTTGCACTTGCACTTGCATGTGTAAACATTGAGTAAAATTGCGGAAAGGCTACGTTTGACATTCCTTTATACGATGCCTCTTGTTTCCGATATTTTGCTTAGTATTTAAGGCTGGTGCAAACGGCTTGAACAAACTTATATATGAACTATAGAAAACCTTTAAAGTTATATATAAACTTCCTTATTAACCTGACCGTTGTTATGTGCGTTTATTGCACTTTTTCACCAGTTTCTGTCTGTCTGCGCCTTACCACAGGATAAATTTAAAGACTTTTATTGGGACATGGCCAACTGGCTGTTTGGATTTGTTAAGTTTAAATGGTTTTGTACCACAAAGTTTGTTTAAGCTTTTGACTAAATAAATCGTAAAGAAAGATTGTAATAAGGTCTTTAAATAAGTATTTGCTTAGCGTCTGGTGAGGTCTGTTTCTTTCTTCTTTCTTACTTTTTTTTCTTCTCATTTTGAAAACATTTTTTTCTTACCCTTTTACTTTGTGCTTAGAAACTCGTTAAGAAATAAAATAAGAAAATTGCCACAAAAGCAAAACAAGCACATTTAAAAGTTTTGAATGAGCGATCATTTTAGCCAGATTGTTTATCAGGGCTTTTACATCATATTTACAATAGCAAAGTGAAGAAGGAAATAAAAACGCAAAAGAAAATCTTAGTCTGTGCTGGTGCTAGATGGAGAATTTTTCGCAATTGTCATAATTTATATAAAATACGAAAAGTTTTCCACAAACAGACAGACACACACACACATACACACATATGACTGACTAACTTGTGTTGATATGCTGATATGAGATATGGAAATGTACTGGGATGCTGAGGAAGAAAGTAAGCGAGCTTGGTCTACTTAGAGCAGCTTAATAATGCTGTTGTTGAAGCACAAAATGCGTAGGTTTAGGACCTTTTCTTATTATTATTATTATTATTATTATTTTTTTTTTTTCTGTCTGTGCGCTCACATAAAATTTGCATTCATTCAGCTGTGTGAGTGTGTGTGCGATTTTTTGTGTCTTGCTGCCTGGCATTAAGACTTTAATAGAAAAATTATGATTCCCATAAATATTCTGTGTTATTGCAATATTAACAAAAAAGTGGAGAGATTCATAAGTATTTACAACAATGATTTGGTATACCGAATCAAGGCAAAATCTTATTTTTTTTCAACAGCTGCTTGTGAAATAGAACTATTTTGCTTGCTGTAATGGATTTACTAGAGCTTTTAATATATTGCATAGTTCTTGTAATCATATTATTGCTTATGTTTTAAAATTTCGGTTTTATACCTTCACACATAACACTTATTTGTCTCTAATAAACCTAAATATGCTTACCACATACTCAAGCAGCTAAATAGTTTCAAGCTGCGTACCAAAACTTTTTCAAAAATCAATTGTTTTACATAATTATATCTTAATTTAAAGTTTCCACAATTATATTATTGCTCATCCATTCACAAAACACATTAATCTTTCTGCAGCAAACATAAGTCTGAGTCTAAGCCTGAAGCGAAATATCTTTAAACTGCGTGCGAAAACTTATTCCATAATCCATTGCTTTATATGTATATTCCTCACATTAAAGTTCCGGCAATCATACTATCGTTAAAATTTTAAAATATCATAGTTATCATCCATACACAACATTAATTTAGCTGTGGGAAACATACATTTATGTGCTTCATACGCAAGAAGCAATATAGTTTCAACATGCGTCCCAAAACTAGTTTAATAATCAATTGCTTTACATTTACTTTTCTTAATTTAATGTTTGCGTAATCATATTATTGTACATGCCTTAACAAAAACTATTACTCTTTCTGTAGCAAACATAAATACGGCTGACTACACGCATAAAGCAAAATATTTTTAAGCTACGTTTCAAAACTTATTCTATAATCAATTGCTTTATATTTATTTAAAAGAAAGTTCCGGCAATCATGTTATCGTAACATTTTTAAAATAGCATAGTTATCATCCATACACAATATTAATCTATCTCTTTGGAACATAAACTTATTTGCATTATAACCAAGCAACAAAATAGTTTCAACCTGCGTCCCAAAATTTATTCAATGATAAAAATCCTTTACATTTATATCCCTTCATTCAAAGGTTCTGCAATCATAATATTGTGCGTCCATTTACAAGAAAAACATGAATCTCTATAGCATACATACATTTATTTGTCTCATATTCATGAAGCAAACTGCTTAACAAAACAAATTTATTAATCCATTGCTTTATATTTATACCCTTCAAATTAAAATTCCAGCAATCATACTATCGTTAAACTTTTAAAATATAATGATTATCATCCGTACACAATATTAATTTATCTCTATTTCCCAGATACATGCTAACGCATCGATACATGCTAACCTAACCCTAAAATGGGTACGTGGACATGGGTCCAATAACGGCAACAACATGGCTGACGAATTAGCCAAAAAAAGGGACAGCCCTAGAGGATAGGGATATAGACCCCTTTTGCGGACAATCCTTATCAGCGTGTTGGAAACGTATAAAACTCCACACGTTAGAATATGCCCAAGAAAGGTGGCTCACAGAGCCCACATGCCTTATATCAAGGAACCTGTGGCGGCACATTAACTCTAAAAGAACAGAAGAGCTACTAAAACTTGACACGCAAGCTGCAAAATAGCGTCAACCGGCGTTATAAACTTGTTCAATATGCATCTATTTCATTTTTTATTTCTCTTAATTCAGTGTTTCCGCAATCATAGTATGGCTTTACTTTTTAAGCTTATTTGCTTCTCATCTATACTCAGCATTAATCTCTCTAGCAAACATACATAAATATGTTTGCCTCATTCGTAAGCAGCACAGTGGCTTTGGCATAAACTTCAAGAAAAGCTACTTTTATTGCTACAATCAATATATTAAAGCTGTTGTTATAGTACTCCTGTACCTACAATCATATTATTGATTAATTTTTAAGAATTCAGCGTAGTTATTCAAACTTAATATTATTCGGTATGTAGCAAACATAAATAAGTTTGCCCCATATACAAGCAGGAAAATATCTTTTACCTGCGTACCCAAACTTACTGTATAAAAAATTGCTTTAAATTTATCTCGCTTAATTCAAAGTTCCCGCAATAATAGTTATATTTAAACAATTTTATTGTTGTCTACTGGCTACTTATATATTTTATTCATGCCGCAGTTTTAGTCTGTACTCGTATTTCAAGCAAAACTAGTTTTGTTGGTGTAATCATTGCATTTAAGCTTTTACTGAAATATGAGCTACCGTAATCATATTATTGCCGACTTTTTAAATTTTAATGGTTGTCATCTATACAAAATATTAATATTTTTTTTAGCGAACATAAACATGTTTGCCTTAATCGTCATGGTTATCATCTACCCACAACATTTATCTCTCTATAGCATATATAAATATTTTTGCCTCATACGCAAGCAGCAATATGATTTGAACTTGCGTACCACAACTTACTCAATAATTAATTTTTTTACATTTAGTTCTCTTAAATCAAAGTTTTTGCAATCATATCAGTGCTTTACTTTTTAAACTTTCCTGCTTGCCATCCCTACGCAGTATTAATTTGTCTCCAGCAAATATCAATATGTTTGCCTCATTCGTGAGCAAAAATAATAGCTTATAGCTTTAGTCTAGCAAAACTTGCGTATCAAAACTTTTAACCAATAATCAATTGTTTTATATTTATTTCCTTTAGTTCTTAAGAATTTGACAGAACTAAAATACAAAAAATAATAATAATAATGCCAACTGACTTTGTTGGCAAACTTAGCAAATGGAAAATGTTTAATGATTATGATCTTGGTGAAAGCTTCAGCTGGTCGATCACTGATTCAAATTCTCTTTGCTGCATGTGAAGCACTCATGCTTACACAAATGTGAGTGTGTGTGTGTGTGTGTATGTGTTTTTTCTAGCTCCAAAGAATAAATAAAATATCTTAAATGATTGTCTATAAATTTAATATTTCAATTTAAATAAAAAAAAAGATTTGCTGTTCAAATGAAAATTTATTTCTCCGTTTATTGCACACAAGTGTGTATTTTTTTATTTTTTGTTTTCTTTCTCTGCGTTCTTTTAAAACATATTTATCTTGTCATAATATACGAGTATGTAAGCCATGAGAAAAAAGTTAATTCAAAGGGAAGTAATTGTATGTTTGAAATGATATTTTCATGTGTAGATACGAGTACATACAATTTAAAAGTGATGAGATGTTTGGAAACCCAACCAGGTGTGCAGTTTAGTGAGGGAATGTCGCTTAATGTTTAATGTGCTTGCTCCATAGCCAAAGTTACAAAAAAATAAAGTGCTCAGAATATGCATATCTGTGTTGTTTTATCATAACAACTTAAGTCAAATTTAAAAAATTGAAAATTGGACATTTAGTTTAATTTATTTTTTAAGTATAAAACTTATATTTGTAAAAATATTATTTTGTGTTATTGTCAACATATTGTTGTAATTTACTTTATTTTCATTTGTTCTTCAATATACTTATTTTTTCATTGAAATTTCTCCTAAAAACTTGTTTTTAGTCTTATCTCGACTTAAGACGTTATGAGATAATACCACACACTTGTATATCACATAGAGGAGTTCATGTTTGTAAAGCTAACATGGTACCCAGCTGGCATAAGATGTTTGTCAGACAATTGTGTTTAATATACAACTCCTAAAAGCGTTTTCTAATTATTCTGATGGATACCAAAAACAATATTTCTGATGCGAAATGGAAATGTGATTGTTTTTATTAATATACAGGGTGGACCATAAGCCTTTTAACATTTGAAGAGACTGTAGCATTAGCGCGGGCGGGGCGAATACGAAACTTGAGACTGACCTTTAGAGACTTAATGATGAAACAGAATACGCCCGCAACTTCAAGCAAAAACGACTCTCAGAGAAAAAAGGCATATAATTGAAACGACGGCTGCAACTTCAAAAAATGGCATTTAATATTTCTTTTCGCTAGGTAAAAAAAAACTTTTTTTTATTATTTTTACCAGCGCTGTCAACTTTGAAATTTCAAAACGCACCGAAATCAGGAAAAAAGGGCGTTATTTTTTAGATTATATATATTAGGTATATTTTTTATATTAAAACCTTTTCAAGCGGCTTTTATAGACTCAAACTGGTTCTGATAGGACTGCCTGATGGCATGCCATCAAATTCGATCAATAGCTAGAACTCGTGTTTGTCAAACTTGACTTCTAGTTCGATTCTGCTACTTTTATTAAGATAATTATAACGATATTTTATCATATTTATTATTCAGCGACAGTATTTAAATATATTCGCTGTCGACCGAAATTAGCTGTTACTTTTACTGCATACAATCAGGTACATAAAACGACAGCTCCTTACGGCCGTTAAAATTATATCGTAGAAGCACACAATCGTTACAGCTAGAGATGAAATATGTCGTACAAATTTACGATTATTGGATGATTAAAAGGTACAGAATCGCACTACAAGCCATCAAAATCGATTAATAGCATTCTATCAAATACTGTGTAAACTTCATTTGTGTTTTCGTAAGCGAACAGTGAAAATCAATTGGCTAGAGAGGATGTCTTTAAAAGAATTTATTGAAATATACGAAAATTTGCCAGAATTGTAACAGATAAAAGATGAAGCACCAAAAACGGTGCGAAACGCACCGAGTTGACAATGCTGATTTTTACTTTTCTTCGCGCTAAAGCTTTTGAAGCTTTGGTTTTGTTTACAAAATGTATGAAATTTACTAGTAGTGTGGTAATATTGTTGAAGGTTTTCGGCTTCAAAGTGAGAGCATAAGAAAAATCGCTGCCAAAATAAAATAGATTCTATTTTACGACCGCATTCTCTGGCGTTATTTTATGCCAAATTGTATGGAGAAAATCGTCATGCCCTTGTTCTGTTTCATCACTTAGTGTCATTGCCTGCTTTAGCGGAGCACAACAAGCATTTTGATAATGCGAATACTATTGCAACAACAATTCCGCCATCGAAGCTAAACGAAAATTTTACTATCATTTCAATATTCGCCATAGGAGTCATTATTTGACGATTTAAATCAGGAGTGCCCAAGCGCTTGGTGCGCATTTGTTTTTGTAAAAACACTTAGCTATAGGCTGTGCGCTTCAATATGCACATGTGTGTGTATACGTGAATGTAAATCAGCAACACTTTCGCATGCTTTGCTGGTATGTATTGACGACAGCGATTATTAGTGTAGATTTTGTTTTTGTTTAACGTATGATACCATTTTGATTTTTACAACAGAAAATATTAAATAAAATTAGAGTTTCCTTGCTATTCTGCTATAGATTAGAGTATTGCAGCTTTAGAGTAGAAATTGCATCCGCCCCATGGCTTCCGGGGAAGTGTGGGGATTTTGGCGATTCTTGCAGCCGATGTTGGGGGTTCACAAAAAAAATCCGAACCAGTTCGCTAACATATTCGGAAAAGTGTTTTTATATTCGGAGCGCAGTTTTGCCGCAAAATGTGTGTGTTATCCTATTTTTCGCTAATTTGCCGATTTTGTGGTAAATTTCTATACAAAAATCGTTTAATACGTTTTTTATACAGAGTGTCCGCGGGAGAGGTATACCACTATGTTTTGTGACATTTTGATCAACATTAAGCTACGTACACGCGGTTGTCAGATCTTACAATATTGCCAGTAAAATTATCTGAAAATGTATTACAATCCTGTGAACTGCCAATTTTTAATTTACAACGTTGTCAGAAAAACCATTGTAAGACGACAATGTTGGCAGGCATCTGACAATCGTTAGAACACTCTTCGTCGGCATTGCCAGATAATTGGCTGGTTTTAATTGTCAGATATATAAAATTAATGCACCTGACAATGGCATCATTGTCAGAAAAAAGTTTGATGGGCAACACTGCCAAACAGATGGTTGTTGATATACATAAGTGGCAATGCCTTACAACATGTGTGGCAATTTTTTTCATCTAACAATCTGACAACCGTGTGAACTGACAGTTTTTGTTGTCAGATGAATTATTTGTCAGACCATAATCTGACAATGAAATTGTAAGATTTTCTTACGATCGTCTGAACACACAATTTACTTTTGCGGGACAATTTTTCATTGTCACTATATTGTCCACATGTTGCCAGATCTTACAATATTGTAACAACCGTGTGTACATAGTTTTAGTTTTGACAGTTCATATTTGGTAGTTGTGAAGTAGACATATGGCAAATTTATTATGGAAAAATATACGATAAACCAACATTTTATTAAAATCAAACATCGATTAATGTGATGGTGAGAAAGTTACGTGAAATTTTCGGAGCAACAACCTGCAAACAAAACGCTATTTTTCGTGTAGAGAATGATTTCGCAGAAAGAGGATTTGTAGGTGATATGCTCAAGCTTGGACTACAACGTATTGCAAGATCGGATGGAAACATTACTAATGCTCAAGAAAGTGTTGAAAACCATCCCTCAATCTCAATTCGACGCCATGTTCAATTTCAACAAGGATGTGTATTTGTTTCCATTTAAAATTCATTTGACACATGAGATTTTTCCACAAGACAGCTCATCCATGACAACTCCGATTTTCATGAAAGACTCGTGATGAGTCACATTTTGTATGGATATGTAAAGAAATAGAATAATCGGTTCTGGGCAATGGAAACCCCTCAAATTATCCATCAGTCTTTGCATACATTAAAGGTGATAGTCTGGTGTGCAATTTGATCAGGAGAAATCATCAGACCTTACTTCTTTGAAAATGAAAACGGCGTGACGGTAACTGTGAATGGTGAAAGATGTCGTGATATGATTGAAAGCTTTTTAACGCCACAGCTGCATGCTTTGGGTGTGATTAACTTAATATTCACAATTAATGGTACAAAACCAAAAAAATATAAAATATGGACCGGGGACTTTCTGGCAACAAAAGATCTGCTCTACAAATTTCACTACCGGATATTTAGCAGAAAACACATCAAAGGTAAGTTTCTAATGATATTTGTAACAATACATAGAAAACACCACCGATAAACATTTTTTTTTATATACATACTACAAATTTAAGAAAAAAATTAACTTGGGATATACAAACATACTTTATTGTTTGCCAAGTTCGTGCTGCATTGTGGTCAAATGGCGGGGAAATTTTTTGCACCTGTTGCATATGTTATGCCTGAAAGCTCACAGCTGTTTGAATATATTATAGCATGTTCACACGAAGGCTTATTTTCGAGGTTCGCTCTCTCATTCGTGGTTCGCGGCCGAATCTTGATTGAACCAACATGATTCGCCATACAAAATTTTATGAGCGAACCAACTTGGTTCATTTTGAATCTTGTTGCGAACCAAGCAACACCTACTGTCATCTCCAAATTTGATAATAAATTATCGCTAGTTTATCTGAACTAGCTGCAAAAAAAATCCAAGCAAAGTAAAAACAGATAATTAATGCGTGTAAAATCAAAATAAACACATTGGAAATGTAAAAATATGATACTTACATAAAGATTTAAATAAAAATTGAAAAAAGAATCAATGAAACGTTTGCACAAAATATGTAAACATCAGTGTGAAGCAAAAAACAACCGTCTGAACACCTAGTTTCGCAATAGTGGTTCAGAGAGCGAACCAAGTGTTTCATATTACCGTCTGAACATGCTATTAGTTACGAGGGAACAAAAGTTATCGATAAACTCAGATACTGGTTATCGAAAATATAATTGGAAACGAGTGTTTTACCCACAGTCTTGATGGTATGACCATAAAAAGGCACCAATATGTTAAACTTTGCTCAAAAAAATATTCGACATTCTCACATTTAAAATATGTATGTATACAAATGTTTATGCATATGTAAATATGTATGTATTTCCTTTTTTAAATAAACTTCATCATCTAAAGTAATAACGAACTGACAGCATTTAAAAGTTGTTTATAAAAAGAATTTCTGCTGCAACCCACACACCTGTGCAATTATCCATTCAGGCAAATAAATGCATACAAACGATCCTTATGATGCAAACACACTTAATAGTGCAAATACAACCGATAACAATGCAAACGATGACGACGACGATGATGATGATGATGCTGATCAAAAACAGCAACAACAACAACAACAACGGCGGCAGCAACATCATATACTCCTAATCAAAATTCCAATGACGATCGTCATCATATTCAAAATGCTTGAATTGCTCCTCCAACAGACAAGAAAACATCCAACAACAACAACAACAGTAACTACAGCAAATATTGCTTTTTTTCTTATTGTTGTAATCTTCATCAGCAAAGCGGACTTATTGTTGGTAAAAGTTAAATATTGCTGTTGCTGGTATTAATGTTGTTCTTGTTGTTGCTGCTCTTCAAGATCACTCAAACTAAAAAAGGAGTGTTGCCATACTAATGGCTTATCAACAGGAGATTTTTGTTAAACAAGATTTTTATATTCTTTTGTTAAGAGACTCATGTTGCTATTTTTTGTTGCGTTTCGTTGCTGTTTTGTTTTGTTGTTAGTGTTTACCCCCTGACAGTGTTGTTGATTGCATTGCCTTTTGTTGCATTTAATAAAAATTTATAATTGAATGGTTTCTCTGACGTTTTTTGCTTTCTTCGTCTTCGTCTTCGTCTTTTTCTTATTTCTGTTCGTTCATCTTGTTGCTAATGCGTGTGAGAACTGTTTTTAAATGTCTAGTTAAAATGATTATATAATAAAAAATAAAAAAAAAACAGCAACAACAAATTTGAGCGTATGGTCATTTTAAGATATAATTTCTTAGAATTTTGAAGGCAAATTAAAGAAAACAAATTTTTATTATTATTGTTCTTAAAGCCAAGGGATACCGCAACATTGTTTTCTTTAACGGCTTGGCTAAGAGATGTCGCTCAGCCAAGCCAACCGGAGAAGCAGCAGGAAGGTGTTTATTTTTAGCCGTCCTCAAGCTTAATTGCAAACTGAATATTTTATTAATTGTCATAAAACACAAAAAGGCAAATTTTAATGTAATTCAGTTTTGTTTTGTTAATTTTTTATCTCTCGAAAAAATATGTTTATCTGATGAAACTGTACAACATTAAAAATAATACGGCTGTAAAAAAAAAATCCAAAGGAAGTTTCTCTTCTTGCACGTGCTGCTGGGGGAAAATTTCGCTCTTGGTTATGTGATCCATGTTAGAACATTTGTTAAAAATAAAAAATAGCAAAAAGATTCCGAAATTTTAAGGCACTCATTTGTGATGAGTTAACTAACAACTGTGCCGTGGCAACACTGTTTTGTTTGACAGCCTATTTAACAGCTGACAACTGCCTTTTCTTCAGTTTAACCTGACATTTCATTGCGGATAAACTTGCACCAGAGATCAACGGCTGCAACTTATTGTAATATCTTTTATCAAAATAATGATGCTAATTGTCAACTGATATCGATTGCATTAAAAGTTTTGTGCTTCAAAAAATCTCAGTTTTGGATAAATAAGTCCACAAATCAGCTGTGTTGTCGCCTTTACTCTGGGGATAGCCTACAAACTTCTGTCAAAGTAACATTACATTCGCTGAAAATTACTTATAAGCTGACGAATTCATTGGTCTACGTCTCTTCAAAAACGATGATTGTTCACTTGAATGAACAATGTGTTGGACTATCCATCCCTGGCCTGTTTTATCAAAGCCCCCCAACACTTTTTGACGTAAAAGTGTACAAACAAAAAAGCGGTCAAATTCAATCTTCAATTTTGATACAAGAAAATAGCAAGTGGAGCCGGCAAAAATAAAGAAATTTAAACCGAAAAAATATTTTTCTACATTAATTAACCCATTCATATTGATTACATAGTGCATAGCATAGAATTTAAAATTAACTCTTCAAACTCTAATGAATTAAAAAAATAAACGAATTTATATTTTTTACAAAACAGGGGTTGAATTTATTTTAATTGGGAAAAACTCCGCTTTCCTTTCATAACCCGGTAAAACAATGATGATAACAATATTATTGTCAATATTAAATATCCTCCGTGCAGCAGGTTTTGCCGCGGTATACTTCTAAATAGGGCACTCTGCCTTCTGGGGCATAGAACCTTAAAAAGCCGCAAGACTTATGTTGTGTTAGACTTTCGAATCGGAGGGTTTAAATTGGCAGAACGGGGATCGGTAAAGCTCGCGGGACGTTTTGCTTGCAGACCATTCCGGTGCTGATCATGGTAGAAGTGCCTACATGTTGGCTAAAATATTCTAGCTGTGGTTTACACCTAAATCACAGGAAGGGAAATTAGTTTCCCTGATATTTAAGCTGCAGGCTAGTTTTCGGGGTCTAAGCACCCTAGAAGTGATATTGTCTTGCCGCAGATACTTTAATGTAAGGGTACAGAAGTTATGGTTGTGCTGTTGGTTTAAACCCATGCTCTTAAATGGGCTTCTGTATATCAAGCCCTAAACCTTGTCTTTCATTGACTGTTTGGCAAATTAAATACAGAAGGGATTAGAAGGTCCAATTTCTTAAGCTAAAGTTTTACTATATGGCTAAGAAGTGTCGTCCTGTGGAGCATTGCAAGCCTCATAGGGGCGCTGGTGATTCGTGAATAGTTCACCCAGTGAAGTGCGTTCATCATCAGATAAGGTCGACAAGGCAGGTGCCTTGTCTTCTACAGCTTATCAATATTAAATGGTCCCCCCGAGAGTACTGTGATTCTGGGGCATAGTAGGATAAAAACTCTTTGTTTGTTGTAGCAAATAAAACTCTAGCCAGCTAGATGACTTGTGTTGTGTCGAACTTCCAAACCCCTTATAAGGGCTTAAATTGACAGAAAGGGGATCAGCAAAGCCGCCTGGAGATTCTGCCTTGTAGATCTCTTAGTGCTGATTATGGTTGAAGTGCCTGCCTTGGCTGAAATAGTCTGTCTGTGGTTTATATCTCAAATCCTAGGAAGATGAATTAGTTTCCCAGATAAATATGGTGCCTGCCGGTTTTCGGTGATTATTAAATTTATTTTATTATATAAATAACACTTGGGTAATAAATAATGAAGAGATACACAACTGAACAAATAACCAGAATAATGGAGTCTTATTATTTAAATCGAAGATCAATTATTTTAAGGCAAAGATCATATCGTCAACACTTTAATGTCCGAATTCCACCCTCTGAAGCAATGATTCGTTGCCTCGCACCCCACAGACCACGTTTAAGTCGCACTGCGGTAAATATTGATTGAGTACAGCAAACTGTTAAAGAAACACCAGAAGCACCTGCCAGAAGGCGTTCTGCTCAGCTAGGAATGTCTCGTACATTACTACGGCGTATTTTATAGTTATACCCATATAACGTGCAGATCATGGGCAACTTTTAAATTTTGCAATTATATTTCAAGAGTTGGACAGAAACGAAATCAACTTTATCGCGAATTTGAGTCTGAATGATAAAGTTTATTTTCATTTGAATGGCTTTGTTAATAAACATAACTGTAGGTTCTGGGGTTCCAAAATTCCAAGAGCCTTCCATCAACGACAATTTCACCCGATTAGGTGTACAATATAGTGTGGGACAACATCTGAAAATATCTTCGGGCCTTACTTCTTCGAAAATGAAGATGGAAGTGCTGTTACTGTAAATGGAGTGTTCAAGACCAGCTGTCTCGTTCTCTCCACTGCAAGAAATTTCTAAACTTTGATAAAAAGAGGGCCGAACGTGCTCTAAAACTGGACAGAAAAAGTCTCAGAACATTGACAGGTGCACTTACAGGTCGTTATAACTGCTACAAGCACCTGCACAGGATGGGAATATACAACACAGACGTTTGCAGATTCTGCGGTGATGAAGAGGAGTCAATGGAGCACTTAATCACAGACACAGAAGAAATAGGTTACTATAAGCTTATATGTTAAGTGAGTGTGACTTAATATCACTCCCTATGAAGGAGCTTGTCCGTTTTCTTGACATACTCAACCCATAATGGGGCAAGGGGACGCACAATAGATCAATATTGGTCGCAGTGCAAATGGCCGATGAGGACCATATCCCATCCAATAAAAATAATAATACTGTAAATGCAGAGCGGCATCGGTTTATGACAGAACATTGTTTGCTCTTGAAAGCACATGGTATGTGGTTTCAGCAGAACGATGCCACTGACCATACTGCCCGGGAAACAATAGCCCTTTACCAAAATGCGTGCTCTGTTAAGAAAGTTCATCGCGCGCTTCTTCCATTTTATGGTCAGTTTAATCGACCTACTGTGGCTTCTATTCGGGCTATTGTAAAAAATTTCGCACCAAATTTACATTGTTGGACATTAAACCACCAACACGCTTACGTAGAGTGCGAAATGAAGAAAATATCGCAGCCGTATCGGCCAGTGTTGGTGATGACCGTGAATTATCGATTCGGCGCCGTTCGCAGCAATTGAGCCTCTGTTACTCCACTCCGTGGAAAATTTTGCGGAAGGATTTGGGTGTGAAGCCTTATAAGATACAGCTGGTGCAAGAATTGAAGCCAAACGACCTACCACAACGCCAAATTTTTGGTGAATGGGCTCTTGAAAAGTTAGATGAAGATCCACTTTTTTTATCGAAGAATTGTGTTCAGCGACGAGGCTCATTTCTGGTTGAATGGATACGTGAACAAGCAAAACTGCCGTATTTGGAGTGAAGAGCAGCCAGAAGCATTGCAAGAGCTACCAATGCATCCACAAAAAACAACCGTTTGGTGCGGATTATGGGCTGGCGGCATCATTGGGCCGTATTTCTTCAAAGATGATGCGAATCACAACGTTACTGTGAATGGTGAGCGCTACCGTGCGATGATAACAAACTTTTTTTTGCCCAAAATGGAAGAGCTTGACTTGCATGACATGTGGTTTCAACAAGACGGTGCCACATGCCACACAGCACGCGAAACAATGGACCAATTGAGAGGCGAGTTCGGTGAACAGTTTATTTCATGCTTGGGACCAGTCAATTGGCCGCCCAGATCGTGCGATTTAACGCCTCTAGACTATTTTTTTGGGGCTATGTTAAGGCTAATGTCTATAGCGACAAGCCCGCTTCGATTGACGCACTGGAAGCCAACATTGCCAACATTATTCTTGAGATACCGGCCGAAATGTTGGAAAGAGTATGCCAAAATTGGACTAAGCGGATGGACCATTTGAGGCGCAGCCGCGGCCAACATTTGAATGAAATAATCTTCAAACATTAAATTATATCGACCCAACTATCGATCCAAATAAATATTTCATGCATTTTTCTGAATTTTATGTGTGTTTTTTTCCGATAGTTCTTATAAAATCACCCATTATAATAATAAACGAAAAAGTTATACTTTTAAACGTCATGGTAAGTTCTGGTCCACCCTGTATTTATTTGTATTTTGATGTATGAATCTTTACTTCGGTCCAAAAAAAAAAAAACGACAAACTCGTAACATCTCGACCGTGGAAATATCACATTGATGCGAAAGTCACTCAGTTGAAATTAAAAACTGTGCAGCTAAATTTGCTTATGGGCGGAAATTCTATCTTTGAAGCTGGAAATTTGAAAGGCGACAAAATCAAATTCTTCGGATGACTACTGCAGCTCCTTCAGTAAGATCTGAGTGCTGCTTTGGTAAATAACGAATTTTCTAAGTACTCGACAAGGTATATCAGTAAGCTGGAACTTCACACAAATCCTCTTGCACACAACAAACTTAATTTTGGTGGCCACTCTCGACTGAGAAGAAGGGATGCCCTTGCCACCATCAGAGCTTTAAATAGGTGATTTTACCGATATTGTTCGCGCAATAATAAAATTTTTTTGTCCACCATTGGCTGGACTTAAATAACTTTCTAGGTTTAGTATTAAGATTTGAATACCTATTGTTGGTTCATATTTTGCAGATTCAATAAATAACTGAATGAAGGCAAAAAAAAAAAATCGGAGATTAAAAAAAATCATTATGCTATGAGTCACTTATATTTTGCCTCTTGAGCCGATCTCGGCTAGGCTGGGCCGCTTGGCAAATGCTTGCAAATGCTCTTTGTTTAATTTTGCATAAATATATTAAATAGTTGAGTGATGAAGTTTCAATAATATTAATATAGGAGGGATTCCTATGATCTACTCACCGTAGAAAATTGAGTTCTATTTATAATCAATAAATCGTTAATTATATAAATTCACTTATATAATTTATTTAAATAAAATTATGAATTAAAAATTTAGTTGTGTAGGATATAGGGATACAAAATGCTTAAAGAGCCGCAGGATGAAAAAAAAGTGTCCAGAGACCAACCGAGAGCACGCTAAAAAACCAAGTGACCCGTAAAAGAAAGGGAAATACCGAACCGATCATATTTTAGTACAGCGAATATAAAGAAAAATATGGCAAACTACAGATTCGAACATAATTCAGGGGTGAAAACTGTATCGCCTTTCTGAATGATTAACCGCAAACGTTAATTTTGTTAAAAGAACTTTGAACACTCTTCAAAAGAGTGTATAGGGTTAGGAGATTATAATAGAAGATCACTAAGAAAAATAGGAAGTACAGTAGGAGACAGGTTACCGAAAAACTCGGCGACTGTATTAATCTTGAAGTCGTTTGATCATACTTATTTCTTTTTAAATTCCTTTTTGTTGTATTTATATTTTTCCCCTGACATTCGAATTCCTTTTTTTTTTTTGTGAGGTTGTACTTATTTCTCCTGCCTTTACCTGGTATGAATGAATGCGCCCTGTAGTGCAATTCACTAACTTTTAACGATTTTTAAAGAGTATAACTTAACGCGAGCTATTGTGGTTTGCACTAACGCTTATGTGATTCACTAACTTATTTTTAACACCTCTGGTTGTATAGGGTGTTTTTTTAAGCCCGATAGAACTTGAAATTGTAAAAAATAACACAAAAAATTAAATTGTAATCAAAATTTTTTTTTATTTGAAAGATCAATACGTGACATTAACATTTGAATATGATTTCGGGCATATGGGCACCGCGGCTGTTCTTGACGAAGCGCATTCTGGACGTCCAATTTTGGGCCACTTTTTCGAGCACTGCTGGCCGTATGTCACGAACAACACGAACAATGCTGGCCTCCAAGGCGTCAATTGTTGCTGGTTTATCAGCATAAACCAGTGACTTCACGTAGCCCCACAGGAAATAATCGAGAGGTGTCAAATCGCACGACCTTGGAGGCCAATTGACAGGTCCATTTCTCGAAATCAACTTATCGCCAAATTTTGATTTCAGTAAGTCGATGGTTGCGTTCGCCGTATGGCACGTAGCGCCATCCTGTTGAAACCACATCTCCTCCGGATCAATGTCATCCATATTTTCAAACAAAAAATCATTGATCATGGTGCGGTAACGATCTCCATTGACCGTAACGCGAGCTCCGGCCTCATTTTTGAAGAAATAAGGTCCGATGATGCCACCAGCATGAAAACCGCACCAAACAGTGCATTTTTCTGGATGTAATGGAGTCTGTAGGGTCTCTTGTGGATTGGTCTCACTCCATATGCGGCAATTTTGCTTATTAACAAACCCGTTAAGCCAAAAATGCGCCTCATCGCTGAACACAATTTTGCGATAAAACAACGCGCGAATCGACGACTGATTTTCAAAGTAAATTTGGATAATTTCGTAGCGTTGTTCAAGCGTGAGTCTATTCATGATGATTTGTCAGAGTATACTGAAACAAATAAAAAAAATGTTTCATCAAAATTTAATTTTTTGTGTTACTTTTTACAATTTAAAGTTCTATCTAGCTTAAAAAAACACCCTATATGTTAAAAAAATTTGAAATAATGTGGCAGCTTTGTTAAAAATAAAGAAAACCACAAAGAGGAACAGAAAAAAAACAAACAAATTTGAAAATAATTCCATGTTTAGGGTAAGTAAAACTGATTATAAGTTTATTATTTGAAATATTTTTTGATAAATAAGATAAGTGCTCCTCACGGAGAACACTCCGACCGATTGTTGGAGGCTGATCTTCCGACAACTCGTATTCCAAATACTGTGAAGTTATTCTAGTAGAAATTTTAACGACATTGGTGTTAAGATAAACACCACAAAAATAATTGGTGTTTAGTTAACGCTAATCAGTCAGGTTATAAAAACAGCTGATTTAAAACGAAGACAAATAGTGTTAAAAACTGTTATAGAATCGCGAAAACATCAACGCTAGTGTTAATTCCTCTAAACGAATTTTATTAGCGTTAAAACAGGTTAGTGAATTGCACTACTGGTATCAAATAACTAATTGTATGTTTTATATTATGTTCAGTTTTGACAATGATTTGTTTGGCTAACCAGTGCCAACGGAACTCAAATAATGCCAAAATCAATAGACTTCAAATAGTTCATACTGCTGTTGTGTTTGCTCGCTCTGATGTTGATGTTGGTGCTGCTGTACTAAATGATTATCACTGATCTTTCCGGTAGGTAGTGGTTGTGATAGTGAATTCTCTAAACAACAACAGTTTATAAACAGAACGCAGGTACTGTTTATGGCAGCTAAACTTTTAAATGATGAAATTTTATGAAGCCAGAACACACACATCTTGCCACCGGAGGCTGCCTGCCACAATTTCATTCATGCACTGTTTAGATCAGCGTTCAAGGCAAGCTGAGCCAATCATCAGCGTCATCTAGTGACAAGCGAAGTGGAATATGTAGTTGCACTCAAAATGGATTTGCTGGAAACTATTTCAAAAGGAATAAAACAACAACAAAAAAGAAATTCAAAATTCATTTAAAGGCCGTTACTGTGTTTTGTTATTAAAGCGGTCTTTATCCCCACATCAGCAGCAGCACCACCAACCAGCCCAGGCAGCAGCAAAACCCATGAATACATTGGCAAATATGTTTTAGTTGAAAGCTGCCAACGCTGTTATTAAAAATAAATTCACATAAATCCACAAAAACTATCTCGTTCTACTGCAAGACAACAACAACAAAAACAACAACAAGCAGCCGCACACATACACTTGCAATCGCTACACAGAGAAAAGAAATGGTCTGCTGTGCAAACAGAAGTTGCTGCCAATGGCAAATAATTCAAATTGCAATCAGTTGCATTGCATCTAAAGCGATTTTAATGTTTTTTCTATCTGCTCCATACAAATGGACAATATTATATTTTTGTTTGGTTTGCAAGAAAAATAAATACCTCTAGTCACTAAAAACTGATGATCATGATGATGACGACGGTGACGATGATTATAATGATGATGACGATGATGTGCCTGGCTGTTTGCCTGTTGTTATGGGTATTTCAAAAAAAGAAGGAAAAAGAAAATTGTAACCCATATGAATTGCATTTAAACATACAGACATTTCGAAATGGCTCAAATACATTGCATTTTTCATTATCTATCTTAACGCCCAACAACAAACTGTTTTAACTCACCAGCAGGCAGGCAGGCAGGCAGGTAGGCAGCAGGAATAGTTGCAATTGCAACAACCCCAGCTACAAAAGCTACAAATTTAAGTGACACTAAAACTTGTAGTATGCAATTTCCATATTTATGCTACAACAACAGCAACTACTACTACTACCAATAAAAAAAAAACACTTATTATCAGGTAACAAAACATCTTTTACATCAGTAGCTCAATTCATTGGTCATGGCAGGCAGTCTGGCAGCAGCAACACACAGCTCCAACAATATTCAAAACACAACACCAAAAACCCACAATGATTATCCATCGTCATTGCCACCAACAGCAGCAGCAACAACAACAACAACAACAGCAACACCAATACAATTACATTTACATTTACTTAACATTTGCACCAGTACAAGTACTTGCTTTTCCATTTAAGCCAAAGCTACTTGTTCTACTCTTTTCAAAAATATCTCTGTGGATTGGATGCCATAAAGTGAACGAAAAGTAAAACAAAAAAAAAAAAGAAACGAAGAGGAAAAGAAGCCCATTTGCAATCGCCTCAATAACATTATATGACCATAACGTCATCTTCGTCATTGCCACCACCATGTTGAATGAAATTAAGGAGGAAGATCGTCATCATCATCATCAGCATCAACAGCATCAGCAATGGCAATGGCAATGGCAATGGTAACAGCAACACCACCGGCAATAAATGGGAGTTTTGTGGAAATTTATGAAAATATCATGTTTGCTTACACCGACCATTTAATATGATTTCGATAAGATTGAGTGCAAATACATTTCGAATTTCAGCCTTTTCTTATTCTTCTTCTTTTTTTTTTTTTTGCCTTAGAAAAGCAGTTTCTAAAAATATGTGGAGACAAACATTGTAAACATTGTTTGGTTGGTTTGTTTTTTTGGGGAGTTGGTTTAATAAATGCGACTCGTTTTTGTTTGTGTGTCCAGGAAATTATGAGATTTGAATCAATAGATACATATGTTTGTATGTATTTGGTTACTGCTGCAACGCGTCCATATTCAAGTAGTGCCAAGCCCTAGAATTTTTAATGAAAACTTTTACATTTCACGTTACAAGTTAATGAGTTCCAAGAACAGTTGAAAACTTTACAAAACAGCCAGATTCAAAAAAAGAAAGACAAATAATCAAACTTTAATATAGGGTGTTTTTTTAAGCTAGATAGAACTTTAAATTGTAAAAAGTAACACAAAAAATTAAATTTTGATGAAACATTTTTTTTATTTGTTTCAGTATACTCTGACAAATCATCATGAATAGACTCACGCTTGAACAACGCTACGAAATTATCCAAATTTACTTTGAAAATCAGTCGTCGATTCGCGCGTTGTTTTATCGCAAAATTGTGTTCAGCAATGAGCCGCATTTTTGGCTTAACGGGTTTGTTAATAAGCAAAATTGCCGCATATGGAGTGAGACCAATCCACAAGAGACCCTACAGACTCCATTACATCCAGAAAAATGCACTGTTTGGTGCGGTTTTCATGCTGGTGGCATCATCGGACCTTATTTCTTCAAAAATGAGGCCGGAGCTCGCGTTACGGTCAATGGAGATCGTTACCGCACCATGATCAATGATTTTTTGTTTGAAAATATGGATGACATTGATCCGGAGGAGATGTGGTTTCAACAGGATGGCGCTACGTGCCATACGGCGAACGCAACCATCGACTTACTGAAATCAAAATTTGGCGATAAGTTGATTTCGAGAAATGGACCTGTCAATTGGCCTCCAAGGTCGTGCGATTTGACACCTCTCGATTATTTCCTGTGGGGCTACGTGAAGTCACTGGTTTATGCTGATAAACCAGCAACAATTGACGCCTTGGAGGCCAGCATTGTTCGTGTTGTTCGTGACATACGGCCAGCAGTGCTCGAAAAAGTGGCCCAAAATTGGACGTCCAGAATGCGCTTCGTCAAGAACAGCCGCGGTGCCCATATGCCCGAAATCATTTTCAAATGTTAATGTCACGTATTGATCTTTCGAATAAAAAAAAATTTTGATTACAATTTAATTTTTTGTGTTATTTTTTACAATTTCAAGTTCTATCGGGCTTAAAAAAACACCCTTTACTTACAGTGGGTCTTTCAACAGCAGCTTCCAAATTTCGGCAGCTAATAGCGGTCACATTTTTGAATTGCTGGCCCTTCAATCACACAGAAATAAAGTATAGTAAAGCCAAAGTGATTAGTGCAGTTTTTGGAAAGGATGGTAGTCTGAAGCGAAAGGAAGAAATGAGTTTGTTGTCTGAACCTTTGTTCTGAAATGGAGGGTAGTTCTTCATCTCGTTGACAGAGAATAATCCCCGACTACAGATGGACCGATAAAAAGAATTGGATTAGATGTTATAAATGGCAGATTTTTCATGATATTACTGCCATCACTTTTACCAATAGTTTTTTTTAAGCTCTTTTTATTTATTGAATCTTAAAAATATAAAAATAAAATAAATATAAAAATAAAAGAATTATTTTACCAATATTAAGTTTATTTAATAATATCATTACCACGTGCCAATTTCCTCTACGATGGCAACAAGCAAAAGTAATACCAACGACAAAGCAATCAACGACTATCGACCGGTCGCTATTCTTCCCTACTTGTCAAAAGTCTTTGAAAGAATACTGCATAGTCAGATAACTTCATACCTCAGGCAAAACAGACTGCTCACTGAGCGCCAGTCCGGATTCCGTGCCAAACTTAGACGTGTTACGGCTTTGACTGACGTACCGTAAGTGGAAAAAATACGTTGCACAGAAAAAAATAGATGAGATTTTTTTTTCAATCAAGTTATGTTATTAATAAAAACCATCAATTTAATAAAATTTGCATTGACTTAATTAAATTATTATTAATAATGAATTTTTGGAAATATCTCTTAATAAAATGCAATTAATAAAAAGTTTTCCGAATTATTGACGGTTATTCAATAAATAAATTTAAAAGGTTGTCATATAACAGTGAAGAGTTGTTGTTTCGTTAACAATTTCTTTTGTTAAGTATATTTTACATATTAACAACAATTTTTTTCAACTCAATAATTTTTGCTTTTAAGTGAAAAAGCTATTTCTACTTTATAATTTGAATTATCAAATTATAAAGTAGAAATCCGGCAAAAAATCTTTTTCACAGGAAATTTAGATAAAAATAGTGCAATTTTTTTTTATCAATATGGCATCTATTTTTTTCTGTGTGTCAAGATAAATATTTTAGAAATAGTAGGAAGAATATTCTGTTGAATATCTTACTTTTATTCTTTTTACATATTTATTTACACTGAAAAAATTTTGTTCAGAAATTCTCTGAATTTTGACATTACTTTTATGAATTTTTTCATTATTTTTCAACCATTGTAACTTTTCATAGAAATAATGAAACAAATTTCATTAGATTATTTTAATGAAAACCTTCATAATAGTAATGAAATATTTTAATAAGAAACATGACTTATTTTCATTAAAAGTATGAAAGACAAATCATATGATTAGTGAATTAATTTCTCTAGATCAAAGAATCAATTTCATAAAGCACATGAAAACTGTGCATTAAATTAATGAAAAAGTAACATATATTTAATGAAATAACTTCTTTGTACTACTGTAATATATTCATTAAAAATATGAAACTCCTTTATAAGGTCAATGAAGTTATTTCATTTATCTAATTTTTTTATTCATTGAGCACCTGAAACATTTACATTAAATCAATGAAATAGTTACATTTGTTTAATGAAATAATAGCATAACACACATTAATAACATATGTTCACAAATGTACGTAATAAGATCAATGGAATTATTTCATTTATTCGTTAATACTTTATTTCATTACAAAAAAATACTAAATCCTTGCTTTTGTGAAATTGTACCTAATTGTGGATGTCTATACGACGTCCAGGTTGGTTCAGGAATGCCGGATATCTCTTAATGAGATAGCGAGACATTCGAGCCTGGAGCCTTTCTGGGTACCGGGGCACAGTGGAGTGCCCGGAAATATTGTGGCGGATGAGCTGGCGAAAGCCGGAGCTCGTCTACAGAGAGGGGACATTGATACGATGGTTGGAGTCCCGCTTAACAGCTGTAAAAACCAAGTGCAGCGTCAACTTGTAGGGACTGCGCAGGACACATGGTCTGGTGAGGTCACCTGCCGAGTAGCAAGGCTGACATGGCCTGCGTATGATCGTAGTAGAACTGCGGTCTTAAAGGGTTTTCCCCGTCAAAGGTTGCGTACCTTGGTGGCAGTTCTGACAGGACATTGTCTCATAGGGACGCATGCTAGGAGGTTAAATCTTCCATTTAATGATTTCTGCAGAGGTTGCTGGGATGAGGACGAGGAGGAAAGTGTTGAGCATTTCCTCTGTCGATGCCCGGCTCTCAGTTCTATGAGAGCGCTGTACTTAGGCGGACCGATGCTGCACGGGTTAGCAGATATATTGGAATGCCGAGTGAACGGACTGGATTCCTTTATCCGGTTTTCGGGTTGGTTTGAATCTGAACCGTCGGGGGAAGTGTAAGTCTCGCGGGCTGCACTTCTCCCTCAGGCAACACAACGGGACCAAAAGGACCCAAGTGGGCTGGTTTCATGAAACTGGCGGCCTGTACAACCTAACCTAACCTAATGATAAAAGAAAATGTTGAACAAGTATTCACTAAACTAAAAACAGATTTTATTAATTCAAATGACTTCAATACACTGGTATTTAAATTTTTTAAACTATTATTATGCTGATTTGAGTACATACATACCCAAGTTCGGTAGCCAGAAATTTATTTGTCATTGATCTAATGAATTTTATTTCATTGGAATTATGAAACTAATAAAACTTACATTTTAATAAAAAAAACTTGACATTTTTTAAACTGTAGCTTAAGATGAATAAACGCCCATTAATATATCTTACCAAAATTCAAAGAATTAAAAAAAAATTTAATTTTGTTGTAGTCATAAATCCAATGATTTTTTTTAATGAAACTATGAAACTTAATAAAACAATTCTGATGCAACTATTTCATAATATATATGAAGTTTCATGCATATTGTGAAAAGTTTTCATTGGATTAATGAAATATATTTAATGAAACAGTTTCATTAAATATATGACGCATAATTCTTTCAGTGTACTACATATCCTGCAGTAATAACCTGAAACATGTTTCATAAGAAAAAAAAAAGCTTTATTCCAATTTAAAAAAAAATAAACTTAATGCCATCATCGAAATTCATGTTCCAAAAGTAAGTTGTCAAAAAATTAATAACCGCAATGGCCGTAACTGTTAATAGCCATTTTTCCTAGTCTGTGCACCATTGAGTCCACAAGCTTCGTGCACTTATCCCGTGGAAAATTTGTCCAATGGCGAGTGATACAATCTTTCAATTCCTCTAATGTTTGCGGCTTATCCTCTGATATGCGCATTTTCAAAATTGCCCACGCATTTTCTATAGGTGAAAGGTCTGGGCTTTGCGGGGGCCATTTTAAAACGTTTATATTTTCATTCTCAAAATAATCCTTAACGTATGTATTAATGTTATTGATCGCGGTAATTATTGTTATAATTATAAATAAAACTATTTCTTGGCTTTAGCCAGGATTGAACTCCAGCTAGACGGATGATACCAACCCATCATCATATAATATTAGAAATATTAAAAATAAAGTTCGACGTTAATACATACATCTTTAATATTTAATTATTTGATCTTGCTTTGGTAAATATTTCTTATTTTTGCAGCAAAAGATCGTTTTATGTTATATAAAAAATTTAACAGTATTTATTTTCAATATTTCGATAAGAATTTGTTATCATCGTCAGGAAAATTAATATGTTATTATAAATTATATAACATAAAACGATCTTTTGCTGCAAAAACAAGAAATATTTATTAATACATACATATATATCTCACAGCACAGAGATTGTCAACGTACATACATACGTACGTTGATAAATAATACAAAATAACTGGTTGTTCAGTGACAGCAAACTGCAGTACAAACAACAGGGATTATAACAATATGCATATGTGATCAATATGAGACAAATATAGACGAAAAAATAAATAAGTGCTCAGTGGCTGAGTTGGTTAAGCAGCCGTATTAAAAATACATCATGTTTACATGGTACTGAGTTCGAGTCCTAGTGGGTGCTGACGAACAGTGTAGCGACTGTGAAACCGCTAGTTGTCCCCCAGCTTTTAGTGTATTCAATTATTTTTTCCTGTCTTCTTTGATCAAGAGTTATTGATCGCGGCAATTATTGTTATAATTATAAATAAAAATATTTCTTGGCTTTAGCCAGGATTGAACTCGAGCTAGACGAATGATACCAACCCTTTTCTGCTTGTCCCGCTTGCTTATGAAAGGAATCTTACGAGCGGCGCGATCATGTTTATTGCTCTGACGCAAACTGTTTCGTATTGTGGATACTGAGGGCATCAGTTTGCCTTCAATTAGCAACTGTGCTCGAATAAAGGGATCTGCATTAGAAATTTCTAAAATTCGTCTACTTACTCTTTCAGTGGTTATTTTAGGTCGTCCAGAGCGACTTTTTCGACAAACTCTGTGTTCTTTTCTAAACAATGAAATTACTTTCCAAATTGCTGTTTGACTTCTATTAAATTTTTCTGCTATATATCTCTGTGTATGACCGTCCTTATACAAATTGATAATAACAGAGCGCTCTTCGTCCTTTAATTAATTAATAGAAGTACGTTTTTGTAATGACACTTACCAAATAAGCTTAGAAATATATACTTTGAATTTAATTGTATTTAATTAAAAAAATTTGTTTACTTGATTTTAATTTTTAGTATGAAAACTATATATATCTTAAATCGGCAACTTACTTTCTGCACATTACGCTTGCAACTGTACCGAAAGAATGTAATGCCAATTAAAAATTAAACTATTTATTATAGTATCTCAGGATCGTGACCGCAATCTTACCGTCATTTTATGAAATGCAACCAAATACCCGATTTTGGTTGACTCATTTTCATGCACAGGTTGCATGGATTTATTTTATAATTTGAAAACAAATAAAATTATGGTAAGCATGGTGGCCAAATCAGTTTTTTGCCTGTCAATAAGAAAAGAGTATTTCTGACCGATACTAGTAGTTTTGATCGATACCTGCTTGGTACTCGATAGTAAAGCATCGATAAAAATTACTTGGTGTTGAAAGAAAAGTATCGAGTATTTAGTTGCATTTGCTCGTATCGTTTTATCCCTAACTAGAATACAAATCAGCCCCAATCGAGCTTTTATACGGTGGTGTAATGCCGGTGCAGTGGAAGCGGTGAACAATATTTTCCGGAAGGTTCACTATTCTACCCATCATAGAGGCCTACTTCTACGTTCTGCTTGACCATACGAGGGAAACTTCTTAGTCTAGCACAAAAAGCGCGGTATAAATAAAAAATAGTTAAGTGTTTTGGAAATTTCCATCCCTGCAATGAACACATGTTAATTTTCTTTCGATCTGGTAACTCCTTCATATAGAAACAGGTGTTCACAAAAGACGCATTAGCGATTTTTTTACAATGGAAAAATTAGAAATGCGTAGCGTCATTAAATATTTACATCAAAAAGGTTTGTCGGGGCAAGAAATTCATAATTATATGGTGAATGTGTTAGGTGAAAGTGCTCTTTCATATGCAACAGTAAAAAATTGGGTTGCTGAATTTAAACGTGGTCGTACAAGCATTGAAGCAACAACAACAGAAATTGTGCGTGAAATAGCTGATATCATGGGCATCTCAAATGATCGAGTCTATTTAATTTTGCATGAAGAACTACAGATGAAAAAGCTGTCTGCAAGATGGTTGCCGCAGTCGACACAAAACGCATAAGAATGAACATTTCTCAAGCTTGTTTGGACCTTCTTAAGCGAAATAAAATGGATTTTAAGCGTCGTTTCATAACTGTTGATAAGACATGGATCCACCACTATACTCCAAACAATAGACTGAAGCTGCAGGAAGTGCCTCAAAGAAGGCAAAAACAATTCAATCGGCTGGTAAGGTTATGGTAACGGATTTTTGGGACTTCAAAGGTATTTTATTGATTGACTATCAGCAAAAGGGTAAAACAATAAATTCAGAGTACTATTGCAACCTTTTGGATGAATTAAATGTACAAATTCGAGAAAAACGTCCTGGCTTACAACACACAAAAATAATTTTTCATCAACGCACCAGCGCACAAGAGAGTGTTTTAACAATGACTAAAATCAACGAATTAAAGTACGAGTTGCTTGACCACCCACCTTATTCTCCTGGCTTAGCTCCCAGCGACTTTTACCTGTTCCCAAATCTAAAAAAGTTCCTAGCTGGCAAGCGTTTTACCTGAAATGAAAATGCAATTACAGTTGTAAACCTTTATTTTGAACACCTTGAGGAAAAATATTTTAATCAAGGGATAGAATTGCTAGAAAAGCGTTGGACTAAGTGTATTGAAGTTTCAGGAGATTTTATTGAAAAATAAAAATATATTTGAAAAACTCACTATTCTCTTTCATTGATAGGCTAGGAAGTTTCCGAACCGCCCTTGTAGCCTTATCGCCGAATTCACGGCTAGTTTTCTATTCAACTTCACAATCTTCAATTTGCATCAAAATTTTGCTAAATTAATTGAGTACCTTAATACTCTTTTAACATTATTTACATACATCAAAACTCTCTTTGACTTTGCTTTACAACAAATTAAACGAAATGAACTCGAAACAATTTCAAATATCTTTAACATGCAGTTCAATTGGAAACAAGAGAAGAAAAAAAGTTAAATAAAATGAATTGCCTGTGAACTTTAAACGTACTACTTGCAGCAGAGTTGGGGAATTATATTGTTGTTAACGTTAGATACGGCTGAACTAAAAACTAAACATGATTGCATGCAAAAATGTATAAAAAAAAAAAAACTTAAAAAAAAGAGGAAGAATTAAAAAACATACTGACATGCCGCTCGAAAAAAGAAAGAAAAAAATGTGCGCTTCTTCATTGCCACGTTTTCACAGACGAGTGATTAATCACTGCAAAAGGTATATGAATATAAAAAATTAGCAATTTCAGCAATTTTGAGAGACAATTAATCATTGCGAATGTTGCAATAACTTTTAAATACACAAGCCAGACAAACCCAAAATAAAAAAATATAATGAAACTACAACAAATAAAATCAGCGAAAAATGTTTTGGTTGTGTATTCATTCATTCGCTCGTTCGTTCGTTCGTTCACTCACTCACTTACACGCAATAAAACATAAATTTAGTCTAGGCAAACAAAACCGGCAAAAAAAAAAAAAAAAATGGTGGACGGGAGGGGGGAAGAGAAGAAATATGGCAAAATAAAGGATGCCTTAAGCCTCCTTCCTTGATTTCCCTGCCATCAAAACCATAAAACAACATTTGAACGGAAAGAACAACTTGAAAAGTGTTTGAGAGGCCCGTCAGAAAGCTTTAACTTTAACTTTCACAATTTAAGGATGTTGTTGTTTTTTTTTTCTTTTCGTTTTTTTTCTTTTGCTGGTGGTTCGTTCATTCGTTCACCAACACACTGGCAAGCGCTTTTCCATTTATGCCATGATCAAGTCCATATTTTCTATGTTGCTGTTTGTTGTTATGATTGTTAGTAGCTTTTTATGTTCTTCAAGAGGCTCTTTGCTGTTGTTTTTCGCTGCTATTGTTGTCGTTGTTGTTGTTGCTGTTGGTCTCTAACATGAAAGCATAATTTCACTTTACATTTTGTGATAAATGAACTTTAAAAATTAATATGAAAATTTTAACCTTTTTACAATATTCGGTAGCTGTTCGCTGCTGCGCCTCTTCTACTTGTTTTCTAAACTTTATTTCTTTTCTTTTTTCTGCCATAAAGATGTTCGTTCTGCTGTTTATTTTGTTGGTTGGTTTAATGAAAAGCAATTTAAAGCTTTTATGGTTGAAATAAGTCAGTTTGGTTTGGTTGGATTTCCAGCAAAAAATGATTAGATGCAAAATGTTCTATTCAGCGAGTGTTGTTTTTGTAGTAAAATGTAAAATCAAAACATGTAACAGGTGGCGCAAAATTAAGCATCTAATTTCGTTTTTGAATAGCTTTTTACTAAATAAAAAGAGAATTAATTTAATTTGAATCTGTATAATTTTTCTACTAACTCAATCTCAGTTTCATACAGCCCAGAGACAAACTCTGCCTCATCAATGAATGCTAACTTACAAAATGTATGACAGTAGTATATAGAGCTCCCAAAAATTAATTACGTTCATCTTTTCTATCACATTTATATATACGTTTACACGGATGGGTGTACAGAAGGGGAGAAAGGGCTGGGGAGGAAGCATTTACAAAAAAGGATTCAACACTAAATTATCCTGCAGACTGCCAGACGGATGTAGTGTTCTTCAAGCCGAGATATTGGCTATAGACAAAATGGCCAGATGGCTGACTTTTCGTAAGATATTCGGTAGGGATAACATGATAGTAACGGACAGCAAGACCGCCCTCAACTCCCTGATTGAAATATACACTATATACCAGTCTAGTCCCAGAATACCGTACATATTTAAACAAGATGGCGAGACATTCTAACCTAAGCCTGAAATAGTTACGTGGACACGGGTCTAATAACGGCAAACACGTCGCTGACGAACTAGTCAAAGAAGGGACAACCCTAATAGGGATATCAATCGCTTCTGTGGCCAACCCTTATCAGCGGAAAGAAATTAAATTCCACACGATGGAATATGCCTAAGAAAAATAGTTCACGGATATACCAAGGAACCTGTGGCCGCATATCACCACTAAGAGAACCAAGGAGCTCTTAAAGCTACTTAGATCTCAATTGAGAGGTACAGTGGCAGTCATCACTGGACATTGCCCGTTTGGGAACCATGCCAAGAGACTGAGCTTAACCTACAATGATTTCTGTAGAAGTTGTCAAGACGAGGACTACGAGGAGACGATCCTTCACCTCCCCGGAACACGCCCATTAGAGCATCACCGCTTCTGGGCGAGCGGAGCTTCAATAGTCTATCATGTCTGGCCTCGGTCAATCTGACCGCGGTATACTCATTAACAAGAAGTAGCGGATAGCTAGTAGAATAGCATGTAACGCCACATGGAACATTTCCCACCCTTTTCCCCTCCTTCCTCACCTAACTATATACTTATAACACTATATCCCTATTCACATCTATTTCTTCACCTATCCTTCATACAGGCAAATACAAAGGGACCATACTTAGAGCGCAGATGAGCTGGAGAACCACAGGACATACTACCCGGGAATCCAACGGCCTGCCTACCTAACCTAACCTATATACGAGGGCACATTTTCATTGAAGCTACCTAAGTAGGAAAAAAACATTTTTTTTTTAACTATTTATATCAACATAGTCTCAACATAGTCTCCTTTTAGCTCAATACACTTAGTAAGAAGATACTCCAATTTTTTATATCATCTGTATAATACGAATTTGGGAATATTTTCCCTGCGAGCCATTTTTTCAAGGAATAAGTCACTAAGAGCTAAATCTGGACTATAACCAATTCGAAGTGTATTTTAAGCATGCGCGTAATTTCAGCATGGTATCTATTGCTGAGTGAACCAATGCGTTGTCTTATAGAAAGAGCCACTTTTTTCTTCTTTAAATGAAGTCGTTTTTCTTCATTGCATCAATCAATTTATCCAATAATGTGGGATAATACTTTTCTGTGATTGTAGATCCTTTTCCAAGATAATCGATGAGCAATATTCCATGTGCATCTCAGGATACAGTGGCCATAGCCTGGCCAGCCGATTTCACTGTCTTCGCCTTCTTCGGAGCACTTCCGCCAGCTTCCACCCATTGTTTCGATTGATTTTTGGTTTCAGGTGTGTAGGGCTGAACCCACGTTTCATCAACAGTTATTAATCGACGCCAAGAATTAACAGTATTATGCTTTATCATGTCCCAACCCCCCTGTGAAGTGGTCTGTTGAACATGTTTTTTTTTCGCACTGAGTAAACGCAGCACCCATCTTGCCGATAGCTTTTTCATATAAAAATGTTCATACAAAATGTTGAAAACACGTTCGTATGATTTGTTTACCATTTCAACAATCTCACTTAACTTGACTCGGCGATCATTCATAACGATATTGTCTTCAGTAACCATCTCTTTTGGGCTATCTGGTGATGCTATTGTTGCAGTGCTTGTTCGCCCGCATTTAAATTCAGCAATTCAGATATTTTGCCATGTTATCTGATGGATCAGACTTTGCCTATCTTGCCGTTTTCCCTTTTCAATAATAGTGTTTAATCACTGCGCGAAATTCACTATTTTCCATTTTTAAAGAAACACAAAACCAAACGACTACAACGAATAAACTAATCGATAAATTTGGGTGAAATTTTAACAGCTAACGTTTGACAGATGGCAAGAAAAACAATTTGTGTTTGTGCTGTCATTTAGCACTAGGTAGCTTCCAAGGCAGCTTTATTCAGGTAGTGGCAGAATTACAATAAATACAACACCAACAAACATCAACATGTATGTCGTTGATAGAATTTACGAATAGTTGTCAAAATTTCAAAATACATGTTGATGTTTGTTGGTGTTGCATTTGTTGTAATTCTGCCACTACCTGAATAAAGCTGCCTTGGTAGCTTCATTATCAATCCGCCTTCGTAATCTAGTATTTTATTATTGATTTAGACTTATTTTTAAAATTATTTCTTCAGTTCGATTTGAAAGCGTTTTTTTTGTATATTTATTTATTTCAATTATATTTTATAAATATATTTATAAAATATACATATTAAAGGCGTCGGGTAACTAGACCATTTGCGCTTGGAATAGATTAACAACATTTTGTTTAATTGATAAATGTAAAATTTTTACAAAAAAAAGAAATAAATTAAAAAAAAAAAGAAATTATAAATTGAAATATCTCAAAATTTGTTGATGTTGTGCTTCCTTAGGCAGTCTTGTATGAGAGGCAAAAAAGTTGCATCAGAACATCCAAGAATTTTTTCAAGTGGATCATCCAGCTTAGATGTGGGACATTCAGTAAACAGATGAGTTATTGTTAGAGTAATACCGCAAAATGAACATCTTAGTGGGTCAGTTTTCTCATAATAATGTTTGGTGTTAAATATGGTTTTACCCACTCTTAGTCGTGCCAACGTAACACACTGTTGCCTTGTTAGAGCAATGCCATATGATGGTCTTTTAATCACAGGGTTCTGTTGCTTCTGAATACATTAAAAAAGATTTGTGATGGCTTTAGGGAAGCAAGCAACTTGGTTTGCTTGGGGTAAATGCTGCGCTTCTTTAGCAACGGCATCCGCCCTTTCGTTCCCTAGGATACCAATGTGAGAAGGTATCCATAAAATAGTGATTGGAAAGGTTACTTGCTGAACTAAAATGTTATCGTAAACTCCCTGTTTATTTTTTTTTAAAGCCATGGCGGCACTTAAACTATCGGTGCAAATTAAGGCAGGTTCGTTGTTTACAACAGCAACTAATATAGCTTCACTGATTGCGGACATTTCTGTACATATTTTTAATTTTTTTTTATCGATATAGTTGCAGAATAATACAACTTTTTGTCTCGCATTGGCCGGACTTAAGTAAAAAGCACATTTTTTATATTTAGTATTAAGATATGAATATTTATTATTAGTTCATTTTGAA
Source organism: Thecocarcelia acutangulata (assembly GCA_914767995.1). NCBI lineage: Eukaryota > Metazoa > Arthropoda > Insecta > Diptera > Tachinidae > Thecocarcelia > Thecocarcelia acutangulata. The sequence goes on from OU612096.1 coordinate 33,086,698, forward strand.
GATTCAATAATTAAAAAAACGCTTAACAAAACAAATAAATAAATCAAATAAAAAAAATATTATTAATAAACATCGTGGATTTGGGTTGGATCCCCCTTTATATTTATTGAGTGCATCATAATCTTTTCAACCCAAGAATTAGTTCCAATAAATGCCAATAATTTTCTCACCATTTCCCGTATTTGATGGCTGCTTATAACATTCAATTTAAGTTTAAAATTAATATGAAAAAAAGAGATGGCTTCTTTTTCACTTGACTCAATAAAATAAGAAGCGGCTTAAGAAATAAAAAAAAGGAAGATTGAAATGTTATCATTTGAATTAAATTTCTTTTAAAGTCACAAAAGCTTCTGCTAAGCCGGTTTAAAGCTTCCATCTATTTAGACATGAAAGCAGAAATACAATCAAATCAATTTATTTGCATGAAAACCGGCAAAAAATTTGTCACTAAAACAGTTTCTGGCAGATGGTGGTGTTGCCACTGGCAGGAACATGTACATATGTACTTACACACGTTTTCTCTCTCACCAGATCAGATAGTCAGTCCATCAGTTGTTTGTTTCATAAATATATTTTTTCTTTCTTCGTCAGAATAATAATTTTAATGTTTGCTATAAACAAATATGTTTAGTGTATCCAGGCTGCTTGGCTGTTTGTGGTGTAATCGGCAAGAAAGATAGTGAGTGAAAGAGAGAGAGGGAGGGAGAGAGCGAATATCACAAGCAGCTAAATATTAAATTCATTTTGATTGCATTTCGTTTCATTTCACTTCACACTTCATTGCGATAAGTTTACATTATTAAGATGTCTTAATAATTTAGTTAAGCTGCCGACAATCATGATGTTGCTACGCTGGTTCTGGCCACTTCGAACGCTATGGATGAGGCTGACCATAATCATAATGGCGAGAAATATTGCAAAGGCTTATTTTTCCCCCTTTCTTTTAACAATGATGATAATCATGTTGAAAAGAGGTTCAAGCATGCGTGCCAACAAAAATAAAAAATAATGAAAAAATGTATGAATGAATGCGTCCTTTGCGTGTAGAACGCAGATCGTTTTCTTCAAATTTTCATGGCATCAAATACAAAAAAAAAATAAAAAAAACAATTTTAAACACTTTGCAATTTTTATTGATGTTATGGTTTAGTTTTATTAAAACGAATATTTTTATAAAAAAAAAAATGTGAAAAAAAACTTCGATCTTGTATTAATAAATAACAACAGCGCCCTGTCACTTTAAACTGAAATTTTTTTAGCGGTCACTACTCATAAAAAATACATTCAATCGTTGACACTTTTTCGTTGCAAATCCCGTTTTTTTTTGCATTTCTTTGTTCTGTTCGTTTTCTGTTTGGCGGTTGGTTGTGCGTGTTAAAGGCCAAAGCAATATTAAAAGCTTTTATCTTGTCAGACAACGATGAAAAAAATATTGAATTTGTCTTTAAAATACCTTAAAGTTACATCTCTTAACACCATCTTCTGGCTTCGAATTAAATGTGTTTACATGCAAGTTGATCGAAAGCGACACTAATGAGCCCTATAAAAAAGAGCTTAATAATACTCGTATAAGCCGATGATGATAATAACTTTGGGTTGTTAAGCATTCGTTTGCATTCTGGGGTAGATAAGCTTTTTTTAATGAAAAGCTTTTAAGGCTTAATAAGTTTAAGAAGCTTTTAATGGTTAAACGATCGCAAGTTATTGTAGCTTATGATAATGTAGGCCCATGTACAAGAAAACTTTAAAGCTTTATTTAATTAATTCAAACGTGCATGGAGAGATAAAACGAATTTTAAAGCTAGGAAATCGATAATCGGATAAGAAAGCATTGTGAAAGGGAGAAGCAAAAAACTAGGAAAGTGTAATGAGAAACGTATATACTTAAGTAAATAGAGCAGGAAAATCAGTTGACAAAGAAAAGAGTAATAGAGCCTGGCTTAGGCCTAGTTAGGTTAGGGGAATAAGCATTTTCGACTCGTTTCGCATAAGTTTTTAATATATATAATTCATTATTTCGTTAAGAAACAATTAGTTACAGCAAAAACTCTGAGTATTTTTCATTTCATGCCATATTTCCTGGCAAAAGCTTTAGCTTTGGAAAGCGCAACTAAATAAAGTCCAGAAAAAACAAAGTAATTATTTCTTATTTTTGCAGCTAAAGATCGTTTTGATTTTTTGTAAAAAATTCTACAGTATTTTTTTCAATATATCTATAACAATTTGTTATCGTCAGGAAAATTATAAAAAATTATTATCGAAATAGTGAAAATAAATATTGTTGAATTTTTATATATAAAATCAAAACGATCTTTAGCTGCAAAAATAAGAAATAATTACTTAAACAAGACCATGTAATTAAATATTAAATAGAAAAAAATAAAGTTGAAAAGCTTGGAGAATTTGAGTCTCTCGCCTAAAAAGCTGAAATATTTGCTGACCACAGAGTAAACAGATGTGAAATAAAACATCTCTATTAATGATGAAACAGAACTAGGGCATGACGTTTTTCTCCATACAATTCGGCATAAAATAACGCCAGAGAATGCGGTCGTAAAATAGAATCTATTTTATTTTGGCAGCGATTTTTCTTATGCTCTCACTTTGAAGCAAAAAAGCTTTCAACAATATTACCACACTTTTAGTAAATTTCATACATTTTGTAAACAAAACCAAAGCTTCAAAAGCTTTACTGCGAGGAAAAATAAAAATAAAAGAAAAAGCTTTTTTTTACCTAACAAAAAAGAAGATTAAATGACAGTTTGTGAAGTTGCAGCCGTCGTTTCAATTATGTGCCTGTTTTCTCTGAGAGTCGTTTTTGCTTGAAGTTGCGGACGTATTCTGTTTCATCATTTAATCGCTTTCATTTTATCTCATTGCGTTTTGTTCTATTCCCAAACAAAAAATTTTATAACCTCAAAGACAAACGTAATATAGAAAAAGCAATAACACACTTTTGCTCTAATCCCCCCGGAGAGCAGCTTTACCAGAACACTCTGATTTTAGGGGTACAGAGCGGTAGGAGTCCCTTGTTTTTTGTAGCAAAAAGAGGGACCCCTTCCCCTCTTTACCCATAGAACAGAGTGCCTTAGTTAGGAATACGCCAAGGCAAACCCTGTTCCCCGGGAGTGAATAGAAGGTACATAGAGTTAAGAATAAAAAAGAAGAAACAGAAAATGTAGAGGCCAAAGAGGAAAAGTGAGTGATAAAATAAATAGAGAAACAATTCAGCGAGAAAGCGAAAATAAAGTAAATTAATAAAAGAAAGAACTAAGAACAAAGCAAAGACTAAGGAAAGTAAATAATAGAGTAATTAGAAAATATTGGAGAAGAAATAGTAAGAAACCAAAAAATAAGATTAAAATAAAAGTAAATTAAAGAAAGTCAAAAAAGGTAGAGAATATAAAAATATTATAATTAAAAAAAGAATAGTAAGGTTGACAACAGAAGTGAAGATAAAAAAGGGACGAAGTAAAGATAAAAGTTTAAGACAAAATAGCGTAAATGCAAATTATATAAGGCGCCAGAACTCAATAAGAAGAAAAAACAGAAGGGTAAAAATGAGGAAATATCGTTTTCTAATGCGAAAAGACTTCAAAGCAAACTTACCGATTTCACGGTAAAACATAAAGTAAAATTGAAAGAAACAGAAAGAAAAAAGAGAATAGCATGATACAAAAAACAAGGTAGCCGCTTCGATACAACAATAAAAACAACAACAGGTATTATTAGGTGGATTTATTGGCGAATTCGGTTAATCCGCCGGCACTTACGTCAAGTTTTGTTTGCCTTTTTCGGCGCCATTTAAATTTTTGCGCATGATCTTTATCAACTACTTTTGTGTGAATTCGCCTTTTACACTAACAAAATACCTGTTGTTCTTTTTATTGTTGTAGCCATGGCGAATTTATACAGGTGAATGCAAGCGGAAAGGCGAATTCAGTTCTATATATTTTGTTATTGTAAAACATATCGTGATTGTCAAAATCTAAATTCGCCTAAGATTTTTCAGCAGGCGAAAAATTTTACATAAACGTTAAATATAAACTTTTATAATTGTTTGTAATTAAAATCACAGATTATATTAGTTTTTCACTTTTAAATCCACACAAATTTCTTGAAATTGCCCTAAATCATACAAAAAAATCTTCAAAGTTTGTAAACAAAAGAAAAAAAATTTGACAGTCTCATTGATAAAAAAGCGAGAAGCAAAAAATACGCTCGTAAGGAAACATTTTCAAGCACATAAAAATAACGAAACGAAAAAATAGGACCTGGACAGCGTGATCGAAATTTGCAGTAAAATCTTTAATTATTGGGAATTAAAGTAAAACAATTTTACGTCTTTTGGGAAGACAGTTGACAGTTTAATACTTACGTTATGATGTGCATCCATCTATTTGTTTAGTAAGAACGACGCTAGGCAACAAGGCTTTTGTTTAGCTTACTTTTGAATATTTGAAAATTTGTTAAAATAAATTCAGATAAATTTTAATTTGCATGCAACAAATGTTTGAGTGCTGAATGGACCAACAAACTTCAACTCTATAAACGTTATTCCGTTTTATTTGAATTTCATTGTAACGGATTTTCCACTTAATCCTTCCCAGCAAAGATCTGTCCGTCGTTCCGTCTGGATGGATGTTTGCCTTTAACATGACAAAGTATTTTGTAAACTTTAGACTGATTTGCAAATTTCAATTTAAATTCAAAGTCAAGTTTTAATGAAGATTAAATACAATAACAATGGATTTTGTAACTGTTGAAATTCACTCTTGAACTTTTTACTCATATGGATGGCAGAGAGTATGTACATATAAGAGTGCATGCATGTATATATGTATACGTATGTATGTACGTATGTTAATGTTTGCTTGCAGTTTGTCATGTCTAATGCTTTTGTTGTTGCTGTTGATAACCATGACTGTATGAAGTGTTTGTGGTTTTGCATTTGGCCATTTGTTACTTTTTTTTTTTTGTGTGGTGAAAATAAGTCAAAACGGAAACAAAGATTTGCTTTAAATACAAGTTCTTTATTTTTCTTTTTCTGCAGCAGTTTTCTTAACAGGGGAAAAAATGTTGAAAAAAAACGTTACGAATTTTTGTTTAACACAAAAGTAATCATCCTCACGATAATCGTGTTGTGTTAACACTCAGCTCTGTTAACAATCATACATAGAAAAACGTCATCTGGAAATTGCATACAAAATAATATGTAACTGCGCGAAATGATACGAATGCGGCCAAACATACATAACGAGAGAATACAAATTTCGTTAAAAATAAAAAATAAAAATAGGAAGTTACAACAAAGTGAAAAAAGAGGAATATGTACAAACATACTTATTGTGTGATATATGGAGAAGTGTTGGTATGTATGACAACTGGGGGTTCCTCTTGCAGGCCAGTAAAATAATTGTTTCTGCAAAAATTTTAATTAAATAGTAAATAGTAGATGTGTTGCTTTAGATAAAACTCGTTTGTCTTTGAGATTTCTTAATCAGCTGGAGAAATAGAAAGTTGACGAATATAGTGAAGACCGCAAAATAGCTAACCGTTCCCCTCTACCTAGTTTTAAAGTCAACTACAGAATGGCTGATCAATTTTGCTACGTTAAAAAACTCAATTAACATTTTGTAAAGTTTATGTAATTTATTTTTAAGTAATTCATTTGAAAAATAATACATTTTTAGTAAAGTAATTTATGAAGTTTTGAAAATAATTCATGAAGTTTTGAAAATAATGAAAATAGAAATGAAATGCCACCACCAGTGACACATGTGCGACGTCTTCTCAAAAAGTTATTCATTACTGCCTGGTGTTGGGGTGCAGCGAGAATTGTCTCAATTACCGTTAGAATGGATTGTTTTAAATCGGGGATGCCCAGAAGTTCTTTATGAAAGAGCAAACACCAATACATTTAAGAAAAAACTACTTTTATTTAATATTTTTTGTTGTAAAAATCAAAACATATCTACAAAAACAAAATTTACTCTAATAATCGCTGTCGTCAACGCTCTTGTATGTGTGCAGTGAAGACCGACAAAAAAGTATATAAAGTTGTTTGTGTATTTTTAATTGCTTGTGCTGAGTGAAGTATGTAAGTATTAAGGAGCACAGCACTATAGCGAAGCGCTTTTACAAAAGCAATTAGGCATCCAACGAATAGGGTTTGGGTCATCTGTTTTAAATCATCCAAATTTGTTGGGTGTCTTTTGTAAACTTCATGTTTGCAATAACCCCAAAAAAAAAAAAAAAAAAAAAAAAAAAAAACAGAAATCAGCTACAGTGAGGTTAAGAGACCTAAGAGGTCTGGAAATTACTTTATTGGGAAATTTTTGCCTCAATTTTGTCATAACAGGCGTGGCTATGTGACAAGTTGTCCCACGCAACGCGTGAAAGCGTTGCACTATTCAAATTCTTGTTTCACAATTCTCCATTTTAGTTAAATTTAAAGATCAATCTATAAAACACAACAAAAATGGAACAGGTTAGTTACACAGAAAATAAGTTATTACTTTTTTTTTTTGGTAGCAACTTTCATTAGTGACCCTGTATATACTATATTTGTCTTTTTTTAATACATTAATCACATTAGTTAATGATAAATTTTATTTTTTAAGGCTGAAAGCAGAGTAGCAGCTATAATATGAAATAGCATCAATGACGTTAGAAAACTTTAATTATACTTTTTTTTATGTATTTGTTTAAAATAATGCCACAAGTCGGCATTCTCGCTTTCACCATTGGGTAGCAAGTTTTGCTTACCAAACCAGGGAGCCTTGCTTTCTAAGGAATAGAGCGGAAGGAGTTTCTCATTTGTTGTAGCAAATTAAACTGTAGGAAGCCGCAAAGCTCATGTTGTATTGAACTTTCGAACCCCTAACTAAAGGTCAATTGCCAGAACGAGGATCACCAAATATGGACTGCAATCTGCAGTCCAGCTAGGCACTGATCATATTCGTAGTGGAGCTGCCTACCTTGGCGGAACCGTTCTGGCTATGGTTTAATCCAAAAACCGCAAGAAGGGAAATTTGTTCCCTGATAATTTTAGTGAATGCTGGTTTTTGGGAGCTAATAAGTCTCTGGAGGTGCTGTTGTCTTGCAACAGATACCTGTAATGTAAGGGACGAAAAGTGTTGGTTGGACGGATGAGTTGACTTATCATCGTGTATAAAAAAGAAATGAATGTGTAATCGGGTCTGCCAAAGTAAGCATTTCAGTAGGCCTGCTTTCTTCTTCTGCTTATCAGTGGGTACGTGAGCATATTATGCCAGATGAATTAGTCTCGAGTGTGATGGACGAGAACAAACATAGTTTAACTAAAATTTTTTCTCGTTTGTGAAAGTTCATCAAGGTCCTTTGCAAAAGTACTTTCAACACCTCTGTTGTATGACTTCTTTTTTGCCAAAGTGGCTAAATGAGCATGCAAATTTCTATTTTCATTCATTCAATTCATTCTTTTGAAGGTCTTCCAGTGTGTTTGTGTTCTATTTCATTTCCAATTTCTGAAAAAAATCACCATTTAGTTTTGGCCAAAAATAACAATCATACAACAAAACAATCAAACTTTAACACAAACCAAAAAATAAATAAAACTTTATTGTAACGAATTTTCAAAGCTGGAGTGGATAATATTGTTTCTATTTTTCCCCTCCTGAACCAATCGCTTGCCATTCAAATGTGTTCCCCTAAGCCCGCATGCGAATAATATAAACTTTATATTTTAAGCTCACCTTTGGCCGCGTAAATCACAATCATGCCTTAAGTAAATGCGAGAAGCTACAAAATGCAAAAACAAAACAGCAACAACACCAGCAGCCAACAGCAACAAACACACACACACACACACACATACATAAAAGTACATATAAAATTTGCAACTAAAACAAAAAACAATTGTCTTGTCATCCAATTTGGATTTTCGTGGCGAAATTCGTGCTTTTCTGACCAAAAATAGCAACAAACAACAAACAGAGAAACACCAGCCAAGAATGAACAAAAAAAAAACCAGCAACAACAAACAACAACAACACACAAACACCAGCAACTCAACACTCGTATAAAAACACTATGTTGTTTCAAACAATAATAAAATAAACGAAAAGTTAAACACAAACAACAACATTGTGAACGAGTTTATCATTAAATTGCCAACTGACAAAAAAAAGACCAAAAAATCTATTGAAAAGAAGAAAGAAAATATAAGAAAAAACACTAGACAAGGATTGCACTTCATACAAGTACTTGGGCAGCAACACAAACAATGGGCAAATTTCAAAACAAATCTATCTTTTAGTTAAACAAAAAAAAGGCAGCAGCTGAAATATATAAATAATTTTATAACTTGCGTTCTTAAAATTAATTTTTTTAAAGAAATTAATGATTTCTTTCTTGGTGTTAGATGCTACCATACGACATAATCATGTCGTTATGAACTATTTCAGGAGTCATAATCGTCATCTCATCACTGCGACATCAGAGGATTTGTAATTGTTATAATGCCCAGCGGCCAAAGTTTCGCTTACAGAAGCGATGATCCGATGCACACTTGTAAGTCAGTAATGCACACCATCTCATATACGAACCTAGTATACTTTTTCATATACATTGCCGCATTTGTAGAGTGAACGCCTACCACCTGCACACAAAGTAAGCGAGCTAGTGTGGTGTTCATCCAACAGTAACTCATTACTTCCTAACATACATTGTAAGCTATCAGTAGGCAGCTCGAATACAATCTCGCATACTTTGTAAGTCGGAAGTAGGCAGCTCGGATACAATCTCGCATACATTGTAAGCCGGCAGTAGGCAGCTCGTACGTACTGCGCAATTCAGTTTTTTGAGAATATTCCATTAAATAAATTTGTTCCGTTTTTTGTCTACTGCATTCTTTTATTTTTTCACTAAATATTTTATCTTTCTTGTACCTTTTTTTTAAATTGTTTTCTAGGTACTTTTACCTAATTTTGTTAATTAAAATTTTTGCAACGTAGTCTGACAAAGACGGCGAACGTTTGATTTACAACTAAAAAATAAAATACATAAATATAAATGTGATACAAAAGATGAATGTAATTCATTTTTGGGAAATCCATATACTACTTTCATACACTTTGTAAGTTATCATTCATTGATTACAAAGTGTTGCACACATCATCGAAGAGAAGTAATGTGGTAGGCAATGTTTGCCGCTGGGTGCATGACAAAAAGAGTTATCAGCTCTCTTATATGTTACACATTCCAAATACAAAATTTTGACAAAAGCGAGTATCTAAACGCCTATTTAAAATGTCGCCTTCATGTGCTGCCGATTACGACACACACGTTACTCAATTTCGTATTTAAGGCCCTGTTACACTATTCTACTGGATCGTGCGATCTACTAAATAAAACATGTGTGCTGAAAAAGTACTAAAAATTCAACTGTTTGACAGAGTTTTTGACAAATCGTGCGATTTAAAATATTTTATGAAATTTTTCAAAACTTTATGGTTTCTGTGCGATCAGTGTGCTATATTTTGTGAAATATGTGAGAACATTGTTGGCGCCTGGAGAAAAAAGTTTAAATAATATAAAATTATCATGGTAAGAAACGATTTTAATTATTATATTGTGTAGATAAATTATTGTAACTATAGTGTGACCAGACATTTGAAACATCTTCCTGTGAATGAATCGTACGATCGTGTATGTTAGTGTATCAGGGTCTTTACTTGTAGCAATAGTCCAAGGTGCAGTAACCTGTACAAGGTGGCAGCGCTACGGCATATGACAGTTTTTTGCTACTGGTAATTTAGTGATCCATTTACGTCAAATGTATTGTTTACATTTTTGAAAGTGAATTTAGTGGTTTATTCTGAATTAAACATTTAAAAAAATTATTTAAGGCCCCACAATCGTATAAATCATTCACAGCAAAATGTTTTAAAATTCTGGGCTACTATTCAACGCTTCAAAATGGCGCTGTAGCCCACACTATTACAAAAGTATATATAATTACAATAATTTATATACTTAATAAAGTAATTAATAGCTATTATTACCATAATAATTTTATATTATTTCAATTTACTTCTCGCTGCGCCAACAATATTCTCATATTTTTCACAATGTATAGCACACTGATCGTATAGAAACCATTATGTCATGAAAATTTTCATAAAATTTTTCAAATCGAACACATGATTTGTCAAAAACTCTGTCACACAGTTGCATTTTTAGCACATTTTCAGCACACATGTTATATTTGAATCACAGGCTTTAGTAAACTTAAAAATAACTGAAACAATAATTAATTGTAATCGTGAAATGGTACTTTCATAGTTTATACAAGGGCGGATTGATACTGAAGCTTAGGTAGCTAGATGTCACCACAAATTAGCTACAGTCGAACTTCCATAACTCGAATCATCATTATCCCAAAAAAATTTCGACTTACGAAGACTTCGAGTTACAGAATTTTTTGGCCAAATAGAATATAAGGTTTTTGTATAAATTTATTGAATTTTTGATGAACTTTTATAATTTTTTTAAATTAAATTTTTGGTTTGTACATTTGTACAACGGGTTATAGTTCAGGTTTTTTCTTTCTTAAGTTTTTTTCTTAAGAAGGATTTTTTACAATAGAAATCTGTTGTGATCAATAATTTTTGATTGAAGAAGACAAGAAAAATAATAATCAAATCTTTAGCTGGGGGACAACTAGCTGTTTCGTAGTCGCTACACTACTCATCAGCACCCACTGATCATGATCTACTGCTTTAACCACTAAGCCACCGAGCATTTTTGTATTATGCATTCTTATTTTAAATAGCCTCTAAAGGCCTTGCTACACTATCATACACGATCTTGCGATCTACTAAATAAAGCATGTGTGCTAAAAAAGTACTAAAAATGCAACCCTGCAACAGACTTTTTGACAAATCGTGCGATTTGAAAAATTTTATGAAACTTTTCAAAACATTATGGTTTCTGCTCTATCAGTGTGATAAATATTGTGAAAAATCTAAGAATATTGTTGGTGCCTCAAGAAAAAAATTTAAGTAATGTAAAATTATTATGTTAATAAGACTTTTTAATTGTTTTATTGTGTATATAAATTATTTGCATCATACTTGTGTAATAGTGTGGCCTACAACGCCATTTTGAAACGATTTTTTCAAGTCTGCCAGACTTTTGAAACCGTTTCCTGTGAATGAATAGTACGATCGTGTAGGATAGTGAATCAGGGCCTTAATGGAAAACTATATACTTAAGAATATAAAAGAACAAGGATGTGTACTTATATAGTTAAAAAATTATAGTTAAGTAAAATACATATTCCTAAATAAGTTAAATGAATGAATTAATCTTTTTCTTAATACCTCTGCTTCTATTTGTCAAGCAAACCTGTGCTTGCTGTAAAGTTATAATCTCCAAAATGCTTTGCAAACTCAATTACCCTTTCCTTTAATATTTCACCAGATATAGCCATGTTTTAGCTTCTAGATGCTAAATACTCATCGAGGACTGTTTTGTCGACATTTTTGAATTTTGGGGTTCTAACTCTTTGACTACATAAACGAAATCCAGATTCAATCGATTTGACAATTGATTCCTTATTTTTGAAAATTGTTGAGACCGTGCTTGCCGGTATACCATATTTATCAGCTGCTTTTCTTTAATCCATCTTCGACGTCTCAGAAGTTTATATTTTTCTTCAATTGATAAGCAGTTTAAAAGACGTTTATCATCTAGGCCGAATTATGCATAGAATTGATACTTACGCAAACAAAAAGAAACAAATTTCTAATTCCTCGAGAAAATAAACAAAAATAGCAAGTATGTAAAATATACAAACCAGCTCAAGCACCAAAAGAGATTGAAACATACAAATCATAACTAAAACAAAAAACCATATAAACAAGCTAAATTCTTGGAGTTATAAGAGTTCATGTGTATGTTTTTTGTTCGAGTAATGGAGAACTTCGACTTGTGGAAGTTCGAGTTACAGAAGGCAAATTGTATGTGGCTTGTTCTTTTAACGCTACTCCCAACTAAATTAGTTCGAGTTAGAGAAAATTCGAATTAGAGTAGTTCGATTTATTTTATTATTTTATTTTATTAAGCAATTGTAAATAGAATGAAATTTGTTCGTTTCTAAAAAATAAATTAAATAGATTAGAGATAGTACTCGTATATGCAGGGTGTCCCAGACCTCAACGTCAAGCCGAAATAAGGTGACAAGACTGATTGTAGCCATCATGAGGAAAATCAGAAAAAAATCTAAACAAAAAAAAAATTGTAACCCTTTTTCCCAACTTTTACGGAATGAGGCGCCACTCCACTTACCTACTTACAACACAAAATAAAAATTTGTCACCTGTCGAATTTCTCACTGAAAAGCAAAGTTTATTAAGAGCAGTCGCCAAGTAAAATATTTATATACATACTCGTATTTCAATTAGAAGGTTCCGCCAAATTAAATTAATGTAATAAATTTAAAAACTTTTGTTGTTAAAGTGTAATTAGTTAAAAAATAAGTGTAGGAAATTTGTGTTAAATTAAATAGAAACATAAAAAGCCCCCAGCAGCATTGAACTACTTGTTTTCTGGGTAAGTATACATGTACATATGCATGTTCTTATGTATGTATACACCCAGCGGGAAACTTCTAAAGGTCTTCCTCAAAAAGGCCTTCGTGAAGGCCTTGTAAGACATTATTTTAGATTTGATGTTTATTCTTGCCTGACTTCTGATGATGACCTACAAACTGCCTGCTGTAGGAAGGGGTACAAACAGTTTTGTGGAGAAACCGTTGCAATAACAAGATCACAATCCAATGACTAAAGGAAAAAAAATAATAGTGAAAGAGAACGGAGTTAGATTAGTAGTTGTGATTTAACTTTTGAATAAAGCGGTTGCGAGGTAGGTTCTCTGCATGTCTTAAAATAAAATCTAATAATAAACAAGTAAGAATGTAGTATATTACAAATTTGAACTAGATATGCTGGGGTATATATGGACCGACTTTGGGGAAAAATATTTTTGCCTTGTAATCACTATTCTAAAAAGGAAATTTTTCAGGCAAAATTCGATTAAGGCTATATCTCAGTTAAATGTGAACCCATATCGGAATTTTCCAATTTCTGTATTTTAGTAGCCTTCTTTTATAACGAGAGCTGCTTTAAACAAACAAACAATTTTTTTTTTCATGTTCACATCGGATATCGGAAATTTTTATTATCTGTATTTTAATTACTTCGTTTTATAATCAGAACTGATTTCAAGCAAAAAAAGATTTTAATTAAAAAATCGGTTTAGGCTATATCTTGGGTATATATGGACCCTTATCCGAAATTTTCATTTTCTGTATTTTAGTAACCTCCTTTTATTACCAGAACTGGTTTTAAGCAAAAAAAATTGTTAAGTTCGCTTACACGGTATTTTCAGCGAAAATCGGTTTAGACTATGTCTCGGGTATATATGAACCGAAATCGAAAATTTTCATTTTCTGCATATAAGTAACCTCCTTTTATTACCGAAACTGATTTTAAGCAAAAAAAATTTTTAAGTTCGCTTGCCCGAAATTTTCATTAAAAAATCGGTCTAGGGTATATCTCGGATATATATGGACCGATATCGGGAAACATTTTTTTTTGCCTTTTAATTGCCATGCTTAATAAGTGTGTGAAGTTTGAAGCAAGGCAAACAACTTTTTTTCAAAAATTTTCATTCAAATTGCAAGAAATAATGGCTATATTCGAAATTTTGGATATATGTCAGCCATATGTGAACTGAATTTCAATAGCAAACCGATGAATCGATGGGGTACTAGAATGGTGAAAGAAAAAAGTTTCTAAGTCTAATGGTTTTCTCAGAAATGGTATTTCAACGACCGGCACATGAACAGACGGACATCGCTTAATCGACTTTTCTATTAATTCTGCTTCAGAATATATGTCTATATACTTTATAGGGTCGCAAATAAAAATTTTAGAGACTACAAACGGAATCACAAACATATATATACCCTTTACGTTTTTGTGAAGGGTATAAAAATAGATTAATAAAAGAACATTGAGGGTTAGCAATATTATAACAAAAGAAAATATAACAAAATATGAGAACAAAAGCTTCAGTAAGGCCCACGAAAGTACGCCTTCCGTGAAACTTTCAGTATGACCTGCCGTGAAAGGGAGTATGCAAGGTCATTGTGAGTTAACAATAAATGAATATGAAATCAAGTATGATAAACTTTTGTCTATTAAATCAGGCCTTTCAGAAGGCCTGCCTGCTCCTTCTTTTTATCAGTGATTATGTACATATGTATTTTTTATTGTTTTTTTTTTGTGCTTGACAAAAAAAGTCTTCGATAACGAAGGAAAGGAAAAATATAATAAAACGCAAGTCATTAAATTATTTGTTATTAAATTTGGTATTATTAATTAATATTGTTACAAAATTGGGGCAATTTATATTTTATGTAGGAAGGAAGACAAAAGAGATATTAGAAAAGAAGTGAAGCGTAAAGAAAAAGTGCAATTCACGATAACTGTTTGTTTTCTTATTGTTGCTATAAATAGAACGAAGGGTGTTGTTGTTGTTGCTGCTGTGCTCTAAAATTTGTGATCTCGTGTTTGTTGTAATTGTTTTTAAATTGAATAATGGTTTGTTTCTTTTTCTAATTGCTGTCGACGAGAGTTGCCATTTATTTATTTTTCTTTGAAAAGCTTGAGCCAATAAAATATATAAAAAACAAGTAAGAGTGTAGTATAGTCGGCTGGGCCGAATCTAAAATACCCTTCACGATAGTCACGAATATGTATAGTATATTAAAAATGTGACCTAAATATGCTCGATTATATATGAACCGATATCGGAATTTTCTATTTTCTGTATTTTAGTAACCTTCTTTTATAACGAGAATTGCTTTTCAGCAAAAAAAAAAAAAATTTTTTAATGGAAAAATCGGTTCAGGCTATATCTCGGATATATATGGACCGATATCGAAAATTTTAATTTTCCATATTTATATAACCTTATATCATTACCAGAACTGCTTTTGAGCACAACAAATTGTTTAAGTTCGCTTACGCGATATTTTCACGAAAAACCCGATTAGGCTATATCTCGGGTATATATGGACCGATATCAGAAATTTTAATTTTCTCTATTTTCGTAACCTTCTTTTATAACAAGAACTGCTTTTCAGTAAAAAAAAAAATGTTATTGAAAAATCGGTTCAGGCTATATCTCGAGTATATATGGACCGATATCGGATTTTTTCTTTTTCCATATTTATATAACCTTATTTCATTACCAGAACTGCTTTTGAGCACAAAAAAGTTGTTTACTCGACATTTTCATCAAAAAACCTGTTAAGCTATATATCAGGTATATATGAACCGATATCGGAAATTTTAATTTTCCATATTTATATAACCTTATTTTATTACCAGAACTGCTTTAAGGTGAACAAAGTTGTTTAAGTTCGCTTACGCGGCATTTTCATGAAAACCACGGTTTAGGCTATATCTCTGGTATATATGGACCGATATCGGAAATTTTCATTTTCCATATTTATATAACCTCATCTTATTACCAGAACTGTTTTAAGCAAAAAAAAGTTGTTTAAGTTCGCTTACGCGACATTTTCATGAAAAACCCGGTTTGCGCTATATCTCGGGTATATATGGACCGATATCGGAAATTTTTATCTTCCATATTTATATAAACTGATCTTATTACCAGAACTGTTTTTAATCAAAAAAAAGTTGTTAAAGTTCGCTTACGCGACATTTTCATGAAAAACCCGGTTTGGGCTATATCTCGGGTATATATAGACCGATATCGAAAATTTTCATTTTCCATACTTATACAACCTTATTTTATTACCAGAACTACTTTTAAGCAAAAAAAGTTGTTTAAGTTCGCTTACGCGGCAATTTCATGAAAACCCCGTTCCAGGCTATATCTGCGGTATATATGAACCGATATCGGAAATTTTCATTTTTCATATTTATATAACCTTATTTTGTTACCAGAACCGCTTTTAAGCAAAAAAAGTTGTTTAATTTCGCTGACGCGGCATTTTCATAAAAAACCCGTTCTAGGCTATATCTCGGGTATATATGGACCGATATCGAAAATTTTCATTTTTCATATATATGTAACCTAATTTCATTACCAGAACTGCTTTTGAGCACAAAAAAGTTGTTTAAGTTCGCTTACGCGGCATTTTCATGAAAAACCTGGTTTGGGCTATATCTCGGGTATATATGGACCGATATCGAAAATTTTCATTTTTCATATTTATATGACCCTATTTCATTACCAGAACTGCTTTTGAGCACAAAAAAGTTGTTTAAGTTCGCTTACGCGACATTTTCATGAAAACCCCGATTTGGGCTATATCTCGGGTATATATGGACCGATATCGAAAATTTTCATTTTTCATATTTATGTGACCCTATTTCATTACCAGAACTGCTTTTGAGCACAAAAAAGTTGTTTAAGTTCGCTTACGCGACATTTTCATGAAAAACCCGGTCTAGGCTATATCTCGGGTATACATGGACCGATATCGGAAATTTTCATTTCCATATTTATGTAACCTAATTTCATTACCAGAACTGCTTTTGAGCACAAAAAAATTGTTTAAGTTCGCTTACGCGGCATTTTCATGAAAACCCCGGTCTAGGCTATATCTCGGGTATATATGGACCGATATCGAAAATGTTCATTTTTCATATTTATATGACCCTATTTTATTACCAGAACTGCTTTTGAGCACAAAAAAGTTGTTTAAGTTCGCTTACGCGACATTTTCATGAAAAACCCGGATTGGGCTGTATCTCGGGTATATATGGACAGATATCGAAAATTTTCATTTTCCATATTTATGTAACCTATTTTTATTACCAGAACTGCTTTGGAGCAAAAAAAATTTATTTAGCTTCGCCTATGCGACATTTTCATTAAAAATCCGATTTGGGCTATATCTCGGGTATATATGGACCGATATCTGAAAAAAACATTTTTTGCCTTTTAGTCACCATGCTTAATAAGTGTGTGAAGTTTGAAGCAAAAAAAGCACAAAAAAGTTGTTTACTCGACATTTTCATCAAAAAACCTGTTAAGCTATATATCAGGTATATATGAACCGATATCGGAAATTTTAATTTTCCATATTTATATAACCTTATTTTATTACCAGAACTGCTTTAAGGTGAACAAAGTTGTTTAAGTTCGCTTACGCGGCATTTTCATGAAAACCACGGTTTAGGCTATATCTCTGGTATATATGGACCGATATCGGAAATTTTCATTTTCCATATTTATATAACCTCATCTTATTACCAGAACTGTTTTAAGCAAAAAAAAGTTGTTTAAGTTCGCTTACGCGACATTTTCATGAAAAACCCGGTTTGCGCTATATCTCGGGTATATATGGACCGATATCGGAAATTTTTATCTTCCATATTTATATAAACTGATCTTATTACCAGAACTGTTTTTAATCAAAAAAAAGTTGTTAAAGTTCGCTTACGCGACATTTTCATGAAAAACCCGGTTTGGGCTATATCTCGGGTATATATAGACCGATATCGAAAATTTTCATTTTCCATACTTATACAACCTTATTTTATTACCAGAACTACTTTTAAGCAAAAAAAGTTGTTTAAGTTCGCTTACGCGGCAATTTCATGAAAACCCCGTTCCAGGCTATATCTGCGGTATATATGAACCGATATCGGAAATTTTCATTTTTCATATTTATATAACCTTATTTTGTTAACAGAACCGCTTTTAAGCAAAAAAAGTTGTTTAATTTCGCTGACGCGGCATTTTCATAAAAAACCCGTTCTAGGCTATATCTCGGGTATATATGGACCGATATCGAAAATTTTCATTTTTCATATATATGTAACCTAATTTCATTACCAGAACTGCTTTTGAGCACAAAAAAGTTGTTTAAGTTCGCTGACGCGGCATTTTCATAAAAAACCCGTTCTAGGCTATATCTCGGGTATATATGGACCGATATCGAAAATTTTCATTTTTCATATATATGTAACCTAATTTCATTACCAGAACTGCTTTTGAGCACAAAAAAGTTGTTTAAGTTCGCTTACGCGGCATTTTCATGAAAAACCTGGTTTGGGCTATATCTCGGGTATATATGGACCGATATCGAAAATTTTCATTTTTCATATTTATATGACCCTATTTCATTACCAGAACTGCTTTTGAGCACAAAAAAGTTGTTTAAGTTCGCTTACGCGACATTTTCATGAAAACCCCGATTTGGGCTATATCTTGGGTATATATGGACCGATATCGAAAATTTTCATTTTTCATATTTATGTGACCCTATTTCATTACCAGAACTGCTTTTGAGCACAAAAAAGTTGTTTAAGTTCGCTTACGCGACATTTTCATGAAAAACCCGGTCTAGGCTATATCTCGGGTATACATGGACCGATATCGGAAATTTTCATTTCCATATTTATGTAACCTAATTTCATTACCAGAACTGCTTTTGAGCACAAAAAAATTGTTTAAGTTCGCTTACGCGGCATTTTCATGAAAACCCCGGTCTAGGCTATATCTCGGGTATATATGGACCGATATCGAAAATGTTCATTTTTCATATTTATATGACCCTATTTTATTACCAGAACTGCTTTTGAGCACAAAAAAGTTGTTTAAGTTCGCTTACGCGACATTTTCATGAAAAACCCGGATTGGGCTGTATCTCGGGTATATATGGACAGATATCGAAAATTTTCATTTTCCATATTTATGTAACCTATTTTTATTACCAGAACTGCTTTGGAGCAAAAAAAATTTATTTAGCTTCGCCTATGCGACATTTTCATTAAAAATCCGATTTGGGCTATATCTCGGGTATATATGGACCGATATCTGAAAAAAACATTTTTTGCCTTTTAGTCACCATGCTTAATAAGTGTGTGAAGTTTGAAGCAAAACGAACAACTTTTGTTTTCAAAAATTTTCATACAAAACTGCAAAAAAAATGGCTTTTTTCGGAATTTTGAATATATCTCAGCTATACGTGGACCGATATTACTGAATTTCAATAGCAAACCCATGAATCGATGGGGTAAAAGAATGGTGAAAGAAAAAAGTTTCTAAGTCTAATGGTTTTCTCAGAAACGGTATTTCAACAGCGGACAGACGGACAGACGGACATCGCTTAATCGACTTTTCCATTAATTCTGATTCAGAATATATATACTTTATAGGGTCGCAAAAAAAAACTGTAGAAATTACAAACGGAATCACAAACTTATAAATACCCTTTACATTTTTGTGAAGGGTATAAAAAATAAAATAAATAATACGAGTAGATTACATTAAAACTGTTTTCTTTTCATTTTCATCAAAACTACTCGATCTTTTTTAAAAATTTTGATAAATACATATATGAAATTCAAAAAATGTTCTTGAATAAAATAAATAATTAATAGGTACCTACATATGTATATTATAGTGTCGACAAGGCTTTGATCCGAGGTTTGTTGACTCACCAATAGACAATAACGCGTTGGTAGATTACATCTATTATTTCTTGTATGATAACATTCTTTGTTAGGAGTTCAAAATTATTCACACACATAAATTTCATGGTCTGACTTGATTTAAAATACAAAGTATAAAATAAGCAAGTAAAACATTTCAGTTGTACAATATTTCGATATGCAATTTAGCAAGTTCAGTGTTGAGCAGGGTCAAGTCTAGGGTGGCATAATCTTATTGACACTAACTAGAATAAGAAATCTTGTAGGACAAATAAAAAGGCTAATTCAAACGACTATAAGCTGTAGTGAAACGTATATTTTTATGTCGATTGTGACTTATAATGACTATCAAATAATCATCATGATTAATATGCATAAAGGTATACACATGCAGAGAAGATGCAACAACACCCACAGAAAATAATTGTTGTTGTGTTAATATAATTCTCATTCAGTTCATACGTTGAGGAGTATAAGATGGCAAAGAACAAACCCAAAAGAAGGTAAGTCGGTGATCACCGAAGTATAGGTATTAAGAAATACCTGCATTATGATTAAGCAAATTCTTATTCGAAAAGTTTTCCCCCTTAAAGGTATTTATATTACCCAGCAGCTTCCGCTAACTATAACCCCAGCGGGCTTAGGAGTAGATTGTTCGTACAACAGTTTTGGCTACCTGTTTACCAAGCAGCTTCAGTATATTGTATATCCAGCTGCTTAGGCTGACTGCTCTTCGTACAGAAGCTTTGGCTGATTGTTTACCAAGCAGCTTGTATAGTCAGCTGCTTAGAATAACTGTTCCCCCACCGGTGTTTGGACTAGTCTGTTCGCCCAGCAGGGTCGCCTATCTGTATACGCAGTAGCTTCAGGTAAGTTTTGGCTGACTGTTTACCAGCATATTATATATCCAGCTGCTTCAGCTGTCTATTTCTCCAGCGGTCTTTGGACTACACTGTTCGTACAAAAGCTTTGGCTGACTGTTTAACAAGCAGCTTCAGCATAATGTATATCCAGCTGCTTACGCTGACAGTTCCCACATCGGTGTTTGGACTAGTTTGTTCGCCAAGCAGGTTCGCCTGTCTGTATAGCCAGCAGCTGTCTTCGGAATAGGCTGTTAGCTTTGAATGACTCTTTACCAATCAGCCTCAGCTGACTGTTTACCCACCAGCTTCGGCTGACTGTTCCTTATTTCGTAGGTATCCAGATTGTGGCTAGACTATAACTCTGACGTCGAACGTAAACCCTCTAGCGCTGTTGTACGCAACCGACTTCCTGGAATACCCGTTTCTCTTGTATACTGAGTAGAACCTCTCAGTGCCGCAATCGAGGTCTGTCTATACGAACAGATACAGCCGATTTATCATAAGCTGAATTTTCACCAGCTATTGCACCCGAGAACGAACCGAATCCGAAGTGTGTCAGTAGGAAGATTTACAGCCGTCTTGGCTGTAAGCAGTCATCACTCTGCCGATTAAAACCTTATAGAGAGGATGCGAAACGAAAACCAAACTGTGAGCTTTATGAACATAAAATTATCAATGTTGCAATTTTAAACAAATATTCAATAAATAGAATTTTGGATTATTGTAATGCTCAAGGAAAAACATCATGTTTTGCTATTTACTTAAGATTCGCAGATCCGTAAGTAGATTATGGACGTCGTTTTGCTACTACAGTCGACTACAAAAGCACGTTACAAGGCTTAGAACTTTTCCTAAGATAAAACCAGAAAAATACCTTTTCTGGAGCTTTCGAAGCGGAGCAAACGTTTATTGACGTAGAAATTCGTTATAATTAAATAGAAATAAAAAATAATACAATAAAAGCTTCACAGAGAACTCAATCCTCTTCGAGAATATTGGAGAGACTGAGTATACCCCAGCTTCAAAAGCGGAGCAAACGAAGTTCGTTGTAATTAAAAAGAAATAAAGAATAATAACCCTGGTTGAGCCTGTAACACTTTTTACAGGCTTTTGATCAAATATAATAAAAATCTTTACGAATTAAAAGACTACAACTTATTTGATCCAATGTTTTGTTTCGAATGAGAAAAATTCCATAAAAATGTTTTCTGAATACTTACAAAAAGTAAATGCGACAAAAAAACTTGATAATGAAGAATATTAGCTTAATTGTAAAGTTGACCGTTAATCCTTTTATGATCTTTTGCATTTGTTTTTGTTAAATATTTAATAAAAAGTAATGTTACTAACGTCTACATACATTTCAATATTCATATTATTACTCATATAAATAATTGCAAAAAGCAAAAAACATAATATGCAATAAAACAATAGCTGCAGCTAAAGTGCACAGTGGTTAAAATGAACAAACTCTATAGGGAATTTAATTTTCTTCGATAATTTCGGCAATATTGCGTGACTTCATTCTGACCAAGCGCTGTCATTTGAGAAACACTGTGACTTATCTTGCGACAGGTTCATTTTACATTAGTCTCACTTGTTTTCCTATCAAACTTATAAACCCAAAAAATGTTCTTGATTAATAAAATTCTACCCCGCCCCGTTGCAGTTTCTGAGGCATTTATTTATTATCCTTAATTTTTAAAATATCTCGTATTTCATGTTCAATTACTTCTGCGTATTTGCCACAATTTGTCTTTGTTATGTTTTTAAAATTATTTTTCTGTTTTATTTTAAATTGCTTTAATTTCAGTTTACCATCAGAAATATTAAAAACGAAAATGAAATAAAAATTAAGATAAATCTGCACATAATATCAACGATTAAATTTTCTCTTTTATTTTCCATTTATTTCATTTTAAACAACATTTCAAAATTATGACTGGGGGCAATTTTGTTAGTTTAAATAAAAAATAAGAAAAGAAAAAAATTAAAATCATATAAAAAAGCAATTAATACAAAAAGAAAAGAGAAAAAAAAACATCATGAAATGAATGAAAAGTAACAACCTTCTCAGCCAATAAAATAGCAACGTTTCTTCAACGTTTCATACGACCAAAAGAAATGCACACAGAATGAAGACTAATAATAAACAAAGAGAAAAAAAAAACACAGTTGCATTTATGAAAATCTAAAATAAAACTGAAAAAAATAATGGAAACAAATCCCCCTGCCAATTCGCCCATCAGTTTATTACAATGTTGTATGCTTGTTTTATATATATTTTATTTGTAGTTTTGTTTTTGTACACCTTTTTTTTTTTACTCGTATTTGTTGTTGAGATTGTTGTTTGGCAAATGTGAAAGTAATGTGTTCTTAACACGCGAATTATGATTTTGCGAATATGGAAAAAAAATTCAACATTTTGGTCGAGTGTCCAGCGACACAAGAGCACAACCAACCAACTAACCGACCAACCGATCAACTATTCAACAACCTTGATTGCATTTTAATCATGGTCTTGTATTGCTTAATAATTTCGCATACCCTACAGTAAACAGGTGCGAAGGAATCTTTGCTAGACATTTGGCTTCGCTAGTTGTGTTTCTTTTTCTCTTTACTTTTTTCCTGCGCTATTAATTTAGAAACTTCTTTTTTGAAAAGTTACATATATACATAATATACACTTGGTAACGAACGCTCTACTAGCGATCTTCTGGTAAATCTCTCAGAGAGATGATGCCACCCGATCCATCGTTTCTGTGAAAGTAAAGTAGAGGCTTAAAGACATATGATAGAGCGTGGCATGGTTAGTAATAATTTTTCTCGCACCATACGATTCTTTTTTTTTAAGTGTGATCTCATCAAACGAGTACAAAATTAGCTCAAGGGTACAACAAGGTTCGGTTCTTTCTTCTCTTCTCTTCTATTTCTTTTTTTTTTTCTTAATAACCTTTTTTGTCAAACATTCACAGCTATCCAGCCTTTTGTGATGCCATTACTCATTCACGAGATCGGTGTGGAGAGGCAAAGTATAAATGATCCATTAAGTAAAAATCTTCTTTTAACCTCCGATTGCGGTCATAAAAACAGGGTCGTCTTCAACGCCTTCAAGATCCAACGTTGTTTACTAACGCAGAAACTCATGAGTATAAATGCTGCTTAGTCTGTGCTACTGGATGGTATAAATATTGAGAAATCGGATGCTCTTGATGTTCTTGGAATAAAAATACAGTGTGATGTTCGCTGGACTCAACATATATTTCATTTTTGTTAAAAAGTATTCAGATCCCTGGGTTTTTTGAAATAGCGTAAGATGTCCGTAAGACATCCTTGCTATTTATAGCACCTATACACAACCGAAAATGTAAAACAACTCTCATGTATGGGACGGTGTCTTAAAGCCTATTTTCGAGTTACTCGGTCGAGTGCAGGAGAGAGCGAAAAAGCTTATCACTGACAGTAGGGCATCCAACTCTATTGACTCACTGCAGTATCGCTGCAGAGTGAGGTGCGTTGCTCTATTTTATTTATTTTTTATCTTGGACCAGTACTCAGAGGACCTCGTGATGAGGGGGAAAGAGGGAGTAGTGTTTGTGAATATTTTACTTGAACTGTCCAACGTTATAACAGACAGGAAACACGTTTGCAGGCAAATTATTTCACAGACTAAGCGTACTGAAGGCTGAAAAATTAATTCTGTCTGTAATGCGTAGTATGATTCCTCGGGCAATCGACAACATATGTATGAGCTCTGGACCATGAACGCGTGCTACATAAAAATGTGCGAGTTTCGGGACCAAATTCCCTAATCTCGTCAGAGCAAAATCGATTGTAGTGACGATAAAACAGATTAACGCACCACTGCGTCGTTGCTCCAGTGAGTCAATAGAGTTGGATATCCTACTGTCACCGATGAGCTTCTTCGCCCTCTCCTAAACACGTTCGAGTAACACAAAAATAGACTTTGAGGCACCGGCCCAAACATGACAATTGTTTTCCATTTTCGGTCGGATGTAGGTGATATAAACAGTAAGGAGGTCGGATGGAGTGAAGTACATCTTACATCGTTTCAAAAACCCGATGCCCTTGAATACTTCTTTAGAGACATGAAAAATGTGTTCTGTGCAGCGAAAGTCGCACTGTATTGTAACTCCAATGCATTTTTATCTGATGAGATAAATGATCTTCTTCCCGAAACACACATATTTTTATTCAACACGCATTAATGGCCCAAGGCTCTTCCATTTGTGGTCGATGGCCCATTGCATCGCATAACGCGTTACAGAGAGAATTCGTTTTTGAGTCGTACGCTTCGTTTGTAGACCAAGTTACCTACGAACGTATATGCTATCACGTTCACAGGAACGTCGGAAGGTTTAAGTCATAGCCTGAAGAGAATTCTACCCATTTACTCAAAAGTCCAGGTTTCTTAACTGTCCAGAAAGACAGGAGAGGGTTGTGCTATTTAGAAAATAGTTTGTTATATGCTGCAAGAGCATCCTAATTCTGGTTCACCCGTGATTTTTACTACTTCAGCCACCAGTGTTGTCATCTTTTAAGTTTCGAAATGCAGCCAAATGGAGAAAAACGCGTTATATCGAATAAAATAAAATTGCAAAACAAAAAAATTATAAAAAGTATTTACAATTGAGGTTTAATATTAATAAAAGCTTATAATTGCCTTTTTTATTTAATATGCTGTTTACAGAACACACACGAACGACATGTTTAGAAATTTGTATCAAAAGCATTAAAAAAACCTTTTCATACAATATTCTAGGCAAGTTGATCGAGTGTACTAGATCGACTCCACATAAATATTTTTATGAAAATTATAATATTTTTATATTAAAAACAGAATAATATCAATTATGTTTTTATATATATGACCAACTATTTATTGTTTAGTTAAGTTTAAATTGATAAGACAAGCTCTGTGATATTAGTTTCAAGTTAAACTGTGATATATATATATTTTTTTTTATTATTTTTAAGTTATAAAATATAATTGTTGTTTATATGAGCTTGAGGTCACTTGTTGTAAAAGTATTAGTTTATTAATATTTCGATATTTCGACACCTCTTCGTGTGTCTTCTTCAGGAAACAATTTAAAATTTTTTTTGCACTTTACTCTCATTAGGCCGAACTAGTTCGAGATCTCTTGGAACACATCTAATAATATTGTAGAAACCATAGTCTAGTTGGTCACCATCTAAAGCCGTTATCGTTCCTAGCAAATTGTAGGTTGATTCATGGTTTGGTATTGCGTACCTTTTAACACTTAATATTTATACGCTGCTATAGGTATACACGCATACGAGTATACGATAACTAAGCTAATCGTTATGTTATGAAAGAAAAGAAAAAAAAACTCCAGCCTTCTTGTTTCTTTCCCAGTGTTTGTGTTAGACTCCAGTTTATTTATTTATGTGCTTATTTTATTTCGCAACTTGGTCATTTCATCATGTTCTTATGAGTTTGATAGTGTACGAAGGTCTTAATTTAAACACCTTGGCCAAAATAAATAATATAATTTTATTTCTTCTTGTGATAAAAGTATTTGTATTTTTGTACTTGTATGCCAACAACAGTGTTGTGCTGCATCAAATGAGCAACAAAACAACAACAGCCTTGATCAACATGCTGCTTATCTTTATTAACTGCATCCTTTTGTACCTCCTGTTTTCAAAGGCATTCATTCATTCTGCTCCTCATGTACTCGTATTAGTCTTTTCATGTTATGGGGCGTTATTTTTCTTGTTACTCGTCATTTGATCATTAAATTTAGTTATGCTCTTTGTGGCATTTTAATGTCCATGGGAGATTTGTGGAGTTATTGCACTTCAGCACAAAAGAGCCCATATGAAATTTAAAGAAATAGTTGGAAAGAGAGCAGCATTTGCAAGAAGATACAAACAATAAAATGTTCAGTTATAGTTCTATGAGAGATTTTTAACATAAGCTAGGACATATTTAAATTTTCTTTGCTGTTAAATTATCTAGTTTTAAATTTTTCAGATAAGTCGCTCGTCTGTGTTCTAAAAACAGCACATTAATAACGAAAGCTCAACTTTATTAACAAAAACTCATATCATTTATGAACTCCTGCCAATTTTCATTGTAGGAATTCTTTACATTTACTCCGTTGCTTATAGCGAGTCAATCATGTTGAAATCTGCGAAGCAGGGATCTATTTAAATATGCCATGATTCGGAGTGTCCAATATGATGATTGTTGCAGGTTCTCAAATTCCGCGAATTGTAAGTAGTGGAACAAAGACTGGTTGTAGCACAGTCTTTAGCAAGATTCTAGAATTTGGGTGGAACTGTATAACCTGGTTAATAGTATTAGTTTCAAAACAACTTTTGAGATGGAGGTAATGGCAGAAGAACACTATCTGAAAGATATCAAAGGGCATAACAGATGGTGTGTAAATGCTGAGCTTAAAAACTGAGTCACATAGAATCTATGTATATGTTGTCGGTGGCTTTAGGTATGAAAAAGTATATCCCGCAAGCGGCAGCCATTTTCGGCTTCGCACATTCGTGCTCTTTCCAACATATTTTCCATAGCTTTTCGTCAAATTTCCGGTGTTATGCCGAGTATTATAATCGGTATTCTACGTGAAATGCGTGTAAAGTTGATAAAAAAAATGTTGCAAGAGTTGTACTGTATTTTCTCGTGGAAAAACACACAAAAAGTTTCTGGCAACATTTATGAAAGCTAAGAAATAATATAAGTTGGCTTTATTTCGTGCGGAGTTTTCAAGGAACAGCTGATATAAAAAAAATTGTTTACATTTGCAAAACAAATGCAGTATATTTAAAAATAATAAAAACGTAAGTGTTGTTCATAACTTGAGATAGGCGTCATATGTTAATGTTGCTCAACATTTTCCTCAGTTTTGAGCAGAGTATTTACCTTTAGCTTGAATTTTATTGCGTATATTTTCTTTGAGTTGTAATAGAGTGGCTTATTCATGTATAATCTTTCTTTCAAATAACCCCAAAGAAACATTTCTAATGATGTTAAGTCCGAGGAACGTGGGGGCTAACTGAAATCGCTTCTGCGCGAAATAATACGTTCGCTAAAGAAGTCCCATAACGGAGCCATTGCAGCCTTAGCACGTTTGATCGCTGTTCTGTAGAGTAGTATTGCATGGTAAAATCCCTAGGTATACTTCAGAAAGTTTTGAAATAAATAGTTCTGCGCTACCTTGTGCATAAACATAAATTAAAACATATCAAAAATGATCTAAAGGCTTTCAAAGCACTATGAAAACCTGATAACGGTAGGATTGAACCACGGCCAGCTACATCGGCATGGGACCTCTCAGCGAAGGGTCAAAGTGCAAGATTTGAGAAAATTTGATGGTCATAGCTGGAAAGGCCGGCGGGAGAGTAACATCATTTTCGTTCTCAAAGCTGCTGCAGGTTAATATGTAGGTTCAGTGTTTTTAGGTAGTTCTACAAATTTAGTGGTTTGATTCTGGAGATGTGAACGAGGAATAGGATACCTACTGGAAAGTCTATGCCAAAGTAGTCGGCCGTCATTCAATCCTACTGTTTGTAGGATTTCATAACAAACTAGCTTGCATTAATGGAAATCTACAGAATGTGATAAAGCTTATAATGTACTTAAACTCAGTTGTTTTTAAAAAAGGCGGCGGATATCGCACAACGGGTTCTATGTGACTCGGCCTTTCCCTCGGAGATGTTGCCTTGGTGTACACCTAACCAGGGTACTCTGTTTTCTGGAGAAGTAGTTCCTCATTTGTTGCAGCAAATAAAACTCTAGGAATTAGCACGATTTATGTTCTGTTGGACTTCCAAAACTCTAACCAAGAGTTAATTGGCAGAACGGGGATCAGCAAAGCCAATTGGAGGTTCTGCTTGCAGAGCATCTCGGTGTTGATCAGGGTTGAGGAGCCTACCTCTTCTCAAATATTCTGGTTGGGGTTTAAACCTAATATTGCAGGAAGGAAAATCAGTCTTCCCTCATAACTATGGCGAAATGGCGATTTCGGGGGCTAATAACCCTCCGAGTTGCTGTTGTCTTGCAACATATATCTGTAATGTAAGGAACCAGTATTGATGGATAGACGGGCGAGTTGGTTAAGGGCTGATGTTCCTAATCGGCTTCGGCCTACTAACTCATAACCCTTGTCTTCCATTGACTGTCTGGGAAATTACATACAGGTGTGATTAGAAGACCCGAAGGCCTTCAAGGGATATGTCCATATGGCTACAAACTTATGGCAAAAGTTGCCACCTGTATGCGCCTCGAAGCCAGAGCTGGTGAATCGTGAATAGTTCAGCCCAAGGAGTCCGACAAGGCGAGTGCTGATGTAAATAGAGTGCCACAATCTGACTTTATCCTTCAGAACATCCCTTGTTAAACACACAAATTGAGTTGAACCTTTAAGAGCCATTATTACAACCTAACGATAAAGTTCTTGATAGTTAACCTTAATATTAATTAACGTGAACAATAAATCGCCATTAAATTTTGCCCATTTTTTTAAAACTTAAGTTAGAATAGTTTCAGCAGATAATATGGCGCTTTCAAATGCTTAAAGTTAATTTTGAAATTTACCATGAGGATAAACCTGCTGTTAAGTTATCAGTAATTTTTCAGGTCAATGTTAATTTGTAATAACCAAAATAAAATTATCTGTTAGATAAAATCCTAATGTTAACGATTCGTCAATTGTAATAATGTTCCTTAGTTTTGCTTGCTATCCAGAGCTTTTCCTTCAGATAATCCAACTCGGTTGTTCTCCCATCTGGGATGACTATTTTATGAGTATTAATAAACTTTGAGATCTGGAAACTGATTAAGCTGCCGATAAGCTTGGTAATAATGACAACTGTAACATAGCTGCAGGCAATATCTTCAAGTAGCTAGTATTCTTGCAAAAGGTCTTTCACACATGCTACTATCAATCTTCTCTTTTTGTCCACCAGTTCCTTTCTCTTTTTTATTTGTGTATTATTATGTAGTCGTGATCCTATTAGACTGAGTCAGTGTACTCTCCTCCTAAATCTTGGATCGTATTCTTAACCAGCCTATTGAACGTGAGCTCTGACAGAGGAACACCAGTGGAACAAATGCATCCACAATGTGTAATATGTAATGGATGTGGATTTTAGATTGGAGGCGTAATAGGGCCACATTTCGCTCGATATCGCGACATGGCAGCACAGTTCTTGCTACCGAAATTTCATGATATTGATGTGGTCAACAAAACAGTGCCAGTGAGCTAATTCATTAGTTTTCTTCTTAAGTACCGTGTGAGCGCCAACTAAAGCTTAAAAAAGAGTATGTAATGGGTGATTTTATAAGAACTATCGGAAAAAAAAACACATAAAATTCAGAAAAATGCATGAAATATTTATTTGGATCGATAGTTGGGTCAATATAATTTAATGTTTGAAGATTATTTCATGCAAATGTTGGCCGCGGCTGCGCCTCAAATGGTCCATCCGCTTAGTCCAATTTTGGCATACTCTTTCCAACATTTCGGCCGGTATCTCACGAATAATGTTGACAATGTTGACTTCCAGTGCGTCAATCGAAGCGGGCTTGTCGCTATAGACATTAGCCTTAACATAGCCTCACAAAAAATAGTCTAGAGGCGTTCAATCGCACGATCTGGGCGGCCAATTGACTGGTCCCAAGCGTGAAATAAACTGTTCACCGAACTCGCCTCTCAATTGGTCCATTGTTTCGCGTGCTGTGTGGCATGTGGCACCGTCTTGTTGAAACCACATGTCATGCAAGTCAAGCTCTTCCATTTTGGGCAAAAAAAAAGTTTGTTATCATCGCACGGTAGCGCTCACCATTCACAGTAACGTTGTGATTCGCATCATCTTTGAAGAAATACGGCCCAATGATGCCGCCAGCCCATAATCCGCACCAAACGGTTGTTTTTTGTGGATGCATTGGTAGCTCTTACAATGCTTCTGGCTGCTCTTCACTCCAAATACGGCAGTTTTGCTTGTTCACGTATCCATTCAACCAGAAATGAGCCTCGTCGCTGAACACAATTCTTCGATAAAAAAGTGGATCTTCATCTAACTTTTCAAGAGCCCATTCACCAAAAATTTGGCGTTGTGGTAGGTCGTTTGGCTACAATTCTTGCACCAGCTGTATCTTATAAGGCTTCACACCCAAATCCTTCTGCAAAATTTTCCACGTAGTGGAGTAACAGATGCCCAATTGCTGCGAACGGCGCCGAATCGATAATTCACGGTCATCACCAACACTGGCCGATACGGCTGCGATATTTTCTTCTGTTCGCACTCTACGTAAGCGTGTTGGTGGTTTAATGTCCAACAATGTAAATTTGGTGCGAAATTTTTTTACAATAGCCCGAATAGAAGCCTCAGTAGGTCGATTAAACTGACCATAAAATGGAAGAAGCGCGCGATGAACTTTCTTAACAGAGCACGCATTTTGGTAATAAAATTCAATTATTTGCAAGCGTTCTTCGTTTGTAAGACGATTCATGATTAAATTATAGACCAAACTGAAGATGTTTGACAGTGACACAAGATACAAAACGTGCGTGAGCTGTCAAAACTAGTGTTGCCAAAAAGATAATAGCAAAAAAATCACTCGTTAATACTCAATAATGCTTTCATTGTGTGAAGTACAACTTTGTAATATTGGCAGGATATTTGTAGTTTAACTGCTTTTATTTTTTGTTGCTTATTATCCTTTTCTCCCCCTTAACCACATTGTTCTGCTTGATGTTAAAATCCGATTTGTTCCCTCAAACTTTTGATTGAATAATAATGTTTCTGTTGCAAACAATATTATTTAACAAAGCTTGGTATATATTGCCCGCCTCCAAAGCCTTGCAACTTTTTCCCCAAAACAAACAGAACGCATTTTCACAATTTGTATTTATTTTTAACTTTAAAACCATCATAACAGGTTGCTGTAGTTGACATGATAAAAATAAAAACCTGTGAACTTAATTAAAATATCGTGTTACCAATTGAAATAAATAATTGATTTTCGGAATCAAATAACTTAAAAATGTATTAAAGTGTCTGTTGCTGAAGCTTTCCGTTATTCAACTCTTATCTCTCGATTTGCTTTTGATGCCACATGATATTGCTGCAAATACAAGTTATATGAACTTTTTAATGAAATAAACCCTGTCAATTGCCAGCAAATAAACTGCAGGCATATCATTACTCACACATACATACATACATACTTACACATGGATGTGTTTGTGTCTGACCTTTTCATAAATGCATATGTACATATGTATGTATGTAAATATTGTGCATAAAAATTGTTATAAACATCCTCATGCTCAACTATTCATACTCCCATATTTTGCATTTAATATTTTTTTCCATTTCATTTGTTTATTTGGCTTTTACTGTTTATTGACAATGAATTGTCAATGCATGTTGCTGCATGCATGTTGTTGCATTTGTAATATGTAATATTTGCTGTTGCCTTCGTTTTGTTTTTTTTTTTTGTTTTTTTGTTTTTGAAATAAAAACTGACAATGAAACTAGCAGATTGCTAGAAGAAACCTTTAAAAACCACCAACAGTGGCGCATGGGGGAGGACACCAACAACTGAAATACAAAAAAAAAAGAGAAAAAAAAAAAATATTGAAATATAAAACGGCAGAAGAAAGAAAAGAGGCGAAGAAACCTTCAGTTTGTTGTTGCTGGTGTTGTAACTGTGCCATTGCAGCAGAAAACAATCGGCAACCACAGTGTGTCACGACATTGTCGATTAATGCAACAAACTGCAGCAACAGCAACAACAAAGACGATTGCAGCGTTGAAATAAACACGTGTTCATTGTTTTAAAATAAAATCGCAAAGAACACTGAATAAAATAATTTCTTTGAAAAGCAAAAAAAAAGACAACAATTGAACAAAATGACAAAAAGAAAAATATTTTTACAAATTGGAAAAAAGTATTAAAATGCGTTTTATTTGCACTCTCTCCGCCTTTGTGAGTCAAGCAGATGACAAGCGGTCGCTGATGTCTGCTGCTCTTATTTTGGTTTGGTTTAATTGAGCTACAGCAATCGTGCTAGTTGATGCCATGTAAGAATCCTAGTGCTAGATATTAATGCTTCAAGAAAGGAAAGTAGCTCAATTCTGAGTTTGACAGTTTGAGTCCTTCTGAGAAATATTTACTAATCGCTTCGTTGGTGTCTCTTAAAAAGTTGGTGCATCAAAAATATTATAAAATCATCACATGCAACTAATTTGCATTCACTTTTTTTGATACTTAGCACAGAATCAGATATTTGTTAAGATTTTCGGCCATAGATCTATTCTCTTTAAACGCTTATATTAGTTTTACTTGTACGTTAGTTTTTTTTTTGTATATTTGCAACACTCGAAAGTTTCGGTTTAGTGGGAAAATTGAAGTTGCCGTATTGCTTCTGAGGTATTATCAGTATAACGCACTACGAGTTTTTTTTTTTGGAATTCCCAAAATCGGCTTTAGGAATCGCCAAAATCATTCAAGTCCGCGGAAATGATATGTCAACTTCAATTTTGCGAATTTTTTTTTTTTTTCATTCATTTGTTTATTGAATCTTCACAAAGTGAACTAACAATAAGTATTCAAATCTTAAAACTAAATACATAAAATTAATTAAGTCCAGCCAATGCTAGACAAAAATGTTTTATTTTGCACGGTCAATATCGGTAAAATCACCTATTTAACGTTCTGATGGTGTCAAGGGTATCCCTCCTTCTCAACCGAGAGTGGCCTTCAAAATTAAGTATATTGCGTGTAAGACTATTTGGATGAAGTTCCAATTTATTGGTATACCTTGTTGCGTACTTTGAAAATTTGTCTTTTACAAGAGAAACACAGAGATCCTTATGAATTCGTGAGTTTTTTTTTATGTACCATGGAGTTGCGGTAATTGTTCGAAGAATTTTGTTTTGTCGCCTTTGAATTTTTTCAACGTTTGAAGCGGAGGCGGTGCCCCATAGTTGAATTCCATAGCACCATGTAGGCTTTAAAATTGCGTTGTATAATAAAAGTTTGCAATCCAGCTTCAATGTCGAATTTCTGCCCATAAGCCAATTCAGTTAAGCTGCTTTTAACTTTAACTGAGTAACTTTCGCATCTATGTGAGACTTCCACGTTAACCTACGGTCGAGATGAATATCATTTTGCTGCAGAATAGGTGAATTGTTGATTTGGATAGCTGAACATGTTTGTTTACGCAGCGTGAATGTAACGTGAGTACTTTTTTGTTCATTAACTTTAATTTTCCACAGTTTTAACAACATCTTTAATATTGAAATATACTCCTGCAAATTTCGCGAAGCTACTTGATGGTTTTCATGTACGCTGCAGAATGCTGTATCGTCTGCAAAAGTTGAAGTGTGGATTCCGGGTATCGTTGGCATGTCAGAGGCGTAAATCAAATATAAAGTAGGCCCCAGTATGCTGCCTTGGGGAACTCCTGCCTCGATTGGCTGAGTTGGGTTTATAAAGTCGCCTTCTCTGATAACAAACTTCCGCCCATATAAGTAGCTTTCCAGAAGCTTGTGTGTATTTGCAGGCAAGTTCAACTTTATTTTGTGTATCAAGCCCTCGTGCCACACTTTATCAAAAGCTTGAGAAATGTCAATGAATAGAGCTGAGCAATACATCTTCTCCTCAAAGGTCTGTCTTATGACATTGACTAGTCTGTGCGTTTGTTCTATGGTGCTGTGTTTAGCCCGAAAGCCAAATTGATGATCAGGGATGCATCCCACATTGTGCAATATTGGACTCAACTTTGCCATTTACAAATTTTCGAACAGTTTTGAAATTGTTGGCAGTAGACTTATTGGTCTGTATGATTCTACTTTAGTGGGATCCTTCCCTGGTTTGGGTATCATAGTAATCATGGACACCTTCCACTCTGCAGGATAATACTCGAGACGTAAAATAGCGTTAAAAATAAAAAGAAGAATTCTACGAGCTACACGAGGTAGCTGCTCAAGCATTTTGCCAGTAATTTGATCAATACCTGGAGCTTTCCTGGGGTTTGTGTTACGAATAACATTTTCAACATCTTGAAAACTAAGTCTCAACGACATTTTTGCGAATGATGTATCAAAATTCATATGTAAGTACATGCGAACGAATAATAGTCATATAGACAAACCCAGATTGATTCGAATGTGAGTGACTAGCTTTCTTTCGCATACATTTTCCTTTAATTAAAAAATTTTATTTTGCTTTAATTAAAAAATTTGAAAACTAGCTCTTTTTTCGTAAAGCACATAAACAAATAACTTTAACAAATTGCAGATAATATTTTCTCAGTGTAATAAGTTATTTGGCTGTAAATATTCATAAATTTTAATTTTATTTCCCTTTATTTAAAAATTTGTAAAAATAACTCCTTTTCCCGTGAAGCACATGAACAAATAACTTGAACAATTTGCATATAATTTTTTCTCAGTGCAGCAAATTATTTGAACTGGGTTATTTTCATGTTTCAAATCAAAATATGTTTTATTGTTTTCGTTCGCATTTGATGACATTTTTTATTTTTTTTTTGTTTTGGTAACACTTTTTAGTTTTACTCCTAAAACTGTAATAAAATAAATCTCAATACTGAAGCCACGTTAGTTTATTCTGGCGGGGATATACGAGTATTGCTGGTGTTATTAAGAGTTTTGTGTTTTATTACTAGATTGTTTTTTTTTTTCAAAAATTTCTTATGAATTTTTTATTTCTGCAGCATAAAAGTTCATATTCTTGTTTTCTCATTTGATTTACTCAAACAAATTTTCAGTGCGATTCTGTGACATTTGTTTAATACACACACACACAGCGATAATAAAATCTATGGCAAATGTTTAAAAGAATGTTATCTCAAGAAATATTATTTTGCTACGACCTTAAAATGATCCTTAAATGGTGGCAACACTTCCACTTTTAAAAATGCAACCACCAACCGTTTTATAACACTTAGACACGATTAATATTTTATATTAACATATTTGGAATAACTAGTTTTAAAACAGAAATTACAGTCCAAACCAAACGGGCCAAGTTGGGCCCAAGTGGGCTGGAATTTCCCATGGCTGGCAGCCTGTTAAACCTACAGTCCAGATAACAGGTTTCTAATTTTCTTATTCCCTCTTGGTAGAGTTCTTATATGAACGTGCGAGATTTTTTGATTTTGGGATTTTGTTATTCGATATCTATCGGGTGGTTAAGTCTCAAGGGCCGATGTTGAAAGTGAAACACGCCCAAAACGTCACATTTTTTTCTGCATTTCATTCGATATTTCTCAGTCTCAGACTAGTTCAATTTAAACTATGGAAAGATACACAGAGGTTCAATTCGTCGCTAATTTGTCGGTGGCGGCCGAGTGTAAAAACATCGGCGGTGGCTGAAAGCCGGCTAAAGCCGATGTTATTACTTAACCGCTACGCTTTTTTTATATATCGGGTGGTTAAATTTCAAGGGCCGATGTTGAATGTGCACCACACCTAAACGTTAAGTTTTTTTTTCCGAATTTTATTTGACATTTCTCTATTTCAGAACTATTCAATTTGAACCATGGAGAGATACACAATCCAACAACGTGTTAAAGTTATCCAGACTTATTATGAAAATGATGATCAATTTTCGAAGAAAATCATCTTCAGTGATGAGACACATTTTCACCTCAGTGGATTCGTCAATAAACAGAATTGCCGCATTTGGGCGAATGAGAATCCAAGAGTAACTGTCGAAAAACCAATGCACCCACAAAGAGTGACTGTTTGGTGCGGTTTATGTGCTGGTGGCATCATTGGGCCGTATTTTTTCCAAAATGAGGCCGGTCAGGCAGTACTGTGTGTTCGCTATCGTGAAATGATAACGAACTTTTTATGGCCCGAATTGGAAGATATGGATGTAGACAATATGTGGTTTCAGCAGGACGGTGCCACTTGCCACACAGCTAACGAAACAATTGCTATTTTGCGCAACAAATTCAATGGCCGTGTTGTCTCACGTAATGGCGATGTCAATTGGCCGCCAAGATCATGTGATTTGACACCGTTGGACTTTTTTCCTTGGGGTTATTTGAAAGAAAAGGTGTACGTCGTTAAGCCAGCAACAATTCAACAGCTAAAGGATGAGATAATTCGGCACATTAACGGCATAGAACCTCCATTATGCCTCAGGGTCATCGAAAATTTGGACCATCGGATGAAGGTGTGCCGCCGTAGTCGCGGCGCCCATTTGGCCGATATTTTGTTCCATATATAATTGAATAGTACCAATATATCATAAAAAGATAAAATTACAATAATTTCCTAAATAGTTTGTGTTTTATTCAAAATCAACATCGGCCCTTGAAATTTAACCACCCTTTACATAGACATATACTCGTAGACATAATGCGTATAGTGCATTGTACCGGAATTAATAAAATAGGTTATGAGGAGGGGAAAAGAGGGATTAGTGTTTGTGAACATTTGACTTGAACTTTCCAACATTATAACAGACAGGAAACACGTTTCCAAGCAACATATTCCACTGGCGAAGTGTACGGCTGAAAAACCAATTCTCTCTGTAATGCGTAGTATGGTTCCCTGGGCAATCAACCACAAATGGATGAGCTCTGGACGAGAAACGGATGCTACGTAAAAATGTGCGAGTTTCGGGAACAAGATTCCTAATCTCGTTAGAGCAAAATCCATTGTAGTAACGATAAAACAGAGTAACGCACCCCACACTGCATCGATGCTCCAGTGAGTCAATAGAGCTAGATACCCTACTGTCACCGATGAGCTTCTTCACCCTCTCCTGCACACGATCGAGTAACCCCAAAATAGACTTTGAGGCCCCGGCACAAACATGGGAGTTGTATACCATTTTCGGTCGGATGTAGCTGGTATAAATAGTAAGGAGATCGGATGCAGTGAAGTACATCTTACACCGTTTCACCGAGGCACTTGAAAGCTTCTTTAGAGACATGAAAAATATGATCATCCCAGCGAATATAACACTGTACTTTCATTCCCAGAACATCAATAGCATCCGATTCCTCAATATTTATACCAACCATGAGTACAGATAAAGCAGCACTTACGGTCGTATGTTTGTGTGTTAATAAACAGCATTGGGTCTTACGAGCGTTAAAGGCGACTCTGTATTTACGACCCTACTCAGAGATTCATATTTATTCTCTTGGTTCATATTTCACCTCTTGGTGCCTAAAAGAGTACGAGTGGCAAATGCTGCTGCCATCCGCGAAAGAGTGGAAATGTAAATAGTTTCGATCACGAATGCCAGAATTAGCTCCCAGGAAATATAATATAAGGAACCAAGATCATAAATATACAAAATAGACTTTAACTAACACATCTCACGACTTCGCTAGCTGTTCGTTCCCTCATTAAAACAGGCAGTTAAAGTGCTGCCTGTAGTAAACAAGTCATAAAATTAAGCATAAAAAAGTTTTTCAGGTCATGACATGTCATAACAATAAATTGAATTCATAAATATGTAATTGCTGTTGCGAAAAAACAACAAAAACTCTTATAAATTAATAAATTTCAAAAACTCATCCCAAATCCAATAAAAAATCTAAAGTTTGTTTGCAAATCCTGCAACAAAAACAAAAATATACACGAGTATATTGTTAAAATCTTAAAAGTTTCTGCCCTCAAAATGTTTCGGCACGTTAACTCATACTTGTCCCTTCCTTCAAGATTTAATAAAATTGTTAAAATAAAAAAATCGATATAAATTTCAATTACATTTAAAAAGAAACAACATAAAATGTTCATAACTCCTTATAAAGTCATTGGTAACATCATCAAAATAATGATGTTGTTTCAGTTTGTAAAGGTAAAATAAATTTCAATACATTTGACTTTTGTATTGATTTAAGTTGTTCAATTTTGGCTGCCTTCCGATTCTTCGCTTTTAGTTTTATTTATTTTAGATTTTTATTTTTTTTATTTTTGCTTTCTGTTTTGTGAAGAACTTTCTCCAGATCATTGGCGGCCGATGGTGATGGTGGTGTTGTCATTACAATGTGTTCAACTACAATTGTTGCTGATCTCCTATACGAGTGTAAGTAATCCTTATGAATATTATATTCAACACTAGACTACAAAAATACATTTTTTTAATGAATTTTACAAATATGCTCATGAAATTAGAACTGTTTAAAATAGCTCTTCGCTTAAGAGGATTCCTGCGTTTGTTGCTGTGAAAAATAATGCGAAAACAAATTCCATCTTTTCAATTTGCATTTCGGGATGTATCACGATATCGAACGTAAACGTTCGCATGCATTTGAAACTGCCAAGAATCAAATTTATAGTTAAAAAATAAAAATTTTTCTCATGAGTTGATGCATTCTTTGCTACTTTTTCTTACACTTTGTTGCCTTTCAGCGCAAAAGTGGATCAGAAATAGGAGTTTTCGCTAGTCAAAATGATTACAAATGTTAAGGTGCGAAGTCGTGAAACAGCCCATAGTTTAAAAACTAAAAAACACGCTTCAATATCAAACCATTAGGCTTGTAATGATACTGAACAAAAAATACCACTATTACCGTAACAAATCAACAAAAAACTGGTAAAACCGACAAATACCGGATACTTATCTGCATAACGTGTTCCAGTAGTTTTTTTTTTGGAATTCCCAAAATCGGCTCCAGGAATCGCCAAAATCCCCCACATCCCCGCAAACAATACTGACAACTTTAATTTTCGCACTAACTGTACAACCTAAATTAGCGCGTCAAGCGTAATTTATACCACTTACATCCGACCGAAAATGGAATACAACTCTCATGTTTGGGCCGGTGCCTCAAAATCAATTTTGGGGTTACTCGACCGTGTGCAGGAGAGGCCGAAGAAGCTCATCAGTGACAGTAGGATATCCAACTCTATTGATTCACTGGAGCATCGACGCAGTGTGCGGTGCGTTACTCTGTTCTATCGTTACTACAATGTATTTTGCTCTGACGACATTAGGGATCTTGTTCCCGAAACTCGCACATTTTTACGTAGCACGCGTTCATCGTCTAGAGCTCATCCATTTGTGGTCGATTGCCCGGGGAATCGTACTACGCATTACAGAGAGAATTCGTTTTTCAGCCGCACGCTTCGTCTGTGGAACAAGTTGCCTGCAGAAGTGTTTCCTGTCTGTTATAACGTTGGAAGGTTCAAGTCAAATGTTCACAAACACTACTCCCTCTTTCCCTCTCCTCACAACCTATTTTCCTAGTTCTGGTACAATGCATTGCA
This sequence comes from Thecocarcelia acutangulata, assembly GCA_914767995.1. Taxonomy (NCBI): domain Eukaryota; kingdom Metazoa; phylum Arthropoda; class Insecta; order Diptera; family Tachinidae; genus Thecocarcelia; species Thecocarcelia acutangulata. The sequence continues at coordinate 33,126,362 of OU612096.1, forward strand.
TATGTAGGGCTCATCCCCTGAGTACTCGTCCAATATAAAAAAAAAAATCTGTCAAAAATCCTTATGTACACACAAAATGTACTCGTATGAGACCAACACAAATACACTCATAGAAAAAAGCAGTTTATTCATCAGTAATGTGAAAACAGACATCAATCTCAATGACAAAAGACATCAGAGAATTTTGTCATACATTGAGTACCATCAATACTGCAACTGTGGTGACATCAATTCAATGATACATTTTATTATTAACTATAATACAATAATTTGTTAAAATTGCTTTTTAAAAAAGAATAAATAGTTTTATAATATTTTCTAATTATTGTTGAGAAAGGATTTTTTTTATTAAAATCATTATTTTTAAACTTAAGTTAATTTGTAAGAAGTAGGAAAAAGTGCATCATATTGATGTAAATCTGTAATTAAAGCAAGTTTTGTTTAAGCAAAAGCAGATGAGTATAAACATAAAGCGAGAATATAAATTAACGATGATGACACATGCGGGATTAACTAAATAACGAATATAATGAGAGCGTAAAGAGTAAAATAAAAACAGGAACTACGAGGCAAAGAAAGAGTGTAGGTTTTCGTACGCAGCATACGCACAATTAAAATATGATAACTAGGGATGAAAGAATACCGGTAGGGTATCGATACTTATACTCGTTACGGTATCGATCGCAAAGTATCGATACGTACTCGGTATCGGATAAAAAGCATCGATACGTACTCGGTACGGATAAAAAGCATCGATACATATTGGTATCGGTCGATTACTTCTTACGATTAGTGACAGAGAAGAACTTATGCAGCCAAAAATCAAAATCTTTCTGGAAGCGAGGATTTTTAAAATGCAGGAATTCTATCTTAACCTTTCTTCTGCTACATTCATCCAACAGTTTGTCTTGTAACAGTCTAAAAACTTTGTAGCTTCGATGTAAGAAAATTTATCATAAGTATAATTTGCGACAAAGTCACATAATTCTGACCTGAAGACTTTTTAGTGACAAATTCGAATGGACTATTTAATTTAGTATATCAAGACCGTGACCTCAATCTTACCGTAATTTTTATGAAATGCAACCATACACCCGATTTTGGTAGTCTGATTGGCATGCCAGATTGCATGGATTTATTTTACAAAAGTTTTCAAAACAAATAAATTTTATGGTAAAAATGGTGACCAACTCAGTTTTGGTCTGGCAAAAAGAAACTAGTATTTTTGACCGATACATACTTGGTGACCGATACCAAAAGTACTTGGTATCGTAAGAAAAGTATCGAGTATTTACTTGTAGTTACTCGTATGGTTTCATCCCTAATGATAACGCTGTATACTGATATCATATTGATGACAGAAGACATCAAAGTATTAAAACACTTTTAATTCTCATTGATTTCGTGAAAATAGTAAAATATAAAGTTACATGTATGTAGATATTATTGAAAGCAGTAAATTTACCCGGAGTTTAAGTTTAGTAGATGATAACGTGCCATGGTGCTGATGATATTTTGTTATAAAATTTATCTTACATTTAGTCATTCTTCTGATGTTAATGGGCCATCACATCAATGAGATTTTTACATCAAACTGAATCCAAACTATAGTTGGCCTGATGTTAGCGTGCTATAATCTAAGCTTTTATAGCTTTGACCGCATTGAGGTGTAGTCTAGTGTAGCGTTAGTCAAATCGTCAATAATCTCATAAGAATTGAAAATATCTTCTTTCACTGCTCCTTCATCTTTTTTATGTTGCAGTCATTGTTAACAAGCAGAAAATACAAATACCAAAAATGCTTTTTAAAGATTTTATTTCAGTTTTTTTTTTCTTGCTTTTACCAGCAAATTACGAAAACGAAAAACGGAAAGAATAAAAATCTCAAGTGTCGTTTTTTAGCGAATATATTTCGTCTTTTGTCTATAACGTAGTCGTATGGACTTTTTTTCCTCCTCTTCGCTTTTTATTCATTCAATGCAAATTTATCGAATTTATGATCAATGATGTTTCTTTTTCCTGACTTCATTCGTTTGTTCGACAAAACGTAAAAAAGAAAAATTAATTTTTGTGTATAATTTTTTATGCAAAAAGAAAAATCAAAATACAGCAAAAATCATCATACATTAAAACAGGGACGACCAAAACCTCAATTTCCTATGCTCGCGAGTATAGAACGAAAAACTCACATGTGACGCATTCACACGACGCATTTACACTACAGTATAAAAAACTTCATGTACTTCAAAGAAAGACAAAACAAAACAAGCAAAATGTGAAATTATACAGAGTGGTGGAGAATTACCTTTATGGTTTGAATGTTCAATAACTTTTTTAGTTTATTTATATTTTTTGTTTTTATTTCACAACTTTGTAAAGAAGATTTAGGGAATTTAACATGGAAATCTACACAACAGAACTGCGGTCAAAAATTGTTGAAGTTTATTTTGAAAATCAAAGGTTGATTCAAATCATAAAGGTAGTTCTGCGCCACACTGTATTTACCTCTTTCAATTTTTCGATCCGCGCTTTATGCAAAGTGTCTAGCCAGGTCACTCTCCTTTCTGCATAAAGTTCTTCGTTTGTTGTAACAAATAAAATACTAGGAGGCTGCATGACTTATGTTATGTTAGATTTCCGACCCCCTTTCCAACGGTTTTAAAATTAGCAGATTGGGGATCAGCAACGACCCCGGGAGGTTCTACCTTGCGCAAAATCTTTGCGCTGATCATGGTTAAAATCGCAGAAAGGGGTATTCGTTTCAATGTTAACTATGGTGCAATGACAATGTGCTATCCAATAAAAGTGAGTGACAAATTCGACATCAGGCATATTCATTTGTCATATACATATGTATGTACAAAAATAAAGAAAAGCAAACTAGGTATAAAGAAATCAAATTTGAAACAAGCTTCAAAACGGGACAAAACTAAAAAACCATACAAGTAACTGTGAATGTTATACATAGGTAGAATTCAGATCCGTTGCGATGAAATACTGGCAGAAATCTGAATAGAAGCTAACAAAAAATGCAGTGGTGCACCATCTGCTTCATCATTGGCCACAAAATAAGATAAGCCTGAGGAGTTAACTTAACTTATATTTAGCCATTCTAATGGTGAAGATGCCTTTGGGTCAAAACTTACTAGCCAAATTTTTCATAACACTACACTTTATCTAAAAAATCTGTGCATATAAATCTATATTCCTCCTGTTTTCTTAACTTATGGAAAAGTAAATAAAATTGCCGATTTTTGTGTACACATATGTATATCGGGTGGTTAAATTTCAAGGGCCGATGTTGAATCTGAACCACACCTAAACGCCAAGTTTTTTTCCGAATTTTATTTGACATTTCTCTATTTCAGACTTATTCAATTTAAACCAAACGTCGTGAATGGGCAGAATGGTGGCAACAAATGGCAACAGTGGATGATCAGTTTTCGAAGAAAATCATCTTCAGTCATGAGGCACATTTTCACCTCAGTGGATTCGTCAATAAACAGAATTGCCGCATTTGGGCGAATGAGAATCCAAGAGTGACTGTCGAAAAAGCAATGCACCCACAAAGAGTGACTGTTTGGTGCGGTTTATGTGCTGGCGGCATCATCGGGCCGTATTTTTTCCAAAATGAGGCCGGTCAGGCAGTTACTGTGAATGGTGTTCGCTATCGTGAGATGATAACGAACTTTTTATGGCCCGAATTGGAAGATATGGATGTAGACGATATGTGGTTTCAGCAGGACGGTGCCACTTGCCACACAGCTAACGAAACAATTGCTCTTTTGCGCAACAATTTCAATGGCCGTGTTATCTCACGTAATGCCGATGTCAAATGCCGCAGGGTCATCGAAAATTTGGACCATCGGATGGAGGTGTGCCGCCGTAGTCGCGGCGCCCATTTGGCCAATATTTTGTTCCATACATAATTGAATAATACCAATATATCATTAATAAAATAAAATTATAATAATTTCCTAAATGGTTTGTGTTTTATTCAAAATCAACGTCGGCCCTTGAAATTTAACCACCCGTTAGCTTTTTAAAAATACACTTTCGTTTTGGAGTGCTACTAATACAAGCACATAAATAAAAATGTATGTGTCTGGCCATCACTGCATTAAAACCATAAAAAACGGATGTTTGTACGGGTTTTCGAGCAGTGTACTTAACATTGAACGAGCGAGTGAGTACTCACTAGTACTTCCAACATTTCAGCAAGTGCTGTATGTAGGACAGGCGAAGAAAGCCAGTCAGACGATTGGCTTCCTTTTGGTTTGGTTTGGTTTGGTTTCGGTTTGTGTGGTGGTTTTTGTGTGTTTGGCTAATATTTGTTTTTAGTGCTTTTTTACTGCTCAAGTCTGAAATCTTTTGCATGCAAAAGGTCAAACGAAATGGGTGGGTTGCAATATTAAAGTTAATATTTTCATATAAATTTTGAATGTGATTTTCTTGTCGCTTTTGTCTCGTTGTCTCGATGTCGATTTTCCTTTTGCACTGTCCGTTTAGAAATTAAATAACTTTCTTTTGTGCATAAAATTGGCTGGCTTACCTTACTCGTCGTACATACGCTGAAAGATAAAATAAATAATGAAAATAAGGATGGAATAATAATCGAAAAAAATAAAAAAAAACTGAAAAAAAATCTGCTAAAAGGAATCTAAGAAATCAAGGTGAGGTTTTTATGCCTCTCGTATGGCCTGTTTTAATGGTACACAAAACAATCTTTGGGAACTAAATTCACAAAACAACAGAAATGTAACAAGAATTTATGATTTTATTTACATATTGCTGGTATCTTGGGCTGCAGCAAACCAAAGTTGGACGGTCAAAGTAATAAAAAGAAAATCTACGACTCTTAACCACAGCAATCTTATGCGTCTGTGACGTAGATAAATAAATATGTCCCAGGTGAACGATGTAATGAATAAGTATGAATACATTTTGTTTTCATTTCTAACAGAAAACAAATAAAACAATATTAACTATTCCTCTATGCCAGCTTAGCTAGAGTATACAATGTAGACACTCTACGTTTGGTAGTTAAGTGAGTTGAACAGTGGAGCCAAAATAATGATTGTTGGTAATTAGAACAAGATGAATATTCTAAGAAAGAAAATTAAACATAAAGAATTAAACATAAAAAAGTAAAATATTATTTTATGTCTCCTTTTATGAAAGAAGTCCAACTTCCCAAGATATTTGAATGCTAATTCTATATCAAAAATCTTAATTTTGAAAAAGGGTTTCAAATCCTATATTAATTTAGGCAACGCTAGAGTTGAGGGATTTTTTTTTTGTATTTTAAAAGTTGCATGTTTTCTTTAAAATATTCTTTAAGTATATTAAACATTCGCTGGCCATATTAAATTCGCTACCCAACAGGTAACCTATAGCTAAATTTCAAAGCAGCTACGCTAATCATTAGTAGACTTCGAAAACTTTCAAAAATACTTTCAAATACTTAACTATATATTCCATTATCCAACATTGAAAAAACTCAAAGAGGTCAAAATAGAATTCTCCGTAGAATTACAGACGCTCCATGGTACGTTAAAAACTCACGAATCCACGCAGATCTGAACGTACCTTTTGTGAAATCTGAATTTGTGAAGTACGCGACAAGATATATTAACAAACTTGAATTCCATCCAAATCCTCTTGCAGTTAATATTCTTAACTTTGGTGGTCATACCCGTCTGAGAAGGAGGGATACTTTGGCTACCATTAGAGCTCTAAACAGATGACTGAATTCTGAAATAATATTCGCATAAAAATAAATTTTTGTGCAGCACTGGCAGAACTTTAATCACAATTTTTTTTAGTATTAAGAATTGAATACTTTTTGTCATTACATTTCTTATGTAGATTCAATATACAAAATATTAAAGTTAAAAAAAAAAAATATTCCATTATTTAAATAAATTAATGAGAATTCAAAAAGGAATATGTTGTGATAATACAATTCAACCACAAAAAAGGCTATTTATTCAACAAGTTTCAGTTCATCTTTACAGAGAAAGTAGAAAGTAGTGGTGGCTCTGGATATTTCAAAAGCGTTTGACAGAGTGTGGCATGCTACACTACTGCCAAAACTTACTGCCTTTGGAGTCCGTGATGAATTTTCTCGGTTTACATCGATTTTTCTCTGAGACCGTACTATACGAGTTGTTATAGATGGGGTCTCAGCAAACGAGTTCAAAATTAATTCAGGGGTACCGCAAGGCTCCATTCTTTCGCCTACCCTATTTCTTATTTTCCTTAACGATCTTCTCTATCAAACCTTCAACCCTATTCACTCTTTCGCGGATGACAGCAGCAAACCAAATTTTCCGGGGAAGGGGGAATTTTTTAGCGATTGTCGAAGCCGATTTTGAGAGTTCCCAAAAATTTCGAAACATGTTAGCTAGCCGGTTCAGAACCGGGTTTTCATATTCGATACGTATTTTTTTGTGAAACGTGTATCGGAACTATTATCGGTTGGTTATATGCTTTAAAGCGAAATATGAAGTTGGCATAATATTTCCGGGGAAGTAGCGGGATTTTGGCGATTTCCAAAGCCGATTTTTGACATTTCCAAAAAAAAAAAAAAACTCGTAAACGCTTCGCTAACTGATGTGGAACCGATTTTACATATTTGGTGCGAGTTTTGACCGTGGAACGTGTATCTGAACTATTAACGGTCATTCGCTTTAGTACGAAAATTTAAGATGCCTTATTGCATATGGGGAAGTGGGCGGGACTTAGGCGGTTCCCGAAGCCTATTTTGGGATTTTAGAAAAACTTTAGAACAGCTTCGCTACCCATTCGTAATCGGTTTTGTATATTTCATATTTTGCGCCTTTTTGCCGTGGAATGCCTATCTGAGCTATTAACAGTCATTCGCTTTAATATGAAAATTGTAGTTGCCATTTTTCTTATTTGGAAAGAGAATGTGGGGGGAGAGGGGAGATTTTGGCGATTTCTAGAACCACTTTTGAGAGCTCCCAATCACTTCGTAGCCGCTTTCGCTATCCGGGTTTTCATGTTTGGTGTGCGTTCTTGTTGTTTAAGTGTATCTGAACTATTTACGGTCATTCGCCTTAGCGCAAAAACTTAAGTAACTGTGTTGCCGTGAGGGAATTTCGGCGACTCCTGAAGCCGATTTTGGGAAACCTCCAAAATAGTCAAGTCAACGCATGAATTTAGGTTTGGTTAGTTATACAGCTGCTTCAATCAAAAATTGAAACATATCTTATGGTCAATTGAAACCTAAAAAGAATCCAAAAGAATACCCGCTATTCGCAATTTTTATAGGCACTTTAATTGTGTTCTTATTCTTTATATAGAAAACTTCTCATCAGCTGAGCAAATTGGCAAAAATATACGAACGTTTTTCTCTTTAATGTCTATTTATTCCATTTTGTATGTGAATGCGAAAAACAGCTTAAAAAGTTTGTTACTCGTAAATTGAGTTTTTTTTTCTGTTTTTACCCGGATTTCCATATACTTATGTCGGAAAAGGAAACCTGTTGGTTCACAGTTACAACGTCCTGTAGTTTTTATTCCAATTGTCTATTTTATATCATAGGTAAATTTTACTGAGCACAAGTTTATTCTTTAGGGGTAAATTGGCAGAGCTGGGACTTCAATTTCTCTGCGGAATTCCATATTAGGTGTTTGCTTGGCCCTCAAAAAATCCGCTTAAGTTTGAAGTCTTCCGATTTTGGTTCCATTGATAGCTAGTTTTTATACCATTAATTTGAGGCATCAATTGACCTAATAGGATTAATAGTTTCTAATCTTTTACGATAAAACCCAGATAATATGATTTCGTTACACCTTAACACCTTTCGTAAGTCGTTTAACACCAACGCTTGATATTAAGCAAATTTCTTATTCCAATATTCTTGCATACATTTTGATGGACAATCTATCATTTTAACGAACGCCATCAAACAAAAGCCCAGTGAGGAAAATCCAAACCCAAAGCAAAACAAAAAACGAGAAAAAAAGAATTCACAAACAAATATTTAAAACGATTTCAAACGATACGCTTTCACAATCAGCCATCAGAAAGATGTTTATCACAAAAGCAAAAACAAAAATGTATAAAGCAATTTTTCTTATTTCCTAAGCAACTCGAAAAGGTTGAATCTTAAATGCAGGGCTGGGAGTAATGGTACTCGTCATTGCAAGTACACTTATGTGTGTTTGCGATGTAATGTAGTTCAAATCCGGACATTTTCACTGAGAGGCATTACTTTGTGCTTATGATGAAATGCAGACAGAATGCCAACAGAAGAAGGTGAAGTAGACAAAATATTGTCAAATGCACGTGTGTGTGTGCGTGTGTGTGTGTGTGTGATGTTTGCATATAAGGATCTGTGTGTCATTTGTAATGCAAACAAACGGTGGTTAAGCCAGCCTTCAAAACACACAAATACACTTGGGCCATGGCCATACATCATTTCAGATGTTGGTTGGCTGTTTGGTTCATCGGTAGATGGATAAATGGATAGATGGATTAGATGGCTGGCTGGCTGGCTGACTGACTGACAGACTGACTGCCCGACCGACTGATGTACTGCTTCTATGGATGAATAGATGGTTTTGAATATTTTTTCATTGATTTGTATCTTTTTTTTCATGTATTTTAAAGTAGAGAAGGATGGTAATAGATATTGTCAACAACAGTTTTATGCGGTTTTTATGTAAAACACACACACATACACACACACACAGGTACTCATAATATTTGCTTACTTGTATTTTTAAAAGCATATTTCATATGCAAAATAAACGAGGAAAAAATTTAAAAATAGAAGGTGACTTATGTGTATTTAAATATTCACAAAAATGTTTCTTTTTTTTCTATTTAATCTTTAGCTGATTTTGTTCTGCGCTTAGGTACTCGTATCATGTTTGTATGTTAATCCCCTTGAGCATTGTTCATTTAAAAAATCAAAACTTTAACATGATTGAATGCTTAAATATACGAATCAATAAATTCTATTTGAACTTTACTTTTCAAGCTGAACAGAGTTGTGTGTAATTTGATATTTTGCTACCAGTGTCCGCAAGATCGTATTCATTTTTGAAAAATTAAGGCATTTTAACATCTTCCTAAGAAGCAAAGTTGCCTGTTAGCAAACATTTTGGGATTGGGGTTTTCTAGGCATGCTGGTTTAGTAAAAATCAAGCGATTTCACTTTGTTAACCTAAGGTTAGGTTTAATAGGCTGCCAACTATTTTGCCGCCAGCTCACTAGGGTCCAGTTTGGTCCCGTTATGTTGTGTGATATGTATCGCAATAGATCTACATATCACTGGTTAAGTTCCCACCCGAAGACCGGATAAAGGAGATCAATCCACTTACATCGCATTTCGATACCTCCGCCAAAGTATGCAGCATCGGTCTGCTTAGATACAATGCCCTGCGTTGTGTACAATGCCCCGCAGGAATTCCTAGGATTTATTCCCCAGGTCTTCCCAATGCTCCTTTTGCACAAGAATAAGCCGATAACCGCTTTTTCTGCCCTTGACTGGACATCCTGCTGCCAGGATTGTTTGGAATTCAAGTGGATACCCAGATATTTCTCACTGTCTGACAACACTTGTTCCATCCCCCTTACGATTGGTAGAGCAAACGATGGAGTCTTGTATCTTTGAGTGTAAAGTACAAGCTCCGTTTTCTGCGGATTCACTCTTAGACTACTGTTTGTACACCATCCTTTTATAAGGCTTAGTGCAGACCCTAGTTGCTGTGATAGTATATCCGTACTTACTTACAGGTACTTACCCGACACAGCAACAGTTGTGAAAAAGATTTACATCAGCACCTGCCTTGCGGCCTACTCTGATGATGGACCAATTTCACGGAGTGAATTATTCACGATTCACCAGCGCCCCAGTGTGGCTTACCAGGCTCACACAGATAGCAATTCTTGCCATATGATTGCGGTCATATGAGCAACTTCTTGTTGAGCAGTTCGGGTCTTCTAATCTCTCCTGTATGCAATTTCCCAGCATTCAATGGAGGACAAGGCTTAATGAGTTGGTAGGCCGAAGCCCATTAAGAGCATCAGCCCTTAAACCAACTCACCCGTCAAACCGTCACCAGTGGTTCCTTACAGTACACGTATCTGTTGTATAGGCAACAGATCCTCGGGAGATTGTTAGCCCCCGAAAAAAGCCACACACCAAACAATTATCAAGGATACTAACACTCCCTTCCTGCGTTTTAGGTTTCAACCACAGCCAAAACGTTTCAGACAAGGTAGGCACCTCAACCATGATTAGCCCGGGTCGAACCGCAAGCAGAACTACCCGGGGGCCATGCTGATCCCCGTTCTGTAAATTTATACCCTTGGTAAGGGTTTCGGAAGCCAACACAACATAAGTCATGTGGCTTCCTAGAGTTTTGTTTGCCGCACCAAACGAGAGACCCCTACCCCTCTTTTCACCGAAAAACAGAGCGCCCAAGTTAGGAATACGTCAAGGCAAAACATGTTCCCTGGTGGGACACCGCCCTAAACAGCATGAAATCTAATTCCATTAATAACGAATTCAGGGCTAAATTCTATAGAATACAACACAGAACCTTGTGAAGTGCCCCTTCTAGCCACTCTGCAAATTGTGGCCCGCCCCATATTGGAAGTAATGATCCTATTGGTCAGTAAATTCCTTATGAGGCTCACAATTGACTGATGAACGTTCAGCCTTTCCAGAGCCATTATTGTGACTCTTGGCAACACATTATTAAATTCATCTATATCAAGGAAGGCAACTAATGCATATTCCCCATGTTCCAGAGCTCTCTCTCTCTACATATCAAATGTGATTTGACCTTGCTTAGGCATGTTCACTCTCTGGGACTTTGTGAGATTTTCTTAAGTTGCAAGTCTGTCTATTAATACACAAGACAACATAGCTTATGCCAATTCAGGCCATCACAAAGGGAACGACTTCAGGACCCAAGTGAGCTGAAAAACCTAGACTATTTTGGGGGGTATCCAGGGCCTGTCTACCACCTTACTTATGCCAACGGCCGCAGTCAACTGGTGCATACAGGTCATAGTAAAGTGTATATTTTGGTGTCTTGGCTAGTTTCTAATTACTAAAAGCATGTTAGTGCACGGCTCCCAACAGTTTCATGCCACACAGTCACATAATATTATATTTCATACAGAACAGGCTTTCCAAAAAGGAAGAAAAATTGCTCTAATATCTAACACACATTTTGTTTTATTATATCACTTCAGCGCAACACAGTGCCACCAAAATTAGATTCAAGTGAGCTTTTCTTCTATAGCTGATTGCATGTATACCTTTACCTATCTCTTCTTGACTGAAAATCCCCTTACAAAGTGTAAAAGTTAGTCTTTGCTTTTATCTGAAAGTAAAACAGGTCAAACAAACCCAAATTACTCATTCAAAGGGAGCTTCATATCACTTCCAGACACCACAGTGACAGCGAAATTAGACACAAGTGGACTTAGTTCTCGATAGCTGCCTGCCTGTAGAACATAACCTACGTCTTCTGGGAAGCATGAACTAAGAATCTCTTTATGAAATACAGCAGTCAGTCTTTGGTGGACCAGTGGTGTTTTTATCTAAAACTGAACAATGTCGAACCAAACGAAACTACTCGGGAAAAGTGATCAATATTTTTCTTTCACTGACTGTTTCGTCACACATATTGCTTCCCTGTTCATTCACTCGTCTTCGGTGCAACCTGTCTTTGTAAAACAGTATGTCAATGAAGTAGAAACAAGTTTGAGGTCTTGTGCTATAACTTACCATGTTCTTATATTGAAAAATATTAATGCCGTAAAGAAACAGATCAATAAGTTTATGAAAGTTACAATCATCAATATTTTTAAGAGACCAAATTTGTCTATCTGAAAATTTCTATTTAACTTATATTCTTGTCCGAACAGGGAGCAGGTTTTGGCATATCTCTGGGAAAATCCATCATTTGAGGAAAGTAAAGCGGTGGCTCTAAGTAGTTTCGAGTCGTTTGATAGAATGTGATATGATGAATTACTATCGAAACTTACTGCTTTTGGTGTCGGAGATACCTTTACTCGGTTTTTATTGACCTTTGTCTATTCAAGTTGTTATGGATAGTAGCTCACCAAAAAAGTTCAAGACTAATTTGGAAGTACTGTAAGGCTTGTAGTAGCAGAAATCTATTCTATTAATTAGGTTTCTTAATGACTTTCTATATCAAACCTTCAACTTTATCCACTCTTTTGCAGATAACAGCAACATTTGACATTCGTACTCAGTCAGTTATAGGGCCAGCCTGTTCAATATCGGAGCCAAGAGGCAAAATGAGAATGACAAACTGAATAATGATCATCTTACAATCTTCAAATGGGGTCGTGAGAAGAGAGCCAATTTCAGCGTTCTTAAGTCCCAATATTGTTTACTAACACATAGAAACATGACTGTGAATTTTGTCTATACAAAATTGAGATATTGAGGAATTGGATGGTCCTGATATTCTTGGAATAAATATTCAATATGGTGTTTGTTTTGTCCTATCTCAAAAGAAGTATTATTTGTTTTCGTTTTTTGAAACAGTGTAAAATGTACTTCCGTACATCCGATCTCCTTGCTTGATTATACCACAATACTTTATGTTCTCATTTGATTGCCTAATCTGCTTGAAATCCAGAGAGAGGCTTCCCTTAGAACATATTTGGAAAGCCTGGATGGTACTCCTCAATCTGACTATTCCGTGTGGAAAGCAACAAAAGGTCTGAAATGACCCATTAGACAACTTTGCCAATTTCCACTATGAACTGGGCAAGAACCGATTCTGAAATGAGGATGTTGTATGTTGATCATTTGAGAAACGTTTTTACTTCAAATGATTCAGCGACTAATACAGCAGAATTACCACCATATGTTGTTAGACCGCCTGTGTCTTTGAGACTTAATTTTCAAGATGTCGAAAATGTTATCGGTAATACAAACCTCAGGAAAGCTTCAGGCATTGATCAAATTACTGGTAAAATGCTTGGGCAGCTACCTCGTGTTCTACCTTTTATTTTTAACGCCATTTTACGCCTTGAGTATTATCCTGCCAGGGAAGGATCCGACTAAGGTAGAATCATATAGACAAATTAGTCTTTTAGCAACAATTTCAAAACTATTCTAAAAATTGTTAAGTAAGGATGTGGGATGCATCCCTGATTATCAATTTGGCTTTTGGGCTAAGCCCAGCACCGCAGAACAAACGCGCAGACTAGTCAATGTCATAAGACAGACCTTTGAGGACAAGAAGTATTGCTCAACTCTATTTATTGACATTTCTCGAGGTTCTGATAAAGTGTGGCACGACGGCTTGATGCACAAAATACACACAAGCTTCTGGAAAGCTACTTATGTGGGCGGAAGTTTGTTATCAAAGAAGGCAATTTTATAAGTCCAACTCAGCCAATCCAGGCAGGAGTTCCCCAAAATAGCATACTGGGGCCTACTTTATATTTGAAAACCACCAATTAGCTTCACGAAATTAACACGAATATATTTCAATATTAGAGAAATGGCTAAAACTTTGGAAAATCAAAGTTAATGAACAGAAATGTACTCATGTCACATTCACACTGTGTAAACAAACACGTGCTCCTACCCAAATTACCAACTCATCTATTCCGCAGTACAATGAACTCAAGTACCTTGGTATACACCTTGACCGTAGGCTAACGTGGAAGTCTCACATTGATGAGAAAGTCACTCAGTTGAAATTAAAAGCAACGCAACTAAATTGGCTTATGGGCAGAAACTCGACATTTGAATGCAAATTTCTGTTATACAACGCAATTGTAAAAGCCTTTATGGTGCTGCGGAATTCAGTTATGGGGCACCGCCTCAGCGTCAAACATTGAAAAGATTCAAAGGCGACATAACAAAATTCTTCGAACGATTACTGCAGCTCGATGGTATGTAAAAAACTCACGAATTCATAAAGATCTGAGTGTTCCGCTGGTAAAAGAGGAATTTTCTAAGTATACGACAAGGTATATTAGTACACTGGAACATCATCCAGATCCTCTTGCGCGCAATATACTTAATTTTGAAGGCCACTCTCGGTTGAGAAAAGGGATACCCTTGCCACCATCAGAATGTTAAATAGGTGATTTTACCGATATAGCTCCCGCTTAATAAAACTTTTTGTCTAGCATTGGCCGTAGTAAGATTTAAATACTTTTTTTGTAACTCGTAGCTTATGTTGAAAATTCAATAAATAAAAAACGCTTAGAAAAAAAATTTTTTTTTTTTGGTGACCGAATGTGAAAAAAATTGAGTCCAATTCCAGCCGTCACCGCCTACTGAAATTTACAAATACAACCCCTAATGAGTAAAATACATAATTTTGCTAACAATATGCCAGTATACTTAGATAATTAAAAAGGGTACCGGTTGCAGATCTCTGGTTCATGAAACGTTTGGAGTTATGTACAATAGAACACAGTGAAATTCTTTTAAGCGGAAACTACATTTACTCCAGACTTTTTGTGTTTTTAAAGCATTAAATACATTTTCCCCTTCCTACTGCTACGCTTGTATTTCGTAAAGGTAACATTTCAAAAACCTTTTAACAAAATAATGTTTAACATTTTATATTGTAGTTTTATTTATGTAAATTATTATATTTCACATTAATGTTTTGTTGCTCAAATTAAAAGAAGTAGATCCAACACACCCATATTTTTTTTTTATGCCCCAAACAAAATTGAGCAACCAACAACTTCTGTTGGAGTCATTTAAATTTTATTTGCATACAGACAACACAATTCTTGACTCAAAGCAAAACTATTATTCTTCTTATGTTTTATTTATATGAAAAAAGTGTTTTATATTTTTGTTTTGTTTGTCCTGCAAGACATTAACACAAATTATTCATTAAGCCAACATTATCTGTTTAAAAATAAATCACCAGCACGAGTTGAGCTTTCCAAGACAACTTTGTTATTTGCGTCCCAGTACAAATGTTCTATTCCTTTTAGTTAATTTTTATTTTTCACAGCAAATTGACCTCAACATAATATCAGTTGATTTCTTTTTGTTTATCGATAATTGTTTGCTTCCGAAATTATAACACCTTGAGCTATTAAGCCAACTCGTTATTAACCAGGTGGCATAAAATCAGCTCTAAACTTTATATTTTTTTTCGAAGGGGTTTTTTCCCAAACGAATTTATTTATCTTTGGCAAAAAATCTTTACAAATGTCCTTTAATACACAAAAATAATATACTTATGTATAGTGTAGTATGAAACAATACTTTGCCAGCAAATTTCATCGATCTTAAATGTTTTATGGTTTTAAAGCTTCTGGGCTTAATTTGGCCTGGATTTCTGTTTATTCAGTTGAAACCGTTTTCATAAGCTCTTTTAGTCTATAAACAACATTTGTTTGAAAAATCATTTGACTGCCTCCAGCTAAATATTAAATATAATTTCATAATTGTACAAATAAATAAAATATTTGTCAAATTATTTCAAATTGTTTTTTTTTTTTTTCAACAAAATAGTATTTTCTATAAATTGTTCTTTTAGCTGTCTCCAGTCGTTACGAGGGATTTTTTTTTTGTCTATTTGTTTGTTCATTATAATTAAAGTTGTTTGTGTTACAATTAAATTTGTCTCAAAGCGATTTTAATTAAATTCTATGCAAGTGACAGTTTTGTTGAAACAAATTGTTAAAAAGTTTTCAGACTTCTAATTTGTTTGCCATTTGCAATACGAGTAATGGTCTTCTTTTGGAGTTCATTTAACTTTCGAGAAGACATGGAGAACTTTTTATTTGGCTGGATTTTGTATTAAAATAAGTTTTTGATTCGGAGAGAAAAGCAGAATGCGCAATTTGTATTTTCTTTGAAGAAATTGGAAAAAGGATTTGAGAATTATACTGAACTTTCTTTTGTTTTTGTTATCGGCTGTGGTAAGCAACACAACGACAAGTTATCACGAGGGCGGTTCGGAAGCTTCTAAGCCTAGCACAAAAAGCGTGGTAGAAACAGAAAAAGTTAAGTGTTTTGGAAACACTCTTGTGCGCTGGTGCGTTGTCTTGATGAAAAACTATTTTTTTGTGCTGTAAGCCAGGACGATTTTCTCGAATTTGTACATTTAATTGATCCAAAAGATTGCTAAGATAAATTTTATTTCAATCTGGTAACTCCTTCATTTAGAAACAGGTGTTCACAAAAGATACATCCGCGATTTTTTTTACAATGGAAAAATTAGAAATGCGTGGTGTCATTAAATGTTTACATAAAAAAGGTTTATCGGGACAAGAAATTCATATTGATATGGTGAATGTGTTAGGTGAAAGTGCTCCTTCATATGCAGCAGTAAAAAATTGGGTTGCTGAATTTAAACGTGGTCGTACAAGCACTGAAGATGAACCACGTAGTGGACGTCCAAAAACAGCAGCAACAACAGAAATTGTAGCCAAAGTGCATGATATGGTATTAAATGATCGACGAATAAAAGTGCGTGAAATAGCTAATATCGTGGGCATCTCAAATGATCGGGTCCATTTAATTTTGCATGAAGAACTACAGATGAAAGAGCTTTCTGCAAGCTGGGTGCCTCATTTGCTAACAGTCGACCAAAAACGCATAAGAATGAACATTTCTCAAGCTTGTTTGGATCGTTTTAAGCGAAATAAAATGGATTTTAAGCATCGTTTCATAACTGTTGATGAGACATGGATCCACTACTATAATCCATAGACAAAAGAACAATCCAAACAGCGGACTGAAGCTAGAGGTAGTGCACCAAAGAAAGCAAAAACAATTCAATCGGATGGTAAGATTATGGCAACGGTTTTTTGCAACTTCAAAGGTATTTTATTGCTTGACTATCAGCAAAAGAGTAAAACAATAAATTCAGATTACTATTGCAATCTTTTGGATCAATTAAATGTACAAATTTGAGAAAAACTTCCTGGCTTATAGCATAAAGAAATAATTTTTCATCAAGACAACGCACCAGCGCACAAGAGTGTTTTAACAATGGCTAAAATCAACGAATTAAAGTACGAGTTGCTTCACCACCCACCTTATTCTTCTGATTTAGCTCCCAGTGACTTTTACCTGTTCCCAAATCTAAAAAAATTCCTTGCTGGCAAGCGTTTTACCTCAAATGAAGATGCAATTACAGTTGTAAACCTTTTTTTTTGAAGACGTTGAGGAAAACTATTTTAATCAAGGGATAGAATTGCTAGAAAAGCGTTGGACTAAGTGTATTGAAGTTTCAGGAGATTATATTGAAAAATAAAAATATATTTCAAAAACTCACTATTCTCTTTTATTGATAGGCTAAGAAGTTTCCGTACCGCCTTCGTATGAACATATCATTTGAATTTACTAGGAAACTCCACTTCATTCAAAGGTAGGCATCTTTGGTTTTTCGATTACATGTGCAAACATATACAGGCTGTTGCAAAATTAATTACCCTTTCATAAGATGTAATAGCTTTTACAAATCGCGTTTTACGTCATTTTACGGGTGGTTAAATTTTAGGGATCGATGTTGATTTTGAATAAAACACAAATTATCTAAGAATTTCTTCTAAATTGTTTCAGCTAAAGATCTTTGTTTTATTGTTATAAAAAATTATTAACAATTTTTTTTCGATATTTCGATAACTTTTTCTTATCATCCTGAGGATGGCAAACCTATTGCTGAAGAGCTTCGACCCTCCAATCTCTCCAGCATGCAATTTCTCAGACAGTTAATGGAAGGCAAAGCTCAATGAGTCAATTAAGAGCATCAGACCTTAACCAGCTCGCCCATCTAACCATCACTACTGGCTCTTTACATTACTAATATCTGTTGCAAGCCCCCGGAAACCGGCATTCAGTTATCAGGGAAAATAATTACGCTTCCTGCGGTTTTAGGTTTAAACCACAGCCAGAACGTTATAGCCAGAGTAGACGTTTAAACCATGTTTAGCGTTGGGAAGATCTACAAACAAAACCGCCGGGGAATTTTGCCGATCTCCATTCTGCCAATTAACCCTTGGTAAAGGTTTTGGAAATCCAACAAAATACCAGTCATAGTGCTTCCTAGAGTTTTATTTGCTACAATAAACGAGGAACTCCTACTTCTTTATGCCCCAGAAAGTAGATGGTCTGGTTAGCCATACACCAAAGCAAAACTTGCTCCTCGGGAGCTCTAAGCGAGTTAGCGTAAAATTAGACCCTGGAGCTTTGCTGAAGTACCTATAAAAGTTGTAGTGGACGAACTGGTGAAGGCTAAGGTCTACTTGCAAATAGATGTTGGTGGTTAGGAACCCGCTTAAGAGCTGTAATTAATTCCAACATTTTTGTCCCCATTTTTTTTTGTCAGCTTTTGCCTGCGGCTGCATTCGCCAACAAATTTACATACAAACTTTCATCCCCTATTTTATTCCCTTTGGGGGTAGAATTAATCGAAATGCTTTTTTAGCGGATGCCTATGTCATAACTTGGGCTGTGCGTTGATAACTCTCTATGTCAGTCAGTCAGTCACGAGTATTTAGATCAGTGGTGCCCACAAGTTCTATATGGAAGAGTAAACACCAATACATTTAAGGAAAAACTATTTTTGTTTAATATTTCTTGTTGTAAAGAGTAAAACATTTACAAAAACAAATTTCACACTGATAATCGCTGTCTTCAATGTTTACCAGCAAAACATGCGAAAGTGTTGTGTCTTTGCTCTTGTGTGTGTGCAGTGAAAAACGACGAAAAATATATAAGGCAGTGGGGGACAAATTTGTTTTGCACTTATGTTAGTGAGATAATTTGGGAATAACTTAAAGGACAGTGACAAGCAAAACTAACACAAACATTTCCGTATGAACAATTAAATCGCGTACGATAATGCTGTTATGACAGTTTCGTAAGAGCTATAAATGTTTCAAAGACTTAGAACCAATTTATTACGTTGTTTACTACATATGCATTTTAAGCCCGAAAATCTTTTTTCACATAAGTATGTCATTATATTTATTCATATTAGAATGGAAGAAATCATAATACCTTCCTTTTCTGTAAACATTTTAAATGTTTGATGGCATAAAAGACATATTAAAACGCATTTTTTATCATAAACAATTTTTGCTTTGCCATTTATGTTATCTACTGTAAATGGAAAAAAGCTACTGTAGGTGGAAAAAAAAGATCTAAACTTCTAGCTGACATGTGCATTTGCCAACGTCTGTTGAACGACTAAACTATAGAGCATAAGAAAAAAAGGCGTTGCTTATAACCAATTGTTTGACTAAATGTCCATCGCTGATATAAGACGAAGTTGTTTGTGTATTTTTCGTTGCTAGTGCTGAGCGCAGTATCTGTGTATTAAAAAGCACAGCCCTATAGCTAAGCGCATTTACAAAAACATTTAAGCATCAAGGGCATAGGGCTGGGCACACTTGATTTAGATGGAAGTAGAGAAGGTGAAATTGAATCGTGCTTTCAAAAACGATGATTAAGAGCAACTGATTGTTGCTAGTGTTGTTTTCATTTTAAAGTTTTTTAACATATGAATCATTTAATGGAATTTAACATTAAAATTCAACCACACAAACACACGCAGATACATGCCACATACAACTTTACCCTGATCTATTGAAATGTCAATCATAAAGCACTTAATGCAGTCAAATTTTCGCAGCCAACGAAAATGAATCATTTGCAGCAAAAGCAAAAACCCAGAACTGAAAGAAAAGATTGCGCCAATATTATTAATCAAACAAATTAGAAGGATAATTTTTCATTTTACGAGCACCCCAAAGAGGTTAGGTTAACTGACGCGCTTCTCTCATAACCTCTGGAGGTGATGTTTACCACAAAACCAAACTGTTTTCTTACCGAAAGCAAAAAAAAAAAAGAATCTAAATTATTCAAATAGTGCCGGCAGAGCTAAAAAAAAATCCAGGAAAATTCATACCAACATATCAAAAACTCAGCACGTAAATTATGTGTGTTCCTTGCGGCGTTGAATATTAATTGCAATAGTTATTATTTTGTTTGCCACACATTCCATAAAAAAAAACAGCCAGAACACAGCACTGATATGGCTGAAGTTTTCTACAATAGCAAATAAGAAAAAAAGTTCCTAAACTTTTTTTTTTCCTTTTGGTTTTGCTAAATAATGCAGCAGCTGCTTGAGAGCTTTTGTATATTTTATGCTGGTTTTAGCACTTCTATGCTGCTGCAAAAAGCGGGTTGACTGCACGCATGTGCAGATTTTTTTTTTTGTTTGCTTGATTTTATTTTAAAAGAATAGACACTCAGACAGAAAGAATGCCTGTGCATAATTTGTTCCAAAGCCTCTAAAATTCTAGCGCACACATTTATGTGAAAAACTAAATACATTTATGTATGTAAAGGGTGTTTTTTTAAGCTAGATAGAACTTTAAATTGTAAAAAGTAACACAAAAAATTAAATTTTGATGAAACATTTTTTTTATTTGTTTCAGTATACTCTGACAAATCATCATGAATAGACATTGTATGCGTCGTTCTTTCGCCGATTGGGCTCTAGAGCAGTTGGCAACTGACCCGTTGTTTTATCGCAAAATTGTGTTCAGCGATGAGGCGCATTTTTGGCTTAACGGGTTTGTTAATAAGCAAAATTGCCGCATGTGGAGTGAGACCAATCCACAAGAGACCCTACAGACTCCATTACATCCAGAAAAATGCACTGTTTGGTGCGGTTTTCATGCTGGTGGCATCATCGGACCTTATTTCTTCAAAAATGAGGCCGGAGCTCGCGTTACGGTCAATGGAGATCGTTACCGCACCATGATCAATGATTTTTTGTTTGAAAATATGGATGACATTGATCCGGAGGAGATGTGGTTTCAACAGGATGGCGCTACGTGCCATACGGCGAACGCAACCATCGACTTACTGAAATCAAAATTTGGCGATAAGTTGATTTCGAGAAATGGACCTGTCAATTGGCCTCCAAGGTCGTGCGATTTGACACCTCTCGATTATTTCCTGTGGGGCTACGTGAAGTCACTGGTTTATGCTGATAAACCAGCAACAATTGACGCCTTGGAGGCCAGCATTGTTCGTGTTGTTCGTGACATACGGCCAGCAGTGCTCGAAAAAGTGGCCCAAAATTGGACGTCCAGAATGCGCTTCGTCAAGAACAGCCGCGGTGCCCATATGCCCGAAATCATTTTCAAATGTTAATGTCACGTATTGATCTTTCGAATAAAAAAAAATTTTGATTACAATTTAATTTTTTGTGTTATTTTTTACAATTTCAAGTTCTATCGGGCTTAAAAAAACACCCTATATAAGAGGCAGTTGTAGGTATTTGTGGCACAAGACTGTTAGACTGGTTGTTTTAGTTGGTAACCCGCCAAAACAGCATGCCTCTGAGCAAAAACATGCTGCTGGAAACACATAAGTTGAGCTCTGCAGCAAATGAAAAAGGAAACTAGTGTTGTTGCTGTTTTTGCCAAGATGCAGCAGCTTGTGATAAACCAAACAACAACCACAACAAAAGCTTAGATTCCAAGCTTATATGGTGGCTAAAGTTTATTGCAGGAAAGGTGCTGCTGCTGTTGCTGCTGCCGCTGTCGGTGTGTGTTGTGTTTATGGCTGGCGATAAAAAAGTTTGGTTAACGGTAATATTAGATGATAAGCGTTAATAATTATTGACATGATGGTAATATATTTTTAGAACATAAATGGTTTGCAAATAATCATGCACACTTACAAAATTCGTTATAATATACAGCTGCTCAAAATAGTGCAATCTTTAGAACAATATAACATACAGGACGTGATTAAAAAAATAACCATTATTTTAAAATTTCGTGAGTTACATATCTTCGTTTTTTCACAAAGGGAACGACTTTCAGGACCCAAGTGAGCTGGAGTATCCGGGTACTCTTTGGTTAATAATAAAGGGTGGAGAAATTTCAAGGGCCGATGTTGATTTTGAATAAAACACAAACTATTTAGGAAATTATTGTAATTTTATTTTATTATGATATATTGGTATTACTCAGTTATGTATGGAACAAAATATCGGCCAAATGGGCGCCGCGATTACGGCGGCACATCTCCATCCGATGGTCCAAATTTTCGATGACCCTGAGGCATAATGGAGGTTCTATGCCGTTAATGTGCCGAATTATCTCATCCTTTAGCTGTTGAATTGTTTCTGGCTTATCGACGTACACGTCTTCTTTCAAATAACCCCAAAGAAAAAAGTCCAACGGTGTCAAATCACATAATCTTGGCGGCCAATTGACATCGCCATTACGTGAGATAACACCGCCGTTGAATTTGTTGCGCAAAAGAGCAATTGTTTCGTTAGCTGTGTGGCAAGCGGCACCGTCCTGCTGAAACCACATATCGTCTACATCCATATCTTGCAATTCGGGCCATAAAAAGTTCGTTATCATCTCACGATAGCGAACACCATTCACAGTAACTGCCTGACCGGCCTCATTTTGGAAGAAATACGGCCCAATGATGCCGCCAGCACATAAACCGCACCAAACAGTCACTCTTTGTGGGTGCATTGGTTTTTCGACAGTCACTCTTGGATTCTCATTCGCCCAAATGCGGCGAATGAGAATGTTTATTGACGAATCCACTGAGGTGAAAATGTGCGTCATCACTGAAGATGATTTTCTTCGAAAATTTTCATAATAAGTCTAGATAACTTTAACACGTTGTTGGATTGTGTATCTCTCCACGATTCAAATTGAGTAAGTCTGAAATAGAGAAATGTCAAATAAAATTCGGAAAGAAACTTGGCGTTTAGGTGTGGTTCATATTCAACATCGGCCCTTGAAATTTAACCACTCGATAATAATAATCCAGCGGTCTGCCTACCTAACCTACATATCGCTCCTTTATGGCAACATAGTCATAATCCAAAAAAGCTTGTTTTGAGGAAAACGCATTTCAAATTTTTAGCTTCCATACAAGTCTTAGAAAAAAGTTTTAGAAAATATCTTTAAATAAATTTTTGGCACAATATAAAAGGTAGTACTGTTAATAATTCTGCATTGTTAACGCGAAAAGCTCATTTTTTGAGATATGACTATGTTGCAATAAAAGAGCGATATATTCGTTTTTTGCCATTTTTTCTGTTATGTTGGTACACATGTCTGTTATAGATGTTGGCTATATCAGCCATTTCGCATTGTCAGTTTGTTTTTGGCAGATAAAAAGGTTTTCGAATTTTTACTAAATTTTGAGCAAAATCAATGACGCATGGACATCGCTCAGGAGCTGTTATACGTTATGAACTACAATCTAGATTTCCTTAAAAAGGTCATAACTGGTGACGAATCAGGGGTGTATGGCCATGACATTGAAACCAAAGCCCAATCATCCCAATCGAAGCGTCCAGAAGAGTCAAGACTGAAAAAAGCACGTTAAGTTCGGTCAATTGTGAAGGTTTTGCTCACTGTTTTCTTCGACTGCATTGGAGTAGTGCATCATGGATTCTTGCCACAAGGCGAAAAAAGCACGTTAAGTTCGGTCAAATGTGAAGGTTTTACTCACTGTTTTCTTTGACTGCAATAGAGGGATGCATCATGGATTCTTGCCATTTGCTTGTCTTGCGGTCAATAAGGAATACTACTTTAAAGTTATGCGCCGTTTGCGCGAAGCAATTCGTCGGAAGCGCACAAACACTACTCCCTCTTTCCCCCTCCTCATAACCTATTTTCCTAGTTCCGGTACAATGCACTGCATATGTAGGGGTCATCCCCTGAGTACTGGTCCAAGACAAAAAAAAAAAAGAATTGTGTAAAAAACAATCACGGATTTTGCACAATGATAACGCACCAGCTCACACATCGACGCTTGTGCGTGAGTTTTTGCACAAAAACTCAACCAGCCTCAAAGATCATATTCACCGGACTTGGAACCCGCTGACTTTTTCCACTTCCCAAAACCAAAAAATCTAAACTGGATACCAACAAGCGCGCTTCACTAGTGCAGTTCACTAACTTTTAACGATTTTAAAAGAGCATAACTTAACGCCAGCTATTGTGGTTTGCACTAACGCTTATGTGATTCACTAACTTATTTTTAACACCTCTGGTGGTATGTTAAAAAAATTTGACATAATGTGGCAGCTTTGTTAAAAATAAAGAAAGCCCCAACGAGGCACAGAAAAAACAAACAAATTTTCAAATAATTCCTTGTTTAGGGTAAGTAAGATTTTACAAACAACCTGCTGGCAACATTGATTAAAGCACAACAGATTGCCTGTGTGGTCACACTGTAAAGAAGAAAATTAAAATCTTTCACAAATCACGAAAATTTGGCTCGAAAGCTGACATGTTTAATCGATTATATTTTTATGATGGAGACACAAATCGATTAAAGCAGTGGTGCCCACAAGTTCTATATGGAAGAGTAAACACCAATACATTTAAGGAAACATTATTTTTATTAAAATTTTTTGTTTTAAGCCTAGTGTTGAGATTGAATGTGCGAAAATTTTCAGCAACATTACTTATTTCGTACGGAAAAATTGAAATGTACTCAATGTTGTCTAGTTTTTCTCTTATTCATGTTTCTGTTTTAATTTTAAGTATACGTGTTTGTACTTCGTGCGAAAAAAGCTTTGCTTATGTTATTTCGCAGCTGAAAAAAGAAATAGTCTCAGAAACAATTTCAAATTTAAACATGTTGCTGATACATATTGTGTGTTTTTCGCTTTAAAAACTCAGTACTACATTTCTAAATTTATTTTGCAAATATTTCATACGAAACACTTTTGTATGCAAATTGAAAGAATTTCGCACGAAATAATGAACTCAATATTAGCCTTTAAAAGCAAAACATTTACAAAAACAAAGTTCACCCTGACAATGGCTGTCGTCAATGTTTACCAACAAAGCATGCGAAAGTGTTGTTGCTTTGCATTTGGATGTGTGCGGTGAAGAACGAAAAAACAAAATATAAAAGACAAAGTTGTTTGTGTATTTTTCATTGCTAATTCTGAGCGCATTATTTGTGTATTAAGTCTGTGGTCAGACAGAACGATTTTAATTGCCGAACTTTTTAGCAATTTTCTTTTGGAATTGCTTTCTTGTCCACACACAAAAACTTTTTTCGGCAATTCTTGAGCAATTCTCTACCTTTTGCTTTATGCAATTTACATTGTATATGCACATACACATACACACATGAGAGAAAAGTAAGGAATTGCTGAGAATTGCCAAGTACCGGCAATTCTTTTTCCCTTCTTATTCCCCTCACCGAAAGCTTCTATAAAGTCAAGAATTGCCCAACTAAAGTTGCTGTGTGTGCCCATACACTAAAGAGCAGAGCCCAATAGCTAAGCGCATCTACAAAAACAATTGAGTATCAAGCACATATGGCTGGGCACACTTGGATTAAAGCATTAAACACATTGTAGCCAGCAGACAACCGACTTCAATATTTCAAATATTTATTTTGACAACAGCAAGGCGACACAACTGCAGGTTTTCGTCCATGCTAATTTTTTTGCCGCATTCGAATTAAACTAATTTCTATTTTTCAGTGTGACCAATGTGTAAAAAATATATAAAGCAATTTAACTCTTGGAACTATTTTATTTTCCAACATAACATAAAAAAACAACAAAATTTAAGTGCTGTTTTATATATTAATAAATTTATTTGTTCTATTGTTAAATATATGCGTACATACTTATGCTCAAAACAAAAAATCTTATTTTTATAAAATAACTAGTATAGGGTTAGAAATATACCAGTTGATTTTATTTCACCTACGAGTAGTTTTAATTGTAACGAGTGATTTTTTTGCTATTATCTTTTTGGCAACACTAGTTTTGACAGCTCACGCACGTTTTGTATCTTGTGTCACTGTCAAACATCTTCAGTTTGGTCTATAATTTAATCATGAATCGTCTTACAAACGAACAACGCTTGCAAATTATTGAATTTTATTACCAAAATGCGTGCTCTGTTAAGAAAGTTCATCGCGCGCTTCTTCCATTTTATGGTCAGTTTAATCGACCTACTGAGGCTTCTATTCGGGCTATTGTAAAAAAATTTCGCACCAAATTTACATTGTTGGACATTAAACCACCAACACGCTTACGTAGAGTGCGAACTGAAGAAAATATCGCAGCCGTATCGGCCAATGTTGGTGATGACCGTGAATTATCGATTCGGCGCCGTTCGCAGCTGTTACTCCACTACGTGGAAAATTTTGCGGAAGGACTTGGATGTGAAGCCTTATAAGATACAGCTGGTGCAAGAATTGAAGCCAAACGACCTACTACAACGCCAAATTTTTGGTGAATGGGCTCTTGAAAAGTTAGATGAAGATCCACTTTTTTATCGAAGAATTGTGTTCAGCGACGAGGCTCATTTCTGGTTGAATGGATACGTGAACAAGCAAAACTGCCGTATTTGGAGTGAAGAGCAGCCAGAAGCATTGCAAGAGCTACCAATGCATCCACAAAAAACAATCATTTGGTGCGGATTATGGGCTGGCGGCATCATTGGGCCGTATTTCTTCAAAGATGATGCGAATCACAACGTTACTGTGAATGGTGAGCGCTACCGTGCGATGATAACAAACTTTTTTTTCCCAAAATGGAAGAGCTTGACTTGCATGACATGTGGTTTCAACAAGACGGTGCCACATGCCACACAGCATGCGAAACAATGGACCAATTGAGAGGCGAGTTCGGTGAACAGTTTATTTCACGCTTGGGACCAGTCAATTGGCCGCCCAGATCGTGCGATTTAACGCCTCTAGACTATTTTTTGTGGGGCTATGTTAAGGCTAATGTCTATAGCGACAGGCCCGCTTCGATTGACGCACTGGAAGCCAACATTGCCAACATTATTCGTGAGATACCGGCCGAAATGTTGGAAAGAGTATGCCAAAATTGGACTAAGCGGATGGACCATTTGAGGCGCAGCCGCGGCCAACATTTGCATGAAATAATCTTCAAACATTAAATTATATCGACCCAACTATCGATCCAAATAAATATTTCATGAATTTTTCTGAATTTTATGTGTTTTTTTTTCCGATAGTTCTTATAAAATCACCAATTATATTTTGGACAAAAAAAAATTCAAAGAGACTGGTATAAATTTTTGTTTCTCGAGTCGAATTGTTGTTGGTCTACTTTTTGAAAAATTCGATTATTGTCGCCAAATCTGAATTCTTTAAAACTGTTCTCACTAGAGATAAGAAGATATTTTCAACTTTGAAAATCCCGCCTAACCTGAATTAATCGTAGCAAAGAACCGGTTTTTAGGTTAAATTGCAATTTTTAGCCTTTTGATAAGAGAAGTACTTTTTCATAAAAATTTTATATAAACCGAGCTTGTTCTGTAAAGCAACGGAATTTTGTTAAGCTAAAAACTCCAAGGTGGCTACACTGAATTATAATTTTGTGTAAATGAAATTATGTTGTTGCCGTGCTCAAAATAATTCAATAGTTGACTACAGAACTACAATTGTCGTTTGCGGCATTTGCTGTAGTGAAGTCGTGCAGTCTGCTGTGGTCTATGTGTTTAATGCTTAATATGGCGTTATATTTACGAATACCTAAGTTTTATTATATGACATATACGATCTATTTATTGCGTCGACCACTTACCGCTACAGCCATCTATTGCAAAACGGCGGAAGCAAACTTATACACCCAATAATAAAAAGTTAAAAAAAAAATAAACCTGTGAAGATACATTTTCTGATTTCTTATTATCGAAAAAAAAAATGTAATGTTAAGCCCTCAAAATTATTTATTTTCCCCTTTTCCATTTTATTTGCAGTCATAATTATCAAATGTCCGCCTTCTTAACGACCATCTCAAACTGGAACGTTTTATAATTTATTTGAAGTAAATTCTTAATTCAATATGCCATAGATCATACAAGTCCATTCACGCACACATTCACATTCATTCACGTAGTGTCAAGGAGCATGTACGTATGTGTGTATGTTAAAGAATTACATTATTGGGTGAAACAAATACAATTTGCACATTCCAACCGACGCCGGCCAGCCACATAACGCCCACTCATCATGAGGAAATTGGACAGAAGAGCAGGTTCATACGGTTCTTGTGACTCGCACGCAAATCTTTTAGTGTCCAGCAAGAAGAACAAACATGTTTCCATTGAAATACATTCGCTTGAATAACATGAAAAAAAAAACAAAAATTCTTTCGCTGCCAAGTGGCTGAAGTGGATGGGTAAAACACGAAATGAAATAAAAATTGTGACGTTACTGATGCCTCTAATAAACTAACAAAGAGGAATATCTTCAAGTGGGAACGAAAGAAAATTCAGGGTTACGCCTACCAGCTATTTAATAAGAAATAAACAAATTCAGCAGGAGAAATAAATTCAGAAGTGTAACAAACTCCGCTGCTTTAAGTAAATCGTTTTAGATCGCGAGATTAGAAATTTGTTAAATGAAAACGTAATGTTAGCAGCTGACAGCAGACGGCAGAAAAAAGCCGAGATTGAAAAAAGCCATAAATTGCGAAAAAAAAGTAAACTTAGACTTATAGCTTGATGAGCAAATAAATCAAATTAAAAAAGATTAAAAGTACACTGCGTTTTGGAGAAAAGTTGCCAGAAAATGGCTTCTAAAAAAGGAAACTTTCTTTAAGAAAAAAAAAAATACAATTCAAAAAATACGTCTTACATGAAATATATTTTTCAAACAACTGTGTTTATTCATTTTATTAACTTCTAATATTGATACCAATCAAAAAAATATAAACAGCACTTTTTCTATGTTTTCTAGCTGTCTATATGTCTACTCTTCTTAGGAGCCCCCAAATTATCAGTAGACTTGGACACCTTTGAAAGATATTCTCAAACATTTGACTTTATATCCCAATATTCCAAATAAATTACGGAGAGTTTAATAAACAAAATTTGATAATAATACATATCAAAACGCAAAAAAGCACCTTTTTCAAAAAAGTACCTTTTTCAAAAAAAAGTACCTTCTAGAAAAGAAACCTTTTAAAAAATTACCCAGTAAAAATGTAAACTTTAAAATAAGTACCGGCTGAAAGAGTACGTTTCAAAAAGTTCCTGCTAGAAAAGTACCTTCAAAAGCACCTTTTTCAAAAAAGTACCTTTTTCAAAAAAAAGTACCTTCTAGAAAAGAAACCTTTTAAAAAATTACCCAGTAAAAATGTAAACTTTAAAATAAGTACCGGCTGAAAGAGTACGTTTCAAAAAGTTCCTGCTAGAAAAGTACCTTCAAAAAAAGTTCTTATAAAACTAGCTGTTAAAAAATGATCTTTTACAAAGTACCTGCTAAAAATGTATTTTGTAAAAAGACAAAGAAAAAATTACTTCTTAGTAAATACGTTTTAAAAAAGTACATTTTAAAAAGCATCTTATAAAGAAAGTACCTTTTAAAAAAGTGCCTGTTAATAAGTACCTGTTAAAAACTTTTTAAAATATTACCTTTTAAAACATTTAGGGCCATTATTACAACCTAACGATAAAGTTCTTGATAGTTAACCTTAACATTAGTTAACGTTAACGATAAAGTCACCATTAAATTTTTTTCATTTTTATACCCTTCACAAAAATGTAAAGGGTATATATAAGTTTGTGATTCCGTTTGTAATTCCTACAGTTGTTTTTGTGACCCTATAAAGTATATATATTCTGATTCAGAATTAATGGAAAAGTCGATTAAGCGATGTCCTTCTGTCCATCTGCCGGTCCTTCAAATACCGTTTGTGAGAAAACCATTAGACTTAGAAACTTTCTTCTTTCACCATTCTTTTACCCCATCGATTCATGGGTTTGCTATTGAAATTCAGTAATATCGGTCCACGTATAGCTGACATATATTCAAAATTCCGAAAAAAGCCATTTTTTTTTGCAAATTTGTATGAAAATTGTTGGAAACAAAAGTTGTTTGTTTTGCTTCAAACTTCACACACTTATTAAGCATGGTGACTAAAAGGCATATTTTTACATATCGGTCCATATATACCCGAGATATGGCCCAAATCGGATTTTTAATGAAAATGTCGCATAGGCGAAGCTAAATAACTTTTTTTGCTTAAAAGTAGTTCTGGTAATAAAATTAGGTTATATAAATATGGAAAATTAAAATTTCCGATATCGGTCCATATATACCCCAGATATACCCTGAATCGTGTTTTTCATGAAAATGCCACATAAGCGAACTTAAAAAACTTTTTTTTGCCCAAAGGCAGTTCCGGTAATAAAGTAAGGTTATATAAATATAGAAAATGAAAATTTCCGATATCGGTGCATATATACCCGAGATATAACGTAAACCGAGTTTTTCATGAACATGCGGAGTAAGCGAACTTAAACAAATTTTTTTGCTTAAAAGTAGTTCTGGTAATAACATTAGGCTTTATAAATATAGAAAATGAAAATTTCCGATATCGGTCCATATATACCCCAGATATACCCTGAACCGGAGTTTTCATGAAAATGCCGCGAAAGCGAACTTAAACAACGTTTTTTCATTAAAAGCAGTTCTAGTAATAAAATAAGATTAGATAAATATGGAAAATGAAAACGCCCGATATCGGTCCATGGATACCCGAGATATAGCCTAAAACGGGTTTTTCATGAAAATGTCGCGTAAGCAAACTTAAGCAACTTTTTTTTGCTTAAAAGCAGTTCTGGCAATAAAATAAGGTTATATAAATAAGGAAAATAAAAATTTCTGATATCGATCCACATACACCCGAGATATAGCCTAAACCGATTTTTCCATGAAAATGTCACGTAATCCACTTAAACAATTTATTTTTTCTTATAAGCACTTCTGATGGTAAAACTAGGCTACTAAAATACAGGAAATGAAAATTTGCGATATCGGTCTATATACACCAGAGATATAGGATAACCGATTTTTTCATGACTTTTTTTATACCCTTCACAAAAATGTAAAGGGTGTATATAATTTTTATATTAAAGCAGTTCTGTTTATAAAAGGGGGTTACTAAAATACCAAAAAGTGGACATTTTTGATATCGGTCTACACATCGCCCAAATGAAAATGACGCGTGTGAAAAAACAATCAGAATTCACTCTGTGATTCTTCAACCGCACAGTCGTGTTTTTAAAAAGTGAAAAAAAAACAAACCAAAAATCATTGTGCTAACATATTTTTAAACTTACATACAAAAACAATAATATATTGTATTAAATTGCAAAAACAATAACAAATTATTTAAAAAAAAAACGGGAAAATAAATTCCTTACATTTCATTAACTAAACAATAAAATAAATTTCAATAAAACAAGTGCGGTGGCAGTGCATTATTGTTGTTGTTATTGTGCGTGAAGATTACCTACCCAGTGGGAAAAAAAACTTGCAAAACCGAAAATCTTTATGACAATTATTTTTATATACTTTTAAATTAAAAAATATAAATAAAAAAAAAAAATTGCATGAGTGTACCTAGTAGATGCAATTCTGAGAGGGAGCTTAGCTCCACTAGAAAAAACCTCTGGATTTCTGAAGAGGAATCATTGAAAAAATCGTTGGACAATCTCCTGTCTCTAAGAGATAAAAAACGCACGCGTTCATGTTCGCCAAACATTGTTGTTACAACAGAAGACCAACCATCTACCAGTACAGTTATTGCAGATAAGCCGAAAACACAAGTAGGCATGGACAGGTATGTAACCGTGGTTAAACGTCAGCGAAGCCCAAAATCCGCTCAGATATCATCACAACCAAAGATATCCAAAGAGGATAATACCGCTACAGCAACGAAAAGTAATAGATTTGCAATCCTCCAGACTGATGAGCCAAATACAGCAAAAAAAACATTTAAACCGCCACCAATATATTTGAGAGAATCTACTTCTAATGAGCTGGTAAAACAACTTATTACGGTAATCGGTAAGGACAATTTCAACGTGACATCAGTTAAGCGCGGAAACATCAATGAAACAAAAATTCAGGTAAACCATGAAAACGACTACCGAAAATTGTCTGATGTCTTAGAAAAACAGAAAAGATCATTTTACACTTACCAGCTCAAAAGTGCCAAAGGTCTTCAGGTCGTTATTAAAGGGATTGATCCATGCGTAGATACTGATGATGTAAAAACCGGATTGGAAGATAAGGGTTTTAAAATAAAAACAGTGGTAAACATCAGGAACCGTGAAAAGACCCCTCAACCCATGTTTAGGGTTGAACTAGAACCAGGGGATGTTCTGCTAAAAAAGAGTGAAATTCACCCAATATATAACCTCAAATATCTTTTGCATCGTAAGGTTACCGTTGAGGAGCCACATAAGCGTTCAGGACCCGTTCAGTGCTTAAACTGCCAAGAATTTGGCCACACTAAGGCTTACTGCAAGTTGCCCGCTGTTTGTGTTGTATGTGGCGAACTTCACGGCACAACTCAGTGCAATAAGCCAAAGGCCGACGCAAGTGTTAAAAAATGCAGTAACTGTGGAGGTAACCACACTGCAAATTATAGAGGTTGCCCTGTCTATACTCATTTTAAGCGGTCAATGACAAATAAGTCATCGGTTTCTCCAGCAGCCCAGCAGCCAAATGTCATTGGCAAAAACAATTTTCCCCAGGTAGGCCATCCAACCAACTTCACAAACACGCAGAATACCAAACAATTTTCATATGCTAATGTGGTTAAATCCGACCAAAACTTGAACCAGCAACCCAAGCCCCAAATTTCCGATCCAAATTTTAGTAACCTAGAGGCAACTCTGCAGACTCTTGTTCAATCCATTAACACTTTTACCGTCTCTATGACCAACATGATGCAGGAAATGCTAAAAATGCAATCCACTATTTTACAGGCAATTTTAAAAAAATGAATTGGTTAAAAATATGTTTCTGGAACGCAAACGGCATTCGCCAACACAAAAATGAACTTGAGCACTTCCTTATGGAAAAGCAGATCGATATAATGATGATTGCTGAAACCCATTTGACAACTAACAGTTTTTTCAAAATTAATGGCTACATACTGTACGACACAAAAGATCCCCGTGGAAGATCTTGCGGAGGATCGGCAATTCTAATAAAATCCAGAATTAAACACTTTTTAATGAACGAGACATGTGAGGAATATCTGCAAGCTACAAATATATGCCTTAATTATTTTCATGAAAAAATTGTTATATCCTCGATTTACTCACCACCTCGATTTTCAATAACAGAAAGACAATATTCAATTTTTTTCAAATCACTTGGTCCTCGATTTTTAGCGGCTGGCGACTATAACGCTAAACACACTTTTTGGGGATCACGTTTAATTACCCCGAAAGGCCGTGTGCTTTTTGACACCGTTTCCAAAATGGGCTTAGGTGTGATTTCAAGTGGACACCCCACTTATTGGCCGTCAGACCAACGCAAGATCCCAGACGTTATAGACTTTGGAGTTACAAAAAATTTTCCCTCAGAATGGATGCAAGTGGAGCCTTCATTGGACTTGTCATCAGATCACTCACCAACTATAGTTTCTGTTTCGTTCCCCCAGGGAATTGGTTCCCCGTTTTGTGACTTGGCGTTGACTGTCACTCGAGTTAATTGGTTAAAATATAAAAAATATTTGAGTACTCATTGTACAGAAAATATTGCCTTGAGAACCCCTGAGGATGTTGATATATCCATTAAAGATTTTTCTGAAGACCTTAAACTGGCCGTACAACATGCTACCACTAGTCATACAAGATCTAGAAATGTGAGCAATAGAACGTATTCGTCTGAAATAGAGCAACTTCTGTCAGAAAAAAGAAGAGTTAGAAGAGAGTGGCAACTTCGAAGGTCTCCCCAGCTTAAAAGCAGACTACGGGAGTGCATAACTCAATTAAGAAATCTGCTTGAAATCCAAAGAATGGCTTCCCTCAAAAATTATCTAGAAGGTCTTGATGGTAGCCCACAAACCGACTATTCTTTATGGAAAGCGACAAAAGGTCTGAAAAGACCCGTAATAGGTAAGCCACCTCTGCGAACTTCATCCGGCGACTGGGCAAGAAGTGATTCTGAAAAAGGGATGGTGTATGTTAATCATTTGAAAAACGTTTTTACTGCAAATGATACAGTGGATGATGTTGCTGAATTTCCGCCATATGCTGTTAGACCGCCTGTGCCTTTGAGACTTAGTTTTCAAGATGTCGAAAACGTTATAAATAAAGTAAACTCAAAAAAAGCTCCAGGTTTTGACAAAATTACTGGCAAAATGCTTGTACAGTTACCTCGTGTTGCTAGAAGAATTCTTCTTTTCATTTTTAACGCTATTTTGCGCCTAGAATACTATCCTGCAGAGTGGAAGGTGTCTATGGTTACTATGATACCCAAGCCAGGGAAGGATCCCACTAAAGTAGAGTCATATAGACCAATAAGTCTACTGCCAACAATTTCAAAACTTTTCGAAAAATTGTTAATGGCGAAATTGACTCCAATATTGAATGATGTAGGATGCATCCCTGATCATCAATTTGGTTTTCGGGCTAAACACAGCACCATTGAACAAACGCATAGACTAGTTAATGTTATAAGAAAGACTTTTGAGGATAAAAAGTATTGCTCAGCTCTATTTATTGATGTTTCCCAAGCTTTTGATAAAGTGTGGCACGAGGGATTAATGCACAAAATAAAGTTGAACTTGCCTGCAAACACTCATAAGCTTCTGGAAAGCTATTTATGCGGCCGGAAGTTTGTTATCAGAGAAGGCGACTTTATAAGCCCAACTCAGCCAATCGAGGCAGGAGTTCCCCAAGGTAGCATTCTGGGACCCACTTTATATTTAATTTACACTTCTGACATGCCAACCAGATCTAGTATTCACACCTCAACTTTTGCAGATGACACAGCATTCTGCAGCGTACATGAAAACCATCAAGTAGCTTCGCGAAATTTGCAGGAGTATATTTCAATATTAGAGATGTGGTTAAAACTTTGGAAAATTAAAGTTAATGAACAAAAGTGTACTCACGTTACATTCACACTGCGTAGACAAACATGTTCAGCTATCCAAATTAACAATTTACCTATTCCGCAGCAAAGTGAAGTCAAGTACCTTGGTATTCATCTTGACCGTAGGTTAACGTGGAAGCCTCACATTGACGCGAAAGTCACTCAGCTAAAATTAAAAGCAGCGCAATTAAATTGGCTTATGGGCAGAAATTCTACATTGAAATTAGATTGCAAACTTTTGTTATACAACGCAGTACTAAAGCCTATATGGCGCTACGGAATTCAATTATGGGGCACCGCCTCAGCGTCAAATATTGAAAAAATTCAAAGGCGACAAAACAAAATTCTTCGAACAATTACTGCAGCTCCATGGTACGTAAAAAACTCCCGAATTCACAAGGATCTGTGTGTTTCACTGGTAAAAGATGAGTTTTCAGAGCATGCGACAAGGTATGTCAGCAAATTGGAACTTCACCGAAACCCTCTCGCACGAAACATACTTAATTTTAGCGGTCACACTCGGTTGAGAAGAAGGGATACCGTTGCCACCATCAGAGCGTTAAGTAGGTGATTCTACCGATATAATTGGCGCAAAATAAAACTTTTTGTCTAGCATTGGCTGGACTTAGTTAATTTATTGTATTTAGTATTAAGATTTGAATACTTATTGTTAGTTCACATTGTGAAGATTCAATAAATAAATAAAAGCTAAAAAAAAAAAAAAAATTTTTCACGGCGCCTTAAATAAATGTACACATCCCTAGAATATATTATGGAAATTATTAGTTCGATTCGTAAGATTTTAATGAACTATCATTATTATAAATTAAAACAGAATATTTAGTTCAAATTTGTAATATGTACTATACATTTACGTGACTATTGTGAAGGGTATTTTAGATTCCGCCCAGCCGAATTTACCACACTCTTACTTGTTACAACTAAATTTACAACATTTACAGCAGAAAATATGACAACTTCAAATGCTTTAAAAATAACTTTGAAATTTACCATGAGGAAAAACCTGCTGTTAAGTTATCAGTAACTATTCAGGTTAATGTTGTCTTGCAATAACCAAAAAAAAAAAAATTATCTGTAGGATAAAATCCTGATGTTAACTATTTGTCAGCTATAATAATGGCCCTCACTTTTAAAAACGTCCCTTTTAAGAAAGTACCTTTTAAAAGAGCAACTTTTAAAAAAGAACCTTTTAAGAAAGTACCTTTTAAAAAAGTACCTTTGAAAAAAGTACGTTTTAAAAATATACCTTTTAAAAAAGTATCTTTTAAAAAAGTACCTTTTAACAAAGTACCTTTTAAAAAAGGACTTTTTTAAACAGTACTTTTTAGAAATGTACCTTTTATATAATTACCTTTAGAAAAGGACCTTTTAAAACGGTACCTCGTAAAAAGATGTACACGTCAGATTTTTTTGTTTGTTTTTTGCATAAAATACGAGTATAAAGCTCGTAGTGTCCATCTGTCTGCCTGTGTGAAAGACTTCAGATAACTTTTTAACCCTTTTTCCGTGATCAAATCAACCTGAATTTTTGTAGACAGACTCGTCGAAATGTTTGTATTGCGTCAAACTAAAAAAGATAGATTTTCTTCAATATTCAGATTTTTTTTGACAAAAAAAAAAAATAAATTTTTTCAGTTTTCAGTATAATTTGAAGGTACTCCAAATTAATTATTTCTTATTTTTGCAGTTAAAGATCATTTTGATTTTATATAAAAAATTCAACAGTATTTATTTTTAATATGTTATAATAACATATTAATTTTTCCTGACGTTGATAACAAATTGTTATCGAAATATTGAAAATAAATACTGTTGAATTTTTTATATAAAATCAAAACGATCTTTTGCTGCAAAAATAAGAAATAAGGTACTCCAAATTATTAAATTACTAAAGCGCTCCGGGGAAAAAATTTATTTTTCGACCCATCCTACTTTATATATTTACAGTTTATTATTGCAGCGATCTAAATTCATTTTGCCACCACTCGGTCTCGTATCAAAATTTGTTAAAAAACTGGATCGTGAGGGCGAGGCGATTGCAAGTTTGCGCAAAATTTTTCCAAAATTGAACCGAGCAAAGAATCATTTTTTACGAAGTCATTCAGTAAATTTATTTATTTTTTAATGATATGTATAATTTAAGGTGTTTTCAGTGGTCCACAGATAAAAAATATAGTTGCAAGTTATGAAGTTTCATCTACATAAATTGATTTCTATCGAAGAACATGCATGACAACAAACGAGCTGCCAATTATAAAAATATTGTTGCAGAAATGATTTCGGCATATGGCGAAATGGGCATATTAATGTCTCCAAAGATCTATTTCATTTAGATTTTTTCCTGCTACAATGAGCATGGCGAAAGGTTCTATTAGGACACTGCGGCTATGGAAAAGCGCTTTAAAGGACAAGACATTACGCATATGCTCGGCGACTACTGCTGGTCTATTTGTCGCGATCGTGACACAAATGTTTACAAACTCAAGAAGGCTGAAGTTTCTTTAAAAGCCTTAAAATGTTTAATGTAACAATTTTCAATGTTAATTTAATTAATAAAACAAAATCGGTTTTTTAAGAAACTGAAACGGTTACAAAAAAACCGATAACCAGTTTTTCAAAAAAATACAAGAAAATCTGAGAATTAATAAAAATCTATTTTTTAAAATCTTTGATGTGATACAGACATTTCCATGAATCTGCCTGCAAAAATTTTGCTTGATTGGATCACGGAAAAAGGGTTAATAAAGACTTATCCGAAGTCATTCACACAGTTGTGAAAAAAATTTACATCAGCACCTTGATTTGCGGCTGATGATGGACCAGTTCGGAGTGAATTATTCACGATTCACCAGCGCCCCCGCTTAGCTTACCAGGCTCACACAGGTAGCAATTTATGCCATATGTTTGTGGCCATGTGAGCAACTTCTTGTTGAGGATGTCGGGCTTTCTAATCCCTTACGAAGGGTTTAAAGGGCCGGTGCTTCAAAGTCTATTCCGAGGTTACTCGGCCGAGTGCAGGAGACAGCGAAGAAGCTTATCGGTGACAGTTGTGAAACAGATTTACATCAGCACCTGCCTTGCGGCTTTATCTGATGATGGACCAGTTCCACGGGGTGAATTATTTACAATCCACCAGCGCCCCCGTGTGACTTGCTAGACTCACACAGGTAGTATTTTTTGCTCGGGCCTTCTAATCTCTCCTGTATGCAATTTCCCAGCAATCAAGGGAGGACAAGGCTTAATGAGTTGGTAGGCCGAAGCCCACTAAGAGCATCAGCCCTTAAACCAACTCACCCGTCAACCATCACCACTGGTTCCTTACAGTACAGGTATCTGTTGTATAGGCAACAGATCCTTGGAAGATTGTTAGTCCCCAAAAAAAAGCCACACACCAAACAATTATCAAAGATACTAACACTCCCTTCCTGCGTTGTAGGTTTCAACCACAGCCAGAACGTTTCAGCCTAGGTAGGCACCTCAACTATGATCAGCCCGATTCGAACTGCAGGTAGAACTACCCGGGGGCCATCCCCGTTTTGACAATTTACACCCTTGGTAAGGGTTTCGGAAGCCAACACAACATAAGTCATGTGGCTTTCTAGAGTTTTATTTGCTACAACAAAAGAGGAGTCCCTTCGCCTCTATACCCGAAAAACAGAGTGCTCAAGTGAGGAATACGCCAAGGTAAAACCTGTTTCCCGGGGGGAAGTCATTAACACAGGCAGACAGGCGGATACTACGAGCTTTATACTTGATATAAAAAAAAATCTGACATGTACATGAAAATCGCCGATACAAGTGTATTTTTATTTTTTCTCCCCTTTCCGAAAAAGTATATTAGTCCCAATTTTCACGAGGCAATTTCAGTTGCGCAATTCTTGAGTTTGTGGACAAATAAGAGAGGAAAGAGTGGGGAGTGTAAAAATGAGTACAGACTTGCTTGTACTCGGAAAGTCGTTTTGTGCTATCATTCGTAATATCAGATATTTTACATTTTCTTTCATTTGTGTTTCTTTTATGTATTGATATGTTGTCCGTGATGAAAGTAATATTGGCGCGAAATTGCCATAGTTTAATTCATTTGAAAAATTTTTTTTTTTTACATATTGTGGACAATTTCAAAAAATACATAGCAGTATTAAATTAGAAGAAGTGAAAATTAAATGGAAAAATTTTAGAATGCAGTACATGCAAGATTAAGAAAGTGTAAGCAATAGAAAACGAAAATTGCTCAAGTAAAATTGCTGTGTCTGAACATAAAAGCAAGTTGAAAGGAAAATTTGATAAGAATTGCGCAACTAAAATTGCCTCGTGAAAATTGGGACTTTG
This sequence comes from Thecocarcelia acutangulata, assembly GCA_914767995.1. NCBI lineage: Eukaryota > Metazoa > Arthropoda > Insecta > Diptera > Tachinidae > Thecocarcelia > Thecocarcelia acutangulata. The sequence continues at coordinate 33,165,645 of OU612096.1, forward strand.
CTTCATAACACAGAATGTGTGCAACGCGTTGTTTTTTTTTTTTTGTATATTTTCTGGAATATCGGGAATGCATTCTGCAGTTTCATATCCCGGTATTCCTGCATATAAACAATTTTCGATAAAGTGCACAATTTAATCTTGGCATTCATCTGGCTTTTTTATTTCAAACACTTAGACATCCATCTGCCTAAACAAGAATTCTGTCAGTGAGGTTTTTTAGGCGCCTGCAAACACCTTTTTCCCTTTCTGACACAACGCTTTTTTTCGAGTTGACGTTGAGTTCTGGAACACCCTGTATAAATATAAGCTAAAAAAATATGTGATTATATAAAAGAAAGACTTTTTGGCTTTAATTCAATTTTTGTGCTATTGCTTAGTTAATTTTGCAATATTACTTTCCAATAAGTTATTAAAAGTTAAACATGAAAAATGTTTTAAAATTGAGTTTATTTTTCATTAAAATCTCAACATACTTTGTTACTTACCAGCCGGGCAAACCCCAGCCGAGCAAACACCCATCCAAACACAAACCAACCGGAGAGCAAACATAAAATCATCGTTCGTTCGTCCGTCTGTATTTGTGCTCCTCTTAGTTTAGTTGTAAATGTTGTGTAAAATATGATGCGTTCTTAAATATTTTCATTGTAATTTAATTAAAATCACTAACCAAATGCCCTGCAACTTTTCTATGGATTCAGAAATAGTTTCTTCGTTATTCTCCCCCCCATTTTAAGTTCGTTTGATACGACCACAGCCAATGATAAAATATATATAGTGCAACATTTTCAAAAGTTTAGAAACCCAAAATGCAAGTCTGCGCTTATGTATATATGTGTGTGTACGTACAGTAGAGTGCAAAACTGGTCACATGTTTGTATATTGTGCACCTTTTATTCCATAAAAATTTAAATAGTGAACCAAATCTAATTTTTCTTTCTTAATTTATTTTAGGTTTTAGTACTTAACAAAGTAGCTTAACATTTGAAAGCAAAAGTATTATATTCTTAGCGAAAAATAAAGCTAAACGAAAGAACTCGCTTGTACTCAATTTTGCTCCATTTGAAAACTTATCGGAATGGTAATACTTTTAGTATTTAGTACAATATCCTTTGAAAATAATTGCAGAGCATACAAGTAACATCTACTTCCAGCGTTGTCAACTTTGAAATTACAAAACACACCAAAATGGGGCAAAAAGCGCGTTGTTTCAATAAAAGCGCACCGAATTTTGAAGTATTTCTTTAATATTTAAAAACTTATAATATTTTTATATTAAATAATAGTTTTGTACTAAAAAGATGATAATGAAACAGCCTTTTAAGCGACTATTATACAATCAAACTGTATCCGCTAGCACCGTCTAATGGCATGCCATCAAATTCGTTCAATAGCTAGAATTCGTGTTTGTCAAACCTCTACGAGTAACACGATTCTGTTAGTTTTTTAAAGATAATTTTTACTTTACAATAATTATAAAGATCTTTTATCAAATTTATTATTAAGCAATATCATATAATTATATTTGATGACGACCGAAATCAGCTGTTACTTTTACTGCCTATTATCAGGGACACAAACATTCAGCTGCTTACCGTTGTCAAAATTATATTGCTGACGCATACAACAATTGTTGTAGGAAGAATTTACGATTATCGGATCATTAAAAGTCGCAGAATAGCACTACAAGCCTTCAAATTCGACTAATTGTAATTCTATCTCTGTTCTATCGTTACTACAATGGATTTTGCTCTGACGAGATTAGGGATCTTGTTCCCGAAACTCGCACATTTTTACGTAGCACGCGTTCATCGTCCAGAGCTCATCCATTTGTGGTTGATTGTCCGAGGAAACGTACTACGCATTACAGAGAGAATTCGTTTTTTTGTCGTACGCTTCGTCTTTGGAATAAGTTGCCTGCAGACGGGTTTCCTGTCTATTATAACGTTGGAAGGTTCAAGTCTAATGTTCACAAACACTACTCCCTCTTTCCCCCTCCTCACAACCTATTTTCCTAGTTCTGGTACAATACACTGCATATGTAGGGGTCATCCCCTGAGTACTGGTCCTATAAAAAAAAGGAGACACGAAAAGCGATTTAGTCTGGGTAGAGCTGGAGTATATTACACTGGTAAGCTGTTATTCAACATCGAGAGCTCGAATTGAAGAGTTTCAATAGAATCTAGACCTAATTAAGGATAACATTCGAGAAATTGGTATTAAACAAGTAAAAAAAAAAAACTGTATGTAATTGGTGTTTTCGTAAGCGGTGTCTTGAAAAGAATTTATTGATATATACGAAAATAAAAAACAAAAGATATAGCTTATCATAATCAATATTTAATACAAACGTTTTGGAAATTATAATTTGGTAATTTCTCAATTATCAAGACAGTAACGAATTCACGCGCCATCATAAATACTAGCTTCACTGTCCAGAGACTGCATTTACGGTAATACTTGACAATTTTGGCTTGATCGTTTTATAGCAAAACACTCTCTAAAACAAATTTTATAAACCGAAATGTTTCTTTTGCTTTCAAGAGAATGTATAATATACAACAGCAAGATTGTCCTACTTTGTGCATATAACATGGTACGTTTTCCACGCAAACTGAAACGTAAAAGTGTCCAACACTTGAATAAACTTACATTAAAACAAAATATTGAGATGAATTTGATTTTGTGACACCAAAATTTGAAAAACGCACCAAAAATAAAAAAAAGCGCACCCCGCACAAACTTAAGAAATTTTCGCACAAATAATTTTAAAAAGCACCAAAAACGGTGCGAAACGCACCGAGTTGACAACGCTGCCTACTTCCCCTCTTGTGGATGAACTGTAAAAGGGGAAGACAGCTTTGACTTTCCAATGGAGTTTAAGTTGGAGAGAAATAGATAAAGAAGTTAAGAAGTATCTTTATCTAGGGCTGGATACAATTACTCACCTTTGGGATATGGGTTTCTAAATGATATAAGCGTAGTTATTTCTTTGCTTACTGGTTTGTTTCATTACCAACTAAGTAAAATTTGTACACGTAGGCGAAAAAATATGATTGATATGACAATATTTTAAGGGCAAAATACTATTGTTGGATTATATTTTTGAACACAACCATATAATATGGTTTCAATCTGAAATTTATTTACGTAACTAAGTATAGCCAAGAACCAAAAGTATACCAAAAAATTCACAAAAATTGTATCATGACTAACACTATTATTGTAAAATTTAAAATTTAACTGTCATGCTCAACTACATATTATTATTACTTCTAACTGTTATTGAAAAATTGTAAAATCTATTCTCACGATCAACCGTACTTGTGTTGAAGGTCACAATATTATATGTTTACATAATAAATGTACACATATACACACTTCTATAAATTAAAACCACATTTACTTTAAATCATTTACGAGCAACTCGTCTAGAAAATTTGTATGAAAGGTACTCAATTTTTTGAGTGATTTCCATATAAAATTTTTTAGCCGAGTGATCGTCTGTGTTCTGTGAACAGCACATTAATATACATATATTTTTAATATTTTGCTACAAAATTGAGTACAATTCTTGGAATTTTGCAAAATCTTGTTGTTTTAGAAACATTGATGCATCCTTGATCTGGCCCATATACTCGTATGGATCTGTAAAAAGAAGCCTAGAGTTCAAATACATTAAAACACATACATACACCCATTTGTTCATATAAATCTGTATACAAACCTTTTTGCACTAAAATTTTTATTTTTATGATGTTGCTATTTGTAATTATGTTTTTATTGTGCACAAACATTTTGTTAAATGATATTATTGAACGCAACCACATTTTAAAATTATAGAAATGCAACAATAGAAATATGAATAATTTAACACTCATATAATTATAATAGATTAAACTATATTAAAAACTAAAATACACTACTAGCGGGAGCAATACAAATTGTGACAGAGAATATACTAATATTGTCACAACAATATTCCAAATTGCCTTTTCTTTGCGTGTATGTTATGGTTTACAGGATAAGTTAAAGAAAGAGGAAAGAAAGGTTTATATGGCTTATATTGAAGGAATGTTTAGTAGAAGGCTGCAGGTATGCAATTGAAAATGAAAAGTTTTCGTTTTAATATTAAAGTTACAGTCGGCTTTTCTACTTGCCGTCTAGAAGTTATAATTATAGCAAGTTGTTATACTTCAGGGTCACCGTTTAGTCGTATGTTGCGCAAAATTGTAATATTTATAAGATAATAAATGAATTAAATAAAAAACAAACAAAAAAACATTTCTTACATGTTTTAGAATACTTTCTATCAAATTACAAATAACTTCCTTTGGAATGCCTACCCAATCATAGCGAATTCGTGGCCAAAGTTCGTCCAAAGTAGTTTGGAGAGATTGGTAAAATAGCAAACTCCTTTTTACGATTGGCCACAAATTCTCAATCGGAATTAGGTCGACACTTTGCGCTGGCCTCTCTATCAACTGGAAATTTTGACCGTTGGGCTTTTCTTTCAAGATTCTGGATGTATGCTTGGAGTCGGTATCCTGCCGAAAAATTACTTCTAGTGCAGGATAGGCTGCTTTTGTCTACAGAAACGTTAAGATTGGCCTGTAAACTATGCAGATAGTCTTCTTTCAATTTTTCGCAGTAGGTACATTGTAGCAGAAAAAGAAAAATCTGCCTTATCGATAAACGGAAGTTATTTGTAGGTTAGGTTAGGTATGCAGGCCGCTGGATTCTCCAGCAAGTACCCGGAAACTCCAGCTCACTTGGGTCCTGTAGGTCGTTATTTGTAATTTGATAGAAAGTGTCCCAAAACGTTTTACGCAACAAAGGATATTGGACTAAATATTAAAACTACCACCATTCTGAAAAGTTTTCAAATGGAGAAAAATTGAGTGCAAGCAAGTTTTTTAATACTTTTAATATTAATTGTTAAGCTATTTTGTAAAGTAAATTAAAAAGAAAAATTAGATATAATTCATAATGTAACGCATGGGCTGAAAACAAAGAAAACACAGTTTTTTGGTTCAAAATTAGCTTTATTCATTTTTGCTCATTTTAGCGCCGCTCTAACATTTCAATACCACTTTTGTAGAACGAGTTATCTTTTGCCTCAAAATAAGCCTTCATTCGTGCGAAATTTCTTACCGGCGGGCTTTTTTTTCAGATCTGCTAACAGCCAGTAGTCGCCGGCAGCCAAATCTGCCAAATACGGTGGATGTGGGAGTGTCAAACAACGCTATATTATATTCACTGTTAATGGTATTTCCTTTCTCAAGATAGTCGATGAATATTGCACCACGCACATTCCAAAATACCAAGGTCATAACTTTTCCAGCCGACTGTGCGCTTTCAGGCGCTTTGGACGAGGTTCACCTGTTGCTGTCCCCTCAGATAACTCACGATCGTTTTGATTCCGGAGTAAAATGATGGATCCATGTTTCATTCATTGCCACATATCGAAGCAAAAGTTCCGGTTTGTTACGTTTAAACGTGGCCAAACACTGCTTAGCATAATCAACACGTTCTATTTTTTGGTCAACAATGATCAAACGCGGCACCCACTTTGAACGAAGCTTTCTCATAGTCTAACGCTCATGCAATATAAAGCCAACACGATCTTTTGATATCTTTACGATGTCAGCTAACTCACGCAACTTCACTTTTCGATAATTCAAAACGATTTTGTACTTTTTTTTATGTTTTCTGGTGTTGCCGCCTCATTTGGACGTCCACTGCGTTCTGCAGCATCGGTGTCTCTACGACCACGTTTGGAATCAGCAAACCAACGTTCTATTGTTGTTTCTGATAGAGCAGAGTCCCCATAACACTTTTCAAGCCATTGCTTGGCTTGAAAGGTTTTTTTTCCCACCAAGAAGCAATGTAAAATTAAAACACGAAATAATTTTTTGTCCATTGTTTTGAAAATAACAAAAAGACCTGGGACTTTTCCGCCCATGTAGTATAAACATGTACCCATTTTTGCACCCCACTGTATGTGCCTTTTTTGCAGTTGAAGTGCTATGTGCAAGTTACATATATATGTACGTGTATATGTGTGTGTGTGTGTAGTTGGTAGAGTTGCATTTTGTAGTAAATTGGTAACAAAGTAATGAAAAGTTTACAATACGAAACTAAATTAAATAGATCAAAATTTATGAGTTTTCTGGCAGCAAATAATATTTATTTGCTATTGTGCAAGTATGTTATTTGATACAAACAAATGTTGGATAGTTTTTATTTGTGAGTAGGTTGTAAAGGGGCATATATTTATTTGCGTAGGTGTTGCCAGCTTGTGGAAAAATGAAATGTTATAAATTATTTAAGGTGAATGGAGAAAATTATAAGCAGAATAGTATTAAAGACAAAACACAACTACGAGGGCTGATTGATATTGAAGCTACCTAAGTAGGAAAAAAAACATTTGTTTTCAAAATCCATTTGTTTCTCAACACAGTCTCCTTTTAGCTCAATACACTTAGTAAGACGACATTCCAATTTGTTAATACCATCTGAATAATATGATTTTGGGAACCCCTCAAAATACGATTATAGAGGGATTCGTAAAACTACAATTTTTCCTGATTTTTAAAAAAATATTTTTCCTATGAAACCACTGTGCTAAATTTTTCTAGGATTTCGAAGGATATATTTTAAAGAGTAATCCATATATTTTTTGAAAACTTTCATTGACTTAAACAACTTAGAATTATTTTAATACGGTTTTTTACATTCATCTTAACAACAGTCAAGGGAAGACAAATTTTCAACCAACTCAATCGTCTTTTCTCCACTTCAGGCTCCTTACTTACAGGTATTTGTTGAAAGATAACAACATGTTGAGGACTTTCATTAGGTTCCCGAAAATCGGCCATGTACGATAACTACAAGGGAACACTAAATGTCCCTACCCGAGATTTTACGCCTAAGCAACAACCAGTACACTTCACTCAAGATGCAGGCACCTTAACCATTATCTGGGAGGGAATAGTTTTGGTCGGCTGTGCAATTGATTTGCACTTACTTAGATGAACTAATAATTCACGATTCGCTCTCCCTGTGGCTTGAGAGACCGAAATTTTTATGAGACTGTCACATAGACTCGGCTGCAATTGAACAGTGACCTTTATCATCGTCAGTGTATGGGTATTGGCAGATTGTGGTTTATTGTAAGCCACAAAAAAAATCTGATCTTGTGGGTTTACTTCACGTTGGCAATGTGTATTGTGGCATCTGCCGTCTAACACGTAATCACCGCCCACATCGTAAGGCACCATGATTCCGTAAGCCCAAAATCCGCACCAAACAGTAACTTTATGTAAATGCATTATTACCTTGTAGGTTGGTTTATTAAAATAGCCGTTTAACCAAATATATGTCACGTGAAATATGAAGTTTTATGACTTTAGCTTGTCCTAATAGTTTGACGTCATTACCCTAATGAAAACAGCAGCGGAGATAGGCGCCTTTAAATTAACATGGCAATCACAAAGGCTACGGATATCTACCCCTGTCAATTATAAGACTACTAATCTTCATGTCTGCCCAACCCTTTCCCCCCGGAGAACAGGTTTTGCATGGCGTATTCCTAACTTGGGCACTCAGTTTTTCGGGGAAAAGAGGAGAAGGGGTCCCTCGTTTGTTGCGGCAAACAAAACTCTAGGAAACCGCATGACTTATGTTGTGTTGGCTTCCGAAACCCTTACCAAGGGTATAAATTGGCAGAACGGTGATCAGCATGGCAACCGGGTAGTTCTGCTTGCAGTTCGACCCGTGCTGATCATGGTTGAGGTGCCTACCTTGGCTGTAACGTTCTGGCTGCGATTGAAACCTAACACGCAGGAAGGGAGTGTTAGTATCCTTGATAATTGTTTGGTGTGTGGCTTTTTTCGGGGACTAACAATCTCCCGAGGATCTGTTGCCTATACAACAAATACCTGTACTGTAAGGAACCAGTGGTGATGGTTGAAGGGTGAGTTGGTTTAAGGGCTGATGCTCTTAGTGGGCTTCAGCCTACCAACTCATTAAGCCCTGTCTTCCATTGATTGCTGGGAAATTGATACAGGTAGGATTAGAAGACCCGAACTCCTCAACGAGAACTTGATCATATGGCTAGAAGCATATGGCATAAATTGCTATCTGTATGAACCTAGTCAGCCACACGGGGGTGCTGGTGAATCGTGAATAGTTCACTCCGTGGAATTGGTCCATCATCAGATTAGACCGTAAAGCCAGGTGCTGATGTAAATCATTTACACAGTTGTCTGCCTAACCTTCCCCGGGGAACAGGTTTTGCCTTCGTGTATTCCAAACCAGGGCATTTTCTTTTTTTATTGTAGCAAATGAAACTCTAGGAAGCCGGATGACTTATGTTGTGCTGGCTGCCGAAACTCTTACCAAGGAAGGAGGAGTTAGTATCCCTGATAACTGTTTGGTGTGTGGCTTTTTTCGGGGGCTAACCACCTCCCGAGTACAGATACCAGTACTGTAAGAAACGAGTGGTGACGGTTGAGTTGGTTTAAGGGCTGATGCTTTTAGTGGGCTTCGGCCTACCAATTCATTAAGGCTTTTGTCCATTTATTGCCGGGAAATTGCATACAGAAGAGATTAGAAGAGCCGAACTTCTCAACAAGAAGTTACTCATATGGCTACAAACATATGGCAAGAATTGCCTGTAAGGAGCCTAGGCCACACGGGTTCGCTGATGAATCGTAAATAATTCACTCCGTGGAATTGATCCATCATCAGTTAAGGCCGTAAAGGCAAGTGCTGCTGTAAATATTTTTCACTACGGCTGCCTGTCCAACCCAAAAACAACTTTTTGAACATGATTTTTTTTGCAAATATAAAATTCAAAAACTTTCTTCCCCCTTTTTTTTTTGTCGTAACTTGGCAACTTGCATGACATAGAGCAACAAATGATGCCTTATTGTAGCAAACCATTTGGAGTGGGCGATTTGGAAATGATTTCTAACTATTAAAATGTGTTTCATGTTTACTAAAGTGCAGATTTTTATTGAATTATAGAAAAAAGTTCTCTTTTTGTGCAGTCGATTTTATAAACGAATAAATCATTCTGCAGAGAAGCCACTTAAAACTTATTACAATGTTGATGATAGTGCAATAATGACGATGATGATTGCAATACTGCCCATCAATATTCAAACATTTATGCACATACATACACACATACATACATATAAATTCAATAATATTTAATGAGAGCAAAAAACGTGCATCAGTTTCATTAAGATAAAACTTTTTCATTTGGTTGGGTTTGCTTGCAGATGATTTTTTTTTTTTTTTTGTTTTTAGTTTTGGTTAGTTAGTGGACTTCATTTGTTTTTTGTTTTTTTTTTTAATTTTCATATCGAAACCAATGATTAGCCCCAGAGCTACTGTCTTGCGCATTGAGAAGTGAAGAAACGTCATCGGGAAAGTGTAGTGGGAACATTAAACAACAGCACCATCTCACCACCAACAGAACTTTAACAGCAAACACAATAAAAAAAGGAGAAAAAGAATAAAATGCATAAGAAAAAGAACAACAAGCAACTGTAAAGTGCGAAAACTCGTAAATTTTCAATTAATTTTGATGAATCGCTTAGCGATAAGATCGTTGCCAAACTAAACCAAATAAAAACTACTCAATGGCAACGACCACTTTTTGCTTGTGCCCTTTTTGCCTGGATGGATGGCACTACCGCTGTCTCAACGTCTGTGCAAGTGTTTAAAAGTGTGAATGTGTGTGTGTTGGCTTTTTGCATTTCAGCCCAAAACTACAACAATCAGGAAAAGTGCAACAAACACTCCTTCCTCTGCTGTACAGTGCACTACAACAAAAAGTACTAAAAAGTATTCTTAAGAAATGAAACAACAAGACCAGCGTAAAAAAATGAAACAGTTGAGCGTTTAAAATATTCATTACAAAATCCCTTACGTAAATTAAAAGCTAAAAAAGAAAAATTAACTGACCACGGACAGACGCACTTATGAACTATGTATCTTGAAGAATGCTTCCTCGGCTTTGCCATGCAGTACATACTCGTACTTACGTATGTATGTATGTGTGTGTGTACGAGTACATACATATTTATTTGTACTTGTTTTGCTCGCCCTGTTGTTGAATGTTTTGTGTGAAGGTGTAGTGAAAGCATAACCTCGTTTGCCGCACCTTCAAAAGCTTTTGCCAACTGCAACAACAATTGCCGGGCTATTACGTTGTTGTTGCTGCTGTTATTGTTAACATAAAGCAACAACAATAGGAACAAAATACAAACAAAAACAAACTGATCTTTTGCAAATGATTAATATGTTTATTGAGTTTGGGTTTCCTTTGAACAACTCCACAATCAAAAAATAATTGTCTACTTTTTTGTTCACAGCCAACAGTTGAGGCCAAGAAAATAGCAGCTTCAGATTCTCCGAACGATTCACATAAATGGCTGACTTTCCGCTGGCGGCTAACTTCGGTGAGAATAATTGTTTATTCACAAATATATAAAGGGTATATATAAGTTTGTGATTCCGTTTGTAATTTTTACAATTTTCATTTGCCTCCCACTAAAGTATATACAGGGTGGCGCAAAAATAACCTTTCGATGTTTTTTGGCTGTAATTTAAAAATAAAAAAAATTAAAAACTTTGATTCTTCTTATGGATTATTTTTATTTGGTCTTTTAATTTTTATACCCTTCACAAAAATGTAAAGGGTATTTATAAGTTTGTGATTCCGTTTGTAATTTCTACAGTTTTTTTTTGCGACCCTATAAAGTATATATATTCTGAATCAGCATTAATGGAAAAGTCGATTAAACGATGTCCGTCTGTCCGTCTGTCCGCTGTTGAAATACCGTTTCTGAGAAAACCATTAGACTTAGAAACTTTTTTCTTTCACCATTCTTTTACCCCATCGATTCATGGGTTTGCTATTGAAATTCAGTAATATCGGTCCACGTATAGCTGAGATATATTCAAAATTCCGAAAAAAGCCATTTTTTTTGCAGTTTTGTATGAAAATTTTTGAAAACAAAAGTTGTTCGTTTTGCTTCAAACTTCACACACTTATTAAGCATGGTGACTAAAAGACAAAAAATTTTTTTTTCAGATATCGGTCCACCCGAGATATAGCCCAAATCGGATTTTAATGAAAATGACGCATAGGCGAAGCTAAATAACTTTTTTTTGCTCAAAAGCAGTTCTGGTAATACAATTAAGTTACATAAATATGGAAAATGAGAATTTCCGATATCGGTCCATATATACCCGAGATATAGCCCAAACCGGGTTTTTCATTAAAATGTCGCGTAAGCGAACTTAAACAACTTTTTTGTGCTCAAAAGCAGTTCTGGTAATGAAATTAGGTTACATAAATATGAAAAAAGAAAATTTTCGATGTCGGTCCATATATACCCGAGATATAGCCCAAATCGGGTTTTTCATGAAAATGTCGCGTAAGCGAACTTAAACAACGTTTTTGTGCTCAAAAGCAGTTCTGGTAATAAAATTAGGTTACATAAATATGGAAAATGAGAATTTCCGATATCGGTCCATATATACCCGAGATATAGCGCAAACCGGGTTTTTCATGAAAATGTCGCGTAAGCGAACTTAAACAACTTTTTTGTGCTCAAAAGCAGTTCTGGTAATGAAATTAGGTTACATAAATATGAAAAATGAAAATTTTCGATGTCGGTCCATATATACCCGAGATATAGCCCAAATCGGGTTTTTCATATAATTGTCGCGTAAGCGAACTTAAACAACTTTTTTGTGCTCAAAAGCAGTTCTGGTAATGAAATTAGGTTACATAAATATGAAAAATGAAAATTTTCGATGTCGGTCCATATATACCCGAGATATAGCCCAAACCGGGTTTTTCATGAAAATGTCGCGTAAGCGAACTTAAACAACTTTTTTGTTCTCAAAAGCAGTTCTGGTAATGAAATTAGGTTACATAAATATGAAAAATGAAAATTTTCGATGTCGGTCCATATATACCCGAGATATAGCCCAAATCGGGTTTTCCATGAAAATGTCGCGTAAGCGAACTTAAACAACGTTTTTGTGCTCAAAAGCAGTTCTGGTAATGAAATTAGGTTACATAAATATGAAAAATGAAAATTTCCAATATCGGTCCATATATACCCGAGATATAGCCTAGAACGGGTTTTTCATGAAAATGCCGCGTCACCGAAATTAAACAACTTTTTTTGCTTAAAAGCAGTTCTGGTAATAAAATAAGGTTATATAAATATGAAAAATGAAAATTTCCGATATCGGTCCATATATACCGCAGATATAGCCTGGAACGTGGTTTTCATGAAAATGCCGCGTAAGCGAACTTAAACAACTTTTTTTGCTTAAAAGCAGTTCTGGTAATCAAATAAGGTTATATAAGTATGGAAAATGAAAATTTCCGATATCGGTCCATATATACCCGAGATATAGCCCAAACCGTGTTTTTCATGAAAATGCCGCGTAAGCGAACTTAAACAATTTTTTCGCCTTAAAGCAGTTCTGGTAATAAAATAAGGTGATATAAATATGGAAAATGAAAGTTTTCGATATCGGTCCATATATACCCGAGATATAGCCTAAACCGGGTTTTTCATGAAAATGTCGCGTAAGTGAACTTAACAATTTTTTTTTGCTTAAAAACAGTTCTGGTAATAAGATAAGGTTATATAAATATGGAAGATAAAAATTTCCGATATCGGTCCATATATACCCGATATATAGCCCAAATCGGTTTTTTCATGAATATGTCGCAAAAGCGAACTTAAACAACTTTTTTTTGCTCAAAAGCAGTTCTGGTAATGAAATTAGGTTACATAAATATGAAAAATTAAAATTTCCGATATCAGTCCATATATACCCGAGATATAGCCCAAACCGTGTTTTTCATGAAAATGCCGCGTAAGCGAACTTAAACAATTTTTTCGCCTTAAAGCAGTTCTGGTAATAAAATAAGGTGATATAAATATGGAAAATGAAAGTTTTCGATATCGGTCCATATATACCCGAGATATAGCCTAAACCGGGTTTTTCATGAATACGCGGCGTAAGCGAACTAAAACAGCTTTTTTTGCTTAAAAGCAGTTCTAATAGCAAAATAAGGTTATATAAGTATGGAAAATGAAAATTTCCGATATCGGTCCATTTATACCCGAGATATAGCCCAAACCGGGTTTTTCATGAAAATGTCGCGTAAGCGAACTTAAACAACAATTTTTTTTTTGCTTAAAAACAGTTCTGGTAATAAGATGAGGTTATATAAATGTGGAAGATAAAAATTTCCGATATCGGTCCATATATACCCGAGATATAGCCTAGACCAGGGTTTTCATGAAAATGCCGCGTAAGCGAACTTAAACAGCTTTTTTGTGCTCAAAAGCAGTTCTGGTAATGAAATTAGGTTACCTAAATACGGAAAATGAAAATTTCCGATATCGGTCCATATGTACCCGTGATATAGCCCAAATCGGGTTTTCCATGAAAATGTCGCGTAAGCGAACTTAAGCAATTTGTTGTGCTCAAAAGCAGTTCTGGTAATGAAATAAGGTTATATAAATATGGAAAATTAAAATTTTCGATATCGGTCCATATATACCCGAGATATAGCCTGAACCGATTTTTTCATTAAAAAATTTTTTTTTTTTTTTTTTTTGCTGAAAAGCAATTCTTGTTTTAAAAGAAGGTTACTAAAATACAGAAAATAAAAAATTCCGATATCGGTTCATACATAACCGAGCATATTCAGGCCAAATTTTTAATATACTATACATATTCATGACTATCGTGAAGGGTATTTTAGATTCGGCCCAGCCGAATATACTACACTCTTACTTGTTTTACATCAACTCGAGATTATGATGTCATGTAAATGGCCGCCGCCACAGTTGATAGCATTTTCCATCACATTGGCCAAAACTTCCGGCGATAGGTCGGTCCTCACACTCTTGACGGATATTGCCTTTAAGAGCTGCAAGAGTCTGAGGCTTGTGGACATAAACCCGCGATAAAACATTGACTGCCTGGGAAATTGTATACGGGAGGAATTCGAAGGCCCGAGCTCCTCAGCAAAGTATATGGCTACATATGGACAATAGTCCACCCGGATAAGGCCGACATGTAATGATCTCAATCAATTTCAATTTCCACATTCACCACACAATAATGTTTTGATCCCATTTAGGGATGAAACGATCCGAGTAAATACAAGTAAATACTCGATACTTTTCTTTCGATACCAAGTACTTTTGGTATCGATGCTTTACTACCGAGTACCAAGTAGGTATCGGTAAAAAATACTCGGTATCGGTTAGAAATACTATTTCTATATTATGCTAGAACACACGGAAATAATTTTTAGACCGTACAATTTTTGTTCTTTTTATCACAAACGAGACTAATTTATCTGTCGTAACATGTATACTTATACACAGCATTTTGTGTGTTTTAGTGTTTTTGTGTTCATTTGATTGCTTGGCCTGTGTTTCTACTGGTTTTGTGCTGCTTCTGCAGGTATAAAGCGGGTTGAAAAAATTATGCCGACAAAATATCACTACCTTCATCCCGTTCGCCAACATGCTGTCAGAACAATTTTTCTCGTGTGTGATTGCACATTGACAAGCCAAAAACTGAGTTACACGCCATTTCTACCATAATTTTATTTGTTTTCAAAGTTTTTATAAAATAAATCCGTGCATCCAAATGCTAAAACAAATAGTCAGTGACTAAAGTCATTCGACTTTGTCACTAAAAGGTTTTCAGGCCAGAACTATAAGATAGAATTCCAGATTTTTAAAAATCTTCACTTCCGTGATCCTAATTAAGACACTTCAATTTCAGCTAGTGGATCAAAAGATGAAGTCCGTGACACAGGTTTTGTAAATCGATCGATACAAGTATGTATCGATGCTTATTCTTCGATACCGAGTGGGTATCGATACTTTGCCATCGATACCATATCGGGTATAAGTATCGATACCCTAGTGGTATCGTTTCGTCCCTAATCCCATTTAAAAATGCAAAAACAGAAGAAATCATCACAAATCAGATTGGATTTGCAACAGAAAGAGAACATTTTGAGAAAACTTGATGATCAGGGTACACACGGAAAGCGATTTATTATTATTAGTTGTGGTTGTGGCTCAAACTGGCCCCTTGTTCTCCAACCATTGTTGAGCAATGCTTTCCCTTACCCCCTCACAGGCAATCGCTTTATTCAACCCTCACGGGCTAAATACGTCAAAAATGCAGCCTCACTCCATCAATAAATGTGATAGCACGGCCTGTTGGACTCAACGTAAAAGTTTGTAGCAGCCCGTATCTCCTGCGTCACAACTCGCTTTGTGTCACGCTTAAAGATGCCATGGCAGTAAATCCCTAAAGACAGGTCTCCAGTTTCGTAACTTCCCCCCTCCCCCCAACCGCTACGATCACCCGCCACGGTTATGCTACGGTCTGTCCAAATGTTAAGAGCCTTATGGTCCATCCTGTATAAGCATGTTAAAAAGCGACAAAAACCAACCACAAATCGTCAACGTTATCCCCCCTCCCACCGACCGCTACCATCACCCGCTCACGCTTATGCTACGGTCTGTTTAAATGTTAAGCGTCTTATGGTCAGTCCTTTATAAGAATTTTAAAAAACGTCAAAAACCGACACAGATCATCAACGTTGTCCCTCCTCCCCCGTCCGCTATGACCACCCGCCCACGCTTCTGCTACGGTCTGTTTAAATGTTACGAGTCTTATGGTCACTCCTGTGTAAGAATGTTAAAAAACGTCAAAAACCGACCACAGATCGTCAACATTATCCCCCCTCCCCCGGTCCGTTATAATCTCCCGCTCACGCTTATGCTACGGTCTGTTTAAATGCTAACAGTTTTATGGTCCATCCTGTATAAGCTAGTTAAAAAGCGCCAAAACCTGACCACAGATCGTCAACGTTATCTCCCCTCCCCCCGTTCGCCATGATCACCCGATCACGCTTATGCTACGGTCTGTTTAAATTTTAAGAGTCTTATGGTCACTCCTGTATAAGCATTTTAAAAAACGTCAAAAACCGACCACAGATCGTCAACGTTATCCCCCCTCCCCCGTCCGCTATGATCTCCCGCCCACGGTTATGCTACGGTCTGTTTAAATGTTAAGCGTCTTATGATCACTCCTGTATAAGCATGTTAAAAAACGTTAAAAACCGACCACAGATCGTCAACGTTATCCCCCCTCCCCCCGTCCGTTATAATCTCCCGCCCACGGTTATGCTACGGTCTGTTCAAATGTTAAGAGCCTTATGATCCATCCTGTATAAGCATGTTAAAAAGCGACAAAAACCAACCACAAATCGTCAACGTTATCCCCCCTCCCCCCTCCCACCGACCGCTACGCTTATGCTACGGTCTGTTTGAATGTTAAGCGTTCACCCTTTATAAGCGTGTTAAGACTCGTCAAAAACAGACCATAAGTTGTCCACATTTTTCAGCACCCAAAGTCGTCCAAATAACGACAAATTGTCCAATATGGTAACCTCGGCTGGGCTTGTGAATTCGGCCAGTACGAATGTGTCTGCTAATTTTGGGATCATCTCTATTTTCTTTATTTGTTTTCAATTCAACAATCAGTGACGACCCTTTTTCGCCTCAATATAAATATTTATTTTTCTTCTGTTTATTATTTTTCTGTTTTTGTGCTTTTTTTTTTATTTATTTTTTTGTTAATTCAGATTTAAGTTTTTTCTCTCATCTTGCATTGTTATTATAGATTTTTTTCTTTTATAGAGAATATGTGTTGTTGTTGTTATTGTTGGCTGCTGTTGTTTTTCGCTTTTATAGTTAAGCGTTAAAAATGTTAAAATTTTAATTGAATACATTCCATTTTATTAAGCAAAAATTGCATGTGAGAATTTCAATGTTATTTTTGTTTTCTGCATTTTGTTTTTGTTTTGTTTTTGTTTTGTGCAACAAATGGAAAAAACTGCAGTTTTGCAAAGATTTATAATTTTTGCATTTGTTTGTCTCGCAGCCACAAAAAAGCAGAGTAAACACCTCTTTTTTTATAATAAAAAAATGCAAAAAGAAGAGTATAAAATTTATACTCTTCTTTTTGCATTTTCAGTTGTTATTTTTTTTTTTTATTTCAGTTTGTAGGTTTGTGGTTTTTTCTTTTATATATTTGTTTTTTTTTTTTTTTTGTTGAACAACAGCGAATTCTAGGCTTTAACCACAAAAGACCTTAAAGTTGCCAAACCAAAAAAAAAAAGAAAAAAGTTTTCAAATTCTCTAAATAACAGAAAAAACGAAACAACTGAAAAACCTAAAAAAAATTTTTAAGAAATTTAACAATAGAACAGAAAAATCGGCGGTTTTCAAGTTCTTTGTAAAATTAATTCTTACATTTTGGCATTAAAATTGTTTTTTTTTTGTCTCTGTTCTTGCAACATTGTTCAACCCCTCTTCCGCTTAAGGGTTTTTAATAGTTGGCAAAGCTGTTTTTTTTCATTTTCTTAAATTTGTTGCTTCTTTTTTTCCATTTACGAGTAGTATTTGTAGAATTTCCAATACTCTGAAGCGCTGGCTACTTCAGGAAAAATAAGCAAATGAAACGTTTAAGTCCAGAATCAATAGTTGTTAATGGTTGTTGTTGTGTAAGCAGAACAATTGTCGGAAAATGCAATAAGTTTCAAAAGAGTTACTGAACTGTGGCAAGATTTAAACATTTTTGCCGATCGTTAAATTGATGGAAAACTTTACGCAGCTGAAGTTTTATGAGCTTTTGTTTTATTAATATAAAAATTATTATTTTTGATATTTAATTATTTGATCATGTTTAAGTAAATATTTCTTATTATTGCAGCTAAAGATCGTTTTATTTTTTATAAAAAATTCAACAGTATTTATTTTCAATATTTCGATAACAATTTGTTATCATCGTCAGGAAAATTAATATCAAGGCGAATTCATAACAGGTGAAATTGACAGCGCAGCTGATAACTTTTTTTAAATTTTTATCTGTTTCAGATGTCAATGGCATAATTAAAACATAATTTTGGAAAAAAATTTTTTAAATTATGTATTCTATCTTGATCGCCAGATATCACTCAGAATCCTCCGTAACCTGGCCGACCATTTTCATCCTTTCAAGCTCTATGATCTGAGACTTTACGTTTCACGAGAAAATTAAAAGTTTCACATTATAAGTAAGTTTTTCTTTTATTGTAATTTTTTTATGGAAATTTGAATAAAAAGTTTCAAAACAATTTTTTAATTTATGTATTGCATCTTGAGTGCCAGCTATTATTTTGAATCCTCCCCAATCTTGCTGGCCATTTTCACCTTTTCAAGCTCTATAATCTGTGACTTTAATTTTCGTGAAATAACAAACGTTTCACCAAATAATTAAATGTTTGTCTTTTATTGTAAATTTTTTTAATATATTTTTTTTTTAAATTCCTTTTTGTGTTTATATTTTTTCTTGACATTTGAAAAAGATTTATTTTTTTGTAGAGTTGTATTTATTTCTCTTGCATTTACCTGGTATGAATTCGCCTTGATTAATATGTTATTAAAAAATTTTCAATTTGAAAAATTATTGTCAAAAAATTCCTATATACAAAAAAATCCCATACACCTAGAAAAACTATTAATTCTAATTTAAAAATTAAAAAAATATCTATTTAATTTACTGGCAGAAAATTTTTGGGTTATTAAAAAATTCAAAAAAAAGGAAATAATATTAATAACAATAATAACAAACATAAAAACCAAAATAACCTAATTCTGCAACCAGCACATGTTCTGCAACATGTTGTATCACAACTAGCGAAACAAATGTTGTTTACAGAATAAAGCCTAGTATTGAGATTGAATATGCGAAAATTTTTCAGCAACATTACTTATTTCGTACGAAAAAACTAAGATGTACTCAGTGTTGTCTATTTTTTCCCTTATTTATGTTTCTTTTTTATTTTAAGTATACATGTATGTATTTCGGGCGAAAAGCTTTGCTTATATTATTTCGCAGCTGAAAAAAACAAATAGTCTCAGAAATTTCAAATTTAAACATGTTGCAGATACATATTGTGTGTTTTTGGCTTTAAAAACTTAGTACTACATTTCTAAACTTATTTTGCAGATATTTCATACCAAAGCCTAGTATTGAGATTGAATATGCGAAAATTTTTGAGCAACATTACTTATTTCGTACGAAAAAATTAAGATGTACTCAGTGTTGTCTATTTTTTCTCTTATTTATGTTTCTTTTTTAAAGGTAAGTACTCTGTTCAAATATGCGAAAAATGGTGAGCAACATTAATAATCTCACTCGAAAAATATGACATTTAAAATATGGTGCCTATTTCGCGTTTTAGGCAAATTTCAAGGTTTTCTTGGTTTTAGGTATACCATATTGTTCAGCTGTTGTTTGAAATTTCGCGCGAAATAAGTACCACTCATATTATTTCACAATTACAACACAATGTTGCCAGAAACATTTCATAAGTTTTTCACAAATTGAACAGAGTACTACTTCAGCAACATTATTTCATAGATATTTCACACAAGTTTTTTTTATATAGCGTTTTGACAGCATTTCGCACGAAATGACGAACACAGTACTTAGCTTAATTTTAAGTATACATGTATGTACTTCGTGTGAGAAAAGCTTTGCTTATGTTATTTCGTTATATTTATGAAAAAACAAATAGTCCCAGAAACAATTTTAAATATAAACATGTTGCAGATACATTTTGTGTGTTTTTCGCCTTACTTAGTGTCCACACGTGCGATAATATCTGAGATGACTAGCTAAAACTAAAAGGTTTTAATTTTATAATGATCCAGTTGATTTGTTGAAAATTATTTACACGGTAACACTGTTTGTTTGTTTGACATTTGATTGCACGGAAGTGCCAAAAAATCACTCGCATGCAAATTTAGCGAGTAGTAGTAGTAAAAAAATGTGAGTGTATTGAGTTTTTCGAATTCTTACTCGTGTGTCTAACCTAGTGTCTACAACTGCGATTAACTCTGACTTAATAATATCTGAGAAAACGTCGGCAGAATGAGAGAGCGAATTTCTCTATGTCCATCTTCATATCCCAGCAGTCCACAAGTTATTACAATTTGCAAAGCATCCTATTGTAAGCGATTGTGTCAACAGAAAAAATCAAAATAAACATTTTAAGCACAACAAACACTTAGCATCCCATTCAGAGAGGTCTTTTTCTACTCATATTGTTAAATTAAATGTAAATAAGAAACAAAGAAGAAAAGAAATGCTAATAATATAGTTTTGAACTTATCCAATCTTCGCTTACAACGTATACAGTGTTGGATGGATCTTATGGCCTAGGCCATCGCTGTGTAAATGTAAGTAGGAATTGTATACAGACTTCGGATGGGTCTCGCTTACATTCTCAATGGTCTTAGATCGAAGATGTATGTGACAAAAATTTCACTGGGATCTAACCAGGAGTATACGTATTGTTGTTAATCTTATAAGAATCCATAGTTCATTGAAAGCCGAGAGGAAAACACATCTTGGCGATCAATAGAATATTGTATAAATTTTGTATATGTGCACATTTTTTACAAAATCAATTGCTTAAAGTATATATAATAATATTTATTTAATACGTAAAAACAAATTATTTTCCATTTAAAAGGGTTTTTTTAACGATAGTCTGCAAAACTAATAATCGGTAAAATTGCAATGGCATCTTTTTGTAAACAAACACATACACATCCGCTTTTTTGACAGCTCTTATTATAAGATCGTTGCCATAAGATTTCTCATAAGAAGGCTCTCATAAAAATTATTATAAGACTGCGATAACACTGATTTGAAGTCTACACGTAACAAAATTCTCTCTGCGATTGAATTTGACGTTCTCATCTCAGATATTATCGCAGGAGTGGACACTAAGTAAACACTGGGTAAGATAATATGATAATAATTGTATTTTCGTGAATTGTGAACACTCCGTGGGGCATATGTGTGCCGTCAGTATTGAAAGGGTTAAAATAGAATTGAGGTGGATTAGCAATTTCTGGCAATCTTTATAGACAATTTTAAATAGGTATTACCACCCTAACATTGTATTTGGCTCATTCATATCTACTTACCAGAAGTGGTGACATAAAAATTCAAATAATTTAACCCAAATAATTACATATTCACCAAAAAACTAAAATAAATAAAGAAAATAAAAATTAAAGGAGTCCACCGCCAAAAGTTGTTTCTTTTTTTTCTTTTGCGTGATCAACAGACCAGATCAGACCACACCAACATTGTGTATAACGTTATATGCGTGGAAAAAAACCCCCGTGATGTTTCTTTTTCTACTCGTAAACTGTGTAAAATGATGGTCAACTTGAATATGATAAACTTGGCACAAAAACTATTATTAACTGGTTTTGCGGAAGAAACAATGCGAGCATGTTTTTGTGGCGTTTTAAAACTTGATTGATAAGTTGTTGATTGTTTTATCAAACGATACATGATGATGATTGGCCAGTCTGTGGCCACCCAGGGTGATGTCTTAGAAGACAGGTAACAAAATTGTTTGATTTGGCTGATTTTTTCTGTTGTGGTTTGTACTAAAAAATAAATATATTGTAGAATAAGCACGCATGTCTGATTGAAAAGAATTGGCAGAAGCTACTCTTTTAAAAAAGTTTTCCTTTTTGTTTTGGCCTTGTAGATAATGTTTGTAATATAGAAAAAAAAACCGTAACAAAAATTTAAACTTGCTGCTAAAAAAAGTTGATAATAAATCGTTCTAATTTACGTGTTTATTACATATATATTTTTTTATATAAAGCGGTTCTTAGATGGTCATACTTGATATATGAGAATGTTAAGTCATCATATGCCGGCCATACACTATACAAGCTCAGTGCTCAAATCTAGCGCTGTGGGTTTGTGTAGTGTATGGGGATGTTTGCGCAAACGTAATCAGCGCAGTGGACTAAGCAAAAATCAAAATGATTTTGATATATAGACAAGTTTTAAAAACTGTGTAATGAACTTGTGTAGTGTGTATTGATGATGTTCAGTGGTATGTCGTTTTTTAAAGTGAAAACTATAAAAAATGCGTATAGCACGAACAAAATCTGTGCGGAATCCCTTGAATTATGTATATGTATATACATATCGTTGGTCTCATTTAGAAAGGCCCTAACAAAAATAAATGCAATTTTACAGGAGAATTAAAAATCGTAATGGAAACTATATAAACAGGTACATCTAAAAGTAACTTGTTCTGCTCAATTGCTTGTAAGAACGATATGTATGTAATTATATATATAATTAAATCTTTGTGACACTGTGTACTTGTGTGAAACGTAGTAGAATCCCTAAAAGAGCTCAATTCATGGAAAATGCGTGTTAGGGCGTTTCTACGTGAGACTAACGATATAAAGAGCCAACAACACTATAGCGCATAAAAAGTAGAGTCCAAAGCAATAGACTCTTGAAAAATTAAGCATAAGGAAAATGAATTGTAAAACTAAAAGAAACATTTTTACACCATAAGCGTTTCCCCGGGGAACAGGTTCTTTCCTTGGCCTAGTCCAAACTACGGCACTCTGTTTTCTGGAGCATAAAGGCGAAAGAGTCGCTAGTTAGTTGTAGCAAAAAAAAAAAAAAAAACTCTAGGAAGCCGCAAGACTTATGTTGTGTTGGACCTCCGAAACCCAAACCAAGGGTTAAAATTGGCAGAACTGTGATCAGCAAGGCCCTCGGAAGATTCTTCCTTGGCTGTAACGTTTTGCCTGAGAGTCAAACCTAAAATCGCAGGAAGGGGAATTAGTTTCCCTGATGACTGTGGTTCTTGCCGGTTTTCTGGGGCTAACAACCCCCCGAGGTGCTGTTGTCTTGCAACAGATTACCGTAAGGTAAGGAACCAGGAGTGATGGTTGGAAGGCTGAGATGGTTAAGGGCTGATGTTCATTATGGGCTTTAGCCTATTAACTCATTGAGCCTTGTCTTCCATTGACTATTGGGAAATTGCATAGAAGACGTGAACTCTTAAGCAAGGGGTTTATCTACTGGGCTACAAAATTATAGCAAAAAGTTGCGACCTGCGTGAGCCTAGTAAGCCACACGGGGGCGATGCTGAATAGTTCACCTCGTGAAGTTGTTCCATCATCAGATTAGGCCGTCATGGCAGGTGCTGATGTGAACCAATTTTGATAACAGCTTAAGCGGTGTTTTCTTCCATTTTTTCTTTTCTTTGGCTTTATAGCCGCAGCAAGCAATACGATAGCGCAGTATTTATACATGTTGATTTGTTCATTTGTTTTTTCAAGGCAACAATTATATGAGGTAAGGTCCTTGCTGCCGCCTAAACTTTTTTTTAGCTTAGCTAAAGAAAATTAGAGTCGCACAAATTACTTTGTGACCGCCAATATGGAGTTCGCAATGGACGTTCTACTGGCGACCTTATTGCACATCTCTAACAGAAATAGTGCCACTCAATCTATCATTTCGTAGAAGGTAAGGTGGTGCCTCTGGATATTTCCAAAGCGTTCGACAGAGTGCGGTATGGTGCGCTACTGGCAAAACTTACTGCTTTTGGTGTCGGTGATGACATTTCTTGGCTTATATCGAACTTTCTCAGAGTTCGATCTATACGAGTTGTTATAGATGGAGTCTTATCAAACGAGTTCAAGATTAATTCATGGCTACCGCAAGGCTCCGTTCGTTCTATATCTTATTTTTCTTAACTATCTTCTATTTCAAACTTCAAATCCACTCTTACGTGGATGACAGCAACATTTACCACTCATACTCTTTTAGTTATAGGCCCAGCCTATCAGAGATTGCTGCCAAGAGCCTAAATATGAATGATTCACTGAATAGTGATCTTCCATTAATCTCCGAATGGAGTCGTAAAAACAGGGTCGCCTTTAACGCTCGTAAGATCCAATGTTGTTTATCAACACACAAACCAAGGACCGCAAATGCTGCTTCATCTGTACTCATGGATGGTATAAATATTGAGGACTCGGATGCTCCTGGTGTTCTTGAAATGAAGATACAGTGTGATGTTCGCTGGACTGAACACATTTCTCACGTCTCTAAAGAAGCATTCAAGTGCCTCGGTGCAACGGTGTAAGATGTACTTCACTCCATCCGACCTCCTTGCTATTTATACCACCTACATTCGGCAGAAAACGGAATACAACTGTAAATTGTGGGCCGGTGCCTCAAAGTCTATTTTAGGGTTACTCGACGGTGACCGTAGGGTATCCAAAACTGAGTTTATACGCACTTTAGGTGCGACCGTGAAACAGCTAGCTGTCCCCTCAGGCTCTCTCCCTTCTATAATTAAAAAATCACAGCAACTATTTATAAAAGTTTTCTATTTTAATAAAGAAATAAAGAAATTCACTGGAATGCCTGTTTAAATTAATTTTTTTCTCTCTTCGTCTAGGTCTGACTTATGTAATATCGCTGTAGAAACTGTGCTTTTCAAAATAATACCAAAGAACCAGTCATCTTCCTTAGTTGTAAGTCACTTTTGAGGGTGTTCGACTGCTTTATTCCATTATTTTTTTAATCATTTTTCAATTCAAACGGTATCGCTTGGCCGTTTTGACTGGCAGGTTTTTACTTTTATAGCCAACATTTATTAGAAAACTTAAACACATAATTAAAATGGCTTGTTTGCTTGTTGGTCTATTTGGTAATTTGGCTTACTTGGCAATATGATTTACTCGCTGTTTATTTATTCCTTTTTAAAACTTCCAGCTATTTTCTAGTTTTGTTTCAATATTTGTGTGAAAGAATTCTTCTGTTTCAGCGGTGTAAACTCTAAACTACTTAAAATTTACCAACCAGCCAAGCCACCAATCGTAGAAGATGGCTGACTGTTTGATGGACTGACTGGCTGGCTGACTGACGGACGGACTGTATTGTATGTGTTATTGTTGCAACAACTTAAAACTGAACATTGTTGTAATAAGACATCGTTCATCAAGAAGAAGGAACAGCAACTGAAAAAGGTTGTTGGCTGGCATAAAATGGCAGCGGCAGTGGAAGTCGTAGTGGCAGTGGCAGTGACAGTGGCAGCGGTAGCAAGTAAATGGCTTGGCACTACCAACTTCTTCTACAAGTTGTCTTAATTAATTACTTGCCAAAGTGCAGAACGTGGTTGTTTTCCTTAAGTGTTTTACGCACATTACACACTGTCTAATTAGTTCAACTCTGCTTGTGTTTAGCTTCGCTTTTTCTTGCTGATGTTTTCAAAATCTCGTTAATAGTTTTTCATTTATGTTACTTTTTTTTTCTTCTTTAATACAGGGTGGTGTAAACTGAATCACCTTATCGTAAGATGTAATAAGTTTGCAAATGGCGTTTTACGTCAATCATATTTGAGATTTGGGCACTAGGCAGCTGCAGAATACAAACAGAGAATTAATGGAGCGCTATACTCTGTAAGAACGTGATTTAATTATGTCGGACGATTTGGTGTCGAAAATCATTATTAGGGATGAAGTGAATTTTTATTCAAACGATTACGTAACATCCAGTCAAGGCTACTGAGTAGTGCAGAGTTCACGCGGGGTCACTGACAAAACCGTAGTTTTTCATGACGCCTTCGACAGTACAGTTAATGTTATTGCCGAACGCAACATGATAAGCAGCTTGTTACTGCCGGAATCGAGTCCCCCCGGGGAACACGTTTTGCCTTGGCGTATTCGAAACCAGGGCATTCTATTTTTCGGGTAAAAAGGAGAAGGAGTCCCGCATTTGCTGTGGCAAACAAAACTCTAGGAAGCCGCCTGAGTTATGTTGTGTTGGCTTCCGAAACCCTTACCAAGGGTGTAAATTGGCAGATTGGAATCAGCATGTCCCCGGGTGGTTCTGCTTGCAGTTCAACCCTAGCTGATCATGGTTGAGTTGCCTACCTCATCTGGCTGTGGTTGAAACCTAAAACGCAAGAAGTGCGTGTTAGTATCCTTTTTTGTCATTCATTTATTTATTGAAACTTCAAAATATGAACTAACAATAAATATTCAAATCTTAATACTAAATATAAAAGTTATTTAAGTCCAGCCACTGCTAGACAAAAAAGTTTTATTTTGGTAAAATCACCTATTTAACGTTCTGATGGTGGCAAGGGTATCCCTTCTTCTCAACAAAGAGTAGCTGCCAAAGTTAGTATCCTTGATAATTACTTCGTGTGTGGCTTCTTTCGGGGACTCCCGAAGGTCGGTTGCCTTTACAACAGCTAACTGTACTGTAAGGAATCAGTAGTGATTATTAGTGGATGAGTTTCTTTAAGGGCTGATGCTGCTAGTGGGCTTCGGTCTACCAACTCATTAAGCCTTGTCTTCCATTGATTGCTGGGAAATTGCATACAGCAGGCATTAGAAGGCCCGAACTCCTCAACAAGAGGTTGCTCATATGGCCACAGACATATGGCAAAAAACCTGTGTAAGCCTAGTCAGCCATGTGGAGGCGCTGGTGAATCGTAAATAATTCACCCCGTGGAACTGGTTGACCATCAAATAAGCCCGCCAGGCAGGTGCTGAAGTAAATCTTTTTGACAACATATCGCCTATAGCTCATCCATTTGTGATCTATTGCTCAGTGAAGTGCACAACGCATTACAGAGAGAAATCGTTCTTCAGCTGTACGGTTCGTCTGTGGAACAAGTTGCCTGCAGACGTGTTTTCTGTCACATATAATGTTGGGAAATTCAAATGAAATACCCACAAACTCTACTCCCTGCTTGCTCTTCTACATAACCTATTTTTCTAGCTCTGGTATAACGCACTACATATGTAGGCGTCATCCGCTAAGTACTGATCCAAGATAAAAAAGAGCTCGGGCCTTCTAATCCCTCTTGTATGCAATTTGCCAGACATACAAAGGAAGATAAGACTTAATGAATTGGCGGCCGAATTGCATTAAGAAAATCAGCTCTTAATCAACACACTCGGCTTACCATCACTACTGGTTCCTTACATTACAGGCTCTTCGGAGGTGATGAGCCCCCGAAAAATTGCACTGCGCCTTAATCAACACGTTCAAACTACAGCCAGCACGTTTCAGCCAACGTATACAATTTAGCCATGATCAGCGCCAAGATGGTATGCAAGCAGAAACTCCTGACCCTCCCGAGGGTTTTGCCAATCTTCCATCTGCCAACTAACTTTTGGTAAGGGCTTCGGAAGTTCAACACAACTTAAATCACGCAGCTCTCTAAAGTTGTATTTGCAGTAACAAACGAGGAGATCTATGCTACAGATAGCGGAGTGCCTTAGTTAGGTGTACACTAAAGGGCTGCACAGAATGTTCTAAAGAACACTGCTCACTACTGTGTAGTAGTTCCAAGCACTGTATTTCAATACAATTCTAAAAACAAAACAAACATGCTATAGAACATTTAGAAACAGAACAAACACTTCATAGTTTTGTAACGCCTTCACGACAGTGCAAAGCAAAACATCACAATAAAGCAAATAAACGATCAATCACAGTAAGATAAAGACCATGAACAACATCAATACGCACGCATAAGCATAATGTACATACAGCACTTGTGCACTAATACAATGACAAAAACCATAAACAACAACAACAAATTTTATAAACAAAACTGAAGTAGAACATTATTTCAATACTTGAAGCTCTACTTCAATTTTATTCTATTTCATTTGATTATACTTGTGTTTGGTTCTGTTTGTTCTAAATACTTATAAGACAGTATTCGTTTGTGTTTAGAACATTTCGGCCCTGAAGTGTTTGCTTTGAAATGTGAAAGAAGCCGATGTATAGTACTTGAAAGTACTACGATGTTTTGTAAGAAATTTTTACTGTGCTTGAGTAGCCCTCTAGTGTACACCAAGGCAAACCTTGCTCAGTGGTTGGAGGAAGGGAAGGGGGTTGGTACTAAAAATTATACAAACCGAAATTCCAAAAATAGTTTTTTTTTAATTAGTAAAAAAGTTATTCCAAAACGATATTGGTTAATCACTTTTACGTCACCTTTTTTATACTTAAATTTTTTGAGGTTTTTGTTTCGTTATTTTTGAACAGTTGCCATGAATGAAAAGCTGCTTACTGCAGCTGGCTGGTGGTTGCGCTGCCCGTAAGCAAAAATTATTTATACGTTTTTAAATGGTATTGATGTTGATGTGCAAATCATTTCGTTGTAAATGTTGCAGATTTTATTTATTTGTGTTAGTTGTTATACTCCGCTTGGCACAGAAAGGAAGTAATTCCGCTTTATTATCTAATCTATTTTGACAGGTTTGTTTAATTTTGAGCAGAATTTAGTAGCTTTAGCTGTCACTATGAGTTTTGCTCTCATTTTTCCTTCTTTTTTTTTACTCTATCTCTTCCTTTTCTATCAGCATGATGAACATCATCAACAGTTCAAGCTAGAAAACTTTTTAGTTTCGTTTCTGTTTTCATGCTCAAAAAATAAAAAAAAGAACAGAACAGAGAAAAAAATCAACAAGTTTGCAATTTTAATACTTCTAATTGGTGAATGTTTGATAAGACTGTAATTCTGTTTGAAATAGTTAACGAATGAATTTTTCATGCAGTAAAATGGTTTATGAAGATTTTACATATGTATAAACAATTACTAAATGGATTTATTAGCATTGCAAAGTCATTAACTGCAGAGTCAAGTTATAAATTTCATGTGCATGGCATCAAAAAAGAAATGGTGATATGGTGAATGGGTATTTGAATAAGACTGCAGAGTTAATAAAGTTTTATAATTAAAAAATGATTTTAATGAAAGCTTTTTACGAGTACATACATGTAGCTTCCAATTCCTTTGCAAAGATAAACAGCAGAAAAATCAACTAAATATTTATTTCAAAGAAGTTGTTTATAACAGGATTTAAAAGAGAAAATCAGTTGAAATCTATTAAACGAAAACTTAAAGTTTTAAATAGCAAAAAAAGTGTTTTTGGATAAAGTGAGACATGTATTTATAAAGGGTGTGACGTAGGCAAGGTTATATTTTATAAAGCGTTTTTTTATAGAGGTGTAGGACTTTGAAATGGCATAAATTGGCTCCAAATTTAATTAAATCGAAAGACATCGCTGCCTTAACCAAAAAAAGGGAAAGCCCTAGGGGATAGGGATATATCGGGTGGTTAAATTTCAAGGGCCGATGTTGAATGTGAATCACACCTAAACGCCAAGTTTTTTTGCGAACTTTATTTGACATTTCTCTATTTCAGATTTACTCAATTTGAACCATGGAGAGATACACAATCAAACAACGTGTTAAAGTTATCCAGACTTATTATGAAAATGGGCGTTCAAATCAAAATGCATATCGTGCACTTCGTGATTTTTTTGGTCAATTTGATCGTCCAAATGTGCGTACAATCGGAAAAATGTTGAAAAAATTCGAGCAAACCGGGTCTGTAGAAGATGTGAGAACACCAGTGCATGCTCGTACAGCTCGTACTGCAGAAAATATTGCTGCTGTTCGCGATAGTGTGGCTGAAGAGCCGTCCACCTCAACTCGTCGTCATGCCCAACAATTGCATCTCTCACGCTCGTCGTTGATGAACATTATGCATAAAGACTTGCATTTACACGCTTACAAGGTGCAATTGGCTCAAGAACTCAAGCCTCTTGACCATTCCAAACGTCGTGAATGTGCAGAATGGTGGCAAGAAATGGCAACAGTGGATGATCAATTTTCGAAGAAAATCATCTTCAGTGATGAGGCACATTTTCACCTCAGTGGGATTCGTCAATAAACAGAATTGCCGCATTTAGGCGAATGAGAATCCAAGAGTGACTGTCAAAAAATCAATGCACCCACAAAGAGTGACTGTTTGGTGCGGTTTATGTGCTGGCGGCATCATCGGGCCGTATTTTTTTTTCCAAAATGAGGCCGGTCAGGCAGTTACTGTGAATGGTGTTCGCTATCGTGAGATGATAACGAACTTTTTATGGCCCGAATTGGAAGATATGGATGTAGACGATATGTGGTTTCAGCAGGACGGTACCACTTGCCACACAACTAACGAAACAATTGCTCTTTTGCGCAACAAATTCAATGGCCGTGTTATCTCACGTATTGGCGATGTCAATTGGCCGCCAAGATCATGTGATTTGACACCGTTGGACTTTTTTCTTTGGGGTTATTTGAAAGAAAAGGTGTACGTCGATAAGCCAGCAACAATGCAAAAGCTAAAGGATGAGATAATTCGGCACATTAACGGCATAGAACCTCCATTATGCCTCAAGGTCATTGAAAATTTGGACCATCGGATGAAGGTGTGCCGCCGTGGTCGCGGCGCCAATTTGGCCGATATTTTGTTCCATACATAATTGAGTAATACCAATCGCATGGAGGTGTGCCGCCGTAGTCGCGGCGCCCATTTGGCCGATATTTTGTTCCATACATAATTGAATAATACCAATATATCATAATAAAATAAAATTACAATAATTTCCTAAATAGTTTGTGTTTTATTCAAAATCAAGATCGGCCCTTGAAATTTAACCACCCTTTAGATCCCTTTTGCGGACAACCCTTATCAGCGTGTTGGAAAAGAATAAAACTCCACATGCCGGCACGTGCCCAAGAAAAGTGGCTCACAGGAATCTGTGGCCTCGTATTGACTCTAAGAGAATGTGGGAGCTATTAAAACTACCCAGATCTCACCTAAGAGTGACTGTAGCAGTAATCACTGGACATTGTCCGTTTGGGAACTAAGCTATGCCAGGGGACTAAACATACCTTACAACGACTTCTGTAGAAGTTGCCAAGACGAGGAGGAGGAGGAGACAATCCTTCATCTCCTCGATACATGCCCAGCATTGGAGCACTATCGCCTAAGATACCTGGGCGAGCGGAGCTTCAACAGCCTATCATGTCTGGCCTCGGTCAAACCGACTGTGATAGCTTCTTTCATAAGTAGTAGCGGATGGCTAGTACATCAGCAAATAATGCCACATTAAGCAGTTTCCCACCTTTCCTTTTCCTCTCCCTCAAACTTTTATTCTTCACTTCTACTATCCCAATTTTCAGGTCCCCCCGGGGAAAAGATTTTGCCTTGGCGGATTCCTAACTTAGGCGCTCTGTTTTTCGGGGAAAAAAGGGGAAGGGATCCCTCGTTTGGTGCGGCAAACAAAACTCTAGGAAGCCACATGACTTATGTTGTATTGGCTTCTGAAACCCTTACCTTAGGGTATAAATTGGCAGAACGGGGTTTAGCATGGCCCCCGGGAAGTTCTGCTTGCGGTTCGACCCGGGCTGATCATGGTTGAGGTGCCTACCTTCGCTGAAACGTTCCGGCTGTGGTTTGAAACCTAAAACACAGGAAGGGAGTGTTAGTGTCCTTGGTAATTGTTTGGTGATGGCTTTTTTCGAGGGCTAACAATCTCCCGAGGATCTGTTGCCTATACAACAGATACGTGTACTGTAAGGAACCAGTGGTGATGATTGACGGGTGAGTTGGTTTAAGGGCTGATGCTCTTAGTGGGCTTCGGCCTACCAACTCATTAAGCCTTGTCCTCCATTGATTGCTTGGAAATTTGCATACAACAGGGATTAGAAGGCCCGAACTCCTCAACAAGAAGTTGTTCATATGACCGCAATCATATGACAAAAATTGCTACCTGTTTGAGCCTAGTCAGCCACATGGGGCGCTGGTGAATCGTGAATAATTCACTCCGTGGAATTGGTCCACCATCAGGTTAGGCCGTCAAGGCAGGTACTGATGTAAATCATTTATCCCACTTTTCAGGAAAGCAATTTTACCCCATTAATACAGGATAAGGCTTAAAGGGATATAAACTTGCAGTGAAGATATCAAATCCCTGAATTTAAAAGAAAAAAATAAATAAATAAATAAAAATCCCTTTTACACCTTCCACATAAACATTGGCTTGCTATCGCTAAAAGCAAGTTAAATGGCCCAGTTAAGAGGAGAAAAATAAAAACAAAACACAAAAAAAAACAGTCATTCGAAATTATGCCATTTTTCACTTACTTTCAATAACAAAATAGCAAAAAAAATAGACAAAAGTACGTTTGCAACGAAGACGATAAACGCCCAAGAGACCTACATTTACATGGGCGCACAGATCCACAAAAAAAGAGAACACAAAAATAAACCTGGTCAAATTTAAATTGTTTTCAATCAACTTTTGATGAGTTTTTGTACAATTTTTAGTAGATTATTTTTGTATATTTTTCCTTATTTTGTTGTTGCTGGTTTGTTCGTTTTTTTGTTGGTGTTTTTGCTTTCATTTCCATTAGCGGTCTTCCTGGCCTGAATGTGGCTTGAATTCATTACTTTGATAAACTAAGAGCTGCTTTTTGCATCAAATTTCTTCATTTCGCATTCATTTATGCAATAAATGTTAATACTCGTACATATGTATATATGTACGAGTGTATTGTGTTGTTCTGTTTTTGGAAGTTAAATCTTCTTGGCAACAAAATTTGCTGCGAAATTTATTAAATAAATGTAGTAGACCTTGATGGCTTAAATACTTATAAATATATATATTTTTTTTTCTTGCTATACTGTTTTGCCATTTATTGTTTCAAACCACACACAACCAACCTTCATCATCACCTACCAAACCAGCCAGAAATGTCCTCTTTAAGTGTGTGCATGTGTGTATGTGTGTGTGTAAATCTGTATGAATCGAAAGGAATATAAAGCAATTTTTGCCCATCAACAAATGCCCAACTGTACACGTAGAGAAAAAGCATTTTGAAATATTGTTGTGTTAACACTATTATGAGTTCTTTAACAATAAGTATTATTGATGTTAACAGTTGCAAACATAGTATATTTCCCCATGAATATATTTTTGTTTCCCTTTCTGTAATTCTATAGTTACACTATAACTATTGAAATATTACTGTTCCATTCAATCACTATTTAGATGAATTTTATAGTTACAACAATAGTTTTTAAAACATAGTAAAATACAAATTTTATTATAAACGTCTATTTACTTATTTACCTGCAACACAATAATGTCTTCAGAATAATTTTACTATTGTTGCCATTAACAATACTTTTATTCTTGTCATTGCAATAGCTGTCAACGCATTTACAGAAAGAAATATTTTTTTCATATTTATTGTAAGATTTGTGTAAAATACTCGTACATATTTAATAGAAAACTATTATATAGGAATAAAAAATTGATGTGCTAAGACGCCTGCGCAACAACCCAGAAAAAGCAAACGGAGAGCTTGATGTTTGTAGGCAGGTAGCTATTGTATATGCAATAAAATTAAGTTCCAATTAATATATTTATGTGATTGGTCTTCTGTTTTCAGAATTAGCAACAGTTCAAAAGCAAAATTCCAATAAAATTTTCATCATTTCAGCACGATCTAACAAGATCAGTAATAATGGGTGATTTTATAAGAACTATCGGAAATTACAAAAAAAAAAAAAACACATAAAATTCAGAAAAATGCATGAAATATTTATTTGGATCGATAGTTGGGTCGATATAATTTAATGTTTGAAGATTATTTCATGCAAATGTTGGCCGCGGCTGCGCCTCAAATGGTCCATCCGCTTAGTCCAATTTTGGCATACTCTTTCCAACATTTCGGCCGGTATCTCACGAATAATGTTGGCAATGTTGGCTTCCAGTGCATCAATCGAAGCGGGCTTGTCGCTATAGACATTAGCCTTAACATAGCCCCACAAAAAATAGTCTAGAGGCGTTAAATCGCACGATATGGGCGGCCAATTGACTGGTCCCAAGCGTGAAATAAACTGTTCACCGAACTCGCCTCTCAATTGGTCCATTGTTTCGCGTGCTGTGTAGCATGTGGCACCGTCTTGTTGAAACCACATGTCATGCAAGTCAAGCTCTTCCTTTTTGGGCAAAACAAAGTTTGTTATCATCGCACGGTAGCGCTCACCATTCACAGTAACGTTGTCATTCGCATCATCTTTGAAGAAATACGGCCCAACGATGCCGCCAGCCCATAATCCGCACCAAACGGTTGTTTTCTGTGGATGCATTGGTAGCTCTTGCAATGCTTCTGGCTGCTCTTCACTCCAAATACGGCAGTTTTGCTTGTTCACGTATCCATTCAACCAGAACTGACCCTCGTCGCTGAACACAATTCTTCGATAAAAAAGTGGATCTTTATCTGACTTTTCAAGAGCCCATTCACCAAAAATTTGGCGTTGTGGTAGGTCGTTTGGCTTCAATTCTTGCACCAGCTGTATCTTATAAGGCTTCACACCCAAATCCTTCCGCAAAATTTTCCACGTAGTGGAGTAACAGAAGCCCAATTGCTGCGAACGGCGCCGAATCGATAATTCACAGTCATCACCAACACTGGCCGATACGGCTGCGATATTTTCTTCAGTTCGCACTTTACGTAAGCGTGTTGGTGGTTTAATGTCCAACAATGTAAATTTGGTGCGAAATTTTTTTACAATAGCCCGAATAGAAGCCTCAGTAGGTCGATTAAACTGACCATAAAATAGAAGAAGCGCGCGATGAACTTTCTTAACAGAGCACGAATTTTGGTAATAAAATTCTATAATTTGCAAGCGTTGTTCGTTTGTAAGACGATTCATGATTAAATTATAGACCAAACTGAAGATGTTTGACAGTGACACAAGATGCAAAACGTGCGTGAGCTGTCAAAACTAGTGTTGCCAAAAAGATAATAGCAAAAAAATCACTAGTTATTTTATTTGTTTTTAATATACATATACTATATATTTGTTTATTTTATTTATTTATTTGTTTATTTAAGTCTATAGACTATAAGTCCTTACAGACTAAAGAAAAAATATAAAGGAGTACAATTACTAATTTAAGTACAAAATTATTTTTCATTTTAGAACATCATTAGATTCAGAGATATCTATAATATGATAAAATTTGTTAAATACTTCACATATGCGAGGAAAGGGATCATTGTTAGCATAGACGGTCCTGTGATAATCCAGACTTAGTAGTTGATAGTTACGGGTGCTCTTGTTGGTACATAGAAATTTTTATTTTGCTTAGCAGAAACTTTGAATCAACTTCACCGCAAATCAAGCCAAGGAGGAAAGAGATACTAAGCATGGTTCGACGACTTTTCAAAGTTTGTAATTTAATGACTCCAAGTCTACTTTCATATGATGACAGCACTTACGAGTTCCATCCAAGACCCCGTGGACAGAAAATAAGAAATTGTTTTTGAATAGAGTCAATACTATTTATGTGAATGGTGAAGTAAGGATTGATCCATATTCAAGAACAGGGCTAACCAAGGAAATATCAAGTTGCTTTGTAATGTAAGGTTCTGAAAATTCTTTAGACCCCATCGTTTCATAAATCCAAGAACTCTACAAGCCTTAGTAACAGTTAGCGCAATGTGATCTCGAAAATCAAGTTTAAATTAATGCACCTGACAATGGCATCAAAAAAGTTTAGTGGGCAACACTGCCAAACAGATCGTTGTTGATATACATAAGTGGCAATGCCTTACAACATGTCTGGCAATTTTTTTCATCTAACAATCTGACAACCGTGTGAACTGACAATTTTTGTTGTCAGATGAATTATTTGTCAGACCATAGTCTGAAAATGGAATTGTAAGATTTTCTTACGATCGTCTGAGCACACAATTTACTTCTGCGGGACAATTTTTCATTGTCACTATATTGTCAGCATATTGCCAGATCTTGCAATATTGTAACATCTGACAACTGTATGTACATAGCTTTGGTAAAATTTCATTGTTTTAAGATACTGTTGTATATAAATATATGACATTGTTGTACCCAACCATATAATTAAACAATAGTATGTTGCCCCTAGAATATTGTCATATCAACCATATAGTTTTTTCTGCGTGTAAGTTAAGAGCACAATGAGTTGTTATACTTGGCCTATGAATTTCGACAGCCAAGTTTATTTTCCCGTATTCTTTCCTTTTTGTTTTTTTTTTTGTTGATCAACTGGACACACTGCTGTTCTTTAGAATTTTGTTGCAGCACATTTCCATATGTGTGTGGCCAAATGTGTGTCTGCCGATTTCTATGAGCTAACCCAGCAACCTATTGCTCTCATTAGCAGCTTAAAACAAAAACAGCAAAAGGAGCAAAAAAAAAAAAACGATGAAAAACGGTTTACGAATTTTACATTCAAATGTTCATTCACTCGCTCATTCACTCACTCACTCGTACATTCGCTCACTTAAATAATTCATTCTAGTGCCATAATGGAACTGAAGGTTTGCATTTTTGGTTTTTGTTATGAATAAATTTATGTTTGACATTATACACACAGAGCGAAATCCGTATAACAAGGCAGACTTATTGTCTGTCCGTCCATCCTTCTGTCTGTCTGTCTTCATTTGATATATTCAAATGCTGCAAGTACATTTTTGGTGGTTGTACTAGTGCAACATGGTTGGCTTTTTATGTTTTTCGAAAGAAAAAAAGCTTTTTGTGCTGGAAAAGATTTATGATGATTTTATGAAGTAAAAAGTATTCAGTTTTTTTTTCGTTAGCCAAACTCATAAGTACCTAGAAGAGGCTTTGGCGAATGAAGGTGGTCTTGATACTGAAAAGTGGTTTGCACTTCAATTTTGTTTGAAAGTTCTTCGATAAAATAACAGATTTTATATTTTTTAAACTTTGTTTTTGTTAAATGTGCGTATGTACATTTCTATGTATGTACATTTCTATATTATTATATCATGACAGTTTAAGTCGAGTGAAGAGCAAACAAAGTTTTTAAGGCAAGTTTCCATAAAAAACTATATTTAAAAAAAAAAAACGCAACGAAAACAAATCAAAATTGCAATAAACTTACTCGTACGTCGACAATAAGAATACATATATGAGTGCACTGGTTATACATTTATGACTCAAAGTATTGTCCATTGCAGGTCGCTGTTTTTACCTACCCTTCGGGCAGCGTACGAATCCTGTATTGAAACAACTCGTCATATTATGAAGCGATCTGCGAATCGATCTAGTTTTTTGCTTCTTCGTAAGACCGCAAGTGCTGCTCAGTCAGGCAGTCTGTCATTGTTCGAAATAAGTGATCGTACAAGGGAGCAACGTCTGGAGTATAGGGCGGTTGGAGTAGGATTTCCCATTTCAACGTTTCTATGTATGTCTTGACCATTTTCGCAACGTTTTATATTTCTCGACTTCAACTCGTACGGCAAGCAATTTTTGCAATCTCCATTCTGACCTATGGTAAGGCCTTCAAAAGTACAACCTAAATCATGGCATTTCCTACAGTTTTATTTGCTACAAAAAGCAATCTACTTCCCTTCTGTGCCACAGAAAGCAGAGTGGCCATTGTTGAGCGTGCACTAAGGCAAAACCTGCTCCCTTTGTAGAGGAGCGAAAATTATACAAAAGTTATTTGTATGTTTATTAATGATATATATTTGAACTTATTAAATGTTTCTAATATTATATGTTATGATGGTATTTTTCTGGCTCAAGTTCAAGTCTAGCTTTCGCCAAGAATTAGTTTTTTAAGAGAGCGGATTGATATTGAAGCTAACTAATGTTAGATGGCAGCATAAACACTTTTTTTTTGAAATTGCGATCACTAGCAACAATACCATTAACAGGAAGGCCAAAATTAGTGGTTACTGAAGAAAAGATGAGCCTTTGAAAAAGCTATTCACAGAAAAAATTATAGTAAAATAATATCAACAAAATTTTTGTCTGAAAAATAATTTGTATGCATATAACGAGTGATTTTTTTGCTATTATCTTTTTGGCAACACTAGTTTTGACAGCTCACGCACGTTTTGTATCTTGTGTCACTGTCAAACATCTTCAGTTTGGTCTATAATTTAATCATGAATCGTCTTACAAACGAACAACGCTAGCAAATTATTGAATTTTATTACCAAAATGCGTGCTCTGTTAAGAAAGTTCATCGCGCGCTTCTTCCATTTTATGGTCAGTTTAATCGACCTACTGAGGCTTCTATTCGGGCTATTGTAAAAAAATTTCGCACCAAATTTACATTGTTGGACATTAAACCACCAACACGCTTACGTAGAGTGCGAACTGAAGAAAATATCGCAGCCGTATCGGCCAGTGTTGGTGATGACCGTGAATAATCGATTCGGCGCCGTTCGCAGCAATTGGGCCTCTGTTACTCCATTACGTGGAAAATTTTGCGGAAGGATTTGGGTGTGAAGCCTTATAAGATACAGCTGGTGCAAGAATTGAAGCCAAACGACCTATCACAACGCCAAATTTTTGGTGAATGGGCTCTTGGCCACTTTTTTTATCGAAGAATTGTGTTCAGCGACGAGGCTCATTTCTGGTTGAATGGGTACGTGAACAAGCAAAACTGCCGTATTTGGAGTGAAGAGCAGCCAGAAGCATTGCAAGAGCTACCAATGCATCCACAAAAAACAACCGTTTGGTGCGGATTATGGGCTGGCGGCATCATTGGGCCGTATTTCTTCAAAGATGATGCGAATCACAACGTTACTGTGAATGGTGAGCGCTACCGTGCGATGATAACAAACTTTTTTCTGCCCAAAATGAAAGAGCTTGACTTGCATGACATGTGGTTTCAACAAGACGGTGCCACATGCCACACAGCACGCGAAACATCGGACCAATTGAGAGGCGAGTTCGGTGAACAGTTTATTTCACGCTTGGGACCAGTCAATTGGCCGCCCAGATCGTGCGATTTAACGCCTCTAGACTATTTTTTGTGGGGCTATGTTAAGGCTAATGTCTATAGCGACAAGCCCGCTTCGATTGACGCACTGGAAGCCAACATTGCCAACATTATTCGTGAGATACCGGCCGAAATGTTGGAAAGAGTATGCCAAAATTGGACTAAGCAGATGGACCATTTGAGGCGCAGCCGCGGCCAACATTTGCATGAAATAATCTTCAAACATTAAATTATATCGACCCAACTATCGATCCAAATAAATATTTCATGCATTTTTCTGAATTTTATGTGTTTTTTTTACATTTCCGATAGTTCTTATAAAATCACCCATTACAAAAATATCAAAAAAAAAAAAAAAATAACTTTGAAAATCATGTTTTGTTGTTGTGTAAAAAAATTGTTGTTTTCGATCAATAATTATTTATACTAAACTTTTGTTTGAATCCACGAATTCCTTTACAGGTCCGCATTCAAACAATTTAATAATTGATTCAGCAAGTTTCGTTATTGAACACAGTGCCGCGTTTGTTCAGTGTCGAACAAAAACGAGTTCCACAGAACATTTCACAGCGGTGTTTGGACATGATAAAGCGTAATCTTGTTGATTTTTGGCATCGATTAATAGCTGTTGATGAAACGTGGGTCCACCACTACACACTTGACGCCAAACATCAATCGAAACAATGGGTGGAAGCTGGTGAAGGGGCTCCGAAGAATGCGAAGCCAGTGAAATTGGCTGGTAAGGTATGACCACTGTATTTTGGGATGCACACGGAATATTGCGCATCGATTATCTTCACAAAGGATCCACAATCACGGGAAAGTATTATCGTGCATTATTGGATCAATTGATTGATGCAATCAAGAAAAAACGACCACATTTCGAGTAGAAAAAGTGCTATTTCTTCACGACATCGTATCACACAGATACGAAGCTACACTTACGTGAAATACACTTCGAATTGATTGATCATCCACCTTGTAGTCCTGAGTTAGTTCCTAGTGGCTTTATCCTGTTTCCAAACTTGAAAAGTTTCTTGCAGGAAAAAAATAAATGATTAAAAAAAATGTTTTTTTCCTACTCAGGACGCTTACACTACTCACCAGCACCCACTAGGATTTGAAGTCGGAGAGACAAATATAGACGACATAAATGCATAACATCTCGGTGGGCGAGTTGGTTAAGCGGACGTATAAAAATACAGCATGTTTACATGATCTGAGTACGAATCCTAGTGGGTGCTGATGAGCAGTGTAGAGACTACGAAACAGCTAGCTATCCCCCAGCCTTAGAATTCAATTAGTTTTCATGTGTTCTTTGATCAAGAGTTATTGATCGCAGCAATTGTTGTTATAATTAAAAAAATAACTCTTGGCGAAAGCTGGATTTGAACTTAAGCCAGAAAAATACCAAAATATAATATTACAAATATTATTTATGTAACTCTCATTAGTACCTGTTACCGGTAAAGTGCTTAAGTAAGTGCCTAGGCAGCGTCCCCATGTGGCAGGGCAGGGGAGAAAAGCTTGTAAAAACCAATTTTGTTAATAATTCGGGATTGTAAATCTCTTCTTACAAAGCAACTAACTGTCTGACTATAAAAGGTTAGTGTATTACGCAAACAGTATTAACTGTGCTTTTACTGACATGAAATCAAAACGAACTGGATGACGAGCAAGTGGCTGAGCTTTTCTAGCAAGCAAATACGTCTTTTTAAAGCAAGTTTCATTCGCATTTTTACATTCTGGTGTATTAAAATCTAGGCCTAGTTTAATAGTAGCTAGCAAAATTACAACATTTTTCCTACAAGAACATTTGTAAGGGTGACCCAATCTTTTTTAAAAACAGTAACTGTTTTAGAAGAAATAAAGTGAAAAAAATAATATTATAATGAAAGCATCAATTTCAGGAAGGAAAATCTTGAACTTATAACCCGATTACTACATACTTATATACAATTTACAAAGATTTATTAATCGTAATTATAAAGTTCGATAAAAATATCATATTTAAATAAGAAAAATTTAGATCAACCATATCTATTATTAAATAGCCCCAGTTGCTAGTGCTTTACTAAATATAGTTTATTGTAATTTAAATTATAATAAATTTGCAAATAAATAAATAAATAATTACATTTTTCATATATTTCTTAATATACCTCTGCTAAACACTCTTTGAAAAGCATTAAATGTCGGAATTTAAGTTGCCACAAAACGCCCTGCTTTCTCTTAACAAAATCAAGGCAAAAACAGATTTTTCTTTTTTTTGTTTGAAGAACTTGATATAATGTCATTATTGTCCTTTCGAAATGTCTACAGAAATGTATGTTACGCATCTTTCAAATACATGAAGTAAATAAACAGAAATGCAACAGTTTCTTCATGTCAAGAAATAAAAATTAAAAACAAAACGAAACGCAACAAAGTCAAACGAACTTTTTAAAGAACACAATATTTTGATTGAAAATTTTCCAGGTTGCGGTTTTTGCGTTCTGGCGTTGATGAAAAAAATGTACAAAAAAAAAGAGACACAACAAAACAGACATGTGACAATGACAAAGATTTATTAACTCAAATCAGGAAAAAATTAGGCGATAACACAAATTTCAGAACATTATTATTTTTTTTTTGGTAGTCTGTTGACTTTTTTCAAACACTTTTTGTTCGTGTGCATTTCATCCTGTTGACATTGTGCGAATATTGGACCAATAACTGCTTTATTGATTGTGAATAGGAGCAAAAACCAGCAAAATTATTTTCAGCATTTCGCAAAAATACTCAATTTTATTTTTATTAATAAACAGCGGAGAAACTCAGAAATGAAATTGAGCAAAAAGAATAAACTTAAACTGATATTGCATTAACACAAAATGAAATTCTTTCCACGTGGCAGGTTTAAAAGAGGATGATGGGTCTTCACGTTTCTTTTGGCAATTTTTTCATTTGTTTCCATCAGCCAACAGCCAGTTACGAGTACTGATTGATGCATTTCAAATTTTGCCCAAAAACGAATATTGTCTGCAACTCTGCCACAGTAGCAGCAATAGCAGCCACACGGCACCAGCAGCAGTACTACAAGCAGTTCTTAAGCAGCAGACTCTCTCTGCTTCTTACTTTTTTTGATCGGGATTTTGCTTAAAAATATGTTTTTGTATGTTGTACACAAAGAATTTTTGTGTTTCAAAGAGGAAAAAAAGGGTATTCTGCAACAAATTTACTAAAAAGGTAAAAAAAAATATTGTGTAAAGAGCAGAATAACTTTGGCAACTGTTTAAAATAACTTTTCGCATAACTTTAGTCTTTAAATGTGGATTTTTTGTTTGTTTTTTGAATTTGGTTTAGAAAAATGTTTTTTCTGCTTTTTAATTGACCACAAGGTTGCCCACAAGAATAAAGTAAATGGTTAAATTCTTAAGGCCCATTTAGCCGACCGTAGAAATTGTAAATGTAACGTAAATGTAACGTAAATGTAAATGTAACGTAAATGTAAATGTAGTAGCACTTATAGAACACGTAAAACCGTATCATGTGTTTTTGATACAAACAAAAAAACAAAAGTGCATGTGAAGAAAAAGTGTTCACTTATTAATGATCTACAGAAAAAGTGTTTTGTTTTTCATTTTTATATTATTGTATGTTAAAGAAAATAATTAATTTTTCATCACCTATATCTTTATACTTATCAAATAATTTACAAAAATAAAATAAAAGCAATACAGCTGTTAATAGCAGTGATGAGAGTTCATAGTATTCAGTACATATACAAAAGGTACGAAAATTGTTTAAATGGTACCTAAAATTTCTAATATTTGTTTTTTTTTTTTTTTGGCGGCATTTCATATGAGCTACAGGTGGGAAACATAAAACACAAGCTGTTTATAATTTTTTTTATTAGTACCAATGTTGGAAGCTAACATAGCGAATAAATCTCAAATGTTTGGATTTTTGTTCTCTGCTCTTTGGTACTTCTAAAAAAAAAATTCAATTGCTTATAATATATAATAATATTAATATATAACAGG
This sequence comes from Thecocarcelia acutangulata, assembly GCA_914767995.1. Taxonomy (NCBI): domain Eukaryota; kingdom Metazoa; phylum Arthropoda; class Insecta; order Diptera; family Tachinidae; genus Thecocarcelia; species Thecocarcelia acutangulata. The sequence goes on from OU612096.1 coordinate 33,208,340, forward strand.
AGCGTAGTACATTCGGCTGGGCCGTATCTAAAATACCCTTCACGATAGCCACCTATATACATATATATAGTATATATTAAAAATTTGAACTATATATGCTCGGTTAAATATGAACCGATAACGGAATTTTCCATTTTCTGTATTTTACGAGTAATTACCTCGTTTTATAATCGGAGGTGATTTCAAGCAAAATAAATTTTTCACAAAAAAATCTGTTTAGACTATATCTCGGGTATATATGGATCAATATCGGAAATTTTCATTTTCTCTATCAGAACTTCTTTTAAGCAAAAAAAAAAAAAAAACATTTATGGAAAAATCGGTTTAGGCTATATCTTGGGTATACGAGTATATGGACCGATATCGGAATTTCTCTTATTCTGTATTTTAGTAACCTCCTTTTATTACTATGATAAGTGTGTGAAGTTTGAAGCAAAACAATATTTTTTTTCAAAAACTTTCATACAAAATTGCAAAAACTAATGGCCTTTTTCGGAATTTTGAGCATATCTCAGCTATATGTGAAGCGATATTGCTGAATTTCAATAGCAATGCCATGACTCGATGGGGTAATAGAATGGTAAAAGAAAAACGTTTCTAAGTCTAATGGTTTTCTCTAAAATGCTAGTTATATATAATTATTAGCTTATTATACTTAAAAAATATTAAAAATGTTTTATTATTACATTTTCATTTCACCACAGACCTAAATTTATACTGTATTGCTTTCTTACAATTATTTCAGCATAACTCTATTTTGTAAACCAATTTTTAAAATTCATTTTATCGTTCGAAGATTCTACTTAATATATTTTTGGAAATCGGGCGAATAAATGTTGTGGTTACATATAATGTGACAGTTGCAAAAATTGTGCGCTATGTATAAATTATGCTACCATGTTTATCCATTTTGCGTATTTCACAGAAAAGTCTTAAATTTATTAAACTATATTATGAGTGTATACAAATATAACTATCTAAATATTGCAATTATCAAATAAACAAAAAGTACGAAAACAGGGTTTTTGGGCCATCCTGCCATTCACAATAATAAATACCATCACTAACTACATTGTCACGTAAACACGTAATGAAATTCTATTTTCTACAGGTTGAGACGTTACGGTTACATTTCATTACAGTCAGATAAGCCTTTTCATGGTTTCGCGTATAACAAAAACGATCAGCTGTTACGACTATATTTACATTTCTACATTTACGGTCGGCTAAATGGGCCTTTAGTTGCAGAGTTATATATTAAAAGAAGTTTTTCTATTAGAAGACTGTAATTATTTTGGGAATAGAGATATATGTAGCAGGATTTCTTTTGTATTGAAGATAACAAGATAAACAGTTCCAGTTCACCAAGACCATTTCAGGCGACAGATGCACCATTATAATGAATTTTATCGCAAAATCATTTTCGGAGACGAAGCCCATTTTTCGCTCAATGGGTTCGTCAATAAGCAAGATATGCGTTAATACTTTAGTGGAAATTCTCATATACTTCATGAATCACCACTTTTTACCGAAAAATAACTGTTTAGACCATATTATTTCATTGGCAATAAAATGCCTTGCTGTTACTGTAACTGGAGATCGTTATTATGCCATGATTACCGATCATTTTTGGCCCGAATCGGAAAACATGGACTTGGAGCACATGTGGTTTCAACAGGTCAGTCGGCTGCAGCTCTTGAATCAGTTTGATCTTGTAAAGGTGTAAACTAAGATCTTTACGCAAAATTGGCCATAAAGCGTGTCTTGACAATGCACAGTGGGCGAAGAAGCTCATCTAGCGGCGTTTAATTAATAGCGTTTAAAAAAAAATTTTTTTTTGTTTCTCTTATATATATATTTTTTTGTTAAATAGATTTTTTGTTCTCATTCAATTATTTATTGAATCTTCACAAAGTGAACTAACAATAAGTATTCAATTCTTAATACTAAATACATAAAATTAATTAAGTCCAGCCAATGCTAGACAAAAATGTTTTATTTTGCACGGTCAATATCGGTAAAATCACCTATTTAACGTTCTAATGGTGGCAAGGGTATCCTTCCTTCTCAACTGAGTATGGCCTTTAAAATTAAGTATATTGCGCGCAAGAGGGTTTGAATGAAGTTCTAATTTACTGATATACCTTGTTGCGTACTTTGAAAATTCGTCTTTTATTCGCGAGTTTTTTACGTACCATGGAGCTGCAGTAATTGTTCGAAGAATTTTGTTTTGTCGTTTTGAATTTTTTCAATGTTTGAAGTGGAGACGGTGCCTCATAATTGAATTCCATAGCACCATATAGGCTTTAGAATTGCGTTGTATAATAAAAGTTTGCAATCCGGCTTCAATGTCGAATTTCTGCTATATATATATAATATGATGCCTGCTCTTCCTATGCAGCCTTCATCATCTGATGTTTTGTTGTGTTGCAAACGAGCAGCAAACGTTGTTTGCTCTTATTGTCTGCCCGTGGTATGCAGTATTTGGCCAAATTCGATCGTGAGTCGTGTGACATACTGGCACTTGGTGGTTTTATTTTTTTTTTTATACTCCAGTGAATATTTTCTTTAAAAAGTTTTGCATTTTTGTTTTGTTTTTCTTTTCTTTTTCTAAAAACATTTATAGTCATATAGAATTTAAAACATTTCCTTACCTTGCGCTCTCTGACTCTTCAAACTATGCATAGTTTTCTAGCTACAGTTTTCATATAATGAGTGATTTTATAAGAACTATCGGAAATAAAAAAAAAAAAAAAACACATAAAATTCAGAAAAATGCATGAAATATTTATTTGGATCGATAGTTGGGTCGATATAATTTAATGTTTGAAGATTACTTCATGCAAATGTTGGCCGCGGCTGCGCCTCAAATGCTCCATCCGCTTAGTCCAATTTTGGCATACTCTTTCCAACATTTCGGCCGGTATCTCACGAATAATGTTGGCTTCCAGTGCGTCAATCGAAGCGGGCTTGTCGCTATGGACATTAGCCTTAACATAGCCCCACAAAAAATAGTCTAGAGGCGTTAAATCGCATGATCTGGGCGGCCAATTGACTGGTCCCAAGCGTGAAATAAACTGTTCACCGAACTCGCCTCTCAATTGGTCCATTGTTTCTCGTGCTGTGTGGCATGTGGCACCGTCTTGTTGAAACCACATGTCATGTAAGTCAAGCTCTTCCATTTTGGGCAAAAAAAAGTTTGTTATCATCGCACGGTAGCGCTCACCATTCACAATAACGTTGTGATTCGCATCATCTTTGAAGAAATACGGCCCAATGATGCCGCCAGCCCATAATCCGCACCAAACGGTTGTTTTTTGTGGATGCATTGGTAGCTCTTGCAATGCTTCTGGCTGCTCTTCACTCCAAATACGGCAGTTTTGCTTGTTCATGTATCCATTCAACCAGAAATGAGCCTCGTCGCTGAACACAATTCTTCGATAAAAAAGTGGATCTTCATCTAACTTTTCAAGAGCCCATTCACCAAAAATTTGGCGTTATGGTAGGTCGTTTGGCTTCAATTCTTGCACCAGCTGTATCTTATAAGGCTTCACACCCAAATCCTTCCGCAAAATTTTCCACGTAATGGAGTAACAGAGGCCCAATTGCTGCGAACGGCGCCGAATCGATAATTCACGGTCATCGCCAACACTGGCCGATACTGCTGCGATATTTTCTTCAGTTCGTACTCTACGTAAGCGTGTTGGTGGCTTAATGTCCAACAATGTAAATTTGGTGCGAAATTTTTTTACAATAGCCTGAATAGAAGCCTCAGTAGGTCGATTAAACTGACCATAAAATGGAAGAAGCGCGCGATGAACTTTCTTAACAGAGCACGCATTTTGGTAATAAAATTCAATAATTTGCAAGCGCTGTTCGTTTGTAAGACGATTGATGATTAAATTATAGACCAAACTGAAGATGTTTGAGAGTGACACAAGATACAAAACGTGCGTGAGCTGTCAAAACTAGTGTTGCCAAAAAGATAATAGCAAAAAAATCACTCGTTATTATACAAATAAATCCAAAGCAATTTTTTTTGCCAGAATTATGCATAACACTTGCCAAATGCGGACTGGGTTATAAGCACATACATATGAACTTCCAACTACTACTGCAATATTAAAACAAAACAAAAAACTAATTAATTCATAAATTTGTTTTCAAATGAGCTTTTAGTGAATAGTTGAGCAGACCCCAAGAGCAGAATCTAGAGAAAAAAAAAATCACAGATTCTTGGGCAAGTTTTTTAAAACTATTTGCTGTGAGTGTGAGTGTATGAGTGTGTGTGTATAGCTCATGCTCCTAGATAATCGCTTAAGAGCGCAAAAACTGTACAAATTAAAAAACAGGTCAACTCGAAAAGCAAATTGTAGCAAAAATAATATTTTTTAGTTAAGCGTTATTATTATTCATAAGTTTGTTTATTTATTTATGTTTTTATCTACTACACAATATGTGTGTGTGTGTGTGAGTGTGTATATGAGTGCTTGCAGTTTTGCTTGATTATAGGGGGATGGGAATACACATGTTGTGCATGCAGGATTTGGCTGCTATAAACGAACGAGCAAACGAACGTGGAGTAGTATTAAATACATATTTCATGTTTAGAGAGTAGAATAAAACTTCTTTCTTTCTTCGGTGCTGTTCATAAAATTTTTACAAATGTTTATCATGTTTTAAAATAAATATTCATGAATATTGTTTTATGTTTTGTTTTATTTATTTATTTTTTGCTTTTAGTATTAATATTATTTTGTATCTCTTTGTTTTTGTGTTGCTGTCGCATTTTATTGATTTTGGTTTATTTTTCTGGCATTTTTTTTTCTCTCTCTGTGTTTTTGGAAAGCGAAAAGATTGACAGCTGACATTTTGGTATGAATATTTATTTGTTGCCAGCAACAAACTAAATAAAAAGAAGCGAAATTGTATTTTTATATTAGTTTCGGTTTTTGGCTTTTTTTTTCTTAAATTATTTTATTGAAACAGTATGTTAAATGTTGACAGTTTCGTTTCGAATCTGTGTGTTTTTTTTTTTTTGCTTTTCATTAATTTCTTGCATTTTTAACGACGCCGAAAGTTCATTGGCCATTTTTGTTGAAAGGTAACAACAGTTTGTGATTGATTTCGTTAAAACAAAAAATGTTTATTAATAAATAATTTGTTTTAATTGTCAGAAAAAAGAGTTAGTGATATTTTTCTTTAATTAAGGTATTTTGACTTGGGACAGTAAATGTGACTTCCTTAGATGGAAATTTTAGGATTTGCTTATACAGGGTGTCCTAGAACTCAACGTCAAGCTGACACAGGATGCCAGGAATGATTGTAACCATCATGAGAAAAATCAGGGAAAAAAAATCTATTCCATGAAGTTTGAAAATTATGGACATTGAAGAAAAACCCAGAAATTTGGTCAAACTGTAAACATTTTTTGCTTAATTTTTATTATTTTTGTTCATTTAAACTATGTAACCTTGGCCCTAAATAATATTTCTAGAACCACAGTCCCAAATAATAATAGAACTGGAGCCAAATCACCGCATATGATATCGAGCAAAATTATCGAAATTTTTCATTTTGGTATCAGGACATACGATATCGAATAAACTGTATTGCAATAATATAAAAAAGTTAAAGGATTTATTTTTTATATTCCTACTTTTAAGAAACGTATGGTCTTCAATCTATTACATTTTGTTTAAATTACGATCCGATATGCATCGTTTGCCATAATTTAGATGTATCGTAATGTTATTCGATACGATAGTTAATTCGATATCGTATGCGGTGATTAGACCCCTGCCCCATAGATACCACAGAATGCGGGCAATTAACAAATATGCATACATGATTCAATATGAGATGCATATAGACACAGAATAGTTCAATGGCTTGGGGGCTGAGTGGTTAAGGCGGCCGTTCATGATGCGTCATGACCAGACAAATGCGAAATTGGGTGCTGTTTAGTAGTGTAGGGACTACGAAACAGCTAGTTGTCCTCCAGCTAAAAAAAGTTTGATTAGTTGTTGATCTTCTTCAATCAAAAATTATTGATCACAGCAAAATTTATATTGCAAAAAATCCGTTTTAAGAAAATTAAGAAAGGAAAAACTTGAACTATAACCTACTAAGCTTGAACCTAATGTACAAAGACCAAAAATCTAGTTCTAAAATGACAAAGTTCAACAAATACTCAATAAATTAATATTTACAGCTGTCCCAAGTTTTGTAAAACTAATGTGCTGTTCGTAGAACACAGATGAGCGACTTGTCTAGAACATTTGTATGGAAATCACAAAAAAAAAATTGAGCAACTTTCACACAAATTTTCTAGACGAGTTGCTCGTGTGTATTTTATGAACAGCACTTATGACTATTTGTTAAAGTATGAATTTAAAATTGTCAAAAATTGTTGACTTTGAAAGCCCCTCTTTTAAAAAAATTTACCAAAAGACCTGGGCAGATGTCTTTAAAAGCTCGCGCTTATAATCAGCATTACAAAATGGTACAATATAAGTAAATAATCAAAATCTAGTAGCCCGTTTTTGGCCAACTCATTTTACTCATTTTACTCAGTTCAAATGTTTTTTCAGTCGCACAATTCTTAATTTTTTCAGATTTTTTCCTGATTTTTCTCATGAATCATTTCTGTTTCGGCTTGATCTTGAGTTCTGGGATACTCTGTATACATATATGTATGTATGTGTGTAGAATTTGTGCCCTTGTAAGGGAGTTTCTTTCTTCCAAACGGTTCGATGAAAATTTACTTATACCAGCACCTACCTGCCTTGCCAGCCTAATCTGATGATACAACAACTCCATGAGGTGAATATTCATGATTCACTAGTGTTCCCATGTGGCTTGCAATGCTGACACAGATCGCGATTTTTGCCAAACCCTTTGCTGAAGAGATCAGACCTTTTACTTCCTCCTGTAGGCAATATCCCAGACAGTCAGTGGGAAACAAGCCTTAATGAATTGGCAGGCCACAGTCTATTACGAGCATCAGCCCTTAACCAACTCACCCGTTCAACCAGCACTACTGGTTCCTGACATTACAGGTACATGATGCAAGACAAAAGCACCTCGGGGACTACCGGCGTGCATCATAGTTACCATTGAAACTAATTCCACTTTCTGCGTTTTAGGTTTAAGCACAACCAGAACGTTTGTGCAAAGGTGGCAACCGCAACCACGATCAACACCGAGATGGCCTGCAAGCAGCATCTCCTTAAGGCTTTGTCGACCCCCGTTCTGTCACTTACACCTTGGTGAGTGCTTCAGAAGTCCGAAGGCAATAACATCAAGCGACTTCGTAGAGTTTTATTTGCTACAATAAATGAGTAAACCCAATCCCTCCAAGGCAGAGTACCTTAGGAAAAGTCTGATCGCCGGGGTGACTGACTCTTAATGGTATTATCCGCACAATTAATCTAGTAAATAAAAAGAAAAATATTAGTAGTCATTGACCTATAGCGCTCGCTGTTGACGGTATTTGCCTGCCACACACCGTTCTGAAAAATCTGTGAACTTTTGACAAAAATCGTCACTGATTTTTTTTGAGGTTGCATTAAGTGATTTTAAATTACTATTGTCGGTAATTTCATTTGTTAACATTATCCTTTAATTCAGATTCTTGCCATTGATTTGAGCAAACCAGAGATCAATATCTAGTTTTTCCAGCTCCCACTTAATAAACTCATGTCATTTGAATTGTCCCCTGGTGGGATGCCTAAACAGGGCACTCGGTCTTCTGGGGCATAGATGGGCAGGTGGCAGAACGGGTTTCGACAAAGCCTCCAAGAGCTTCCGCTTGCAGACCATACTGGTGCTGGTTGATCATGGTTGAGGTGCCTACCTCTCGGCTGAAACATTCTGGCTATGGTTTAAACCGAAAATTATTTTATTATTAATCTTTGATGCTAACTATAGGGCCGAGGTGCTGTTGTCTTATAATAGATAACTGCAACTGAGGGCAAAGTCCCCGAGAGTTTCAGCTTGCTGGCCATACTGGCGCTAATCATGGTTGAGGTACTTACCAAAAATCGTTGAAAGGGGCACTACTCTTCCCTGATAACTATAGCGCATGCTGGTTACCGGGAGCTAATAAATCCCGAGATGATGTTGTTTTGTAACAGACAACAATGATGGAAGAAACCAGTATTGATGATTAAGTGTTAGTTAAGGGCTGATGCTTACGAATATAATGGAATTTGGTCTACCAATTCATTTAACCTTGCCTTCCATTGACTACTGCGAAATTGCATATAGGAGAGAGTAGAATGCACAAACTCTTCAGCGAGGAGTTTTTCCTAAGATTACAAACTTATGTATGTCTTTTATCAACGTACGTATGTATGTATGATACCAACCCATCATATAATATTAAAAAATTACAAACTTATGGTAAATTTCGCAAACAGTGAACTTGAAAGCCATACGAGAGCGCTATTGAATAGTTCAGCCCGGGGAGTAGATCCAAGGCATTTGATGATGTAAATCAATGACACATCCTTTGTACCGGTACAAGATATGCGAAACTTTTTAACTGCGAGAAAAAGCTGGGTTCTAGTGAGCGACTAGAAATCGACTACCAGGGACTACTTTTCAGTTTCCCTCAGGGGCCGGCAGATCATGAATGTTCGTATACTAAGCTCAAGTTTTTCCACTAGATCGCCAATAATTCGGTCCGCTGAATGATTATGGCAACCATAAGATGGGCAAAGTGTACGGAACATCACTTTAAGGCCGGGCCACATAGAATCCGTTGTACGTTATACGTCGCCTTTTTCAACTGACAACTAAGTTAAAATACATGTAGTCTTATGAGCTTTGTTACATTCCGTACTTCTCAACGTAAGGTATTAAAGTTGAGCAACTTTTAACTTTTAACATATGTTGAGATCTTTGACAACTATTTGGTAATATTTTTTGTATATTTTGATTTCGTTTTTCGTTCAGAAATAAAATAAATTAAAAACAAATTCTGCTAGATTTTCTGTGCTGCGTCTGAAAAATGAAACAAAAGATTTTAATCAAATTAGAGCAAAATGCAGTTGATTTTATATCCGTTAACAAAGTACTGATTGTGCCATCTTCACAATCGTATGCGTTAATGTCAGTTGAAAAAGGAGACGTATAACGTATGATGGATTCTATGTGCCCCAGCCTTTAATATAATTTTCTCTTAATCATTATGGTGTTGGATATTGAGAGCATTTAGACAACAAAATTGACAATCTGAGTAAACCGCAGCCAATTCAAGAAGTGTTGCTTCGCAAGTGCCTAAGTTTGCAACCTCCCCGTGGTAGAGCCTGTATGTATACGATTGCTAATAAAATCATCAAATTAACAAGTTATTTTTTATAGCCCTAGGATAATGCCTTTGTAAGTCAAGAAAATTATCTGCTTATTTAATTTTCGCTATTGGAGTCGCATACAATGTTGCAGTATTAATGGCTGCGGAGATGAATTACGCTTGAATAATACACACGAAGAATGCTTATGTTATTCGTGGATGGCAGTTTTTGAAAGAAGCAGCATCCAACTTGGAAAAAATACTCGTACTCACAAATGGTTTATGAGTCCATTTTCTCACTCTGATAAGACATAAAATATTCGTGTATACGTCTTCACTTTTTTGTTGTTGTTTATTTCTAAAATCGTTGCTGTTGTTTACCTTTTTAGAAAACATCTTTACTGTTTACACGTTCATATTATTATTCACTTTAACTAGACATGAGGTGTTCGTTTTGCTAAAGGGTGATGTTTTTAGAGCCAGGACATTTTGCTTATAAGAAATGATTGAATTTAAAACTAATTTATTTTTATACAGCCGTTTATTAAAATTATATAATTAATTTGTATTTTATCTAACCATAATTTATGTACATATACTCAGCCCCTTACTGCAATATAAGACTTTAAGTCTTGTGTAAGGGGTATGGAAAATAAATAAATAAATAGTGTGGCCTACAACGCCATTTTGAAACGATTTCTTCAAGTCGGCCAGACTTTTGAAACAGTTTCCTGTGAATGAATCGTACGATCGTGTAGGATAGTGAACCAGGGCCTTAAGCATTGAGAAGCTTAAGCGTTCAAACAAATGTCCAGGTGGACGAGTATATATAATTTTATGAATAAACCGTAAAATTCGCACTTTTAGATAATTATCGAGACTCATACCATAAAGTAAGTTAACATAGTGTGAAATATGATCAAATCTTCTAAGACCATATATGTAACGAATAATATTATTAAAGACCATATTAAGTTTCCTTTTACTATCGCAATCGCAACTGGCATACAATTCACAGCCATACAATAAAATTGGCATTAAATAGGATATGGCAAGAAGTATTCTAATTTTAATCGGAGTACAGTACTGCGTTTGCCAGAGATTTCTTAACAATGAGAAAGTTCAGGACCATGCAAAATTTGCGTTGTTTGACCAAGTTAGATTACTGTTAAAAAATACACCCAAGATTTTCGCTGAGCTAACAATATTTATAGGCTGGTTATTGTAAAGTAATAGTAGGATTATAACTAAGATTTATAGATTTCTTGGTAACTATCAAACTCTTGGATTTATTAGTATTTATTTCCAAAGCATTAGCAGTAGCCCACTCATAAACACGACCTAACTCTAAATACAAAATATTCACACATTCATCAACTGTGGTAGTGCTACAGCTACTGTAAAGCTGAACATCATCTGTATATAACCTAACCCTACAGTGCTCGAGCTTACACTGAATGTCATTTACATATAGGGAAACAGAAGAGGACCTAGCATAGAACCCTGCGGAACAGCACGACGTAATGGCATCGACGTTGAAATGGAGGTAAGTGTTTCAGCATACTGAAATCTTCCAACTAGATACGACTTAATTAGACAGCAGCTGAATCGATGAAAATTTATAGATATGTCTCAGTTTAAGGCATAAAATGTTATGGTAAACCGTATCGAATGCTCGGGAATGATCCAAAAATACTAAAAAAGTTATTTTACCGAGATCTACCTGTTGCCTAATCACCTCAGTATCATCTACAAGAGCTGTTATACAGTTATGGTTTTTCCGAAACCCAGATTGCCGACTCGTCAACATATTATTAGTTTCAATATACTGTGTAACTTCCATATGAATAATTCGTTCCAATACTTTGGATAGAAATGGCAGGATGGCAATAGGTCTGATGTCTGAATTCGCTTTAGGTATAGGAATGATTTTGGCAAGCTTCCATATTTTTGGATACTGGGTTGTTGTATAATTGCAATAATTTATATACATAATGAAATAATTAAAAACTTGTATTAACATTATAATTTTACATTACTTAAATTTTTTTTCGAGGGACCAACAATATTCTCACATTTTTCACAATATATAGAACACTGATTGCACTGAAACCAAAATGTTTTGAAGTTTCATAAAATTTTTCACATCGCACGATTTGTCAAAAACTCTGTCGTTCGGTTGCATTTTTAGTACTTTTTCAGCACACATGTTTTATTTAGTAGATCGCACGATCGTGTATGATAGTGTAGCAAAACCTTTAGTAAATTAATTAAAACCTATTATTGCCATAATAGTTTTACATTGTTTAAATTTTTTTCTCGAGGCGGCAATAATATTCCCATATTTTTCACAATAAATATCATTCTGATCGCACAGAAACCATTATGTTATGAAAATGTTCACAAAAAATTTCAAAAACTCTGCTACACAGTTGCATTTTTAGTATTTTTTTAGCACACATGTTATATATGCTGGATCGCGCGATTGTGTAAGATAGTGTAGCAAAGGCTTTAAAGCTAGCGCATTTAATTAGAATTGTAAAATGGTACAATACTTGTTAGTTTCATACTAAAAAAACGAGTTAAAGAATAAAAACCACAAGTAATCCGAATTTTTTTAACGCATTTTAATCAGTTCAAATGTTTTGTAGTCGTACAAGATTTTGGTAGGTTCTTAATTTTATGGCAAAATGGTGAGAGAGATGGATAGTGAAACTGTTTGACATGAAAGAGCGAGATGTATAGTGACGCCACTTTTACTAAACTCAACAAAAGTTAGTAAAATGATTAAAACATTGGAAAACATGCTTACAATCAATCCCGTCACCCCGTTTTGAATTTGAGTTCTTGGACACTCTGTATATGTACTCGTATGCTGATGAAAGCAAAAAAGGAAAAATCATTTAATTGTAAAAAATACTGTCATACAATATGCACTTTTGGGGAATTTAATCATCCGCTCTAGAAAAAAGTGTTGCCACTTTAGTGCAAAAATTAAAGTTGCCTTATCGCTTTCAAGACCTTTTTCCGGGAAAGTGAAGAGTTTAGGCGGTTTCTGAAACTGAAATTTATAGAATTCCCAACAAAAACTCAGAACCAGTTTTTCACATCCGTAGTGCATTTTTGCCGTGGAATGCGTATCTAAGCTTTTAGCGGTCATTTTGGTATCAGTTACACGCGTAATTATCCGGTTTTTTGGGTAAATTTTTATCGGTGTTTACATGGTTTTTTTTTACATTTGCCGAGTTCATGCGGGAGGCTCTTCGTGCCAGACGTATATCTAGCGCCAGAAGTATTTTGTGCAATAATACTAGTATTTTTCGTTCACTATTGTTTATTTATTTTCAAAACTATTTCCTATCATATAATTTGATAGCGAAGCGTACTGTTTAGCATTTTTAGCTAAATTTATTCTATGTGTGTAATAGCAAATAAATCAGTTGTTTCTGTTTGCCAGTTAGTGAGGTATAAAATCGTTTGTGAAATGAAAATTTTGTACAGTCAATAAAATGATTAATTGCTGCTATTAAAATTATTTTTAAAAATAATTTAATTTACACAATATTTCAATGGTGTTTCACTGTGAAAAAAGGTAAGACTTACTACAGACTAAATTGATTACATTTTATTTACTTATTTCATTTAATATTAAAACCTCACGCAACAAAAAGAAGTCCCTTTATCTTCTTTTTTCCTCCTTCTACATAAAAGCCTCCAAGTAGGAGAGGGGCTGTATCCTGCTGTAATATTTTTTCAGTTTGCTCGCATTTCCTACGTAAATTGCACTGCTGCAAGTTTCTGCAATGAGTTTTACTTTATGATTCTTGAAGGATTTTGCTACAAAGGCGTTGTTGTCGTTGCAAATAAACGTGTTGTCACCATTTTTGGTCTTGTCACTTATGTTGTTTACTTTTAACTTATGCAGGAAATAGTGTTCATGTTATGGATATTCATACATTAAAGTTGTTGTGCAAAATGTGCATATTACGAGTATGAGGAGGAATTTAAAAGTTATTGAAAACAAAGCATTCTTGCTGGCTGAAAAACTTGGATAGGATTTTTAACCCGCTTATATAAGCTTCACTTGTACATTTGTATGTTTGTAAGTCTCGAAACATATGAGCGATTATTGCATATGTAGGTATATAAAATTGTATATAGAGTGTTACCGCTTTAGTGCGAAAATTCAAGTTGCCCTACTGCTTTTGGAGTAGTAGGGAAATTTTGGCGATTACTGCAGCTGGTTTTGGGAATTCCCAAAAAACTCAAAACCTGAAATTCAATTTGCCCTACTGCTTTCGGGGTAGTAGAGAAATTTTGGCGATTACTGCAGCTGGTTTTGGGAATTCCCAAAAAACTCGAAACTTGTTAACTAACTTGCTCGGAACCAATTTTTTTACTCATATTTTTGCCGCATAGCGTGTATATGAACTATTAACGGTCATTCGCTTTAGTGCTAGTATTGATGTTGACGTATTGCTTTCGGGGAAGTAGGGGAATTTCGGTGATTCCTGAAGTCAATTTGGAACTTTCTAAAAAATTCAAAACATATTAGCTAACCGGTTCGGGACCGGTTTTTCATATTCGGTGCATGTTATTGTCACGGAGCGTGTGTCTGAACTATCAACGGTCACTCACTTTATTGCTAAAGTTGAATTTCACTGGAGAAATCCGGTGAAATGGGGGGATTTTGGCGATTCCTAAAATACCTTTTGTGAAATCTTAGAAAACACGGAACCGCTTCGCTAACTGAATCGTAATCGGTATTTCATCTTCCGTGCGCATTCTTGCGTAGAACGTATACATAGGTTATAAACGGTCATTCGGTGTAGTGTGAAAATTGAATTTGGCGTATGGCTTCTGGAGAAATGGGTGGGTTTTTTGGCGGTTCCACTTCTGAAACCGAATCGGAACCGGCTTTTCAACCTATAGTGACCAGAGGGGTTTCCGTTTAGCCATATCTACGAGCACTTTATCACTCAGCGGGTTCCAACCCTCCCTGTAGGTATGCCGACACAAAAAACAAAATTCTATACTCTAAAAATCCAAAATCTTCGAAAATATATCAAACAAAAAGCCATACACTTAAACTTTGCACCTCTACTATCCATACACTTTTGTTCAAATGACACCCCCACACCCTGAACAGATGTTCGCATTGGATATTGTTGCCTTTCCAACCTTGTGATAAATATTTTATCCGATCATATTTTTATTTTGTGACCCCAAAACCCACTCGACTTCTCCTAACTTAACTCACCTCATTGTTTACCTCAAATCTTGCCGTAGAACACGTATATGAACTATTAACGGTCATTTGCTGTAGTAAGAAATTTGGATTTGCTGTATTGTTCGATTCCTGAAGCAGATTTTGGGAATTCCCAAAAGAAATCTAAACATATAAGGTAACCGATTTTTTTAATCGGTGCGTGTTGTTGCCGCGGAAAGTACGTCTGAACTGTTAACGGTCATTCGCTTTAGTGGGAAAATTGAACTTGCCACACTGCTTCCGGGGAAATGGGTGTGATTTTGGCGATTCCTGAAGCTGATCTTGGTAATACCCAAAAAAATCGAAACATGTTAGCTAACCGGTTTTTCATATTATGTGCGCGTTTTTTCACGGAAAAGTCAGCGGTCGTTCGCTTTAGTGCAAAAATAAAAGTTGCTGTATTGCTTCCGGGGAAGTGCAAGTATTTTGGCTATTTCTAAAGACGATTTTGAGAACTCCTTAAAAACTCGAAACCTCTTCGTTAAGGGATAACGAACTAGAAAATAAAAAATAAATAAGTAGCCCGATTTCAAATGAAAACTCCATGGGAATATTTTCACTTTTCTCTTTCCTCCAATTATGAACAAAAATTAAGTTTTACGTTTTTTTATTTTTTCCTTTTTTCCGTTACCAAAAAACAATAAAGGGGGATCAAATCTTCAATTCTTACAATAAAGTTAACAAAAATTGTGCTTTTTTCTTTAGTTTGAATTGAAAAAAGTACTTTGCGAGGAAAACAAATTCCGTGAGGAATAAATTCCCAGAGGAATAAATTCCGAGAGGAATAAATTCCGTGGGAAATAAAATCCGTAAGAATAATTGATAATTGGGCTGATAGTTCAAAAATTTTAAGAACACGTTTCGGTATCGAGCTAAAAAGTAAGAAATAATTTTATAAAATTAAGCGTGGGACGCTTCGTATCATATATTTCACAATAATACCAGATTTTTCATTCACTATTGTGTAAGCTTATTTCCCAAATTATTTCTTAATTCTTATAGAGAAAGGCCAATGTACGCGGTTTGCGGCAACGAACGGCAACCAACTGTTCTATTTGCCGCTTGAGTTTATTTGTTGTAGGCAAATGAACGCGACTAATTGAAGAAAAATGTGTGCTTCGAAAATTAAACATTTTGATTTTTTTTAAAGTCAAAGTAAATAAACAAATTCAATTGTTAAAATTTCAAAACCGAAAACGAATTTCTGTCTTATATTTTTTTTAAATTTTTTTCCTTTAATTTTTGGTTTGACAAATTGAAGCGGCAAAACAAAAAGTTAAACTGAATTCAACATTGCAACTCGGCCGCCTTTAACGGCGTTGCCAAATTAAATTATATTCAATATGTTGAAATTTATGTACGATTATTGTTATAAAAAATAGAATTTTTTGTAAATGAGTCACTTTGGTGCCGCCCGCTGCCGCTTGCCGCTTACATTGGCCTTTCACTATTAGTTCGATAACGAAGCGTGTTTTTTTAATTTTTTAACCTATATATATTTTAATGAAAATGATGAATTTTGCAAGTAAAAAGAGGGTGTTGCCAACAGGAAGCATTTTAGTTTAAAATTTTGTGAAAAAGTATTTAATATTTGTACACAAAAAATTAATTTATTTATTTTCCAATGGCCTTACCGAATATCATCCTTTTCGTTACAAAAGAAAAATGAATAGAAAGAGAATAAAATAAAAAGTGTATCACAAAACTGGAAGGTAAAAAATATTCTTCTGCATAACAAATGTTACCAACATTTATTTCACACTTGTCCATGCAAAGCACCGAAAGGGAAACTTGTTCAAGATAAATGCAAGGAATTTATTTCACAAAGTTTCTTTTATATGCTGAGCTTATTATTATTATGTTTTGTTTGTTTTTGGTGCCATATTAGTGGCCTTGGTGTGTTAACAGGATTTGCATTTCCTAAACCTTTTACTAGGACTCGTTTTTTTTTATATACAGCCGCATTGTCTGGCCTCACTCTCTCTTCCGTAAATAATCTTGGATTTTAGTTTGTTTCACTGGAGATGAAAATTTATATACAAATTTATATAATTTTTTTTTTTTGTTACTTATTCTCAATACTGCATCTACTATTTGGGTACCGGTACCAGGCAACAGCTACTCGCACTCAAAAGGTTTACAATGATAGCAGCAGCGGCAGCAGTTGCTGGCTGCTATGAGAACTGTTTATAATACAATCGTGTACAGCATACATACATATGTCTGAGCACAGGGTTATATATAGAATCATATATTTTATTGTAATTTATCTTAAACGTAATCATTTTATGCTACAACGTACATTTGTTTAAATAAATAACTGGAGAGGAAAATAAAAAACGTATTACACTCTTTTACTCATATGCTTTCCAGGTTTCTACACGTGCTTTTTCATTGCGATTCTGGTTCCTCTTTCTCCACCACATACTCATACACACGTCTAAATATAAAATAAGTATAAACATTTGTCTGTAAGGTTTGTCGCTGCATACATACATATGCACATACGAGTACTCGTATGTACTCGTAAGTATGCACGCACATGCTAACACATACGAGTATGTGACAACTACTGGCTGCACTGCGTTGTGTTGAAATTCAAATATGGATTGCCCATATTACCACATCATTACATGCTCCGTGTTGTTTGGCATAAATTTACTTTTACTGGCAAAACATTTTTCTTTATCGTGTGATTTATAAAAATAAAGTTAAATTAAAAGATTGCTATTGCTCTTTTCATTTCGGAGTATCTTTAGTGTTTCGTTTTTAACTGTTAAACTTTATTAAGTGGAATTTGACATGGGTTTTTATACTCTACTTGCTCAAGGATATATGTTTAATTATTTTAAGCATTAGTTCCAGCAAAACAGCCGAACAGCTTTAATTTAACATTTAAAAGTAATGAAATAAGGTAAATTGGTTTGTTTAAACAAAAAAATTCCCTTGTGGGATATCTTTAATTTAAAACTTTGAAAGTATTTTGAAAAAAAATTAAAAGAATTTAACTTCTCTTATAGTTTACTGTCGAAAAAAGACACTGATAAAAATGTCCCTTTCAGGGAAATTTTTTCTAAGTAAATTTTTTTTCTAAGTCTTAACAGTATTTTGAAATTATGTAAAGTACTGTTATGTAAATATCCTATCAACGGAAATTTTTCCTAAGAGGGAAATTTTTTACCCCAGATGGTTAATAAAACTGTCTTTTAAAATGTAATAACCTTGTTTTACAATCTTCTATTGGAAAATTGTAGCCACAAAAATCCCTATTAAGGGATTGTTTTCAAAATAAAGACATTTTTTTTATTTTGAAAACATATTTTGAAATTATTCCAAAAAGAGATCTGCCGTGTGGTTTTTTGTCAAAAAGGCACTAATTAAAATAAAATGTTGAGTGTTTTAAAATTATAAAAAAATTTTGGTTTACAGTTTTCTGCGGAAGTCTAACAATAACTAAAATTTCCCTTGAGGGGAATTGTTCGTAAGATGGAAATTGTTTACCATAAAGTTGTAACAGTGTTTTGATATTACACAAAAAGTTTTATCGCACAAATTTTTTTAGCAAAAAAAAAGGAGAAAAGGAAAGTTTTTCCAAAAATATAAATCTTTACGTAAAAGCCGTAAGATATTAGAAAACCCTATTTTGCAGCTTTTTATTAAAAACTGGCATTTCCTATTAAGGGCAATTTTTTACTTTAGTACTGCCATACTTTTTGTATTTTAAGATATCGTATTAGGTTTTGTAGTTTTCTGCAAAAAACTTTTCTATCAAAAACTTACTGATAAAAATTTCCCTTCCGGGGAAGTTTTTTCTACGAAGGAAATTTTGTATCTTAATGTTTAAACAGCGCTCTAGAATTATACAAAATGCTGTTTTACAATTTTTTACTGAAAACTAGCATTAACGAAAATTTCCCATTGGAGGAAATTTTCGTGAGAAGGATATTACTATTCTTAAAGTTGATATATAAAAAAACTTTGTTCAACGATTAAAAAAAAAACATCATTTACAAAAATTTCTCTGAAAAAAAATTTATTTGCAAAAAATCTTTACCTAACGTTGCTTTTACACAGGAAAGTACTTTTATGAAATTTCTGTAATTTTATTTTAAATAAAAATTTCAATGCAATAGAGGACTTTCCTGAAAATGTCTTTCGCTTACACAGGAAAGTGAAAGTTCCTTTTAAAAATGGCCCCGAAGCAAAGAGTCACAAAATTTGTCTCTACTTCTTTCCATTCTTATTTTGTTTGCTTACTTATTAGAGTTGCCAAACTTATTATATACAAATTTATGGGGCGATATTTGAAAAAATCATTATAACCTTTACCTGTTTAACCGTTTTCTTTATGTGAATTAAAATTAAACTATATTATAATTTTTTTCATAACATGCAAAAGAATTTAATTTTATAATTATTATTTTACTACAATACTGCAACTTTCTTGTGTGTGGCTATAGTACTTAGCAATTTGCAATTTTACTTTCAGAAAACGTCAAAAAATTTGTTTCATGAAATTTTTGATGAAATCTGATTGGAAAATTAGCGAAATGTTAGTGTATTAGTGAAAAAGTGTGATTGTATTGCAACTTTCATGAATTTTCTTTCATGTCTAAACACTAGGTAAAACTCTTAAAAGCGTTTTTTATTGACATTTTTTAGAAGAAGTAAATTTTTGGCTCTTAAAGTTTAATCATGTTTTAAAATTAGAAAAATTATTATTGTACAATTTTCTGCTGAAAACTGGTAGTAAAGAGAATTTCCTATTAAAAGAATTTTCGCAAGTAAGAAATTATTTACCTTAAAATTTCGACAGCATTTTGATATTATACAAAAAAGTCGTTACAAAACCTTTTTTTTTTTTTAGCAAAAAGCATAATTTCCCGTGAAATTAAATTTTTCCAAAAAAGGTATTTACCTAAAAGATATTAAAAAAAATGTTTCTTTCTGAAATGGCATTGACAAAAGTTTTCTATAGAGGAAAATTATTTAACTTAGCACTGGCAAAGGGAAATTTTTATAAAACGGACATATTTTATTTTAAGTTATTCAAATTTGTCGTTTTCTACAAAAAATAACACAATTTAAATAATTAAAATTGTTTTTATTAACGAATATCATTGATTAAAATCCCATAACGGGAAATTGCAAAAATTTCCCATCGGGGGATGTTTTTATTAACAACAGTTGGCGTGTTTGATTGAAATTTCATATATTTTTTCCGTGTATTATTAAACATTAAACTTTTGTTAGTTGCTTTTCCTAGTTGGGGATATATTATTTTTAAAGATATGTCTTATTTTTGTAAAGCTGCAGAAGTATTGTAATCTATTTACAATATATATCTTTTAAATTCTTGACAATTAGCATAGAGGGAAATTTTTGTTGGTAATTAAAGTTGCAATATTTTAAAACGATATATCTATTTGAATTAATATTTCAGTTTAAAACAAGTCATTATCTACATTTGCCTAAATCTCAATTGAAATTGAGCAGGACTTAAAAATTTCCTTTTAGGGGAAATTTTTACTTTCAAAACATTTATAGTAAATATAGCAAAAAAATCAAATAAAAATATTAATGTCTTTTTATTTACAATTGCACAGACTAGAAAATTTTTATTGAAGGATTTTTTATTGATAGTTTTACTAGACATAAGTTTTTATTCAATTTATTAATATGAAAATTATCCCCCATTAGAGAATGTTTCATGTTAGATGTTCTATAAAATTTATGCAAGAAAATGTATTTTTCGAACACAGGCTTTCACACTGAAATGTGAAAATGCTTAAATTTATGTTAATTAAACATTTTAGCTGATTTATATTTTTTAATGAGAAAAATTTCTCATTAATTGATTTTAATTGAGTTTTATCTCAGTTAGAAGCTAATATCTACTGCAAGATTTTTTAATTTTTCAGTTTTCCGCATTTTAAGTCATGTGACTTTTTTATTGTACACAAAAAGTTCGCATAGGTCAATCAGCCACCCTTTTAGCCATCCCTGACTGTGAGTTTGCCTCCCTGTTTATTTGAAATTTCCCATCTCATTTCACTGACAATTTGCGATTTTTCAGCTGACCCAGCAGTAACTTTTTTTTGTAGGGTCATATGTAAAGTCGTTCTTCATCATGTTGCAACACTTGCAATTGCCAACAATTGTTGCTGTTGTTGTATGTTTGTTGTTTATTGCGTTATATTATTATGCATTGAATTTTCTAGTTGACATTATAAGGTGCTACATGTAAATAATTAATAGCATTATAAGATGCACTCACGAAATCGTATAACAAACATTTTCAGTTGTCGTTGTAATAATTCAGCATGACGACAACACTAAAACGACAAAGCTCGAAAACAACAGCAATAACATCATTTAATAATAAACAGACAATATTACATATAGTACGAGGGTTGATATGTAAATATGATAAAATAAATATTTTCCAGCAAATCAAATCTGAATAAAAGGTAAACTGCTATATATACCTGTAACTCTAATCCTTCTCGCTGACTGTGTGGTAAATTATATACAGGGCGGATTAGAAGGCCCGAACTTTTCTGCAAGAGGTTTGTCTATATGGCTAAAACATATGGCAGAACTTGTGATCTATGTGAGGTTGTAGGTTACATTTGGGGTTCTGGTGAATCGTGAAGAACTCACACCGTAGAGTTCATTATCAGATATGGTCATTAAAGCAGATGCTGATATAAATCAATGACACTTCCTGTTGCCCTAGCCTTACCATCCTTTTGTAATAAGTATTACACAGAAAAAATTTTTTTCGTATTCAATAACGAAATTTGTTGAATCAAGTAATAAATTGTTTGAATGCGGACCTGTAAAGTAGTTCGTGGATTTAAACAAATGTTTAGTAAAAATAATTATTGATCGAAAACAACTATTTTTTTAAACAGCAACAAAATACGAAATTCAAGGTTATTTTTTGATATATGTGTATATGCAACCAAATTATTTTTTCAGACAAAAATTTTTTTGATTTTATTTTTATTATAATTTCTTCTGTGTAATACTGCGACCAAGAACCCGTTTCACAGGTTGCTGTGTTTTGACAGGTGTTATTAAAACATTTTTCTTTTTAAATTCTCAATAATTTATTTATATTCTTGAGATGTAAAGTTGAATGTTTTAGAATATCTTTTAAAAATTTCCAAAGTCTACTGATGAATAGGGTAACTCTTATGAAATGTCGACATAAGACAGCTGGGAAATATAAAAAGCAATCTGTCTATATTTTATTTTTCGTAGAAGCAGTTCTGGTTATAAAAGGAGGTTATTGAAATACTTAAAATGAAATTTTCCGATATTGGTCCATATATACCCGCGATATATTCTTAATAAATTTTTCAGGAAACAATTTTTTTTGTTTAAAACAGTTTTGGTAAAAAAAGGGAGATTACTAATATACAAAAAATACAAGTTTCCGATATCCGGTCCATATATACATGATATATAGCCAAAACCGAATTCCATGAACAAATTTTTTGTTTAAAAGTAATAGAAAAAAAAAAACGTTAGCAAACTACAAAAAATGAACTTTTCCAATGTCAGTCCATATATAGCTCCATTTCCCCTCCATTTCCTTTCACTTTCCATCATAACTTCTATGACGTTTTCCGGTGTTATTTAACCAACATTCTCGTCTTTCCTGCCTCCACCTGTCACATTTGAAGAATGTGTGTTCTGCATCGCCCGCGCAGTCATCTTCATAAAGGCAGATCGATGTATCTGCCTTCCCCATTCTATGGAGGTATTCCAGAAAATACCCGTGTCCAGAAAGCATCCGTAATATATAGTAATCTATCTCACCATGCTTTCTGTTTACGAACTTGTCTATATCAATGATCAATTTCGCTGTCCATCTGCCACGTAATTCGTTGTTCCATCTTCCTTGCCACTTTCGCATATTGTCCGCCCGTGCTGATCTTGCCGTAGCTGCCTAGAGGTCTATCGAGATAGTCCCGCTTATGGCCAAGACAGCGGGCTCTGACACTGTGCGGTATGCTGAAGCCACTCTGAGAGCAGTAGTACGCTGTACCGTTGCCAACATCTTCCCCAGGTATACTGCCTGCAAGGAATTTGCCCAGATTTCGCACCCGTACAGAAAAATTGACTGGGTTGTTGCCATTATCAGCTTTCTTTTGCTATATCTTAGTCCGCCGATGTTTGCCGTCAATCTGCTGAGCAAAGCTGTCGCCTGTTCCTTCTGGTTTCTGAACTTCAGTCTGGAATCTAGCCTCAAGCCTCGATATTTGATCCACCTGCTTTTCCTAATCATTTCAGACAATACTCGAAAGTCCACTTCCAGCGAAATGTGCTTATTTGTGACAATAAGCTACTCCATTTTTTCTGTGGCTAGCTTGAGGCTGTGAGCATCCAACCATGCTTTAGTTCTAAGCATGACCTGGTTCAGCTTGCTCTGTGCATCCTCCATGGCCATATAGACATCTGGAAAACATAAAAAACAAGCTGTTGATAAGTTTGTAATTTCTTTCCAGAAATTAAGTAAAAGGACAGGCCCTCGTATATACCCTTCTTTATTCCTAATAATAGTACATTTATTTATTTCAGTTTCTTCATTATTTTGACTCAACATCAGCTGCAACATACTGCCTGCAGTATTTGTGTACAACATACAATAACAATTTTTATATCCTAAAATATGTACGTATGTATGTTGCTGGCTGTTGTTTGAAATTGCTGCTGTTATTGTTGTTGCTCTGGTGTGTGCGTTTTTTTGGTGTTGTTGTTTTCTCCTTGAGTGTTTACTCGTTGTTGCAAGTTCGAACATCATCGTATTTTATATTTAAACATGGTCATATTCGAAAAGTTTGCGAGAAAAAAAAAATATACAAACACAGCAAAATTGCATAATGACGCATACATACGTTTGTTGTTTATAGTTTAAATGTAAATTTTGTGCCTATTTTTTTCCTTTACTTTTTTGCCCCAAAGTTGTATGCAGCGCACACACAAACACACAAACCTCCGTACATGAATTTTTAAATATAACTAAATTTGTGTAGATGTTGAGCAAAAGTTTTTTAAACATCATTTTAACGCACCTTTAGAGCTTGGTAGCAATCATTAAGCCACAAATAAAATTAAAAAATAAAACAGGCAACAAAAAAAAAAAATCAAACTTCGCGCCTTCAACATTTTTGTACTCGCATAGGCTAGTGGGGAATTGCTCTTCTGGGGAACTCCTCTCTAACCCGCCCCACTCCCTTTCCCTGCTCACGATCCATAATAGCTAAAGTTAAAATATGTAGTTGCTAATATTGTGTTTGCTGTGTGTTTTTTGGTTGTTTTTGTAGTTTTTGTTACGGCTGCTGGCTGCTTTACTGATGTTGTTTGATCAGGAGAACAACATTAAAAGGTGTTAATGCAAATGTAGTTGCATTAGCAATTAGTGTGCTGTCATCTAGTGGGAAAAAACATAAAATAATCGGGCTACCAACACTACCACAAATTGCCAACTACTAGCAGCATTTAAACAAACAAACAAACCAACAAACGTGCTGCATTGCTAACTTTCATACATATGTACTCGTATGTTTGTGTGGTTATATTTCTAAAATTTGTTTATTCAACAAAAATGCGTGGTCAGATGCATGCGAAATACAAAAAATAAATACATGAACAAAACCAAAACAAAAAAAAAAAAAAAATACTCGTTACAACATTTTCTTAATACGGAGTGTGAAATTTGAAACTTGGCATAAAATTTGCATTGATTAGTTAAAGTAAATGTTCACGAAAAAAAAAAAAAAACTAAAAATATATTAACAAAATAAAGAAATAAATACAGCATTACGAGTAAAATCAGGAAAGTTGTGTTCTGCGTTCTTTTTTCTTCATTTTTAATTTGACACTGAAATTGACAGTAGACACACTAATCAAGGCCTTTTGAGATATAAATTTAAAATGCAGTCAGAATCTTTCCTTTTTTTTACTATGAGAAGCAAATTTGCAAATATTTTGCTGCGTTAAAGAAAAAACGTTGATTTAAGTCATTATTACCTGAGAAATGCAGTCAAACGCCTATAAATCTAGAAAATTGTTTGGAGGTAATAAAAGGTAAAATAAACAGTACATTCATTTCACAAACGTTTTCACTAGCAGCAAAAACATTAAAAAGTTTTTGTAGTTTCCCTGCAGAAATCGAGACTACTCCTTACATGCGTGTAAAGAGTACTCCACAAGAGACCAGGCCTAGTCCAAAAGTAATCCAAATATATGCGAAAAACCTACTCCATTTTACATTACAATGTCCTAGGAGAGGACCATGTAATCCAAAAAAACATTACATCAAACTAATCCAAAAACTAGTGCAAGTAACTACTCCACAAATTATTAACACAGGGTTAGTCTTCAAATTACTTCATGCCAGTACTCCATGGACTACCACAGAAAACTAGTTTGGAAACTATTTTTAAATTACTCTGATGTGAACAGCGTTGTCAACTCGGTGCGTTTCGCACCGTTTATGGTGCTTTTTAAAATTATTTGTGCGAAAAATTCTTTAGTCGGTGCGGTGTGCGCTTTTTTACATATTCGGTGCGTTCTTTAAATTTCGGTGGCACAAAATCAAACTCAACTCAACTTTTTGTTTCAATGTAAGAACAAATTTTTTCAAGTGTCCAAAGTTTTTACGTTTCATTTTGCGTGGGAAACGTACCATGTTATATACGCAAAGTAAGACAATATTGTTTTTGTATATAATACACACTCTCGAGAGAAAACGAAACATTTAGTTTCATAAAATTTGCTGCTTTTAGAGAGTGTTTTACTATTAAACGATCATGCCAAGTTTGTCAAATATTGTAATAAATACAGTCTCTAAACAGTGAATTTTGTATTTATGACGGTTCATGAATTCGTTACGATTTTGGTAATTGAGAAATTACTAAATTATTAAATAAATTATAAAGCTTACGCAAAACGTTTGCATTAAATATTGATTATGGTAAACTTCATCTTTTATGTGATATAATTCTGGCAGATTTTCGTATATTTCAATAAATTCTTTTAAATTCACCGCTTACGAAAACACAATTGAAATGTAGACTGTGATTGAGAGAATTGCTATTAATTGAATTTGAAGGCTGGTAGTGCCATTCTCTAACTTTTAACGATTCCATAATCGTAAATTCTTTCGACAGTAATGATTGTAGTCTCCTGCAATATAGTTTTGATGACGGTAAGCCGCTGTATTTTTGTGTCCCTGATAATAGGCAGTAAAAGTAACAGCTGATTTCGGTAGACAGTAAATATAATTAAATGATATTACTTAATAACAAATTTGATAAAATGTCATAATAATTGTTGTAAAGGTAAGTTTATCTTAATAAAACTAACGGAGTCGTACTAGAGGTCAAGTTTGACAAACACGAATTCTAGCTATTGAACGACTTTGATGGCATGGCATCAGGCGATGCTATCAGACCCAGTTTGATTGTATAACAGTCACTTAAAGGCGGTTGCATTATCATGTTTTTAATATAAAAATATTGTACTTCTTAAAATACAAAATATGTTTCTAAAAATGAAAGAAGAAAATTCAAAATTCGGTGCGCTTTTGTTGAAATAACGCGCTTTTTCCCCTATTTTGGTGCGTTTTAAAAATTTCAAAGTTGACAGCGCTGCTGGGAAACAAGCTATTTATAATTTATTATATACTAGAGTTGAGTTCATGAGCTCTTTTGACAGAATGCCCTTTTTAGTTCAGCTCTTTTTTCTGAAGTATTTCTTTCTTTTAGTTCAGTGCTTCGTAAATAATATTTTCAATGAACGGCTCTGTTTCAGCTTTCACGATAAAGAAAAAGAAAAGCAAAACAAAATTGGTGTAAACAAATGAAAAGTACTATTATAAAGATTAATTAAAGACGAGATTAGAAATATTCAGTTGTGATGAAAAATAATTGTATTGAAAAGAGAAAAAAAAAACGATTTATTTGTTTCATCATTATTTATGGTTTGCATTTTTGTAGTACAATATTGTATTGTCTAATTTTCTGAATAGTTGTATGTAACAAAGGTGTGTACGTCAAACTCTGGCAGCACTGTTTGAGGTCTTCCGTATACATATGTACGAGAAAAAAAGAAACATGAACGAAATAGAAAACTTGAAGACAAAAGAAAGAAACATGAACTATGGAGCTAAAAGAGCTTACAGAAATGATCGGCTCACTTACCTCCCTGAGGTGAATAGTTCAGTGATACTAGATCGTTCGCGAACTACTCAACTCTATTTTCAAATAACAACACAGAAAACGTAATGGCAAAATTATAAACAAATCATATCAGCTGGCAGAAGGTGTCGTTGTTTACTGAACAACATTTCTTAATTAAACAAAACAATCTCATCTTGACAATAAGACATTCTCAATTTAATACCGGTATATTTGTGCCATCTATTCGCAATCCGACGGCGATATGTTCACAGCTTGACAACCGTATGTCCACAATTTAACAAGATGTGTATTGTTGTTCGCTGATAAAAATTAAAGAACATTTTTTTTTTTCTCTTTGTATACGTTCATATACTCGTATATAGTTATGATAAAGGTATTACAATTAAAATTTTGTACTTCTAAAAATTTTTGGTTATTAATAAAGTTATGGCACTCTGCAAAGTGCCATATGTCCGCAGACTTTACAAAACCGCCCTGATGGACATTATGCCACTTTTAAAAGTGTCTTGACGTCCCTGTACCTTTTGACACTTTCTAGTGTGTCATTACGTCCATGGACTTAATGTCACTGGACGTTATGACATGCCACCGTTTTAGCACTTAAAATATTTTTTTACTGTTTTTAGCACTATTTTAGTGTCAATTCAGTTTAAAGAATTTTTTGGATCTGCTCACACTAATCGCTCCTTTATTGCAACATAGTCATATCTTAAAAAAATTAGCTTTTTTAGTTAACAATGCATTCAAATTACTTTCAAACTGTTTTCTTTAGGGGATATTTTCTAAAAAATTTTTTCTAAGACTTATACGGAAGCTAAAAATTTGAAATGTGTTTTTCTCGAAACAAGCTTTTTTGAGTTATGACCATGTTGCAATAAAGGAGCGTAATCAATACCAGCCTAACACCTAAAATGTTCTTTTCTGGCATTTATTTGGTTATTATCTCACACGAATTTGGCTTTGACGTTAAGTAATGGATATAAGCAGCCCCAGCAGAAGGAAGAGTTTTGGCCCACAATCAATTGCTGTCAGGTGCACTAATATTCGTATTTGTGTTTTCTTCTTCCTCTGTCCAAAGCCGCTGCCAGAAAACTTTTTCTTTGAAAGCAAAGTTACATATATTACATTGTACAGAATTTTTAGCAAGAAAATTCCTTACTATTAACAAAATAAATCAATATTCAAACATGTTAATTGAAAGTGAATAAATAAACTTTTCAATAGAAATTTAATGGGCTTCAACTTTCCAAATCATTAGCTGGAAAAATAAAGGAGCAGGGTTTAGTTCAAACGAGCTGAAACCAACACCTTCTAAAGCAACAATTGACCAGTACTACGACTTTTTTATGTTAAACACAATTAAATTTCAATACTATAAATTATAAGCTACGGGTTCAATACAACAACAACAACAGCAGCAGCAACAACAACAGGCATAAACAACACAATACAATGATTTGATTCAAAATAAAAACACATTGTACAATATGTGAATTTCAATTATTAAATGAAAATTTATGATGGCACTTGTAAATCGTATGAATTGAATCGATAACACAGACAGACGGACGAACAAACAACTGAACACCAGCCACATTAGCCTGCCACTACCATCATCACCACCAACCAACCAACCATATTCATCTAGAAGTCATTTACGAAACGTGAAACAATGCCTTTTTTTCTGCCAAAAGCTTTCAAAGCGCACACGAGCGTAAAGCAAACGATTACCAGGGCGGGAGTCCGAGAGATAGAAAAGGACAGAAAAACCAAGACAGAGCAAGTGCGCGAGGTACCAATAAGTCTGGTATTTATAGAAATATGATTATTAAAATAATTTCAACACCTGTACCAGCAAAGCGTTATTTTTCTATTCCATAGGGGGGAATGACCGGCTGGCTATTCCACGAATAGGCTGCTTTGCCACAGTTATAAGCAATTTTACTCCTGCTGCTCTCAGAAAAGCAGAGTTATATTGCCATAAATAAATAATAAACATAAAACTATGAAATAAAACTGAATTTATGGAATTTGAAAATATTGTTAATAAAACAAAACACAGTCAAATTCAAACAGCCTAAAAAAAAAAAAAAACATTGCACAGTGGCACCACACCGAAAAAAAACTCTTAATAATTTATTTTTTATTTTATTATCTTGGACCAGTACTCGTGAGATAACCCCTACATATACAGTGCGTTGTACCAGAACTCGGAAAATAGGTTGTGAGGAGTGTGAAAGAGGGAGAGAGAGTAGTGTTTGTGAAAATTTGACTTGAACTTTCCAACATTATAAGAGACGGGAAACACCTCTGCAGGCAACTTAATCCACAGGCAAAGCGTGTGGCTGAAAAACGAAATCTCTCTGTGATGCGTTGTACAATTACTCGGGCAATTGACTTTAAATGGATGAGCCCTGGACGATGCGTGTTTCGGGAATTAGATTTATAATCTCGTCGGAGAGCAAAATCCATTGTTGTAACGGTAGAAGAGAGTAACGCTACCTACACTGCGTCGATGCTGCAGTGAGTCAATATTGTTGGATACCCTACTATCACTGATAAGCTTCTTCGCCCTCTCCTGGACACGTTCGAGTACCCCCAAAATAGACATTGAGGCACCGGCCCAAACATGAGAGTTGTATTCCGTTTTCGGCCGAATATAGGTGGTATAAATAGTAAGGAGATCGGATGGAGTGAAGTACATCTTACACCGTTTCAAAAACACGAGACACTTGAATGCTTCTTTAGAGATATGAAAAATGTGTTCAGTCCAGCGAACATCACACTGTATCTTTATTCCAAGAACATCAAGGGCATCCGATTCCTCAATATTTATACCATCTATGAGTACAGATGAAGCAGCACTTACGGTCGAATGTTTGTGAGTTAATAAGCAACATTGGGTCTTACGAGCGTTAAAGGCGACTCTGTTTCTACGACCCCATTCGGAGATTAATAGAATATCAATATTCAGTGAATCATTCATATTTATTCTCTTGACAGCAATCTCTGATTGGCTAGGCCTATAACTAAAAGAGTGCGAGTGACAAATCGCTCCTTTATTGCAACATAGTCATATCGCAAAAAAGCTCGTTTCGAGATAAACGCATTTAAAATTATTAGTATCCATACAAGTTTTAGCAAATTCTTTGAGGAAATATCTCCTAAAGGAAACAGTTTAAAAGCAATTTGAAAAAAATTTTGGCACAATATAAATGTATTACTGCCTAGATTGTTAACTCGAAAAGCTAATTTTTTGAAATAGGACTATGTTGCAATAAAGGAGCGAAATGCTACTGTCATCCACGAAAGACTAAATAGGGTTGGAAGTTTGAAAGAGAAGATCGTTGAGGAAAATAAGAAATAGGGTAGGAGGAAGAACGGAGCATTGCGGTACCCCTGAATTGAATCGTTTGATGAGATCCCATCTATAACAACCCGTATAGTGCGGTCTCTGAGAAAGCTCGATATAAACCAAGAAAAGTCATCACCGACACCAAAAGCAGTAAGTTTTGCCAGTAGTGCAGCATGCCACACTCTGTCAAACGCTTTTGCAATATCCAGAGTCACCACCCTACTTTCACCGAAATGAGGAATTGAGTGGCACCATTTCTCTGAAAGAAAAAATTAAAACTATTTTTTAAATTACGTGTTGTAGCTTGAGCGCCAGGTATGATACAGAATCCTTCCCATTTTCCAAGCTTTATGACCTGAGCCTTTAATTTTCACGAAATAATTAGAGGTTTCTTGAAATAATTAAATGTTTTTCTTTTCTTGTCTTTTTTTTTTTTTTTTAAAGAAATTTGAAAAAAAAAATTTAACAAAATTTGTTATAAAAAAAAATTATAAACAGCTTGTTTGTTTTCCATGTTTCCCAGCCATCTATATGTCGACATTTCATAGGAGCTACCCTAATCAGCAGTAAACTTTGGAAATTTTTGAAAGATATTCAGAAACATTCAACTATATATCCCAGCAATCTAAATAAATTATTGAGAATTTAAAAAGAAAAATTGCTTTAATAATACCTGTCAAAACCCAAAAAACAAGTATCCTTATTTATCCTATTTCTTTTAAGGCTTTACTGTAAGAAACCAGGAGTGATGGTTGGACGGCAGAGTTGGTTAAGTGCTGATGCTCTTAATGGGCTTTGGCCTACCATTGACTGTTCTTCCATTGACTGTTGGGAAATTGCATACAAGAGAGATTAGAAGGCCCGAATTCTTAGGCAAGGAGTTTGTCTGTAGGGCTACAAACTTATAGCGGAAAGTTGTGACCTGTGTCAGCCTGTTAAACCACACAGGGGCGCAAGTGAATCGTGAATAATTAAGTTGTATTGCTCCATCATCAGACTAGCCCGTCATGACAGGTGCTGATGTAAATCAATTTCACACTGCCAAAAAAGCGTGATTTAGCTATTTTTCTTGCTCACTTTGATGCGAAACCACTGTCATTATTATCGTTTTCATTTACGTAGTGTTTACACTTGCAGGTACAAGCTCGAGAAACTCAATACAGTCAAACTTTTTTACTAACACACGCACAATCTCTGCACTCGCAAACAACTTTCAACTGTACTGATAAGAAATTTCAGAAGGCAGAGATTTTTTTTTGGCACTTATTGAAAGTCAAATGACAATCGAAACAACCAGTGTTGCCCCACAACAAGTTCTGCGGAGTCTAACGGAACTTTAATATAATGCTTTTGTCTTAGTTAACTTTTTCAAAATATATTTTTAAAATAATTAATATTTTTTTTTATTGAAAATATATAAACCAAGCAATAATTGCCGTTTTGAGTTGAAAAACGTTTAAAATAATTTTAATTCCTTTATTTATTTTATTCATGCTAATCATTTTCCCGAAAAATAATATTATGGTGTTCTATGGTAATACTGTTTTTGGAGTTGTTGTCATGCCGCTGACAGTTTTAAACTGAACGTCCATGAACTTGCAAGAAAGTTGAGTATTATTTCGACATTTTCTTTGATAATAAGTACGTACACAGGACTTCCATGCAATAATAAAAATATACTTATAAAACTACATGAATTTTACTCTGGCAACTCCATAAGCCTCTACAAGCCTTTGTATGAACGAGCATTTGTCTTACATTTGAATAAATTCCAGATTTTAAATATGTACTCGTACTCGTATGTGTGTCTTCTCTAACTTAGAGAAATATGCATATAAAACCACATGAATTTTACTCTGGCAACTCCTTAAACTCCAACAGGCCTTTGCGTGAACGAGCATTTCTCTTACATTTGAATAAATTTCAGATTTTAAATATGTACTCGTATGTGTGTCTTCTCCAACTTAGTGCGCTTTTACAGTTGGACAGTGATGAGCGAACATGCTAAATTTAAAGGTGTTGAAACGAAAATTGTCGGTGGGGGAGAGTATGTAGTGCGCGACTCTCTGTACTAGACAACAACAAAAAAGAATGAAAAGAGAAACGAAAAGTTTCTGTTTGTCTATTAATTTCTTAAATGTAAATGCTTTAAGCAAGACCAAAAAAGAAATGAAAAAATGTTTGCCCATCGTCTGTCTATATGTAAAAGCAGACTTAGAGAAATAGATATATAAAAACACATGAATTATACTCTGGCAACTCCTTAAGCTCCAACGAACTAGCATTTGTCTTACATTTGAATAAATTTCAGATTTTAAATATGTACTCGTACTCGTATGTGTGTCTTCTCCAACTTGCTGTACTCACATAAATATTTCCATAACTTTTCACAATAAAAACTTCTAACCAAATGATAAATTGTCTAATTTTTTATGGCTGCAATGAATAAAAAATAATAAAATCGTTTTTGTCTGTTATCTCACATTAAAATCCATCCGAGTGAGCGCTTTATATGATTGTGGCTTTTTTGGGTTAATTCATGTTTTCTTTTTCTGCTTTTCAACTTCAGTTTGTGTTGTTTTCTTGGTTTTCCGCCTTAAAAGTTTCTGGCTTTCAATGACGAACGCCAACGGTAGACGTTGTAAACGATTTCATGCTTTAGACGTTTAAAAGTCAAAAAGAAAAATATGTTCATACTCGTATGTGTTTTCTCAACTATATACTTGTTCTTGTGGCCTGCTAAAGTAATGAGTACGTATGTTACATATGTTGCATAATAAAAATCTCAACTTGAAGTAAAAATGATATAAAACGATTATTTAAAATATGAATGTTTAAAGGGTCTCGTCTTTAAGGTTCTTGTAGTAATTTCATCGTTTGTGTAAAATATGAAGATTCATAAAATAAAAATGACAGCTTGTTTTTGGCCATTTATTACAAGTTTATCATTTCGGTTGGCAGTCAGTGTGTTTTGTAAATTTATTTCCAACTGTCTTCTTCCCAGCTGACTGGCTGTTCTGTCTGTTTGTCTGTCTTTCTGTCTATTTATCTATCTAAAACAAATTTGTATCTGTTTTTCATTTTGTGTTGATAATTTTGTGGGCGTGAGCGAGCGCTCACATTCTCTGCTTACAAGTAATTTAATAAACAAAATATTTAATTAAAAGGTCAGCACATCCAACATCAGAGTTTATCAAATATGATTATTTTCCCATGATAACAAACAGCTTTTAATGCAAAATAAAATAAATTTAAAATATTCAAATTATTCATTTGGCCAGACGACAGGTATTTTGGCAGGCACGCACATACAAAACACATTTCTCAATTTGTTGCAATGAAATATAGACGTGTCACAAATTATTCAAATGCATTTTTGGGGTACGGCATAACAGCGAAAGCAAAAAAAAATTTCTCCAAACTATCGAACAGATATCAAATGGACAGTTGTGTCCATATGATGTTTGATATTTAATGTATTTTCCATAACTATTTCTCGTGATGACTTTCCTCTCGAATATTTTCTTTAAGGACTACGTTATCTGGGGCATCCCGCATTTCCATGCAGCCCCCAAAGAAAGATGCTTAGAATGATTAAATCGAGCAATTTTGCTGGGCATGCTAAATCGTCAAAACCGGAATATAACGTCACCAGGATATGCTTCCTTCACAATATTTATTGTGGCTCTTGCATGGTCTCCAGGCCCAGCTAATTCAGTTTCGGTAGTAAGAAGTCGCTTATTATGGCGATGTAGCATTCGCCAGTGGCAGTTACTGTATTGCCGATGACGTCCTAAAAAAAAACGCTACAATTTCACAAAAGCCTTGAGGGGCTTTTCATGCAGCACACTCAAATCTTCAGCTTCCCAGAAACGAAGATCTTGTGTATTGACGTAACCCATTTTAATGAAAGTTCACCTGGTCACTCATAATGATTTTCGACTCAAAACATCCTCTTTGTTATAGAGGTTAAGGATAGCTCTACAGATTGTGAAGATTTACATCAGCACCTGCATTAACGGACTTATCTGATGATGGACCAACTCCTTGTGGTCAATTATTCACGATTCGTCTCGTTTGGCATGCAACTTTTTCCCATAAGTTACTAGCCTTGTGGAAGGAGCCCTTGCTGAAGAGTTCATGCCTTCTAATCTCATCCGACTAATGATCACTACTGGTTCCTGGTATTACAAGTATCTGTTGGAAGACAACCGCATGTCGGGGGCTTATTAGCACCTAAAAACCGGCATTTAACTATAGTTATCAGTGAAACTAATTTCCCTTCCTTCGATTTTAATTCGTGTGTAAGCAGGACCTCCCGGTAGTTTTGGTGATCCAAGTACTGCAAAGTAAGCCCTTTCTTAGGGGTTCGGAAATCCAACACAACATAAGGCATGCGGTTTCATAGAATTTGATTTGCTACAACAAACGAAGTATTCTACCCGTTTATGCCATAGAAAGGCGAGTGCACACCAAGGCAAAAACCGCTCCCCGTGGGGAGAATGGTACTACAGTTGTGAAATTGATTTACATCAGCACCTGTCATGACGGCCTAATCTGATGATTGATCAACTCTACTGAGTGAATTAATCACTAATCTCCAGCACCTCTTGCTAGGCTCACACAGGTCTTAACTTTTCACTATAAGTTTGTAGCTCTATAGACAAACTTCTTGCTTAAGACCTTCTAATCTCTCCTGCATGCAATTTCCCAACAATCAATGGAAGACAAAGCTCAATGAATTGAATTAAAAGCACCAGCCCTTAACCACTCGTCTAACCATCACTCCTGGTTCCTTAGAGTACAAGTATCTATTGCACGACAAGAGCAGCTCGGGGCATGCACCATACCCCTTCCTGCGGTTTTTGGTTTAAACCATACACAGAACGTTGCTGCCAATGTAGACACCTCAATAATTATCAGCGCCGAAAGCTTTGCGGGACAGAATCTCCCGGGAGCCTTGCTGAACCCCGTTCTTCAAAGTTTAGCCCTTAGTACAAGATTTCAAAAACTTTATTTTAATTTAGTAAAAACTTCTCAAATAAATTAAAATTTGCAGAATAATAGTTTTATTTATAAAGTTTTTTTTTTTGAGTATTAACTATTTAAGACGTCCGTCCAACAATCAAGCGGCTTCCTGGAGTTTTGTTTGCTACAACATGCTCCTCATAACAGGGTGCCCCGGTGTGGTCTACGCCAAGGCAAGGCCGGTTCCCCGGGTAGGAAGGATGGTGTTACAGTAATTCGCACGCGCTCCCTTGATGGCTTGTTTGTATTCTCCTGTTCTCTAGTTCACAAATATCAAATGTGATTGATGTAAACTGCCATTAGCAAAAGCTATTATATCTTATATTAAGGTGAGTAATTTTGCGCTACCCTGTATTCGTAGTTGACCATTAAAGTCTGAGTGAAAAGAAACACCTCTAGAACGTTATGCAACAATCAAGTTTAATTCCAAAAATTTTCAAAAGATCAACATGCTACATACAAGGTGTCCCAGAGCTCAACATCAAGCCGAATCAAGATGACAATTTTGACTGCAACCATCATGAGAAAAATCAGAAAAAAACACGTTACTCAGTTCAAATGATTTTTATACGCACAAGTCTTTCTGTTTTTTCTCATGATGGTTACAATCAATCGTGTCATCCTGTTCCTGCTTGACGATGAGTTCTGGGACACTCTGTATAAAAATTATACAATTATCATACCACTTCCTTGACTTTTTTTCTGTCATTTTCTGCCACATCTAATATTCGCAACATGTTGCGATCTAAGGTCAAATTCTAATGCTATTGTTTCGCTCAACAAATATTTAGGTATTTATGTAGATATGTGTGTGTGTGTGCATGTATGTATGTTTATCTGCATGTTTCTATTTATAAAAGATATTTTTCTATTTGTTTATAAAATATTTACGAGATGCTTTGAAAATGATAATTTTTAGCAAGTGCAACAATACAATTGTCCAACACAATCACACAGAATCGTAAATTATAATTTTTATAAACAAATTTTCTTAACCAAGAAACAAATCTCTTCAAAAGCTGACTACACTGAAGCAAATTTCGGCGATAATATTAACTACAGTCGTATGGAAAGGAAAATACTTGCTTTTGTGTTTTATGTTTGTATTCTGCAACTGTGTAGTTCACAAATGTCAAATATAATTGGCATAGTACGCCAATTATATTTGATAGCTAAAGCTAAAATTTGCGATAGCGATATTAATTTGGCGCCGATCTGTATATATTATGGAATTAACACCTATAGAAATAAAAAGAACTTTTTTGTTTTATATTAGTTCAATGGAACTAATTTACGAGGGCGGTTCGGAAACTTCCCAGCCTATTAATGAAAGAAAATCGTTAGTTTTACAAAAATATTTTTATTTTTCATTAAAATCTCCTGAAAGTTCAATACACTTAGTCCAACGCTTTTCAAGCAATTCTATGCCTTGATTAAAATAGTTTTCCTCAAGGTCTTCAAAATAAAGATTCACAGCTATAATTCCATCTTCATTTGAGGTAAAACGCTTGCCACCAAGGAGATTTTTTAGATTTGGGAACAGGTAAACAGGGAGCTAAATCAGGAGAATAAGGTGGGTGGTCAAGCAACTCGTACTTTAATTCGTTGATTTTAGCCATTGTTAAAACACTCTTGTGCGCTGGTGCGTTGTCTTGATGAAAAATAATTTTTTTGTGTTGTAAGCCAGGACGGTTTTCTTGAATTTGTACATTTAATTGATCCAAAAGGTTGTGATAGTACTCGGAATTTATTGATTTACCCTTTTGCAGATAGTCAATCAATAAAATACCTTTGAAGTCTCAAAAAAAACATTGCCATAACCTTACCAACCGATGGAATTGTTTTTGCCTTCTTTGGGGCACTTCCTCCAGCTTCAGTCCATTGTTTGGATTGTTCTTTTGTCTCTGGAGTATAATGGTGGATCCATGTCTTATCAACAGTTATGAAACGATGCTTTAAATCTATTTTATTTCGCTTAAAACGATCCAAACAAGCTTGAGAAATGTTCATTCTTATGCGTTTTGTGTCGACTGCGGCACCCATCTTGCAGAAAGATTTTTCATCTGTAGTTCTTCATGCAAAACTAAATGGACTCGACCATTTGAGATGCCCATGATATTAGTTATTTCACTCATTTTTATTCGTCGATCATATAATACCACATCATGCACTTTGGCTACGATTTCTGTTGTTGTTGCTGTCAATGCTTGTACGACCACGTTTAAATTCAGCACCCGAATTTTCATATCATTATGAATTTTTTGTCCCGATAAACCTATTTTATGTAAATATTTAATGACACCACGCATTTCTAATTTTTCCATTGTAAAAAAATCGCGGACGCGTCTTTTGTGAGCACCTGTTTCTATTTGAAAGAGTTACCAGATCGAAACAAAATTTAATGTGTTCATAGCAGAGATGGAAGTTTCCAAAACACTTAACTTTTTTCTGTTTATACCGCGCTTTTTGTGCAAGGCTAAGAAGTTTCCGAGCCGCCCTCGTAAGTAACCAGGTATAAATATATTCTAGGTTACCACCAAATTTTCTTTAAGTTTACAGCCCATTGTGCAGTATTTGGGTAAACTTTTTGTTTCAGTGTACCTAGCTATTTGTTGTTGTTTTTGTTGCCTACAGGAAGAGTAGATGGAAAGATGTTGTTGTACATGAATTCTTTCTTCCCAGGTATGGGAGCTTCAAATATTATTTCTGAAAAAAGAATATGCTAAGAATTCAATGTCAGCAAATTTCTCTTGAAGCAATTTCTTTCTTTTCTTTTTTTTTGTATATCGAGATTTTATGTATGTTTAGTTCGTCTGTTTGTTTCTTTGTGTGTTTGTTTGATCTTTGTTGGGCAAATAACAATAGACAAACAATTGCCTAGAATTTGGTAAAATAAAAAAAGTGCTTAAAACTTGATAAAATAAACAAACATTATCTCACACATTTTTGAGTGGAGCGTTTGTATGATATGAACTCGAAAGATTCGAGTGACCAGTTGCAGAACCAGTGTGTTGAAAGTAACGTTTTCTTAAATAAATATAAAATTAATTTGATAGCATTACTTCGAACTTAAATAGACATATTTTTATTGAATTTTTATTCTCTTTTATATTATTTCCGTTTTTGCTCTACCTCTCGCATCTGGATCGTCTGAAGAACGATACAGGTTTTTGTAATCTATAAAAATACAGTTTTATTATTATTATAAATAATCTAGTTTTTTTCACTTTGAGTATCTGCGACGAATTGTCAATTATTTACAACACAGTGCTTTTCAGAGAAAATATTTTAGCACTTAAAAATTATGACTCAATTTCTGGTAACATTCTATTATAACCTCAAAATAGGTGTCCGAAAGATCTGTATGCAACGCATAGCAATAAATACACAATTGGGGGATTCAAACAGTGTCATATCACGCATAATCTTATAATATTTTATATTATGCTTCGAACAAAAAAATCAGAAAGTACTCGTACTAAGACTTTTTAAACAGAGTTTGCCGTAACAAAACCGTAAACATCTCAGCTGACTTAAATTTAAATTAATTTATGGCAGAGTACTCACAATATTCAAATTTTTCATACTAATATTTTAAGACTTATGACTTTATGACAACTCTTTGAATACCTAAATGTATATGTACTAACGTCATAACTTTTTCCCCTCGCTTCAAAGATTAGGGTTTAGCTGTAAAGGAGCCCATAATGAGGTAAACTACTCGTAGAGTCAAATATTAGACGGGTGCAGTTCTTCAATATTATTCGAATAAGAAATTATCACCACTACGTTCAATTACACTTGGAAAATCATAGTGCATTTGGAGTTCGGCCAAGACCAAGTTTTCACTGTTTTGATGTATCCAGAGTAGAGATTAGTAGCTCTCCAACGACGAGCAGGTAGAGGTAAAAAATTTGGAAGTTGCTGTCAGTTTAGGTAGGAGTGATCACAAGTCCGTTTTCGCCGTCAACACACAGGGAAGATAAGAGCTTCTGCTCGATGAAATGAATGATCTACGAGGTCTGATCAATAAATAACCATTGTTTTCAAATTTCGTGAGTTACATATTTTCGATTTTCGAATTTTGTTTCTCTTATACAGAGTGGTGCAAAAATAACCTTCCGATGTTTTTTGGCTGTAATTTAAAAAAAAAAAAAAAACTTGGATTCTTCTTGTAGATTATTTTTATTTGGTCTTTTAATTTTTTTACATCAAGTCGAGAATATGATGTCATGTAAATGGCCGCCGCCACAGTTGATTGTCATTTGAGCCCTTTTTATAGCATTTTCCATCACATTGGCCAAAAATTCCGGCGATAGGTCCTCACATTCTTGACGGATATTGTCTTTAAGAGCTGCAAGAGTCTGAGGCTTGTTGACATAAACCCGCGACGTCAAAAAGCCCCATAACAAGAAGTCTGGAGCGGTCAAATCAGGCGATCTGCTGGCCAGTGCAAATCGCCAAAACGGCAGATTTGGCGCCCGGGAAATGCATACTTCAGCATATCGATTTTCAGTGTCCCAGAAGCGTATTATTTACGTACCCGCTAAGATGGAAATGGGCCTCATCACTCATGATTATTTTTGATGAAAAATCATCTGCCTCTTGGGGTCAAATAAGTAGTCACCAATAGTTTTGGAGCAGTGTAGCGTAACATTGTTTATTAACGTGTATTTCGCATGTGTTTACTACACAAATGTCAAAACAGAACTGACATCAAGGGACAATCGCAAAATTTATAGCATTTTCTGATAGAAGAATTACTTTTGCGCCGCCTTGTATATTCTGAATCAGAATGAATGGAAAAGTCGATAAAGCGATGTCCGTCTGTCCGCTGTTGAAATACCGTTTCTGAGAAAACCATTAGACTTAGAAACTTTCTTCTTTCACCATTCTTTTACCCCATCGGTTCATGGGTTGGCGCCACCTTGTATATGTATGTTGGTACACATGTCTGTTATATAAGTATGAATGTTGGCAATATCACCCATTTTGAATTGGCAGTTTGTTTTTAACAGATAAAAAGTTTAGTCGTGTTTTCGTGTGCGCTTCGATTCGAAAAACTGGATCAAAGAAACCGTATTAAGTTTTGTGTAAAAAATTAAATTAAATGCGCAAGAAAATTTGAAATGTTGACTGTGGCGTTTGGCGAGTCTACTATGAGCAGAACACAAGTTCAATTGTGCTATAACCGGTTTAAGGAAGGCCGAGAAGATGTTAATGACGATGCTCGTCCTGGCAGTAAAGAAAATGATTTTGGATAATCGTCGAACCACTATCAGAGAGGTGGCTGATGATGTTGGCATATTGTTCGGCTCATGAAAAGCAATTTTTATAGATGGCATGAAATATGCGGCAGCGCGGATTGTTCCAAAATTGCTAAATTTTGAGCAAAAACAACGTTGCATGAACATCACTCAGGAGCTGTTGAACATCGTCAACGACGATTAAGATTTCCTCAAAAAGGTCATAACCGGTGACGAATCATGGGTGTATGGCTATGACATTGAAACCAAAGCCCAATTATCCCAATCGAGGCGTCCAGAAGAGCCAAGAGACCACTATTATGCTTCGGACTTGGTACCTGCTGACTTTTTCCTCTTCCCAACACTGAAGACACCGATGAAAGGAAAGCGTTTTGCTACGTTTTTTCATTGCTACTTAGGTCCAGATAAAGGTAGAAGAGTATTGAAGGTAAATTTCAAGGAATAATGATGGTTAAGATAAAACAAAAATATGCTAAAATAACCAAAAAAAAAAATGTCATATACAAAAAAAAGAAAAATTATTTTGGCATTCAATTGATCATATCAAAAACAATTTTATCAAATTTTAAATTTCGACTTAAGCTGTTATGATAAAGCACTACAGATTTGTTTGTCAGCCAGTTTAAGTCTGGCCATGCAACTGATATTTAAATTGAAAAATCAAACTTTTGGCAACCTTTCTTCCAACTTCTTTTGCGCTTGCGCATGCGCACACACTCAATCCTCTTATTACCAATTGTTGCAATGACGGCAAATTATACCGTATCGCATTAACAACCACAAAGCACATACAACAGCCGATGTATAGAAAATAAAATTAAATAAAACAGCTAGAAAAACATTGCAATAAATACAAATAAATAAATAGGAGGAAGAAAATATATACCAAAAAAGAAAATAATAGACGAGCAAAAGTTAAAATTCAAACACACAAACACATTCAGAGTGTGTTTTAACAATAAATGTTTATCACAATTGTAGTGACCGATCAATGGCAACAACAATAAAAGCACACGGAGCGCACTGTATCCCCAGCAGCACCAAAGGCAACAAAACAATTCCATGCGACCATGTTACCATTCCTATTCATTGTTATTTTGTTGGAAAATTTTCTCTCCAAAAAAGAAAACAAACAAGCAAACAAACCAAAAAACGAAAAGAAGCAAAAAATTAGAAATAATTTCAATGTTTGTTTATGCTGGCAATTGTGCAACAAAAATGTATTTTTATTTCATTTGCAGTTTGGTAGATTTTTGTTTGCCAAGCAGCACATAAACTTTAAGACGGTAATAATAGTTTGCTTCGCTCTTTGTTGTGCGTCTGCTTAGAAGTCAAAATTCCCACTATGGCTCCGAAAACTTATCGGATGACAAAAATAAATCAAACAGAAAACAAAGGTTACTCGTAAATTGCTTGGAAAACTCAAACTTATTCAAAACAAATATGGAGCTTACAAATATAGTGCGAAAAACTAAATCAATCAAAACTAATTACCCATATAATCAGATAGTTATCCGCATAAAGCGTTCCGAGTTTTTTTTTTTTTAATACCCAAAATTGGCTTCAGGAATCGCCAAAATGCTGTACTTCCCCGGAGCAATATGGCAATTTTATTTTTCGTACCAAAAAAAAAATCGCACAGATACACGTTCTACGCCCAAAACACGCACCGAATATGAAAAACCGGTTCCGAACCGGTTAGCTAACATGTTTCTGGGAATTCCCAAAACCGGCTTCGTAAATCCCTAAAATACCGCTACTACCCCGAAAGTAATACGGTAACTGCAATTTTTACACTAGACCAGCAGCACTGTATATGCAGTTTAATATGCCTACATATGTGATAGTCGCATGAGTACCAACATAATCGAAAAAAGCGAAAATCGACCATATAAGTACGTACCCCTCGAAAATAGCGATTATTTTTTGATCAGACCATGTACAAGTGCAGCCAATATAAATGTGTTAAAAAGAACTCAACATACAGCGAGCTACAGCCACAGCCTACAGTACCTAAACAAGAGCGGCAAGCGTTTTTTAGCTGTCCAAAGTTCTCATGTTCGTAAATTTTGTATGAAGCATAACGGCAACTCTATGTAATTGGAAAATCCTATTTTGACAATGCGTTTCACAGTGAAGTAAGTAGCAAAAGAAAACAATTGTAAACAAAACAAAAAAGGAAAAATATAAGATAATGAAATAAATAAGCAAATAGAATATGTTTGCATTTCTTATTGGAAAATAGAGGTGAGAAACTATTTTCAATATGAATTTATTGAATTTTTGTTGAACTTTATAGTTTTACAAATGTGCTTTGATCAATAATTTTTAATTGAAGAAGACAAGAAAAATAATAATCAACTCTT
Organism: Thecocarcelia acutangulata; assembly: GCA_914767995.1. Classification (NCBI taxonomy): domain Eukaryota; kingdom Metazoa; phylum Arthropoda; class Insecta; order Diptera; family Tachinidae; genus Thecocarcelia; species Thecocarcelia acutangulata. The sequence continues at coordinate 33,251,141 of OU612096.1, forward strand.
TAGCTGGGGGACATCTAGCTGTTTCGTAGTCGCTACACTACTCATCAGCACCCGCTGGGATTTGTACTCGCGTCATGAAGTATCATTATCTGCTGCTTTAACCACTCAGCCACCGAGCATTTAATTATTTTCTATTGAATATTCTATTCAATATGATATAGTAATAATTCAATTTATTTAAATAACTCATTTTTAAAACTTTAATTATATTATTTCAATATAATAAAAAAATCACAAACAATAATATAAATAATGCCGTCCGCCCAGCTGTTAAAATAATCAGGGTTGTTTTTTTTATTTGTTTGATAACCCTGCTTTTATCTTTTTGTTGACATAACGTTGCCGCTTTTGTGTAGGGATGGCGTTTCAGCGTTAAAGCTCAGCGGAAACAAACGTTCCGCTTGCCGCTCTTGTTTAGGGATGGCACACAGAAAAAATCAACAAAATTTTTGTCTGAAAAAATGGTTTTTATATATGTACATAAATATCAAAAAAATAACCTTGGATATCGTATTTTGTTGTTGTTTAAAAAAATAGTTGTTTTCGATCAATAATTATTTTTACTAAACTTTTGTTTGAATTCACGAATTCCTTTACAGGTCCGCATTCAAACAATTTATTGATTGATTCAACAAAATTCGTTATTGAAATCGAAAACAAATTTTTTTCTGTGCAGTTACATCTTGTAGAAATTAATTCAGAAAGATTATATAAAAAAACGTCTTTTATCAAGGATTGGCTTACAAGTTCTGCAAACCAGAGAGAGGCAAAGAGAGACTTTCCCCCTTTAAGAACGATCCTATCTTATATGATATAACTGCTTTTTCTTAGGTTCTGAAATGAAATTTTTGTGCTGCCTTTAATATATGAATACTTAAGAAAACAATTTTAAAAATATGAGTATATAAAAGTTGTTGTCAGATTGAAAAGAAAAGTAAATTTTAAAGTGTTGTCAATACTACCCATAGTGCCAAACTAAATCTTTAATAAAGAAGTGAGTAAAGTTTTATTCAACGCCAGTTTTTTTTTTTCTTTCACTTTGCATTTGCTAACCCATTACCTTTTTGTGTGAGCTTTTGCTTTCTGACTTTATGGAATGAAATGAAAAACTTCCTGACAATAATGGTGACGCAGCTCATTACTAATGCAAACACTTGAATACAGCACAAAATAGCAACAATACAAGCATAAAAACTATAAGATGTGTTATTGCTTTGTTGGAGCATCACTTGAAAATTCCAATTCCTTTTTTTTTTTTTCTTCTTCTTTGCATTACTTCTCCTTCCGACAAACTCTTCAACTGCCACTCGGTTTTCCATTTAAAATTCCTCTTTTTTTTCCATTACGAAACCAACGTCCAGCAGGCTGCAAATACTTTCTGCTGCTCACACTGGGCCTCCGTTAACAAACGTTCTGGCTACACAGACAGACAGAGAAACAAACAGCCAACTACATACTCTTTGTATTAATAACCATTGACTAGGAAATGTTTTCTGTGCTATAAATTCCGGCAATGACAATTTGTAAATTCGTTGGCTTTTACAATTGGAATATAAGAAATTCATGGAATTGCTTTTCTCTGCGTGTAAGAAGAAAATTAAAAACGAGAAACTCTACAGAGAAAATGTTATGAAAAAAAGGCAACAAGAACAAACAAAAATTTTTCCAAGATTTCAAGAGTTTTGAAAAACATGTTCTAACTATTGTACATATGCAGTTACATATATTTACTAACTAATCCGATGACAGATTGCGATTTTCTTGGCAGTCTGAATCTCGTTCAGAACTTAAGCACCCGTTAATGCTTTCTATTCTAGAAGAACATTAAGTTATTGAATTTTTGTTGAACTTTATAATTTTTGAATTAGATTTTTGCTTTTTGTACATTTGAATATCGAGTTTTAGTGCAAATTTTTCCTTTCTTACCCTGCATTTACACATACAAGTAACTTACAATCAGTTCAGTATACAAGCAACAAACACCAAATCAAACATTTGATATAAAATGACACATTCTTATATTGGAGAAATGGCTGAAACTTTGGAAAATCAAAGTAAATGAACAAAAATGTACCCATGTTACATTCACACTACGTAGAAAAACCTGTTCGGCTATTAAAATCAACTGTATTGTTCTGCAGCACAGTGAAGTCAAATACCTTGGTATTCATCTCAAGCGTAGACTCACGTGGAAGTCTCACATTGACGCTAAAGTCACCCAGATGAAATTAAAAGCGGTGCAACTAAATTGGCTCATCGGCAGAAATTCTATCTTGAAGTTAGATTGCAAACTTTTGTTGTATAACGCAATCCTAAGACCAATATGGAGCTATGGAATTCAGTTGTGGGATACCGCCTCTGCATCTAACATTGAGAAAATTCAAAAGCGGCAGAATAACATTATTCGTACAATTACAGCAGCTCCATGGTATGTTAAAAACTCTCGAATTCACAAAGATCTAAATGTACCCTTAGTGAAAGATGAATTTGCAAAACCCGCGCTAAGGTACATTAACATACTGGAGTCTCAGCCGAATCCTCTCGCACGTAGCATCCTTAACTTTGGTGGCCACACTCGACTGAGAAGGAAGGACACCCTTGCAACCATTAGAGCGTTGGAAAGGTGATTTACCAACAAAATTCACGCAAGAAACAACTTTTAGTCTAGCATTGGTTGGACCTAAGTAAATAAAATTTTTCAATATTAATTAATTTTTTTTTTCTATATTAATTAATGAATTTTTATTTTTAAGATTTGCATACTTATTGTTAGTTCTTTTAGAAGATACAATAAATAATTGAATTATAAATAAAATATATATTTTCAATACGGCCGCTTAACCAAATCAGCCACCGAGTTTGTTTTTGCGTCTCATATTGACCACATAACCTTTTGGAAAGCTATTTATATTGTCGGCAATTTATAATAAAAGAAGGCGATTTCATAAGCCTCATCCCGCCTATTGAAGCTGGAGTTCCCCAAGGCAGCATATTAGGGCCTATCTTATATTTGATCTACGCATCTGACATGCCGACAAGCACCAACATTCGCACTTCAACATTTGCAGATGATACAGCATTCCTTAGCATACATAGTAACCACCAGCAAGCATCAATAAACTTACAGGAACATATCGACAAACTAGAGAAATGGCTCAAGCTTTGGAAAATCAAGGTTAATGAACAAAAGTGTGCCCATGTTACATTCGCACTGCGTCTAGGAACATGCTCACCCATTACTATTAACAATAAAGTAATACCTCAACACAGTGAAGTCAAATACCTCGGTATTCATCTTGACCGTAGACTAACATGGAAGTCGCACATCGAGGCAAAAGTAACGCAGATGAAATTGAAAGCAGTGCAAATTAACTGGCTACTAGGCAGAAATTCGACCTTAAAGCTTGATTGTAAACTTTTGCTGTACAACTCGATTCTAAAGCCAGTATGGTGCTATGGGATTCAATTATGGGCCACAGCCTCGGCATCCAACATTGAAAAAATTCAAAGAAGTCAAAATAGAATTCTCCGTAGAATTACAGACGCTCCATGGTACGTTAAAAACTGACGAATCCACGCAGATCTGAACGTACCTTTTGTGAAATCTGAATTTGTGAAGTACGCGACAAGATATATTAACAAACTTGAATTCCATCCAAATCCTCTTGCAGTTAATATTCTTAATTTAACTAATTTGATTCCAACACTTTAAATGCCGCAGTAGGGTTTGTTTTAGGCTTTCGTGTTGTTATTCTTAAAGTTAAACCTTCACGAACACTACTCCCCTTCTCATCATAACCTATTTTCCTACTTCCAGTAAAATGCACTGCATATGTAGGAGTCATCCACTGAGTACTGGTCCAAGATAATAAAAAAAATTTTGGTGGTCATACCCGTCTTAGAAGGAGGGATACTTTGGCTGCCATTAGAGCTCTAAACAGATGACTGAATTCTGAAATAATATTCGCAAAAAAATAAATTTTTGTCCAGCACTGGCAGGACTTTAATCACAATTTTTTTTTTTTTTTTAGTATTAAGAATTGAATACTTATTGTCATTACATTTCTTATGTAGATTCAATAAATAAAATAATAAAGTTAGAAAAAAAAAACAAAAAACAAAAATATTGACCACATATGCAATTTGCTATAACCCCAGTTGTTTGTACTGCAGTTTGCAGAAACTTGCAAAAAATTATTGTCAGAAATGAGAGATTGCATTTGTGCAGCCCAGCCGTCTAATTATTCGTCTCATATGAAAAAATTATGGCCATATTGATTTAATTAATAAAATTTCATTATTTCTGTATTACACATCGTAGAAATATTTATTTTTACTAACTTGAAATATTTGGCCCCCGTGGGCCTCTTTCTGGATTTTCCATTATATAAATACTGTGCATAAATAGGTCTAATACTCGTTATATTCTTATGGCCTTATGTATAATTCCCTTATGGAAATTTACACACAAAAAACTTAGCATAAGGATTTTAATTATACATAAGTCCGTTACTGTTTTAATTTAAAATAATAACAGATTGTTGTATCCTTTTGACCCAAGTGAACTCATTTTTAACCCTTAAATGCATAGTGATGTAGATCTGCATCACTACGATATTGTTATTTTATCAGACAGTCCAACAGAATTGCAAAACATGATTAACTGCTTATATAATTACTGTGCAATGTGGGGCTTGAAAGCAAATCTCGATAAATCTAAAGTAGTAGTATTTCGATCTGGTACAAGAATTTCTGTAAATTTAAACTGGAACTATGGTGGCGTTAACATTGAAATAGTTAATAGTTATAAGTATCTTGGAGTATCTTTCAATCTCTCTTTTAAAAAACTTTTGACTAATAAATTATCAACCTCAAAATTAGCGATTAACTATACTTGGTTGAATTATATAAACAATGCGCAGATATCGCAAAACAACAAACTAGAAATATTCCAGGCTGCCTCCAGGTCGTTTATGTTTTATGCGGCTCAAGTATGGGGCTTTGAAAAGTTCGATGAGGTTGAAAAACTTTTCAGATTTTTTATAAAAAAGATGCTGTGTTTGCCCAGCGTAACACCTAATTACATGCTGTATATTGAAACAAATCTTGACTCGCTTTATGTATCGACCTTAAAGCTTCATCTCTGTTACATTAATAACGTAATAGATATGAAACCACATAGATTACCACGTATTTTAGCATTAAAAATTATAGAACAAAACATATATTGGGCTAAAGAATGGGAAGAGATTTGTCAAAATATACAGTTTTCTCCCGGTAACACTATGCTATATAGAAATTGGAAACTTTTATTAAATCTTCTAAAAACTCAAGAACGAAATACTTGTGTGGAAAATGCTAAAAGTTCGCAATTTCACGACCTATATGCTAAATTAGATTACAATATTTCAGCACTTTACTCTTCAAACATTTCACCTCGTGTAGTCAGTTTAATAATAATTAAAAGCTAGAGGTGGCTTATTAAACCTTAATGCAAAATCCTTCAGCAACAATACTGTTGGTATTTGTACTTTATGTAATTTAGATGCTTCTGAAAATACGGCTCATTTCATAGGTGTTTGTCCAGCGTACAAAGAATTCAGAGTGCAATATTTTAGTAAATCCATACTAAATGAAAATGAAGTTATATGTATACTAAATGGCTTAAATTTTGTTTCTCTTTATAAATACATTGAAGTCTGCTCAAAGTGTAGAAAACTTATGTTAAATGAATTTGTACCTTAAACTTTTCTGTGATAAAAAAAAATATCTTGTCTTCTTTTCTTTTTCTATCCAAGTATTTAAAATAATTTTGTTAAAAATTGCGCCAATCTGGCTTACAACTAATAAGTTATGCCATTTATAGATTTAGTTGCTACTCACATTCTAAATGAATTATAAAATATGTAGATACTTTCTAAATCTATTAATAAAAAATAAATACTAATAATAGATCTGCATCGCATGCTTAAACCGTTTTAGCTCTGAATGTGGCAACATTTGCAACTCAGTTTGTGATTAAATTCATCTTGGTGTGCACTAAAAGATAACTTGATATATAGCAAAAAATTATTTTTGTATGACAAAATTTCTGCTTATAGTTCATATAGTTCTTTTTTTATAGTTCATCATAAAAAGTCGAGGCATGATCATACAAGATGGTGCCTGATGATGTAAATATACATCACTACTGGTTTTTTTTAATATAAAGAAAATACGAATGTGTTGGTTATTATTTTATTATTTCCTTCAACTAAATAAATTTTCCAGGTAATAAACTTTTTGTAATCAAATATAAAAAATCAGGCATTTAAGGGTTAAATTAGTTTGTTTAATATTTTTGCTTCAAAAAAAAAAAGAAGAAAAAAATTTAACAAATCTCTATTTGCTGTTAATTCCTAACAAACGTTGTTATTGAATATTAACAGTTTCCTTCGATTTAAATTATCTGATAAAAATGGAAGTCATCGCGCACACACACATTTTCAATTTCGAAATTGATCGATCAATAACTTTTTTTTCTATATATTATATATATGTTTTTTTTTTTGCCTTTAAAAACATGCCACAGGTACAATGAACTAAATATTTTATTTCTTCTTTTTTTTACTTTAAAACTTAAGCGCTTAAAAGATGTTGGAGAAGCCCAAAAAAAAAGGTAAAAATATCTGCATTTATTAAACGAATAAGCGGTCTAATTTTATAGGGTCATATATCAATGGTCGGTCGGTCGGTCGTTGGAGGAATCTTAGGAGTCTGGTCTGCTGTTCCTTTCTGTTCCGTGGTGTGTTGTGTTGTCTTACAAACACACAACGGACATTATATCAAATTGACAAGATCATAAGCTTCCTATATTGGCGCAATTGGAAAATAACAAAAACACGGCAGGGGTTTTTGCTTTATCGCTTCTCACTGATGACGATGAGGCGGCGGCGGCCGGCTGTTACTGTTGATGCTGCTGCTGCTGCTTGTTATTCAATAAACATTAGAATGCAGAAGACAAACCGCCACAACCGGGAAGGATAAAGCATAAGTAGAAAAAAAGTCATCATTATAAAGAACAAAAGCTTCAGCTTAACTTAAGAAGCTGCAAACAAACAAAAGCAGAGCAAACATTTCATAGAATATGAACGCAGGCAGTTAAAGATGTAGTGAGAGGAGCTTTAGTTTTGCTTTATATTAAGCTGTCCGCATGTGATTTTCTTGGCTTTTTTTTTGTCTGATCTACACTTGTTAAACTTAAACAGTTGCATACAATATTAGTTGGATGCCTGACTTATTGGATGCCTCATTTTTTCATCTTTTTTTTTCATGGAGCTATTGGAGAGCAGTGGTGTCTACTCTCATATTTCAAAATGCACCAAAATGGTAGAAAAAACGCGTTATTTTAATAAAAACGCAACAATTCATACTTCACATTAAATCAAAAGTGGCCTACATTTACAAAATAAAATTAATAAACAGTTTGTTTTCTATGTTTCCCAGCTGTCTATGTCGACATTTCATAGGAGCCTACCCTAAACATCAGTAGAATTTGGAAATTTTTGAAATATATTCAAATTTTTGAAAAATATTGAAAACACTCAACTTTATATCCCTACAATCTAAATAAGTTATTGGGAATTTAAAAAGAAACATGTTTTAATAATACCTGTCATAAGACCTTTCTTTACACCTTTTGGTAGGTACGTTTTTTTTGAAAGTATCAAAAAGCAGAGAACACAAATTCAAGCAATTGAGTTTTATTCACTCTATTACTTGTACCATTAATACCAATCAAAAAATTATAAACAGCTTGTTTTCTATGTTTACCAGCTGTCTATATGTCGCCATTTCATAGGAGCTACACTAATCATCAGTAGAAAAGAAAAATGTTTTACTAATGCCTGTCAAACAAGCTTTTTGTTTATAAACGTCTCTAAATTTCACTTTTCAAACAAGTGAACAACAGTTGGTTGTTAATACTATTGTTATTAATCAATTGAGTTTTATTCGTTAAATTAGCTTATAACATTCATACCGATCGAAAAATTATAAACAGCTTGTTTTCTATACTTCCTAGCTGTCTAGATGTACCCATTTCATAGGAGCTATGGTTGTTCATTTGTTTGAAAGGTGTAAAGAAATATAGAGCTATTAAAACATATGTATTTCATATTTCAAAGTGTAAATTTAAGTTGTGTTTTGTGCCAGAATTAGTAACTGGCAACTATAACGCTAACCACTTTTTTTTGGGGATCACGTTTAATTTCACCAAAAGGCCGTGTACTTTTCGATACAGTTTCCAAAATTACGTTAGATGTGATTTCAATCGGACACCCCACTTATTGGCCGTCAGACCGACGAAAGATTCTAGATGTTATAGGTTTTGGAGCTGCAAAAAATGGTCCCTTAAAATGGATGCAAGTGGAGCCTTCATTAGATTTGTCATCGGATCACTCACCCACTATAATCTCTGTTTTGTTCCCTCAGGAGATTTGTTCACCGATTGGTGATTTTCCAACGCTCTGATGGTTGCAAGGGTGTCTATCCTTCTCAGTCGAGTGTGGCCGCCAAAGTTAAGGATTCTACGTGTGAGAGGATTCGGGTGGGACTCAAGTCTGTTAATGTACCTTATCGCGTGTTTTGAAAATTCATCTTTCACTAAGGGTACACCGGGATCATTGTGAATTCGGGAGTTTTTAACATACCATGGAGCTGCAGTAATTATACGGAGAATTTAATTCTGGCGCTTTTGAATTTTCTCAATGTTAGATGCAGAGGCGGTACCCCACAATTGAATTCCATAACTCCATATTGGCTTTAGGATTGCGTTATACAACAAAAGTTTGCAATCTAACTTCAAGATAGAATTTCTGCCGATGAGCCAATTTAGTTGCACCGCTTTTAATTTCATCTGAGTGACTTTAGCGTCAATGTGAGACTTCCACGTGAGCCTACGGTCGAGATGAATACCAAGCTACTTGACATCAATATATAATGATATAGGATTAGAGATACTATAATCAATTCGGCTTTCGGGCTAAACACAGCACAATAGAACAAACGCATAGAGTAGTTGATGCCATAAGAAACACTTTTGTAAAGCAAAAGTATTGTTCAGCTCTATTCACGGATGTTTCCCAAGCTTTTGATAAAGTCTGGCACGAGGGATTAAGGCACAAAATAAAGATGAACTTACTTGCCAACACTAACAAGCTTCTGGAAAGCTACTTATGTGGCCGTAAATTTGTTATTAGAGAAGGCGATGTTTTAAACCCATCTCAGCAAATCGCGGCTGGATTTCCCCAAGGTAGCATTCTGGGACCTAGTTTAAATTGGCTGATAGGCAGAATTTTTCTGCTTTGAAGTTAGATTGCAACGCAACTCTAAAGCCTACATGGTGCTATGCAATATAATTCTAGGGCGGCGCCTCACCGTCAAACATTGAAAAAAATCAAAGGCGACAAAACAAAATTCTTTGAACGATTACTGCAGCTCAATGGCGCGCAAAAAATTCAAGAATTCAGAAGGATTTGTGTATTGCACTGGTAAAAGATGAAATTTCAAAGTATGTGACAAGGTATATCTTGCACGAAACATATTTACTTAATTTTAGCGGTCCCACTAGGCTGAGAAAAAAGGTTACCCTTGCTACCATCAGAGCTTTAAAAAGGTTACTTTTTGCTTAGCATTGGCTGGACGGAGTTAATGTTTTGTATTTATGTACTGGACGGTGTCTTTTATTGTCACCAAAGTTTTAAAAAATCACCGAAAATTTAAAAAAGTCCACTGTGTACCGGCTAAAGAATTTTCCCACAAAAAATGTTGAAAAGCACGAAAAACGGTGCAAAACACACCGAGTTGACAACACTGTTGCAGAGACCGAATGCTGGTTTGGACTTCTTAAGAAAGCTAAACTAAAAGCAAAACAACCAAGCAACAACACCAGCACAGTGTTGTTGCTGTAGCTGCTTGATAAGCGATCAATTGTTTTGCTGTTCTTCTATACGCTGTGGCATCCCATCCAACCGACAGACGGACAGTCTCTGGCTGGCGTTTTTCTACTATTCCTAAGTCACTGCAAGTTTGCCATCTTCTTAACTGCGTGATGGATGATGAAGTTACCAATAAAGTCAACACATTGATGCGTTTTTCTTTTAGTAACCAGACAGACAGCAAGCCCCTTTGTAGAACATGCTTGCTTTTTTAATAGATTTTCTTTTTCAATTCTTATGTTTTTTGATCCCTCATTTTTCGTTACTGTTTGGAGCAGTAAAAAAAAGAAGAAGAAGAAGATGGAGAAAACAGTGGCATTTGGCATAGTTTTCATGTCAAAATGTTTGGGTGTACAAATACATCATTCTTGATGGTCATCATCAGTCTTTTGGTCATATCAATTGATCACTTGCAAAAACTGAAGTACCACCACAACAACTACAACAACAACAATAAAAAACATCGTCATTGCCATCATCATAAGCAGCATTGATAGCACTGGTGTTTTTTTTTTATATATATAATATATATTCAAGTGATTAAAGTAGCTGGGAGTACAATAAATAACCAATCAAATTGAGCACAGATTTGACAAAAAGTCAAATCTTCTTTAAGGTTGATAATACTCGTACAAAAACATAAGTTTGTATATGGGAGATTCTAATAAATATTTTTAATTTTTTATTTTTTGTTATAATTAAATTGAGTTCATAAGATCTGAGTGTTTTGAGCTGGTAAAAAACGAATTTTCTACACTCATAGAAAACTTGTCGTAACTGTGATGTATTTTTACATCAAAGCATTGCTAAATGTCATCATTTTTGAGCCCAAGACACCTTTCATCGTTGTGATGTCAACCATTACATCAGCTGCTCTAATTACCATTACCAGTAAATATGACAATTATTTTATCAATGACATGTCAAAGTGACTTCATGGTGATGCTTTATTGGCATACGTATGATGTGAGCATGTAATCAATGCAATGAAACTCCATTAGCGAAATAAAAATAGTATATTAAGTATTTCGTCAATAATTGTATAAATAAATAATATGACTGGCCAACAATACTCTTGATGTTGTCATAGTAATGGGTGATTTTATAAGAACTATCGGAAATTAAAAAAAAAAAAACACATAAAATTCAAAAAATTGCATAAAATATTTATTTGGATCAATAGTTGGGTCGATATAATTTAATGTTTGAAGATTATTTCATGCAAATGTTGGCCGCGGCTGCGCCTCAAATGGTCCATTCGCTTTGTCCAATTTTGGCATACTCTTTCCAACATTTCGGCCGGTATCTCAAGAATAATGTTGGCAATGTTGGCTTCCAGTGCGTCAATCGAAGCGGGCTTGTCGCTATAGACATTAGCCTTAACATAGCCCCACAAAAAATAGTCTAGAGGCGTTAAATCGCACGATCTGGGCGGCCAATTGACTGGTCCCAAGCGTGAAATAAACTGTTCACCGAACTCGCCTCTCAATTGCATGTGGCACCGTTTTGTTGAAACCACATGTCATGCAAGTCAAGCTCTTCCATTTTGGGCAAAAAAAGTTTGTTATCATCGCACGGTAGCGCTCACCATTCACAGTAACGTTGTGATTCGCATCATCTTTGAAGAAATACGGCCCAATGATGCCGCCAGCCCATAATCCGCACCAAACGGTTGTTTTTTGTGGATGCATTGGTAGCTCTTGCAATGCTTCTGGCTGCTCTTCACTCCAAATACGGCAGTTTTGCTTGTTCACGTATCCATTCAACCAGAAATGAGCCTCGTCGCTGAACACAATTCTTCGATAAAAAAGTGGATCTTCATCTAACTTTTCAAGAGCCCATTCACCAAAAATGTGGCGTTGTGGTAGGTCGTTTGGCTTCAATTCTTGCACCAGCTGTATCTTATAAGGTTTCACACCCAAATCCTTCCGCAAAATTTTCCACGTAGTGGAGTAACAGAGGCCCAATTGCTGCGAACGGCGCCGAATCGATAATTCACGGTCATCACCAACACTGGCCGATACGGCTGCGATATTTTCTTCAGTTCGCACTCTACGTAAGCGTGTTGGTGGTTTAATGTCCAACAATGTAAATTTGGTGCGAAATTTTTTTACAATAGCCCGAATAGAAGCCTCAGTAGGTCGATTAAACTGACCATGAAATGGAAGAAGCGCGCGATGAACTTTCTTAACAGAGCACGCATTTTGGTAATAAAATTCAATAATTTGCAAGCGTTGTTCGTTTGTAAGACGATTCATGATTAAATTATAGACCAAACTGAAGATGTTTGACAGTGACACAAGATACAAAACGTGCGTGAGCTGTCAAAACTAGTGTTGCCAAAAAGATAATAGCAAAAAAATCACTCGTTATTATTGATTACAACATACATACAAATATCAACATATTAATTGTTCCAAACACTTCGCATGTATTTCTGCACACTTTTAATTTGCAGTCTTTTTCATCTTTTTACTTTTCTTTTACATAAATAAAAAAATTTTAATATAAAAAACAAAACACATCTTTTTTCATAAAAAAACAAAACTAAAAAAAATTTATGTCTCAGAAACTAAAATGAAAAATGCTGATAATATTAAGCTTATTCTGGGGCCAGATTCCGCAATTATGAATTTTTATTACCAGTGAACACTTATAAATAAAATTCACTGACAGACACAGTGTTCACTTTTCATTAAAAAGAAATTCCGTAAAAACAATGAATTTTATTGCGTTGAATGTGTTTCTTCAGGCTGAATGATATGCTGATTTGTCAAATTAACTGTGCCACACAAGTTGTTAAATAGATAATTTTAATATACATACATAATCCTTTTGATTATTTTTTTCAAGTTCAAAATATTTTACAAAAAACTAAAATTTACCGAAGATTTTTGAGTGAAAAAATTATTATTAATGGCCTTATTCAAGAAAAATATTGTATGTTTATTAAACTGTTATTTGACAAATTTCTATGGAATATTTGTCAAATAAGTGTTTAATAAACATAAAATATTTTTTATGAATACGGCCGTAAGTGTACACTTTAAATGTCAAAATTATTCATTCTCACCATTGCGGACTCAAAAATCAAAAGTGAAAACTGAAATTGGTGAACATTTCAAAATTCATCGTTGCGGAATTTGGCCCCTGGAAACTTATATTTGTTACATGTGAGCAAACTTTGCTTACATATGATAAAAACCAAATATTTCAGTATTAAGCTCTAAACACTTAGACGACAGCAGACTTCACAACTTCACGGCTACAAATGAAGTTAGCTTCAAATGCTGCCGTCTCGTCAGCAACATAATTATTTTCAAGACAGCAGCAGCACTATGTGTATTTAAGCAATGCAAATTTTAGAGGTGCCACATATATATTTTACATGAATAAAATTAAAATTATTGACTGAAAACGTAATAATATCACGTAAAATTGTAAAAACTCATCAATTTATTTGTTTATCTTATTTTTATGATGTTTATTTCTATTAAATATTTCAAACAAATTTTAATTTTTATTGCTGCCAATTTATATTTATAGTGGCAGCACTGCATTTAGTTTCTGCTGCTTACGAAAATAGAAATTAATCTAAGTTGGCAGCAGCAGCAAATGCTGTTGTGAAGTCGTGCTGCTGTGATGTCGTTAAAATATTCGTGTGCATTTAAACACATGTATTTTATTTTTGACAGATTGCTGCTTGCTGTCTGCTGTCGTCTATGTGTTTAAAGCTTTAGACTATTGTTGTTAAAAAAAAGAAAAATACATACAATACGAGCGAGGTTCGGAAACTTCTTAGCCTAGCACAAAAAGTGCGGTATAAACAGAAAAAAGTTAAGTGTTTTAGAAACTTCCATCTCTGCTGTGAACACATTTTGTTTCGATCTGGTAACTTCTTCATATAGAAACAAATGTTCACAAAAGACGCATCCGCGCTTTTTTTACAATGGAAAAATTAGAAATGCGTGGCGTCATTAAATATTTACATAAAAAAGGTTTATCAGGACAAGAAATTCATAATGATATGGTGAATGTGTTAGGTGAAAGTGCTCCTTCATATGCAACAGTAAAAAATTGGGTTACTGAACTTAAACGTGGCCGTACAAGCATTGAAGATGAACCACGTAGTGGACGTCCAAAAACAGCAACAACAACAGAAATTGTAGCCAAAGTGCATGATATGGTATTAAATGATCGACGAATAAAAGTGCGTGAAATAGCTAATATCGTGGGCATCTCAAATGACCGAATCCATTTAATTTTACATGAAGAACTACAGATGAAAAAGCTTTCTGCAATATGGGTGCCGCATTTGTTAACAGTCGACCAAGAACGCATAAGAATGAACATTTCTAAAGCTTGTTTGGATCGTTTTAAGCGAAATAAAATGAATTTTAAGCGTCGTTTCATAACTGCTGATGAGACATGGATCCACCACTATACTCCAGAGACAAAAGAACAATCCAAACAACGGGCTGAAGCTGGAGGAAGTGCCTCAAAGAAGGCAAAAACAATTCAATCGCTTGGTAAGGTTATGACAATGGTTTTTTGGGACTTCAAAGGTATTTTATTGAATGACTATCTGCAAAAGGGTAAAACTATAAATTCAGAGTACTATTACAACCTTTGGGATCAATTTAATGTACAAATTCGAGAAAAACTTCTTGTCTTACAACACAAAAAAATAATTTTTCATCCAGACAACGCACCTGCGCACAAGAGTGTTTAACCAATGGCTAACATCAACGAATTAAAGTATGACTTGCTTGACAACCCACCTTAATCCCCTGATTTAGCTCCCAGTGACTTTTACCTGTTCCCAAATATAAAAAATTCCTTGCAAGGTGGCAAGCGTTTTACTTCAAATAAAGATGCAATTACAGTTGTAAACCTTTATTTTGAAGACCTTGAGGAAAACTATTTTAATCAAGGGATAGAATTGATAGAAAAGCGTTGGACTAAGTGTATTGAGGTTTCAGGAGGTTATATTGAAAAATAAAAATATTTGTGAAAAACTAGTTATTCTCTTTTATTGATAGGCTAAGAAGTTTCCGATCCGCGCTAATATTGTATACATTCATATTTGGAAATTGCTAGGTGGTAATAATAAATTTACTGAAATGCAAACAAAAACATGTTTATGGGGAAATAAACTATTACTAAATCGAGAATAAGCCGTTTTTAACAATAATACACAATATTATGGGATATAAACTAATGTTGCCATAATCATATTTCAAACTGCCATTTCTTTGCGTGTATGAATGGTTTGTATAATAATATGGTTGAGTACAACAATTACTTGATAGCTTTAAATAATACTATGGTTATTTATTATAACAATGTTGAACAAAAATATAATATAGTTATTTATAGTATTTTTTTTACAATACTATGGTGAGCCTCAACAGAGTTTTAGATGTTGCAATACAATATAATATTATCAGGTACAACCTAATAATTCAACAATAGTATGTTGCCTTTAGACTATGGTTGTATCAACCATATATTTTTTTTCACATGTACATAATTTCCAACATTAAATAAAACATTTGTCAATATAAGTTTAAAATACATGAAACCTTTAGCTTTGGAACTGGACTTTGTGAAACATCTTGCTTTTTTTGTGAAAATTTCATGAAATTCTGATTCCCCAGTGATATTTTTCTCATATCAATTGGAAAATTGTACACAAACAAACCAACAAACAAACGATTATGTATGAAACAAAGGAACAACTAACTTTCGCAGTGACGTCTTTGTTGCCGTTATTGCCGTTGTTGCTGTTGCAGTTGTTTTTCGTGATGTAACAAATTTTGTTGTTCGTCAGTGGGAATTGGTTTATTCTGTTGTTTATAGTTCTTTCTCTCCCTTTAGCCAGAAAACTATTTTATTTGTTTTTTTATGCCATTCTAAAGCCAGCAATGAATGTCCTGGCATAATCACTATTTGGGAATCTAATGACAACAAGAAAGCTGCAGCAGAGGGTTTACCCCTCTGTATTTTACAACATGCAGCAAAAGAAAGGCTTAACATTGTTGGATGGACTTGAGAGAAAGATAGAAAGAAAAATCACATGTAACCTGTTGCCAGAAAGTTGAAAACAAACGAAAACTTTTCTTTCTTGCGTCCAGGTTCGCTAAGAAGTTTCATATTACCTGGTGACTTTTCTTACAGTTGCTGGTTTTGTTGTTTTTGCTGGTGGTTGTTCTGTTGCCAACAACAAACAAAACTTGACCATGTTTTGTCCCCACATATTAACAATTGACAATTTTTTTTACTTCTGCTTGTTTTCTTTAACATTTTTTTGGTTTTTTTTTTATTACTTCTGAAAGCAATTGCAGATCTTTTGTAGCTTTTTATTGGTAGTAGTTTTGCTGCTGCTGCGGCTGCTGCTGATAATGCTGCCAATGTTGCTATTGTAACATGTTTTATATAATTGTTTGATGTTGTTGCAACAATTGTAGTCCCAGATGCTTTTATGCAAATATGTGTTGTGGCAAAAAGGAGCTTAGAAATGAAAAACAAACAACACAAGCAAAACACCAACACACACACGCACACATACTCACTGTTATAAATATAACAACAATAATGTTCTAAAGCAATTGTAATGAATAATCAGTTGGTTTCAGGAAAGTTTTCTAAATCATAACACAGAAACAGATACCTACTAGCACTTTGTGCCAACATTCACAATTCATACCTTCAATGTAAACATAATGGGAAATAGGGATATGTATAAGAGTTTGTAAGCTTGTATGTTTTAATGCACACACAGTGTCAAACAAAAGTGGTCCTACTATTTCGGCAAAAGTTTGGAGTTTTTCGTCGGCTGTTATTCGTTTTGGGCTGAGTAGTCTTAGTCTATGTTTCAAAATAAAACTGAAAATATTTTGGCGAGAAAGCTACCCAGCAAACATTATGTCGAGTACCTAAAATAAAAAAAGAGACATAGTTTAGATTTAAATGAATGTAACTTAAGTTTTAAGGAAAAAGAAAAAATACAAATTAAGCGCTAGAAAGCTACCCAGCAAACATTATGTCGAGTATCTAAAATAAAAAAAAACATAGTTTAGATTAAAATGAATGTAACTTAAGTTTTAAGGAAAAAGAAAAAATACAAATTAAGTGCGAGAAAGCTACCCAGCAAACATTATATCGAGTGCCTAAAATAAAAAAAGAGACATAGCTTAGATTTAAATGAATGTAACTTAAGTTTTAAGGAAAAGAAGAAATACAAATTAAGCGCGAGAAAGGTACCCAGCAAACATTATGTCGAGTACATAAAATAAAAAAAGAGACATAGTTTAGATTTAATTGAATATCACTTAAGTTTTAAGGAAAAGAAAAAATACAAATTCAGCGTGAGAAAGTTACCCAGCAAACATTATGTCTGGTACCTAAAATAAGAAAAAAAGAGACATAGTTTAAATTTAAATGAATGTAACTTAAGTTTTAAGGAAAAAGAAAATATACAAGTTAAGCGCGAGAAAGCTACCCAGCAAACATTATGTCGTGTACAAAAAAAAAAAAATACAAATTAAGCGCCCCATACACGTTTAAATTCAACTGTGAGTTGGCTTGATTCTTGGCCACACACTTTTTAAACTGAGCTGAGATTTTGCTTCAACTATCCAATTTAATGAAATGAAACACGATTTTAAAAATACTTAAAGACTTTTTCGCAAAAATAAGTACTAATATAAATTTTGACAGCTGATCGAAAGACTCGAATACACACAGCACAACTTGAAAAATTCAAAATCGCCAACTCGACAACTGCCAAATTAATCAATTGTTTATGTTTATTTATTTATCTTGTGTAAAACAAGTTTTAATCTTATATTTATAGTATAGAAACGGTATATGTGAAATCACAATTATTGAATTAATTTATGTTAAAATAAAGCAAAAATTTAAATTTAAAAAATAATAATAATAATAATAAATTATAAAAATATATAATAATAATATATAAAAATATATAAAAACCTAATGGAATGTAAATATTATAAAAATACCTATAAAAAAAAAGAATTTATATGACTACATAAACAAATTTAATAAAATTTTTTTGAAACTATTAGCATTTCTGTTCAATTGTTGGCATTGTGGTAGATTGTTCTAAAGTCGGGCAGCATGCAAATAAAATTGCCATTCGGACACTAAATATTGATATCGAGCTATCATAATGTTTCGGTTTCGTGGCGATTGAAAAAAGCGAAAATTTTCATAAAAGTAATTGGGGATACGAGTGTGAACTATTTTATGCAAAAAAACTAGGGTGCGGATTTTTAATAAGTTTTTAAAACTAACCCCATGTAGGCTATCAGAGACAGATGAAACGTGATCAAGTCTTCTCAATCCGTACACACACCTTATAATATTGTTAAACAAAATGTTTAGTTTTCTTTGATTAACCGAGTCGCGCTTTGAAAATAATTCACACCCGTATAAAAGGGAAGGAACTAGGCAAGTATTAGCAAGCAAAATTCTTATTTTGAGAGGTGTAAAATATTGTGTGAACCAAAGCGCTCGTAGCTTGTAATGCGTTTGGCCAACCATTGAGTTTACATGATCTGCCCAGGTTAAATGGTTGTTAGAAATAGTATCAAGATTCTTTGCCCTGTTAAAAATTTCAAGTTTTTCGCCATTTAAAACAATATCCTTACTCTCAGATGGAGCTACATTTTGTCAATGCCATACACACCTTGAATTGAACCAACTCAGTTGCCTCAACTCAGTTCAACTCAATTGAAACATGTATGAAACATGCATGCTATATACAGCCGAAATTTTCTTCCATTTTACGTAATATACGAGGTCTGCTAAAAAAATAAAAACAGCCATTATTTTCAAATTTCGTGAGTTACGTATGTTCGATTTTCGCATTTTTTCTTCTCTCTACTGGTACACATGTCTGTTATATATGTTGGCAATATCAGCCATTTCAGTTAGTCAGTTTCCTTTTGACAGATAAAAAGGTTGTCGTGTTTTGATGTGCTCTTCGATTTTTGTGCTTGACAATCAAAACTTGCGGTGTATCTACGAGTACATACAAATTGTATGATGCCAACCACAACTGCGCGGCGTCATCATCAAGCAATTGGTAACTCCGATTTTTACAGAGCACTATAAAGTGAAGTTAGCTGCAGAAGCTTGTATATCAGATGATTTTTTTTAAACAGTTGATCAAGCGTTATTGCTTATGATAAAGCAATATCGCTCATATTTAGATACTTATGTAGTAGGTAAGTTAGTTAAAGCCGTAACGAGACTTACTTGTTTTCAACTTTTTAAGATTTTGGGGAAGAGTATAGATATATTACCATTGACATTCTTATTAAGAGCAAACAGTTTGGCTATATTGAAGAAAATCTTAAAACGTCAAAATTCTTCTACAAGGTGGCGCAAGAGTAATCCTCCTATCAGAAAATGCTATAAATTTCGCGACATTTGTGTAGTAAACACATGCGAAATACACGTTAATAAACAATGTTACGCTACACTGCTCTAGAACGCGGAATATTGGAGATTGTTTATTTGACCAATAATTTTCGTCAAAAATAATCATGAGTGATGAGGCCAACAGGACGGTACCACAGCACACACTGTACGTGCTAAAATGCTTAAGGATGCATTTCCCGGGCGCCTAATCTCCCGTTTTGGCGATTTGCACTGGCCAGCAAGATAACCTGATTTGACCGCTGCAGACTTCTTTTTGTGGGTTTTTTTGAAGTCGCGGGTTTAAGTCAACAAGCCTCAGACTCTTGCAGCTCTTAAAGACAATATCCGTCAAGAATGTGAGGACCTATGGCCAGAATTTTTGGCCAATGTGATGGAAAATGCTATAAAAAGGGCTCAAATAACAATCAACTGTGGTGGTAGCCATTTACATGACATCATATTCTCGACTTGATGTAAGAAACTTAAAAGACTAAATAAAATTAATCCACAAAAAGAATCAAAGTTTTTAATTTTTTTTTTTTTGTTTTTTTAATTATAGCCAAAAACATCGGAAGGTTATTTTTGTGCCACCCTGTTATCGATAAAAAGTGGGAAATAATCCAAAAAATTTTTGTTTAAAAGTGATTCTTGCAGCTACTGTGTTGTTTACCTTTTTGTTTAATACCTGAATGTAGAACTTTTTTCTCCACTAAACGTTTTTTTCATGCGTATAATAATGATGCATCACTGAATGTTAAAAAATAAGCGAAACAAACGCAAAAACAAAAGCAACAACAAATATTTTACAATTTAGATGCGTTTGCTAAATTATAAATTAAAAATTATAGACGACACCAATATTTCATTTCAATAATTAAGAAGAAACTTTTGCCCTTATACTTAACTAAAAATTTAAGATGAGTTTTTCTCGAAACAAGCTGTTTTGAATTATGACTATGTTGCAATAAAGGAGCGAAATGTACACAAGTTATTTTATTGTAACTTATACAATCGTCCCTTTATATTTTTGACTATTTCACTCTTTCAATCTTAGATTAAGAAAAGTTTTAAAGAGTTAGTGTCATTACGGCTTAAGACCTCACGCCGAGCACCAGCCAACACATTTAGTTACAACTGCAATTGTGTATTTTATTTTGAACACTTTTGCTCTTCACTGTATGTATCATACACGATTATGCCTGTCGTTTGTATGTGCTTAAATGTTTTTGCTTTAGTTTGCGTTGTTGCTGCTTTAGTAGTTGTTTTTTGCTTTCTTTCGATTTCAATCATTTTCAATTGAAACTAACTGTACCTGTTGTTGGTAATGTTTCTTTAGTTTGATGTACACACATACAGAGAGTTGCTATTTGTAAGGGTGTTCTTTTGTTAAAGAAATTGAAAACATTGGAGAACAAACATCATCATGGCCGCGCCACATACGATTTTACCAAAAAACATGGACCTACAACATCATTTGCAATACTCTAGAGTTTCTGGTACACGGATCAACAAAAATGATTTTATACATTATTTTTTGTTTGTCCGAATACTCGTATAAGCAACGCCAGCAGCAACATTGCCAACATCATTATTACCATTCCAATCATCGTCACTCATAGACCGAATGAGTGAATGAATGAATGCATTATCAAAACATGTCACTTGGGAGCACAATCTTCGATTGCTCACAGCAATTATCGTTTGTTGCTTTCTTTTATTCTATTTTTATTTTTTTCTCTTTGTGTATTTTATTGGATTTAGATTTCCTGTTTGAACTGTTCCAACATACAACAACGCATGGCGCTTTATGATATTGTGATTGTTGTTTTTGTATGATTATATGTCTTTTTTGATTTAATGGTATTTCTTTGATTTTGAAGATTTATTAACCCATTAAATTTACTTTAATTTGCTACAAAATTTCTCATCAAATTCAAATTTGATGGCTTTTTAAATATTAAATGATTTTCGGATTTATGTGTGTTTTCATATTTTACGATGAAGTTTTTTTTACCACCATATTGTATATATACGAGGACGGATTGATATTGTAGCTATCCAGCGCTAGGTGCTTCAATATCACAAACACATTTTTTTGTTTGAAGTTGCAATCTGTCAGCTGTTAAAATTTCACCCAAATTCATCGTTTAGTTTATTTGTTGTAGTCGTTTGAAGTAAGCAAAATCAAAATATATATAATAAATACTTCTAGTAGGTAAGAAAAACTAGAATAAGTGGCTAGCTTGCCGGAACTATGAAATCCATGTATGGTAAAATCAAGCTATGTCCGCTAAAAACTTAAAAATTGACAGAAAAAAGTGAATTAGTATATCTGCATAAAAAAGGAGCGTGTCTAGCTAATAACTTGGGCTAGGTTTAACAGGCTGTCAGCTATTGTAAAGAAAGCCCACTTGGCTGCAGTCTGGTCCCTTTGTGTAGCCTGGATGTGGTATGTATCTTAATAGATCTAGATATCACTGGTTTAGAACCAACCTGAGAGTCTGATCCGATACCTCCGCCAATCAAGCAGCATCGGTCTGCCTAGATAAAATGCCTAGAAAGAGCTGGACACTGACAGCTCTTTCTTACATAACGGTCTCTACTTCCTCCTCGGCTCTGTAACTTCGACAGAAGTCATTAAGCGGAAGATTTAAGCTCCTCGTCTGCGTATGTGATAATGTCGCGTCAGGATCACCAGAGCACAACGCACCCTCCGTCGGGGCAAGCCTCTAAGGATGATAGCCCTCCTGTTATCATAACTGGGCCATGTCAGCCGTTATAAACGGGAGGTATCCTCAATAGACCATCTGTTCCAAGCGGTCTGAAAAGATTGACGCTGTACTTATTTCTTACAGCTCACAAACGGCGCTTCAACGATCTCTTATCTCTGTATCTCTTTGTTGTATCTGGACACCGGCCTTTGCCAGTTCATCAGCTGCTAGATTTCCGGGCACTTCACTGTGCCTTCGTACCCAGAAAAGCTCCAGGTTCGAATGTCTCGCTATCCCGTTTAGAGATATCCGGCATTCACGAACTAACCTGGATGTCGTATAGACTCCAGCTAGTGCATACAACGCAGTCTTACTATCTCGGTTATCATCCCCGTATATCCTGTAGTACCTTAACCAGTTAGCTGCCCTGATAATGGCTGCAATTTCGGCCTGCGCTACGCTACACTCATTTTGCATCCTGCAACTCATCCTCCTCTCATACAAGGGAATTAAGATACCTCCACCAATTCCATAGTCCGACTTGGATTTCAAGCACATCCTGTTGACGATCTTTGCCAGTTCTCTCCGGTTACGTTCCTGATAAAATACATCAAATCTCCTATCGGGCAGTAGAACCAGTGAGCAGTAACTAATATTCTGCGGAAGGTTCAGTATTCTTCCTATTATTGAAGCATGACCATATATCGCCTGCTTCCACGTCCCGCTTGACCACAGCCTGGTGGCCGAATTCATGGCCATTTCCTTCACCCTGAGATCATTCGGCTGCCAGTTCAGCACAGTTAAAAGTGCTTTCGATAGTGCAGTGCCTGCAGCACCAGTCACCTTAAAAAGCAGTATTACGCATTATCTTCACCGCTATTTTGCAGCAAATAGTTTTCTCCAATGACTTCCACCTCATGAGCGCCCCATACGTTAGAATGGGCTTAACAACCGTGCTGAATAGCCAGTAGGAACTCCTAGGATTTATTCCCCAGGTCTTCTTTTGCACAAGAATAAAGCGATAGCCGCTTTTTCTGCCCTTGACTGGACATTCTGTTGCCAGGATAGTTTGGAATTCAGGTAGATGCCCAGATATTTCGCACTGTCTGACAACACTAGTTCAACCACCCATACGCTTGGTAGAGCAAAAGATGGAGTCTTGTATTTTCTATTGAAGAGTACAAGCTCCGTTTTCTGCGAACTCACACTTAGACCGCTGTTTGAACACCATCCTTCGATAAGGCTTAGTGCAGAGCCTAGTTGCTATGATCCACGTACTTACCCGATGCAGCAACCGCATCATCGGCATATGTCACTGTTCTGAACAACATGGAATCTAACTCCATCAATAACGAAGTCAGGGCTAAATGCCATAGAAGAGGAGACGAATTCCCTCCCTGTGAAGTGCCCCTTCTAGCCACTCTGCAAATGGTGGCTCGCCCCATACTGGAAGTAATGACCCTATTAGTCAGTAAATTCCTTATGAAGCTCACAATTGACTGATGAACGTTCAGTCTTTCCAGAGTCATAGTTACGACTCTTGACTCAGCTAGTGCTGAGTGCAGTATGTGTGTATTAAAGAGCACAGCTCTATAGTTAAGCGCTTTTACAAAAACAATTGAGCATCAAGCGCATAGGCCTGGGCATGTCTGCTCTAGCATAGAGGCAGGTAATGAAAAATGTTTTAAATCATTAAAGTTTTTACATAGAACAAATTTACCTCCTTGGGTAAAAGTGTATGACTAAGAAAAGATTGCTTGTATATGGTTACCTGGGTTACTTTCTTTATACAATCGTTCGGGCCTTTAGGCATAATTAAATTCAATCAATTCATTTGGCAATGAAATATTGTGTTTTTATTTAAATCCATTTCGTTTTTGTCTTGTTTTTGATTTTTTTTTTATCTCTTCAATCGTAAACGGATTTGAATTTGTTTTTCTTATTGAAAGTATTTTATCACTATTTTAATTAACAACAAAAAAAAAAAGTATTTGCTTTTCCAATTGAATGAAATGATACTCGTGCGAAGTGAAAACATAATTTCAAACATAAACTATTAAATTTTATACGCACATTTTAATAGTTGTAGTTGTTGTTGTTACGACTGTCGTTGTATGCGTTATCCAAACCTCTGAAGAGGATATTAATCAATCTTGGTTCAATTACACACTTGTAAAGGCACTCACACACCCATAAATATACACACGTATGTATACGACTATATATGCTCACTCACACCTTCGCAAAATCTCACAAATCAACTGCTGTGAAACGTACAAACGAATACAAAATAATTAATTATACATTGATCGATAAGTGTAGTTGTCGTTTGTTACAATACGAAATTAAACGCGTTGACATTTATGTGACAAGTGAACCCACACTTTAAAGTCTTAAACTCACACACGAATCGCTGGTTCGAAAGGGGTAAAGTGCGGAAGAGGGGGTAAGAGAGAAAAACAATTAAATTGTTAAATTAATTTCGTGTGCACAAGAATCCATATACAAAATCTACATACTGTACATACATTCAATTATTTCTATATAAATACCAACGGTAAATTTTTAGGGGCCTTCAAAAAGGCCTTTTGTAAACTTATTTTTCGGATGCGCTGCTAAGCAGTAGCTTTCATTCCAAATGGCCACTAAACTACTTGCTTCATATTTCATTATTTTTTCTACTTCACACAAAACATCTTCCAAGCCCCTACGAGGGCGGATTGATGTGTCAAACGTCAGCTGTTAAAATTTCACCCAAATTCATCGATTAGTTTATTTGTTGTAGACGTTGGAATTAAGTAACTTTTGTGTTCCTTGAAAAAGGGGGAAACCCATTAAACACCGGTTTTTGAAAGGGAAAACAGCGAAAGACACAAGAGAAAACCCCGATAAAAATTATGGTGAGTATGCTCCGAAGGATTAAAGGGTAAAATATTGGATTGCTGAATTTAAACGCGGCCGAACAAGAACTGCAGCAATACCATCAACAGGAAGGCCAAAAGAGGTGGTTACTGAAGAAAAGATCAAGAATTTTCGATATCGTTTCTGAGAAACCCGTTCGACTTCGCTTCATTCGTGGGTTTGCTATTGATTCGATTCATTGGTTTGCTATTGAAATTCATGAAAATCGGTGCGCATATAGCTGAGATAATTCCGAAAAAATTTATGTTTTTGCAATTTTGTATGAACGTTTTTGAAAAAAAAAAATTGTTTGTTCTGCTTCAAACTTGACACAATTATTTGTAATGGCAAAAAAAATTTTCCCCGATATCGATCCATATACACCCGAGATAAAATCTAAACAGATTTTTTTTTATGAAAATGTCGCGTAAGCGGACTCAAACAACTTTTTTTTTTTGCTTAAAGCAGTTCTGGTAATGAAATATATAAACATGGAAAATTAAAATTTCCGATATCGGTTCATATATACCCGAGATATACATATGTAGTCTAAACGGGGTTTTCCATGAAAATATCGTGTAAGCGAACTTAAACAACTTTTTTTGCTTAAAAGCAGTTCTGGTAATGTGAGGAGGTTACCAAATAAAGAAAATTAATATTTCCGATATCGGTCGACACATACCAAAGATATAGCTGAAACTCATTTTTTCATTACAAATTATTTTTTTTGTTTAAATCTTGTTTTGATTATAAAAAAAAGGTTACTAAACTACACAAAATGAAAATTTCCGATATCGGTCCATATATATCTGAAATATAGTCTAAAGCCATTTTTTTTTTGTTTAAAAGCAGTTCGGATTATAAAAGGAAGTTAGTAAAATACAGAAAATGACAACTTCCAATATCGGTTCATATACTCCTATATCCGAGATATAGCCTGAGCCGATTTTCCAATGAAAATTTTTTTGCTTAAAATCAGTTATGATAATAAAACGAGGTTATTTAAATGCATATCTTGAAAATTTTCGATATCGGTCCATATATATACCCGAGATAGAGAATAATACGATTTTTCCATGAATATTTTTTTTTTTGGTGAAAAGCAATTCTTGTTATAAAAGATTTTTACTAAAATATAGAAAATGGAAAATTCCGATATCGGTTCATATATAACAAACTTTTCCATGAAAGATTCCTTTTTTGGAATGGTGACAATGCAAAAATTTATTTTCCCCGATATCGGTCCATATATATCCGAGCACATTTAGTTCAAATTTGTAATATATAATATACATGATTATCGTGAGGGGTATTTTAGATTCGGCTCAGTCGAATATACCACACTATTAACAGAAAACAATTTTTAATTATTAAAACAAAACAAACAAAAAAAAAAAAAAACAGCCAAACTTAATTTTTATTGTCAGCTGTTCGAAACAGTGTTGAGTTTTTCAACATAGTGATGGGCATTTTTAAGTTAATTTTCGTACTTGCAGCAGTTAAATAAGTACCAATTGGCTTCAATATTAGCTTTAAACACATAGACGACAGCAAGCAGTAAGCTGTCAAAAATAAAATCCATGTGTTTAAATGCACACGATTATTTTAACGACATCACAGCAGCACGACTTCACAACAGCATTTGCTGCTGCTGCCAACTTAGACTAATTTCTATTTTTGTAAGCACCAAAAAGTAAATGCAGTGCTGCCACTGTAAATATAAATTGGCAGCAATAAAAATTAAAATTTGTTTGAAATATTTAATAGAAATAAACATCACATAAATAAAATAAATTGATGAGTTTTTACAACTTTACGTGATATTATTACGTTTTCAGTCAATAATTTTAATTTTATTCATGTAAAATATATATGTGGCACCTCTGTAGTTTGCATTGCTTAAATACACATAGTGCTGCTGCTGTCTTGAAAATAATTATGTTGCTGACGAGACGGCAGCATTTGAAGCTAACTTCATTTGTAGTCGTGAAGTTGTGAAGTCTGCTGTCGTCTAAGTGTTTAGAGCTTTAAAGTTTGTGTTTAAAGAAATAGTTGTACACATATATTTACATCTGTATTGTCATTATTCAAACTTGATCTATTTTATTAAATAGTATTTTTATAATTATTATGATAAAAATCGCAAAAACTGAATATTATAATATTATGTTTGCATCACTAGAAAAGTTCCAAAAAGGGGTTAATATGACAGAATTCTATCTCTCAAATAAGAGTTCCAGCATTGGCCTACGAATATCATGTAACAACGGCGTCAAATTCTATTTTAAACAGGTTGAGACATTCCGGCAATGTGACAGTTAATTTCAGTAAGCACTTACTTTATTATTGTATACTTTAATACTAACGATCGTTCCATAAACGAACGTGGACGTTCGCATAATTGTACTTTTAGCTGACTACCACTTCTTACGAAAAAAGTACATTGATAACCTTTCGTTTAGACAGGAAAGTAATTTCATGAAAGTTGCAATACACTCACACTTTTTTACTAACACACTCTCATTTTGCTTACTTTCCACTCAACTTTCAGCAAAAATTTCATGAAACAATTTTTTTGACGTTTTCTGAAAGTAAAATGACAAATTGCTAAACATTGTTGCCACATACAAAGAATTATACAAAGTTGCAGTATTGTAGTAAAATAATAATTATAAAATTAACTTCTATTGCATGTATATGCAAATAATTATAATATTTTTTTCCTTATATTGTATATCAAACACATAAAGAAAATAATTAAAGTATTTTTATAAAAATAATATCATAGAAAAATTTATAATGATAAGTTTTTTCAACTATAGCCCCATAAATTTGTATATGTAATAAGTTCGGCAACTCTGATGAGCAAGCAAACAAAGTAAGAGGAGAAGTAGAGGCAAATTTTGCAACTCTTTGCCTCGGTGACATTTTTAAAATGATTTTTCACTTTCCTGTGTAGACGAACAAGAAATTTTCATGAAAGTCGTCTATTTCATTGAAAGTTTTATTTGTAATACGTATACAAAAATTTCATGAAAGTACTTTCTTGTGTAATGGCAGCGTAAGGAAGGAATAAATTTGGCCTGCTTAATCTGGCCCTATTAAAGGCCGTCGCGGTCCGTTTCTTATTCTAATGGTATAGGTATGCAAATGTGTATATAAGTATGTATGTATATACATATTTATTTGTAATTTTGTGGAAAGCCATTAAGTTTTGTTTCCAGGAAATTTACACTAATACCAACACTTAACAAGTTGTCATCCTACCAATTCCTGACTAGAATAGTTAATCTTCATCAAGATAGTTGTCAATATATACAAATGTTTTTGGCTGTTTACAAACTCATACACAGCATACACATACATACATACGTACATATGTAATTATCTACGCATCGTACAATACGTAAATGCGTATTAAGCAATTTCATAAAACAATTTGTGTGTGTGTGTGTTATAATTATAAGTTTGTGTGAAATAAATCAAAAACATTTTAATAAAACTTTCACAAAATATGATGACATTTACACCCAAAACAACAACTACTGACAACACATTTATTTATTTGATAATTTTTTTTTCTTTTTTTGTAATTTATTGTAGTAAAGGCAGAAAGGCAATTAATTTTTGTCACATTTTAAAGTTATAAAACTATTATCGGTTATAAGTCAGTGTTTTTAAGGTGTTATTGCTGGGACTCAAACACTTTATTTATAATTCAGCATGCTGTTTTAGAGAAGGAAACGATATTTGTGATAGAGATGGCAGAAGTGTTGATAGAAAATGTTTGAAGAAGTGTGAAAAGTGGTTTCCGTTTTTTTATTGCATTACATGCCAAAATAATAATTATAAAAATGGCGATAACAATCTTTAAACTTCCGAGTACATTCTCTTTAACTTTCTTGAAGTTTCCAATTCCTGGCGCCAAATCACCGCATACGATATCGAGCAAAATTATCGAAATTTTTCATTTTGGCATTCATGGCATACCATGATATAAAAAATACAAGATAGTTTCATTCTCTTTTTATTATTTGTAATAAGGATTTTTGAAGTTTATTTTTAGAGAGAAATATAAAAAGGCGTTGCCACACAGTTGAATAAAGGAATTTACTCCTAGAATGGATTTTTTCTGAAATGTGTAGTGCATTGTTCATTTTAGAAAAAGCTAGAAATAATAAGCTGATGTAAGTAGATATGTACCTGTGGTTGTTTTGAAACCCATGTTAGGTTAGGTTTAACAGGCTGCCAGCTATTGTAAAGCCAGCCCACTTGGGTCCAATTTGGTCCCAAAAACTAAAAGCACGGACTTCTGCTTATCAGTAAACTTTACGATAGCATTCAAACGAATTCCTATTTTGAAGAAAATCTTATTACCTTTAACAGAAAATACTCTTTAGACATTAAAAACAAAGGGAAAAGTTTGATGCTTGTGGTTTAAAAATATATAAATAATTATTTCTACTACAATAACCCAGGATGCAGCGACAAAACTAATGCACGTAAGCTTGAATTCTTCATTACTTACAATAAAAAAAACTAACTTCCAAAAGATGTAATTATTTGTTTAAATATTAAAATAAGCATGTATAGCGAATATTTGCATAGTTTTCCGTCGGTTCCATGCCTTCAAACTTGTTCGGAAAGTGACTTCTAACTTCTCTAACAAATGGCGCGATAAATTATTCAGTGCATCTAAAAGAAAAATAGTAGCTAATTTTCATAACGGCCAATCAGTGACCACAATTGCAAAAATTTGACATTCACCAAGAATTACAAGCCGTTTTCGTTGTTCAGATACTTTGGTTACTGAACATCAAGGTGGACGTTGCCGAAAAAACAGTAAACGAGGTGGCCAGGCAATAATACGTTTGATAAAAAAAAACCCAATTCGTGTCGTCAAGAACCATCGCCACACAATTGTCATTAAATGTTACCCCCAGAGGGATTCGAAGGCAGGCTGCAGAAGGCGGATTAAAAGCATACCTTACAAAAGTGTAAAAAAGATCTTTATATCACGGAAAAATAGACTGGCCAGGTTGGAACTTGCAAGCGAACACATTAATTTGACCACCACCCAAAGGAATTCCATACTATTCTCCTACGAGTCCAAATTTAATTTACAAGGTTCCGATAGGTTAAGACTGATTAGATGACTGAAAAGCCAACGTTTTTCAGGCCATTTTTTACATATTTTAGATTTATGTATGTATTTTATTTTAAATTTTTATTTATTTTTGTTAGAAGCCACAATTTTATTAGTATTTTTAGACACAACTTCAAACAACACTGAAAACAAGGAAATTTATAAACTAATACCGTAGCACAATTTTATGGAAAATGTCACAATCCTTACACTTGTCAGATGGTGATTGTTCCACCACTTCACTCTACAACATTATCATTAAAACAACGCTATACAACACAAACATTCAAGATGTTTGTACGAAAAAAAAATGGTTTCCATGCAAACATGCTTCATATATTCAAAAAACAAGCAAACAGATCAAAGTTCGGTATACATGCAAACATGTTTCAAATATTTGTACAAACAAGCAAACAAATCCATAAACAAAGCAAAATGTTTGTACAAGCCTAAACTTTTGGCATGTTTGCCAAGCAGCTTGTGTAGTTTATTTCACCTCTAAAGTTTCTTAATTTGAACGTGCAGTTCAATCGTGTAAGTTGTCATAGTACTTTAGCATTAGTAATGGAGTAGTATTATACAAATGGTAGCAAAACAAAATGGCGACCAAAGGCTACCAATAACCTCCCAGCCCTGTTGCATATGCCTTGCTGTAGTTCAGCATAAATTCAGCATATTCCTGCTAGCTATTCGACTCGGAATATGAAATCTTCAACAACTTTTTGGTTGTAGAAGAAAACATTTTCTAAAAAAAGTTTCGATATATTTGATTTAAACAAAAAAATTACTTCTCTCTCTGTCATAAAATAAAATAAATAGCTTATTGTTCTTAAATGCCAGATGAGCCTGCATTAAAATTAATTACTAAGTTTTTGGTGGAGATGCACGATGAACGCTTTAATTGTTCAAAAGTAAAAAGTATTAGAGAAAACTTGCCAGCAAAGTTAAGCCGACGATGTACAATAAACCCTGCAATGAACCTTAACACCCAACGAACTTCAGACGACTTTTTAAGCTTGATTAAATTTAAATAAATTCCAGAAGCTAATTGCTGCTACATCAACTTGATTGAGTGCAATTTAAAATTTTAAACACTATTAATTTTATTTCAACTCATTTAGAACAGGTGTCGCAATAATCGTTTTCACCACCAGCATCAGCTTTAGCAGACAGACACCAGCCGCATTCGGTTGCCCAGTCCCGTCCTCTCAAGTGGACAAATAAAAAACTTATTTTCTTATAAATTTTCTTGGTATTGTCTGGATTTTACGAACTCTGTTTTTTCTTTTTTAATAATTTGCATATTAAATGAGCTGGACACGATAAGTCTTGAGATGTGTATTTTTTCCCCCCTTTAACGTCTGGCTGAAGTAGTTTTAATTTTATTTAAGTCGGTGTTGTTTTTTTTTTTCTTTCCTTTTTTTCTTTCTTGGCTGGAAAAAGACATGATTTTGTTGTATTTGAGTTTATAAAATAAACAAAAGTCGAACAGAAAAGCGTCTAAAAGAATATGTGACTGACTGGCAAATGGAGGAGCCAAACAAATGGCGTTGGCTGAAAAAGCGTTAGAAATGTGTAAAACGGGGTGGCAGCCCCACGTTGCACAGACAAAAATTCATCTGCGAACCCAGTGTCTTGTTGCAACTCTCTCTGTTTCTGTTTCTGCATAAATAAATAAAACATTTTTATCAATCAGAAAAGCTTTTTAAATTAAAAATAACGCAAAATAAAGAAAACTTGTTAATTGACGCCACTTTGAAGTGTTAAATGAATTATTTTATCAGAAGGTAGAACAGAGAGACATTACTTTTATTATTTTCACATTTTGCTCCTTTTTATTGTGATGAATATTTAAATAATTCTTCCATTAACTCTGAAATTCTTGCCTTTTGCTTCTTTTTGCAGCAAAATATATTTGTTTTAAAACAGCTTGACAGCAATACCAGTAGCTGGTCGAGTAGATTACATACGAGGGCTGATCAAAAACTACCAGTCGTTTTAAATTTTGTTCAAAAAGTATTTATTTATTCATCAATAACTATCTCAAGCTTTTAGTAAAGTGTGGCACGATGGCTTGATTCACAAAATAAATATAAACACTCACAACCTTCTAGAAAGCTACTTATATGGGCGGAAATTTGTTATCAGAGAAGGCGATTTTATAAGCCCAACTCAGTCAATCGAGGCAGGAGTTCCCTAAGGCAGCATACTGGGGCCAACTTTATATTTGACTTACGCCCCTGACATGCCAACGACATCCGGAATCCACACTTCAACCTTTGCGGATGACATACCGGTTTTGAGTGTTCATGAAAACCACCAATTAGCTTCACGAAATTTACAGGAATATATTTCAATATTAGAGAAATGGCTAAAACTGTGGAAAATCAAAGTTAATGAGCAAAAATGTACTCATGTCACATTCACACTGTGTAAGCAAACATGTGCGCCTATCCAAATAAACAACTCACCTATTCCGCAGCACAATGAAGTCAAGTACCTTGGTGTACACGTGGCCCGAAGGCTGTGCAACGTGGAAGTCTCACATTGAAGCAAAAGTCTCTCAGTCGAAACTAAAAACAGCGCAACTAAATGGGCTTATAGGCAAAAACTCGACATTGAAGTTGGATTGCACACTTCTGTAATTTTAAAGCCTATATGGTGCTATGGAATTCAATTATGGGGCACCGCTTTTGCGCCAAATATTGAAAAAATTCAAAGTCGACAAAACCAAATTCTTCGAACGATTATTGCAGCTCCATAGTACGTAAAAAATTCACGAATTCATAAAGATCTGAGTGTTCCGCTGGTAAAAGAGGAGTTTTCTAAGTACGCGAGAAGGTATATATCCTCTTGCACCCAACATATTTAATTTTGTCGGCCACAGTCGGTTGAGAAGATTGGATACCACTGCCATCATCGGAGCATCCAATAGGTGATTATAAATAAAACTTTTTGTCTAGCATTGACCGGACTTCGGCATTGAAGCAAAAAGCTATATTTAGTAAAAAATTATAAATATCCTGTTTTCTATGTTTCCCAGCTATTTATATGTCGACATTTCATAGGACTTATCCTAATCATCAGTAGACTTTGGAAATTTTTGAAAGATATTCTCAAACATTCAACTTTATAACCCAACAATCTAAATACATTGTTGAGAATTTAAAAAGAAAAATGCTCTAATAATATCTGTCAAAACACAAAAAACAAGCTTTTTCATTTATACACGTCTCTAACCTATCTTTGCACCTTTCAAACAAATGAACAACCGTTGGTTGCTACGATTTGTTTTTGGAAAGTATCGAAAAGCAGAGAACAAAAATTCAAACAATTGAGTTTTTTAGCTTCTAACATTGATACCAATAAAAATTATAAATAGCTTGCTTTCTATGTTTCCCAGCTATCTATCTTTCGACATTTCATAGGAGCTACCCTAATCATCAGTTAGAAGCTAAAATAGCAAATAAAAAACTCAATTGTTTTTATATTTTGTATTAAGATTTGCACACTTATTGTTAATTCATTCTGAAGATTCAATGAATGAAAAACGTTAAAAACAAAAATAATGAGTCATGATTCATTTTGGAAAAAAATACAAACCGATGATGCTGAAAGCCCATATATCGCACCAAACAGTCACTTGTTGTGGGTGCATTGGTTTTTCGACAATAATTCTTGGATTATCATTCGCCCAAATGCGGCAATTCTGCTTATTGGCAATTCCTCTGAGGAGAAAATGTGCTCCTCATCACTGAAGATGATTTTCTTTGGCAAAATTTATCATCCACTGTTGCCATTTTTTGCCACCCACCATTCTGACCATTTGCGACGCTTGCAATAGTCAAAATGAATTAGTTTTTGTCAGTTGCACCTTGTAAGCGTTTAAATGTAAGTTTTTATGCATAATGTTCATCAAAGACGAGCGCCATGACAGATGCACTTGTTGGGTACAATGACGAATTGAGGCTCTTGAGCTACACTATCATGAACAGCAGCAATGTTTGCTGCAGAACGAGTTGTACGACGATGTACTGGTGTTTTCACACCTCCTACAGACCCGGCTTGCTCAAATTTTTGCACAATTTTCTGCTTGTGAATTCATCGAAAAAATCACGAAGTTCACGATATGCATTAATAATAAGTCTGAATAACTTTAACGCGCTGTTCGATTGTGTATCTTACCATAGTTCAAATTGAATTGGTCTAAAGTTGAGAAATGCCATAAGAAATACAAAAAAAAGCTTTATATTTAGGTGTGGTTGGCATTCAACATCGGCCCTTGAAATCTAACCAGCCAATATACGAGTAATGCGCTGCCATTTCAACTCAAAACTTTATATAACATATTAAAACTAAAGGGAACATTCATTGTTACCTAAACTTTATATTGAACACTAAATTATTAAACAATATTTTCACGGCAGATCTCTGTCCCATCTCCTGCATCTCAAAATGCTGTCATATTATCGTAACAAAAACCGGTCACAAGTCTCAAACCAAACACCTTTATTCAAAATATTTAATATTTATGCATGTTTCTAATAACTATCATTAATCTCTAATCAAATTTAATTATGATTTACATAAACATGTTCCTCACTTGCATAATAACGAAACCTTTCGAATGTTAAAACTCTATTAAGTTTTTTGTTGTCTCGAAAATTTAAATCTTTCTAATAACAAACATTAGTTTGCCAAATCAAGTGTTAATATTGATTATAGATTAGATGATTTTGTATCTAATATTAAGATTACCAAGCCTTAAGTGTTGTTAAGATGCCGCAAAGACATTATTGGAGAGGGGATAATGTAATTTCTAGTCACTTAATTTAGTCCACAACATGAGCGAGGAAAAATAGTTACTTTCATAAGTCAGGAGCATATGACAAGGTGGCAGCAGTACTCGTACGTGTCTTCAAACTCATTTAAGAAAAATATGAATAACATTTTACAGGCTGGCTGATGAAAGCTGCTATCAAAAAAAAAACGTAATAACTTATGTTCTGTGTAACTAACCTGTGGCTGGGTTCTGTAACTTTGGCGAGAAGTTCTCGCGTCGAAAACTTATGAAACAAATTATTCCATCGTTTCTCGAAATGTGAGAAAAAACTGCGTCTGTAACCCATGTCGAAAACTGTCCAAAACGATTACGTCGTTACGTTAGAAATGTCCGAAAATATAAAACGATGCCGACATGCAATTTTAAAAATGATAGCGCCAGCCACAATTAGTACCGCCGCCGATCAAAAATTACTAAAGTTAAGAAATTTTGTTCGGCGGCGTCATATTATTGGGTGGTTATATTTCAAGGGCCGATGTTGAATGTGAACCACACCTAAGCGCCAAGTTTTTTTCCGAATTTTATTCGACATTTCTCTATTTCAGACTTATTCAATTTGAACCATGGAGAGACACACAATCCAACAACATGTTAAAGTTATCCAGATTTATTATGAAAATGATGATCAATTTTCGAAGAAAATCATCTTCAGTGATGAGGCACATTTTCACCTCAGTGGATTCGTCAATAAACAGAATTGCCGCATTTGGGCGAATGAGAATCCAAGAGTGACTGTCGAAAAACCAATGCAGCCACAAAGAGTGACTGTTTGGTGCGGTTTATGTGCTGGCGGCATCATCGGGCCGTATTTTTTCCAAAATGAGACCGGTCAGGCAGTTACTGTGAATGGTGTTCGCTATCGTGAGATGATAACGAACTTTTTATGGCCCGAATTGGAAGATATGGATGTAGACGATATGTGGTTTCAGCAGGACGGTGCCACTTGCCACACAGCTAACGAAACAATTGCTCTTTTGCGCAACAAATTCAATGGCCATGTTATCTCACGTAATGGCAATGTCAA
This sequence comes from Thecocarcelia acutangulata, assembly GCA_914767995.1. Classification (NCBI taxonomy): domain Eukaryota; kingdom Metazoa; phylum Arthropoda; class Insecta; order Diptera; family Tachinidae; genus Thecocarcelia; species Thecocarcelia acutangulata. The sequence continues at coordinate 33,287,196 of OU612096.1, forward strand.
TTGGCCGCCAAGATCATGTGATTTGACACCGTTGAACTTTTTTCTTTGAAAGACAAGGTATACGTCGATAAGCCAGCAACAATTCAACAGCTAAAGGATGAGATAATTCGGCACATTAACGGCATAGAACCTCCATTATGCCTCAGGGTCATCGAAAATTTGGACCATCGGATGGAGGTGTGCCGCCGTGATCGCGGCGCCCATTTGGCCGATATTTTGTTCCATACATAATTGAATAATACCAATATATCATAATAAAATAAACATACAATAATTTCCTAAATAGTTTGTGTTTTATTCAAAATCAACATCGGCCCTTGAACTTTAACCACCCTTTAGTTATCTTTTAGTCATATATTGTTTTACCCGGCAAAGAGAAAAATGCGGTAACACACGGGCTGATTACAATAATGAGTAACTGAGTAATCACAATAATGAGTAAAACTGACCTCTTTTCCCCGGAATAAAAATTTCTACCCCGAGACCAAACGAATTCCATCCTTTGGGGTGGATTTCTATTAGCGTAATCAGCCCTTCATTTCACACTATCCTGCGTCTAGGTTCCTGTGGCATCCAGATACGTAGAACTTTTTCGCCAAATCGCTTTACTGCCAAAAAGTTGGCCTCACTCGCCATCATCCACGACATTTTCTACATCTAGGCTACCAACTGTGTAACATTTTCTGTCGTATTTGCTGCATCCTTACAGGATCTGCATGACCAATCTGTCTTGTTGTACAACTTCTATAAGTGCGAATAGTTATTTTATAATTAAAAATTCGTTTCATAAAGAATTTTCCAAAACTTTTTAAAAATCCATCTGAAAACTCAAATTCTAACCATCTTGCCCTTAAAAGAAATACATTTTTCTACCACCTAATAATTACTTGTTTCACACAACACACATTTTTAATTTTGATTTTTGTTTTTCTTAATTAAAAACCCAATCAAACAAGGAAAAGGCGTTAAAAAATTTCTTTCCTAAAAGAACTGCAAACAAACAAATTCATTTAAACAGACCTTCAAAATAAAACATAAAACATAAAAACTTTCTTAAATTCAATATCAGAAAAAAAGTAACTGACCTACAGCAAACACTGCATTATGTAACCGAGAAAAAAACATGTGTTTTTATATGTTTTATGGTGTGTTTCTTATGGATCTATAGAAAAAAGATGCATTTTGTTGAAATAAATTTCCCTGGAGCTTAAAGGGGAAAACAAACAAAACCAAAAATTCCTTAAAAACTAATTGCAAGTTCCCAAAAAAATTACAAATATCAGAAAAACTCCCAAAAGCCAGCCGATGCAGTTTAACAGTTCATGAAGAAAATTACAACCAGAATTTATTTAGGGGCAGCAAAAATAATCTTGCCACATGCATAAATATTTACCAATTACCAAATGGCAAGTACGTGTGTCTTTTTTTCTTTTTTTTTTTTTTTTGTTGTTGTTTGGTATGCAACTAATGTCTCTCGGTGGTTCTTTAAATGGCCCGTTCCTTAATTGTGGCTGCTGCAGCAAACTTAATTTCTTGTTGTTGTTTTTGCTATTGGTTGCACTGCTATTTGTTGTTGTTTTGTTTTTAAGTTGCTTCATTTAAACCACATACGTTTTTCTCTGGGTTCCAATATAAAAAAAAAAACTTTAAACGTGAGGGGCTTCTAAGAATGAATTTTGTAAAAATATAAAAATTTGGACAATTCTTGGTTTAAAATTTAGTGCTGTTACTTGTACTTCTATAAGGCAATCTTTTTAAAAAGTATTTTTTTTTTAAATAACATTTTAGGAAAGTACATTTCTTTAGAAGTAATTCATTTTTCAGGTCATTTATGTAAAAATTTAATAATTTGGATTGTAAAAATATAATAATTTGGACACTTTTTGGTTTAATATTTGGTGCTGCTTTTCGTACTTTTATTAAAAAATTTTTTTAAAAAGTACTTTGTGTTTTAAAGTAATATTTCTTTAAAAGTCTACATTTTTAAAGTCATTTATGTTAAAAGAAAAGGCGCTTTTATCAAAAAGTCCTATTTGCAAAATATATTTTTTCAGAAAGTCCTTTCTTCCCAAAGTACTTTTTTGAAAAGTACTTTTTTCAAATAGCACTATTTTTAAATCGCACTATTTTCAATAAATATTATTTTCTTACAAAAGTATTTTTTTTACCTTTTTTTAAGGGATTTTTAAAAAGTAGATACTTTTTAAAATACACTTATTAAAGGTACTTTTTTTGGTGATTCTTTTTTAAAGCGTCTTTTCTAAAAAGGCAAATTTTTCAAAAGCTCTTTTAAAGGTACTTGTCTTAAAAGCTGTTTTTTTCAAAAGGCAGTCTTCTCTAAATAAACTTCTTTTAAAAAGTATTCAGACTGGTCTTAAAAAGAGGTTTTTCTAAAGGTAGTTTTTTCTACAGAGACTTTTTTTAAAGTATTCTTTTCACAAAGTATTAATTTGCTATTTTTCAAAAATTGTTTGTTAAAAGTTGCATAATTTTTTAAAATATACTTTTTTTTCAAAAGGTACTTTTCCAAAGCATAATTTTAAAGGTACCTTTTCTAAAGTATTTTTTTAAGGTACTTTAAGGTACTTTAAGGCCATTTCTTTCGAAAGTACATTTTTCAAACAGTATTATTTTTTCCAAAGTACTTTTTTCAGCAAGTAAAATATTTATCTGTTTTTAAGGGGGCTTTTTAAAACGTTCATATTTTTATAAAAGTTTTAAAGGCACTTTTTTGAAACGTACATTTTTAAGGTACTTTTGCAGGGCATTTTTTAAAAGTAAAAGACATGTATTTAAATGTATATTTGTGAAAGGTGTTTAAGCGTCCTTTTTTAAAGATTCTGGTTTAAATGCTACTTTTTTAAAGAATTTTTTGAAAGGTATTTTTTCTAAAAAGCAAAAAGTATTTTTAAAGGTACTTGTCTTGCAAGATAGCTTTTTTAAAGGCAGTCCTTTATTAAAGGCCGTTTTTTACAGCAGTCTTCTTTAAAGGTACTTTCTAAAGGTGCTACCTTAGTATGCATTTTTTGAAATTACCTTTGCATTTTTATAAGCTGCATTTAAAAAAATACTTTTTTAAGAGGAAATTTTTTAATAGTTGCTTCTAAAAGCAGCTTTTGCCACCACTACGGTTAAAATTAGTCTTTATAGTTCATGTTTGGCAGTCATGAAGTAAGCTCATGGCAAAGTTATTATAGAAAAATATGCGATAAGCCAACGTGTTTTAATCGTTAAAACATTTTAAATTCGTATCTTGATCCTAGTTGTTCGACCTGTTTTTTAAATATAATTGTTGTTTATTTGGGCTTGAGGTCACTTGTTTTAAAATTATTCGTTTATTAATGTTTCGATATTTCGACACCCTCTTGTGTGTCTTCTTCAGGAAAATTTCTAAAAAAAACTTTTATAAAAATTTGTAAACAAAAAATTTAGAAATTTTCCTGAAGAAGACACACAAGGGGGTGTCGAAATATCTGGACTTAATCCTGGATAGAAAACTCACAGGGGAATTGAACCTTGAATCGATTATAAGAAACAATAATCCTCTGGACTGCTAAAGAACTACTGGGTAGATCCCGATGCCTAAGTCCTAAGATGACATACTGGTTATATACCCAAATGGTAAGACTCACTATACTATACGGAGCTCTAGTACTCGTATGGTGGGAAAAAACCAAACAAGTAGCAGTCATATCAAGACTTCGCAAGGTTCAGAGACTTGCATTTCTTTGTATTACAGGGATGATGAAAACCACCTCAACGACAGGCATGGTAGCTGTTCTGAACGTAACACCGCTTAACGCGGTTGTTCAAAACCTACAAAAGGGAAAAACTAAAGACAGAAAATTTTATTGGTAGTCTTGCAATCCTAAAGCGTATCAGAGACGTAATCGACATGTCTCAAACAAGTAACCTTATAGATCCGATTAACTCCTTTGCTTCCCAACAAAGAAAGAATGGGACACGAAAGCAAAGTGGCTGCGGGATGGGAATAGTGGGGCATTCAGCATGCTAATATTTAACTCTTAGTAGAGGCACTACAATTTTTCAAGCAGAACTATACCCAATAAGGGAAGTGGTGGACATACCCTCCGATACAGAACACAAAGGGAGTTCGTATCAAAATATTCTATGATAGCCATTCGGTACTAAAGGCCCTGAGCAGTTGTGTCTTCACGTCCAGGCTAGTGCTGGAATGTCACAACAGGCTAAATGAACTGGCAAGCCAGAACCAGGTTACCCTGATCTGGATGCCAGGACATAAGGGGCACTATGGCAATAATATGGCTGACATCTATGCCAAAAAAGGAGCCGAGTCAAATTTTATTGGCGCCACTCCAAAATCAACAAGTACCTCTTTAGTTGAATGCATTCCATGAAGTTTAAAAAGAGTGTTTTGTTGGATTTATTACTTTTTGAGGGCAACGAGAAAGCTTATCAAATATTGTATTTAATTGTGAGCTTGAATGTATTCCATAAAGTCTACAAAGAGTGTTTTGTTGGACTTTTTTGTTATTTCAGTGTCGAAGGTATATACACTGGGCACTGATCAGTTTTAACTAATTTAATTTCAACATTTTAAATGCTGTGATGTTTGTTTTTGTCGTTCCACTTGTTTTTGTCGTTCCTAGTTCCACTACAATGCACTGCATATGTAGGGGCTATACCCTGGGTACTGGTACAAGATAAAAAAAACCTCTTTAATGAGGAGATGAAGAAATGGACGGAGTCGATTGTTTAGCAACATTAGAACGAGACAGCTGGTCTCGAACATTTCAAGAAATTTCTGAACTTTGATGCACAGACGATCGAACATGCTCTAAAACTGGATAGAAAAAGTCTCAGGACACTGACAGGTGCACTTGCAGATCATTATATCTGCCTAAAGCACCTGTACAGGATGGTCATTTCCAACACATTAATTTGCAGATTCTGCAGTGAGGAAGAGTAGACAATAGAGCACTTGATCGCCCACTGTGCTGAGCTTTAGGACGCAAGATATGCAGGCTGCTACAATCGCATACGTTGAGTGAAGTTGACTTACTATCACTCCCAATAAAGGAGCTAGTTTGCTTTCTTGACGTACTCAACCCGTAATGGGGCTAGGGAACGCACAATAGACCCACAATGGTCGCAGTGCAAGTGGCCGATGAGGGCCACATCTCATCCAATAATAATAATACCTTCCCTGCGGACATCCGTTATATTATTTCTTCAGTCAAAAATTTCACAGATTTTATTTTTATGGTAACTTTTCAGCGAAATGACTCAGCTGTCTTCTAAGGTAAAAATATTACCATGCTATTACGATAGACCCTGTATTATGGCCACTAATGTGTAAGTATATATGTATTTTAATATCAGCCAACACTTGTATTCACTGAACAATACATTTTACAATTAAATAAAAAAGGGAAACCAAAAGGCAGCAGTTGATATCGCAGACTGCAGCAGGGCGACAATTTAATTTCTTTGGCTTCGATTTGCTGGTAGTTCGTTAAGGTTTATATATTAATTTTATCCTTTGCATATTTTCATGATATTATTATTGTTGTTGGCGTTGGCCAACTCTATTTCACTTGCCGCATTACTTTCAGTTTAAAAGTTTTTGTGTTCTTATTTCGAGGCACATTTATATTGGCGACAATTTTCGTTAATTTTTTATCCTCCTTTACTTGCCGCTTTATTCGATTATTTGTTCTGTAGTCAAAACGTTTTTTTCCGTTCTTTTTGTTCTTTTTAATTTGATTTCTTTTTAACTTAATAAGAAAGCACCGCTTGCGCGAGTTGGAGCGATGTGCAGTAGTTGCTGGCAGAAGGAAAAAGGAAAGCATTGAAAAGACAGACAGACAAATAAATGTTCATTCCACTTCCTGTGACGACCTCCACCAAAGTTTTAATTTGCTTTCTGTTCACTTGACTTTAAGCAATCAGCCAACAACGTTCTATGAAACCAATTGCATTTTACACTGCAGTACTTTTCTTTTTCTACTTCTTCTTCAGCTTTTTTTTTTCGTTTGTTTGCTACCAGAGATCTTATAAAACCAACTTCTTTTTCTTGGGCAACATTGTTGACATTTTTTGGTGACTTCGCTTGAATTCTTATTGTTATTGGCTTGTTAAGTTTCTCAGTTTTATATGACTGCCAGCCAAGCAGTCAACAACGCTAGTTGTTGGCTGCTGTTGTTGCCCGGTTAAGAACTGTGCCGCTTAACCAGGCTCTAATTGTCTTTGAATTCTAATTGCAATTTTCTTTGCCATTCCTGACCATTTTTTGTCATTTTCACTGGCTGGTTATTTCGATGGGAATTTGGTGATGATGGTGGGCAATTATTATCATACTGATTTCAATTTATTTCATTTTGTTTTTTCTTCTTCTGTATGCAAAAATTTAAATATCTAGTATTTTCGATTTAAAGGTGTTGTTTTAAAGGAAATATATTTTTCTTATATTGGACCAGTACTCAGGGGATGACCCCTACATATACAACGCATTGTACCAGAACAAGGAAAATAGGTTGTGAGGAGGGGGAAAGAGGGAGTAGTGTTTGTGAATATTTGACTTGAACCTTCCAACGTTATAACAGATAGAAAATGCGTCTAGAGGCAACTTATTCCATAGGCAAAGCGTACAGCTGATTAACGAATTCTCTTTTTACGATTCCCCGGGCAATCGACCACAAATGGGTGAGCTCTGGACGATGAAAGCGTGCTACGTAAAAATGTGCCAGTTTCGGGAACAAGATCCCTAATCTCGTGAGAGCAAAATCCATTGTAATGGGTGATTTTATAAGAACTATCGGAAATTTAAAAAAAAAACACACATAAAATTCAGAAAAATGCATGAAATATTTATTTGGATCGATAGTTGGGTCGATATAATTTAATGTTTGAAGATTATTTTATGCAAATGTTGGCCGCGGCTGCGCCTCAAATGGTCCATCCGCTTAGTCCAATTTTGGCATACTCTTTCCAACATTTCGCCCGGTATCACACGAATAATGTTCGCAATGTTGGCTTCCAGTGCGTCAATCGAAGCGTGCTTGTCCTATAGACATTAGCCTTAACATAGCCCCACAAAAAATAGTCTAGAGGCGTTAAATCACACGATCTGGGCGGCCAATTGACTGGTCCCAAGCGTGAAATAAACTGTTCACCGAACTCGCCTTTCAATTGGTCCATTGTTTCACATGCTGTGTTGCATGTGGCACCGTCTTGTTGAAACCACATGTCATGCAAGTCAAGCTCTTCCATTTTGGGCAAAAAAAAGTTTGTTATCATCGCACGGTAGCGCTTACCATTCACAGTAACGTTGTGATTCGCATCATCTTTGAAGAAATACGGCCCAATGATGCCGCCAGCCCATAATCCGCACCAAACGGTTGTTTTTTGTGGATGCATTGGTAGCTCTTGCAATGCTTCTGGCTGCTCTTCACTCCAAATACGGCAGTTTTGCTTGTTCACGTATCCATTCAACCAGAAATGAGCCTCGTCGCTGAACACAATTCTTCGATAAAAAAGTGGATCTTCATCTAACTTTTCAAGAGCCCATTCACCAAAAATTTGGCGTTGTGGTAGGTCGTTTGGCTTCAATTCTTGCACCAGCTGTATCTTATAAGGCTTCACACCCAAGTCCTTCCGCAAAATTTTCCACGTAGTGGAGTAACAGAGGCACAATTGCTGCGAACGGCGCCGAATCGATAATTCACGGTCATCACCAACACTGGCCGATACGGCTGCGATATTTTCTTCAGTTCGCACTCTACGTAAGCGTGTTGGTGGTTTAATGTCCAACAATGTAAATTTGGTGCGAAATTTTTTTACAATAGCCCGAATAGAAGCCTCAGTAGGTCGATTAAACTGACCATGAAATGGAAGAAGCGCGCGATGAACTTTCTTAACAGAGCACGCATTTTGGTAATAAAATTCAATAATTTGCAAGCGTTGTTCGTTTGTAAGACGATTCATGATTAAATTATAGACCAAACTGAAGATGTTTGACAGTGACACAAGATACAAAACGTGCGCGAGCTGTCAAAACTAGTCTTGCCAAAAAGATAATAGCAAAAAAATCACTCGTTAGTTATAAATTTCAACTTGTTAAAGGCTTAGAGAAGGGTAGAGGCTACAATAAATTTTTGGATATTATTAATCGTTAATAACAGCTGAATAGTGCTATTAAGTGTTTATAAATAATGTTTTTTCGATTTCTTGTTTTTAACTCTTAATAACGCAGTCAAAAATTTTTATAAATTAGACTATTAATATTTGACACAAAACATTCATGCTCATATTAAGCATTGAGCAATAGAATGGAAATGCGGATTTTATTTCTGGGCAGCCCCATAGAAAAAATCCATGGGAGTTAAATCTGGCAACCTCGGTGGCCATGGGATGTCCCCAAAGCTACAGTATTAGCAAAAAGAATTCCAGTTTTTTCTTTCTTAAGTTTTCTTAAGAAGGATTTTTTTACAATTCAAGTTTTGCTGTGCTCAATAATTTTTAATTGAAGAAGACAAGAAGAAATAATAATCAAATCAATTTAGCTGGGGCTAGATTCCGCAACCATGATTTTTTTTTACCCGCGAGCACTCAAAATAAAATTCACCGACATGCGATTCCGTAAGAAACAATATATTTTATAGCGCTGAATGTGTTACTTCAGGCTGAATTATTTGCTAATTTGTCAAATTAATTGTGTCACGCAAGTTGTCTAATAGATAATTTTAATAAACATACATAAAAATTTTGTTTATTTTTTTCAACTTCAGAATATTTAACAGAAAACCAAAATTCACCGAAAATTTTTGGGTGAAAGAATTATTATTAAGTGTACACTTTGATTGTCAAAATTATTCATTCTCACCATTGCGGGCACAAAACTCAAAAGTGAACACTGAAATTGGAGAACATTTCCAAATTCATCGTTGGCGAATTTGGCCCCTGGGGGGCAACTAGCTGTTTCATAGTCGCTACAGTGCTCTTCAGCACCAATTTTCGGATTTGAACTCGAGTCATGACGTATCATGAACGGCTGCCATAACCACTCAGCCACTCACCGAGCCATTGAATTATTCTCCGTCTATATTGATCTCATATTGAATCACGTTTTCGTTTTTGTGAACAGCCCGCATTGTTTGTACAGTGTTTACTGTGTCTGAACAAGCCGAATTTATTTTTTTAGTTATTAACATAAAAATCCTACTTAAAAAAAACTTAAGAAAGAAAAAACTTGACCCAGAAAACCCGATGTACATAAACCAAAAATCTAATTTAAAAATTAAAAAATTCAACAAAACATCTTTAAATTAATATTTAAAAAACGAATTCCGTACCCGAGCATCGATAATTTTCACTGTTGACATTCTTGGTCTAGCCTCGAGAGTTTTCGAAAAAAATGGTCTCAGGCACACTAAACAGTTGGGCAGAACGCTATAATGGTGACCGCTATAGAGCCATGTCTATAGACTTTTTCGTTCATCAGTTAAACAACCATGATGTAGAGAAGACCGTCTCCAACAATACGGCGCAACATGCCACACAGCTCTGGTGTGTCGTAAACTGTACATGCATTTGAGTAGAAGTTAAAGGCTCATTAAACTACACAAACTGCTAGGCAAACATTATAAAATATCGTGTTTGTACAAACGTTTTGCGTTATTTATGGTGGTGTTTTCTTGTTTGCACAAATAATTAAATTTTTTTTTGTATATACTTATATTAAAGATAAAAAGTTAAACTTATTGAATATTTCTAATAATAAATGATGGTATTTCTCTGGCTAAAGTGCAAACCTGGCTTTCGCTGGGAATTGTTTTTAATTATAACAGTAATTGCTGCGATCAATAAAACTTGATTAAAGAAGACGGGGGGGAAAAAAATTAACTAAGCTGGGGTACAACTAGCTGTTTCGCAGTTGCTACACTGCTCATCAGCACCCACTAGGGTTTTATTACGGTCGCTTAACCAACTCAGCCACCGAGCTCTTATTTATTTTTCTTCTAAAGGGTGGTTAAATTTCAAGGGCCGATGTTGATTTTGAATAAAACACAAACTATTTAGGAAATTATTGTAATTTTATTTTATTGTGATATATTGGTATTACTCAATTATGTATGGAACAAAATATCGGCCAAATGGGCGCCGCGATCACGGCGGCACACCTCCATCCGTCCAAATTTTCGATGACCCTGAGGCATAATGGAGGTTCTATGCCGTTAATGTGCCGAATTATCACATCCTTTAGCTGTTGAATTGTTGCTGGCTTATCAACGTACACCTTTTCTTTCAAATAACCCCAAAGAAAAAAGTCCAACGGTGTCAAATCACATGATCTTGGCGGCCAATTGACATCGCCATTACGTGAGATAATACGGCCATTGAATTTGTTGCGCAAAAGAGCAATTGTTTCGTTAGCTGTATGGCAAGTGGCACCGTCCTGCTGAAACCACATATCGTCTACATCCATATCTTCAAATTCGGGCCATAAAAAGTTCCTTATCATCTCACGATAGCGAACACCATTCACAGTAACTGCCTGACCGGCCTCGTTTTGGAAAAAATACGGCCCGATGATGCCGCCAGCACATAAACCGCACCAAACAGTCACTCTTTGTGGGTGCATTGGTTTTTCGACAGTCACTCTTGGATTCTCATTCGCCCAAATGCGGCGAATGAGAATGTTTATTGACGAATCCACTGAGGTGAAAATGTGCCTCATCACTGAAGATGATTTTCTTCGAAAATTGATCATAATTTTCATAAGTCTGGATAACTTTAACACGTTGTTGGATTGTGTATCTCTCCATGGTTCAAATTGAATAAGTCTGAAATAGAGAAATGTCAAATAAAATTTGGAAAAAAACTTGGCGTTTAGGTGTGGTTCACATTCAACATCGGCCCTTGAAATTTAACCACCCGATATATTTGTCTCGTATTGATCACGTTTGTAATTTATTATAATCCTAGTTATTTGTATTGCATTCTACTGTCACTGGACAATCGCTGCAATTATCGCTGAGAATACAGCCGAAAAAATAAATAAATAATTAAAAATAATTCTTGGAAATCCCGGTTTGAACTTAAGCCAGACAAAAACATCATAAAAGAAACTAAATTTTTAATTTTTGCGCAAACATATTGAATGTTTGTGTTGTCTAGCGAGAAATTGTCTCTTTCCAATGAAAATTTTAAAAAGTGAAAGAAGCACACAAAATTAAACAATAAAAAAAATTATTTTCTGAATTAAAAAAACAAAATCTGAAGAACTAAACCCACTTATAAAACAATTTATATTCTGTGAACTCTATGCGGAGAACAAACATACCGCAACACAATCGCCATCTATTTTCATTAAAAAATGCAGTGATTAATCTATGTTTGTGTGAATTGTATTTGTATCGCTTATGCGCAAACGGCAAGCACGTGTTTGACAAATGGTTTGCGCAGTTTATTTGGCTCTTTACTTATGTTTTTATGTTATTATTAGGTTTCAAAGGTTGCCAGCTATTGAAGCGCCAGACCACTTGGGTATTAGATGTGTTATATTTTAGTATTACGTTGATTTATTAAGAAAATTTAGAACAATTGAGTTTTATTCACTATATTAGCTTCTACATTGATACCAACTGACAAATTATAAACAGCTTGTTTTCGAAGTATACTGCTTATTATAAAACTCACTCAATTGTTTGAATTTTTGTTCTCTGCTTTTCGATACTTTCAAAAAACAAATCGTTGCAACCAACGGTTGTTCATTTGTTTGAAAGGTGTAAGGAAAAGTAAGAGACGTGTATGAATGAAAAAGCTTGCTTTTTATGTTTTGGCACACATTGTTAGAGAATTTTTGTGTTTAAATTCTCAATTATTTATTTACATTGTTGAGATATAAAGTTGAATGTTTGAGAATATCTTTCAAAAATTTCCAAAGCCTACTGATGATTAGGGTAGATCCTATGAAATGTCGACATATAGATAGCTGGGAAACATAGAAAATAAGCTGTTTATAATTTTTTGAAAATTTAGCACAAATTATATAAAATTTCAAGCCGCAAGCTTGCTTCATTTAACTTTATTAAATAAAACAAAGTTGTATGTTTGTGTCTTACTTTTCACAGTGTCTTACTCTCAATTTCATTATCCTTTTTTTTAATTCTCTGTTATGAGAAATGTTGTTTAATAATTCCCCACTACGTTAATTAATCTTTTACTTGTTAAAAGGTCAAATTAAAACTTTACACCCCAAGAACTAAAAGCCTGAGGACCATGAAGTTGCATAATATTCCCAGGAGCACTTTTTCCAATCGGTTGCTCTTTACAAACCGTCATGAGTGTTTAAATTTGTGCTTCTCCTTCTTGTGTTTTAACAACTCTTTAGTCAGTTGATGTTTTCGCCATTCAAAAAATTATAAAATGTAATGAAAAATTCTGCCGGAAAACAACATTTATTTATGTGGTTATAGCTGTTGTGGGTTTTGGGGGATGGTTGGTGGCTGTGGCTGTTGGCTGGTGGCCACTAATTGATCCGTGAATATTATAAAGTAACAATTATTTATGAAACGTTAAATGTAGGATGGGGCAGGTTTGATGTAAAATGTTTTGTAAAGCGGGTATCTGCAGCAAATTCAACAAAATTGTTTCCGTGTTTTTGTTTAAATACTCTCAACTTAACTTTGCCTATATTTGTTATACACTGACTGTATAAACTAATTAATATATTACTAAAGTTTTGAATAAAGCTGCTTATAAGAGCAAAGCAGAATTTTATCGCATCACTTTGGAAAACAGGTTAAGTGATGGAGTATTCAGAATAATTATATACATGGAAAACACTCTGGACAAAATAATCATTTAAATTTTAAGTTTGAAAAAAGAATTTATAACCCAGTGCATAATAATGATTTCCTATCATAAAATTATCATCGTAGCAAATTTGCTATAGCAAAATTACTATAACAAAATCAATTTGCAAAAGAAAAATGTTCCTTGTAATAATAGTAAGTGACAAAATGGATTCTGGCTGCTAAAAGTGCTTTATACCACCAAGGCAGATTTTCATCTGTTATAGATAGTAATGGGTGATTTTATAAGAACTATCGGAAATTAAAAAAAAAAACACATAAAATTCAGAAGAATGCATGAAATATTTATTTGGATCGATAGTTGGGTCGACATAATTTAATGTTTGAAGATTATTTCATGCAAATGTTGGCCGCGGCTGCGCCTCAAATGGTCCATCCGCTTAGTCCAATTTTGGCATACTCTTTCCAACATTTCGGCCGGTATCTCACGAATAATGTTCGCAATGTTGGCTTCCAGTGCGTCAATCGAAGCGGGCTTGTCGCTATAGACATTAGCCTTAACATAGCACCACAAAAAATAGTCTAGAGGCAATAAATCGCACGATCTGGGCGGCCAATTGACTGGTCCCAAGCGTGAAATAAACTGTTCACCGAACTCGCCTCTCAATTGGTCCATTGTTTCGCGTGCTGTGTGGCATGTGGCACCGTCTTGTTGAAACCACATGTCATGCAAGTCAAGCTCTTCCATTTTGGGCAAAAAAAAGTTTGTTATCATCGCACGGTAGCGCTCACCATTCACAGTAACGTTGTGATTCGCATCATCTTTGAAGAAATATAATCCGCACCAAACGGTTGTTTTTTGTGGATGCATTGGTAGCTCTTGCAATACTTCTAGCTGCTCTTCACTCCAAATACGCCAGTTTTGCTTGTTCACGTATCCATTCAACCAGAAATGAGCCTCGTCGCTGAACACAATTCTTCGATAAAAAAGTGGATCTTCATCTAACTTTTCAAGAGCCCATTCACCAAAAATTTGGCGTTGTGGTAGGTCGTTTGGCTTCAATTCTTGCACCAGCTGTATCTTATAAGGCTTCACACCCAAATCCTTCCGCAAAATTTTCCACGTAGTGGAGTAACAGAGGCCCAATTGCTGCGAACGGCGCCGAATCTATAATTCATGGTCATCACCAACACTGGCTGATACGGCTGCGATATTTTCTTCAGTTCGCACTCTACGTAAGCGTGTTGGTGGTTTAATGTCCAACAATGTTAATTTGGTGCGAAATTTTTTTACAATAGCCCGAATAGAAGCCTCAGTAGGTCGATTAAACTGACCATACAATGGAAGAAGCGCGCGATGAACTTTCTTAACAGAGCACGCATTTTGGTAATAAAATTCAATAGTTTGCAAGCGTTGTTTGTTTGTAAGACGATTCATGATTAAATTATAGACCAAACTGAAGATGTTTGACAGTGACACAAGATACAAAACGTGCGTGAGCTGTCAAAACTAGTGTTGCCAAAAAGATAATAGCAAAAAAATCACTCGTTAGATAGTAGATAGAGCTAAATGGAAGAAAATGCGAAGAACCGGTATAGGTCCGAATAAAATGAGCAAAATTTACCGCGAGGTGAATCTCCTTAATGATAAGTTTGTTAATATTAATATTCCCCCGCCGATGAGCAGCGTGTACGAGATGATCTTTGTTCTGACCCAGTAGACAACCCGTTTAGCTTTCGCTGTGTTGAACAGCGTGAAGTTCTTGAAAGTTTTTCCACCGTAAACGCAGTTGGCATGAACAATATGGTCCATATTGATGCTTAAGGGTATTGATAACGAAGCTCCTACCAATTCTTACTTACCTGTTTAACTCTATTCTCACGACATCTATTTTTCCTCGGGAATGGAGATTTTCAACGATCATCACCATACCCAAGACGAATGAGAATTTCTATCGATAGCTATTCTACCGATCCGATTTCCTGTCACGCACACTAAAATGTTTGTTGTGTTATTTCTTTCTGTGCATGAACTTGTTATATTTGAGATATTTATGAAAATTATTATAATAGAATATTTTCGGTATAATGAACTGGGCATAATGAAATGTGCACTGGGCGCAAATTTATGCATGCAAGAGTAGCAAACGAGGGTAGCTTGAAAAAGCACCAAAATTATTTGAAGACAGAAAAAGTTAAAAATAAAATCAATATAATTTTTATCTGAAAAAATAATTTCTATGTAAAGAGTGTCTAGCAACAGATTTTTTTTAGGCTTAAATAAAAAACGTAATATTTGATACAAAGTGTTATTAAGAGCATTCGATAGAATGGAAATGCGGATCTTATTTTTTAAAGAATATGCCATTGCTGACGAATTGGCCAAAAAAGGGACAGCTTTCGATGACAAGGATATAGACCGCTTTTGCGGTCAACCTATATCAGCGTGTTGGAAAAGAATAAAACTCCACACGCTAGAACATGCCCAAGAAAAGTGGCTCACAGAGCCCACAACACAAAAGCAAGCAGAGCAAAATCTTTCATTTGTGTGAATCTTTCATTCTCTTTCAGAAAGGTTAAGTGAATTAATTCATTCTTTTCTTTCAGCTTTCTGCTTGCCAAACATTTCAGAATGAATGAAAATGTTTCAATTATGTGTGTCAGGTGGCAGCATAACGAATTATTATGCGGGTAAAGCAACTACGGAATTATTTGTTTGTATGACAATTTGTTTAAACGCAATATATAAAAAAATTACATATTTAATGTTCATTTTTTAAAATTGATTTAAATTTAAAAGTACGAAAAAAACTAATAATTGATTTTGAATGTTTACAAGTACTGAATGAAAGATGATGAAATAAGAAAACAAAGAGCATGATGAAAGAAATAGAGAAAGAATACAGAAGTATTTCATTCTTTCACTTGAGAGAATCATTCAGTTGCATTAATTCATTCATGAACGACACAAGCCTGCTTACATCAAGGAACCTGTGGCCGCACATTAACTCCAAGAGAATAGGGGAGTTATTAAAACTTCCAAGACCTCTCCTAAGAAAACATTGGACATTGCCCGTTCGGAAACCATGCCAGGAGACTATGCCTACCATATAATGATTTCTGTAGAAGCTGCCAAGACGAGTAGGAGGAGGAGACGATCCTTCATCTCCTCGGTACATGCCCGGAATTGGAGCATCAACGTCTAAGATGCTTAGGCGAGTGGAGCTTCAATAGCCTTTCATGTCTAGCCTCGATCAAACCGACTGCGTTAGCTTCCTTGATTAGAAGCAGCGGATGGCTAGTAAACCAGCAAATAATGCCACACTAAGCATTTTCCCACCTCTTCTCTCCCTCTCCCTCTTCCTCACTACTGCTATACCCCTATAACCTTTTATTTTCTTTTTCTTCTTTCATAACCTAACTTTTTCAGGCAATCACAAAGAGAACGACCTTCAGGTGTTCACAGCGAACACGTGATGCTCACTTGATCACTGCGATATCTGCACCATCGATAATTCCAAGGACACCACACACCCTTTATTAATTTTTAAAATTTCATTACTTTTAAAATTATAAATTTGCTACCAAACACCCTGTATATACATATGTCTACCAAAATAATAATCTTGGCTATAATTTGTTGTGTTGTCGAAATAAAGTTGCTTTCTTTCAACAATTATTTTTCCCAAAAGTTTATTTGAATGCACGAATTTCTTTATTAATTACTAATTTCGTTATTAAGCAATAAAAAAAAATAAATTTTGTGAACGACCTTAAACACCACCCTCGTTCCTATAAATTTCAATTTGATATTTTATAAAATATGTACACAAATTGTTCACTTTGGCCTTGAGGTCATTTATGATTTGCAACAGCTTGATACAATTTTAATTACTTAACTAATTAGTTTAAAAACAATTATATCGAAATTCTTCTCCTCCAGTGGACACAAGTGTGGGAGTGGAAAAATTTATCAAATAAAAAAAAAATCTCTTTAACATTTTGATTAACTGCACCAGCAAGGTAATTAAATAAAATGTTTTATACAACGAAATAATTGTTAACATTCTTTGTAAGCAAAAAATTAAAAGACAGAAAAAAAACAGAGTAGAAAAACTGATTTGGCATTTTTGAAAGTGTACGATTAAAAATAGAATCTCAGGAAAACATCCTAAATCTTATCTCAACATTTATCTTTAACTTGTTTGGCAACGAAACGTGATCAATGTTCAATAAGATCACATAACTTTTATACTTTTTTTTATACTCGTAAACGTTATTGCCAGTTGAAAAGGAGAAGCACATGCGGATGATGTGATTTTGCGATTATTACAGGTTGTTATTAAACAACATTGAGATGACCTTTAAAAAATAAAACTCTTTTCTGTTTTCCCCCCCTTTTTTTTTTTTTTTTTTTTTTTTTTTGCTTTGAAGCAACTGCTACATCAACAACTTTAACCACAATATCAATGTTGATATTGATGATATTGTAACAACAAGTAGTTAATGTTGTAACAACAGCAGCAGCAGCAGCAACAACAACAGCACACACTTATCAACAGCATATAACAAACCCTGATATTTAGAAATGTGTGCTCTATATTGTAATAAACATTTAATACAACATATCAGCTACATTTTGGTATGTTGTATTGTGTCTTGTAAAACGAATTACAATCACACACACACACACACACACACACACACTCACAAATGCACTCAAATCCAAATTATTAAGACAGTTGAGTGGTTGGACAGACAGGAAAATATATTCATTTCATTTCATTCCACTTTTTTTCCAATTCGTAAATTCATACTCAAGAAGACAGACGGACAGACTTCTTGCCGTAGATTTGTAGATGAAAAGAAGAAGCCTATAAAAAACCTTTTGGAAATGGCAGCAAGATAAATCTCATATTACCCAATGCAACCAATACAACACCAATAACATGAACAGCAACAAGAGCAGCAAGTATTAACATCAGCAATAACAAAACAACCCCATCATACCAACAAATTGTTAAACATACCAACTCAAATTGTTTTACGTAATTGTACATACGAAAGTATTGTTGTACCTGTATCAAGGCTTTTAGGTTTTGTACAATTTCGTTAACCCAGTAAACAGTTTCACGGGTGTGCCAACTGATCTCATTAAATGGCACCAAAAGATCGTTTAGACATAATATTTTTTTAATAATGTTAGCTCTGGATAATACCATATAAGTATCTTTTAGGATAATTACTTTTAGAAGAAGTACTTTGTACAAAAAGTACCTCATGGAAAAACATCTTTTACAAAAATTAACTTTTAAAAAAGTACTTTTTACAAAGGTAGCTTTTACAAACTCTACATTTCCCGAAGTTCCCTTTACCACAAATTAGCTTTCAAAAAAAAAAAATACATTTTACAAAAAGTATCTTTTACAAAATTTGATTAACAAAAAGTACCTCTCATAAAAAATACCTTTTACAAAAAGTACATTTTACAATTAGTATCTGTTACAAAAATTATCTTCAACAAAAAGTCCCTCTTATAAAAAGTACCTTTTACAAAAAGTACCTTTTACAAAAATTATCTTCAACAAAAAAACCTTTTACAAAGCGTACTTCTTAAAAAAGTACTTTTAATAAATGACGCTTCTACAAAAGTACTTTAAACAAAAAAGTACCTTTTACAAAGTGTACCTTTTACAAAAAGTACCTTTTACAGCAAGCACATTTTAGAAAAAGTACCCTGTACAAAAAGTACCTTTAACAAAAAGTACATTTTACAAAAGTACCTTTTGCAAAAAGAACCTTTGCCAAAAAGTACCTTTAACAAAAAATACCTTTTGTACAAAAATACATCTTGCATGAAGTTCTTTTCCAAAAGTTCAATTTTTAAAAAGTACCTCTTATAAGAAGTACCTTTTAGAAAACTACGTTTTGCAAATAGTATCTTTTGCAAAAATTATCTTCAACACAATGTACCTCTTATAAAAAGTACCATTCAATTACGTTTTATAAATAGTATCTTTTACAAAAACTATCTTCAACAAAAAATATCTTTTACAAAGCGTACCTTTTACAAAAGTACTTTTAATAAAACCTCCTTTTAAAAAAGTACTTTTCCAAATAGTGCCTTTCACAAGGTGTACGTTTTACAAAAAGTACCTTTTACAAAAAGTACATTTTAGAAAATGTACCTTTTACAAAAAGTACTCTTTACAAAAAGTACTTTTTACATAAATAAGTTGTACGAAAAATGCCTTTTATAAAAAATGCATATCAAAAAATACTTTTTATTGTACAAAAATTAGCTTGTACGAAAAGTATAAAGAACACTTTACAAAAAAAAAATCTTACAATAAGTACCTTTTACAAAACGACCTTTTACAAGAGGTTGGAACAAGAGGTTTTTAAAAAACCTCTCTTTCCAAAATATATCCTCCAAAAAGTACCGTTTACAAAAAGTACCTTTTACTAAAATTACCTTTTACAAAAAGTACCTCTTACAACAACTACGTTTTACAAAATAAACCTGTTACAAAATGTACCTTTTATAAAAAGTACATTTTGCGAAAAGTACCTTTTACAAAAAGTACCTTTTACAGAAAGTACCTTCTACAAAAAGTACCTTTTATAATAAGTACCTTTTACGAAAACTACCTTTTACAAAAGGTACCTTTTTAAAAAGTACTTTTTACAGAAAGTACATTTTACAAAAAGTACCTTGTACAAAAAAAAAAACCTTTTACAAAAAAATCCTTTTACAAAAAGTACCTTTCACAAAAAGTAGCTTCTGCAAAATGATTTTTTATTAAAAGTATCGTTTACAAATTGTATCTTTCACCAGAAATACCTTTTTTAAAAATAATTATATATAAAAGGATCTTTTACTAAAAGTACCGTTTACAAAAAAACTACCTTTTATTAAAAAAAAAAGTTTTACAAAAAATGCCTTTTACAAAAAGTACCTTTTTCAAAAAATACCTCTACACAAATTAACATGTACACAAAGTACTTTTTACAAGAAATACCTTTTATAAAAAATACGTTTTACAAAACAAGCCTTTTGCAAAAAGTACCTTTCCAATAAACCTCCAGAAAGTACCTTTTAAAAAAAGTGCCTTTTAAAATAAGTACCTTTGAAAAATTTAGCTTTTAGGACTTTTTCAAAAAGATCTTGTAACAAAAAGTAACGTTTACAAAAATACCTACTACAAGTAATATCATTTATAAAAAATACCTAAAAAAATACCTATTACGAAAAGCAGATTTTACACAAAAGTACTTTTTAATATAAGAATGATTTGCAAAATGTACCTTAAGCAAAATGTAGCTTAAACATATATTCCTATTGAATATATATTTTAACAGAAATACTTTTTGAAAAAGAGGTTCTTCCATAAAATAAATACCTGCTTAAAAAGATCAGATAAAAAGTACTTTTGAAAGAAATACGTTTTAAAAAAGCGTCGTTGGAAAAAATTATATTTTGAAAAGGGGGGGTTTTTCTTTAAATAGATACATTAAAAAAAATATATTTCTTGAAAGAAGTTTCTTTTGAAGAAGTATCTTTCGCACAAAATTCATTTCACAAAGGCACTCTTTACACAAAAGTGCATTTTTTACACAAATGTATCTTTTGACATAAAAATACATTTTTACGCAAAAGTCCCGTTTTACACAAAGTAACTTTTTACATAAAACTACCTTTTCCAACAAAAGGACTTTTTTACACAAAAGTATTTTTTACACAAAAGTACTTTTTTACGCAAAATTACTTTTCTACGCAAAAGTACTTTGTTACACAAAAGTACATTTTTACACAAAAGTGCTTTTTTACGCAAAAGTACTTTTTGTACACAAAAGTACTTTTTTCCACAAAAGTACTTTTTTACGCAAAAGTGCTTTTTTACACAAAAGTACTTTTTACACAAAAGTACCTTTTAAAATAAGTACCTTTACTTTATTGTTTGAAAAACAATTTTTTGAAAAAGTAGTTTTTGACTAAAAAAAATTCAACAGATATTTAAAAAAAAGAGATATCTTTTGTAAAAACATCTTTCGAAAGAAAATACATTTTACAGGAGCACTTTTTACATAAATGCACTTTTTTACATAAAGTACCTTTTTACATAACAGTACGTTTTTGACACAAGCGTACCCTTTTACACAAAAGTACGTTTTGCAAAAAGTACCTTTTAAAAAAATATCTAGCGCAGTCTGTTTGGAAAGTAAGATCAATAAAATATTAATGATATAAAATTGTCGCTTAAAAAGTACTTTTCACACAAGTACCTGTAGAAAAATAACGTTCTTTGAAGTGAATTTTGCTTTTAAGAGGCACTTGCCTTTAAAAGTCTTGAGAAAAACCGCAATTTATAAGCAAAGGATATTTACATGTTGGTTGGCTGTGTAACCACAAGAACCAACAACAACGACAACAACAACAACAACAGCATGATGATGTAACCTGGAATGTTCATCAATGCACCTGCAATTTGAAAATCTACCGCCAATATTTATGTTTCAGAGAGTGTGTTCCGCATAAAGATATGTATACTTTAGTGTTTAAGCAGCAAGCATGCTTTTTGTTGTTGTTGCTGTTGTTGTTTTTGTTGTTGAAATTGTAACAAACAAGTACAACCATGTTTGTAACAAATGTCAGTTACTGGCAACAACACTTCCAAAATAAAATTTAAACCAAAAGTTGCCAGCAAAACAGGCAACTGACAGACATGACTCTCTTGGCGAACGGTGTGCATTTTGGAACATATCAAAATACCGCTGTTTAACCATCATTTCCCAAATCAGAGTGTTTGTGTGTGTGTGTGTGCATTTAATTGTGCTGGTGAGCTACGAAACGATATGAAGACATATTTTAATGTTAACATTTGCTGGCTTAATGTAAGTTTTGGTATCAGTTTCCGTTCCCAACTTAGTTTTAGCTTAAGCCCCATGAAGCGGCTGGCTAGTATGTGGTTGCATGTCCACATACGCCAAAACTCTTCACGCTCTCCCTCTCTCCTTCTCTCTCTCTGTCTCACTCACTCCCTACAAGGATTAATGTTTTGATTTTTGCATCAACAAAAGTTGGTTTTTTTTTTGTTTCGTTAGTAAAATTTATGATTTCTTTTATATTTTTATATTTATTTCATATGAGGTTTCATTTTACAGATAAAGATATTGCTTTGCTTTGGAGCAGCAGCGTTTGCTTGTTTTGTTGTGTGTGTGAGAGTGTGTGTATGTGTATGTGTGTGTGTGTTTGAATTTCAATACTTTATTTTATGATCATAACAAGGGAATATTCTGCGCAAATAAAAATAAATCTTTAAGATTATTTTTTATGGTTGTTAGATCTCCAGATAGATGTTAAAGATGCAAGTGCGTAGCAGATTTATTTCGTTAGACTCATCGTATACAATTGCAATGACAGGCGCGCTATTTGAGCCCGAATCAGTAGGATTAGACAGATACAGTGATCTTTTTCTTATAATTTTGTTGTTCTTTGGCATAAGAATTTATGTGAGTTCCTTTTTTTTTTTGTATTTTGCAAATACTTTAGGGATTTGTTTATTGTTGTATGCTTTGTAAAATATTATTTCCGCCAACAGAAAAACATATCGGCATAAATAAATTCTTAAAAAGATAACAGAAAATATTTATGGACTTATTACATCCAGCACTGATTTTGTTATCTAAAACACTGGTCAACAACATGAACTTTTTTGCAACTTTCATATAAAATTGTAGAATCTCGAATGGTTATGTGATTTCTTGGTGTTCTGAAAAACACGAGATTTTAACTTTCCCAAAGTCCTTTGCTTCTGCTAAAATCACAGTCAAACTCCGTGAATCTGGTAACTACTGCTGTATTTTCGAACACAACAAAACAGCTGGCTGGATAAAAGCAAAAAGTAAATCATGAAGACTGCCAAACAAAACAATTATTACTTTAGAAGAACCTGCCTTGACGGCATTATCTGATGACGGTGCAGCTCCATGCGTTGGATTATTCACGATTCAGTGGCGCCCCTGTGTGGTTTGCAGGACTCACACAGGTCGAAACTTTTGTCATAAGTTTGTACACATATGAACAAACTCCTTGCTGAAGACGGACCTTCTAATTCCTCCTATATGCAATTTTCCTAGATAGTCGATTTAAGCCAATGCTTCATAAGTTAGTAGGACAAAGTCCATTAAGAGTATCAGCCCTTAAATCACGTCCAGTTCCTTGAATTATAAGTATCTGTTGCCAGACAACAACACCTTGGGGGATTTTAAGCTTCCGAAAACTGGCGAAACTAAGTGCCTTTCCTGCAAGTTTAGGTTCGAACCACAGCCAGAACGTTTCAGCCAAGGTAAACAGATACCTCAACTATCCAGAACCACCAGGTTGGTTTGCTGATCCCCGTTTTTCCAATTAGCTCTTGGAGGGGTTTTGTTTAACACAATATAAATCATGTAGCTTCCTAGAGTTTTAGTTATTACAAAAAACGAAGAAAGCAGAGTGGTTCGGTAGGGTGTACTCTAAGCCAAAACCTTCTCCCCGAGAGAGATATTTAAGGAATATCTATCTATTTACATGTTGGAAATAGTCATCGACCTTCAGGTTGGACTACGTCCAAGATATTCTTCTGGCATTTTACTGGGTGTTCGTGGGAAAGGCCAACTACTCTCTATAATTCCATTGTAATTCTGGCTGTATACCATAGCACCATCTTCTTGATGCCACATGTTGATCAAGATCAAAGCATGCAGTTGTGACATTAAAGAGTTTTCAAACATATCAGATGTAAAATTTTGAACATATTTAGTACAAAACCAGTAAAAATAATAACTTTTACGTTAAAAAAAATTTTTTTTTTTTTTATGAAGCACATTTAATTAATTTATTCAATTAAGACAATAAGCCCATTGGGCCAAACTTGCCTAAACATATAATTTGGCTACGATCCATTATATAAGCAATAACATGAAATTAATTGCAAAAATATAAGTGTAAAATATATTTAAATAAACAAACAAAAAAAGAAAAACTCCATAAAATTAGCATAAATTTATTAAATTTTAACAAATTCTTTTATAATTTATTGCATGACTTATTTTATATGTAAAAAATTTTTTAAGTATCAAAAATACTTCTGCACTACCAATGAGAACAATATAGCAAGCTATTGCTGAAAGTGTGGCTCACAGAAAACAGCAAAATAAATTCAGATTTTCGACATAATTACTTTTATAAAAATCGAAACGGATTTTGAAAACTGCCTTTCTTCATAAGGAATTATCTGATTCCACAGACGCGTAACCTTAACTACAAAGGATCTATTCATGACCGTAGATGAAAATAGTGGAATGTTCGGAGATTCAATACGTGTTGGAGAAGATAAGCGGGAGATCCAAATTTAAAAATTTTGTACAACTGAACAAGCAATCTCAACTTAATATAGTCATCAAAATCACATCTCAACAACTTTAATCAAACTTCCTTTATTTTATGCTTTTTCATTTATAATAATTTTTATTTCTTGTTTTTAACCCAAAACTACAGTAATTGCACAGTTACTTATACATATATACAGAAAAAAGTTTTTTTTCGTGTTCAATAACGAAATTCGTTGAATCAATTAATAAATTGTTTGTATGCGGACCTGTAAAGGAATTCGTGGATTCAAACAAAAGTTTAGTAAAAATAATTATTGATTGAAAACCACAATTTTTTTACACAACAACAAAATACGATATCAAAGGTTATTTTTTATTTTATTATTATTCTTATTCTTATTATTATTATTATTATTATTATTATTATTATTATTATTATTATTATTATTATTATTATTATTATTATTATTATTATTATTATTATTATTATTATTATTATTATTATTATTATTATTATTATTATTATTATTATTATTATTATTATTATTATTATTATTATTATTATTATTATTATTATTTTTTTTTTTTTTTTTTGTTTTTTTTTTTTTTTTTTTGGTTTCATATTTATGTATGCATACAAACTATTTTTTTAGGCAAAAATTTTATTGATTTTATTTTTACTATAATTTTTTCTGTGTTACCAATTGTGGAAAAATTTTTGTTTGAATTGAATTTTCGTTTCAAAATTTTCAGCAAAAACAATCTTAAAACCATAATTCAGTATGCCACTTTCAAAATCGTAAAAATTATTAAATCTGGCAGCCGCCATTTCAGTTAATGTTAAATAAAAGTGACGCATATACACAACAAAGGATTTGTTGAAAGTGTTGTTTTTACAAGTTGATTTTGTGATGACATCATGTATGTATTAGTAAAAAAACGATTAGAAACGAAATAGAAAATATTCAAAATATTTATGTTACTAAGTGCTAGTAACAACAACACTCTTGTTTGTGGTCGTTTCTTTTACTTTTAAATACACAACATACAAAAGTGATTGTATCAATCAAAAAGTGATGTATCCAATCTTGATGTATCAATATTTCACAAACGAACGACAGGTATAAATACCACCGCATCAATTTTTAAGAGTGTTAAAAATAGTGGGATGTGAAAATGATTGAGTAAACAACTGGTGTACTTATGATTGCGGTGCACCGGTGCAGATCACTGTGTTGAACATTCTTTCGACTGAAACCAAATTAGTGGGTACTAGGAAGGAAGTGTTATTCGCATATTTCTCCTAAATGAATTAAAAAGTGTATGAAAGGTTTTGATTTTGGTGATGAAAATGTACCCACATCTCTAGATTTGTCTGTAATAAAGTGATTCATTCATTAGCAGTGTAGATTTTCAATTTAGAATGGAATTTGGTCCACAATTTTCACCACCAGCCTCAATTGGATATAGAATTAATTGTCATTTCCTTATCACCAGAAATCTGCTCAAAAGCATTGACCTCAAAATGAAGCAAATATTTTATGAAATCAAACTGATTCATATGAATAGAATTTATTTTTTAATTGTTTAACAATGACTTTTAAACAAATAACAATATTATTCACACAACATAACTTTACATGGTTTTTGTGTAAATTTGTATTTTTTTTTTAATGGATTAAAAACGAAACAGAAAAACAGAAAAAAATTATAATACTCGTATGTATAAATTCTTTTTCAAAAACAATTGTTTTACAATAATCGCAGATAATAATCTCTCTTTCTCGGATATGGTTTGTTGACTGTAAATGATTTTTTGTGTTTTTCTTGTTCGTGTTCAAATATTTCATTTGAATGCAACTGTTTAATTATACGATTTGGTAACCTTTAAAATTGCAACAACAACAACAACAAAAAGCGAAAAACACATTTACAGCTACGACTGCTGCTTGTTTAACGCAAATAAAAATCGCAATTGAAACAAAACTGTTACAATGAAAATTGCTATTTGGTTTGAAAAGGCAAAAAAAAAAAGAAAAAAATATACGAGTAAAAATACCCAATTTTATTTAAATGCTCCAGCTCAGTAGAGTCCACGTTGTGGCTGATTTAAAAGACAAGGACCCGCATACGGTCAGTAGCAGACGTGCTCTAGCTGCGAAATGAAAATATGTTTTTTTTTTTTGCCATTTTAGTTTTCATTTGATTATATTATTTTTAATAAACATACATGTTGGAATTTCTGCTGGCATATTGTGGTATAATAGAACAGAACATTAAAATATGTATGAAAATAAAATGAAATAAAAACATGGTATAGCTGTTTGCCACAAACACGAGGTGCAACATGTTTGAAGATTTGCAAACGGTTTAAAGTGGCTCTTGATATAAAATTTTAAATTCTGCTCTAAACAGCGCAGACAGAGTGGTCCAACCAAAACGCTTAATGTTAAGTGTAAATGAAACAAAAAATCTTGAGAAAAACGAGACCAACAGCATCATATCACATGATCGAGGTGGCCAATTATTAGGGTCATGTTGTGAGATAGCACGGCGATTGAATATCCCGCGAAAAAGATTGTTTATATTATGGTAAGTGATATCATCCTGTTGGAACCACATATCATATAGGTTCATATCCTTAGTTTTTGGCCTCAACAAGTCCATTATCATCTTGCGATAGCGAGAAAATGTTTTATTTTGCACGGTCAATATCGGTAAAATCACCTATTTAACGTTCTGATGGTGGCAAGGGTATCCCTCCTTCTTAACCGATAGTGGCCTTCAAAATTAAGTATATTGCGCGCAAGAGGATCTGGATGATGTTCCAGTGTACTAACATACCTTGTTGCATACTTAGAAAATTCCTCTTTTACCAGCGGAACACTCAGATCTTTATAAATTCGTTAGTTTTTTACGTACCATGGAGCTTCAGTAATCGTACGAAGAATTTGCTTTTGTCGCCTTTGAATTTTTTCAATGTTTGAGAAAATGTTTCATGCACTAACTGTTTGATGTCTAGCGTCGTTATATTGAAATCTCGTGGCCTTGGTGCTTATATTAAGCAATTTATAGCTTATCTACCTACACCAACTCAAAGTCTAGAAGATTTGCATAAGAATCTACTACGAAATCTATATCGTTTACACCACCGTTTTTTGTCACCTGGGGGCTAATTCTGTCATTCGTGATCGAATTTACTATCGAGTAGAAAATAATTTTGATATCGTGTAAAATTCTAATGATGCGACTCGTTACGTAACGAGTCGGGTTATCACTTCAGTGTTGCAAAATATTGACAAAATGTGCTTTATAACACTAACGAAAATTGTCAACAAAAATCATATGTTTTTGGCAAAACAAGTTAAAAGTTACGAGCAACAAATTCAATGAAAATAAAAACGCAAAAGACCCAATTATATTATACGAGGGCAGTTCGGAAACTTCTTAGCCTAGCACAAAAAGTGCGGTATAAATAGAAAAAAAGTTAAGTGTTTTGGAAACTTCCATCTCTGCTATGAACACATGTTAAATTTTGTTTCGATCTGGTAACTCCTTCATATAGAAACAGGTGTTCACAAAAGACGCATCAGCGATTTTTTTACAGTGGAAAAACGCGTGAAGAAGAAATGCGTGGTGTCATTAAATATTTACATAAAAAAGGTTTATCGGGACAAGAAATTTATAATGATATGGTGAATGTGTTAAGTGAAAGTGCTCCTTCATATGCAACTGTAAAAAATTGGGTTGCTAAATTTCAACATGGTCGTACTCGTACAAGCATTGAAGATGAACCACGTAGTGGACGTCCAAAAACAGCAACAACAACAGAAATTGTAGCCAAAGTGCATGATATGGTATTAAATGATCGACGGATAAAAGTAAGTGAAATAGCTAATATCATGGTCATCTCAAATGATCGAGTTCATTTAATTTTGCAGGAAGAACTACAGATGAAAGAGCTTTCTGCAAGATAGGTGCTGCATTTGTTAACAGTCGAAAAAATGCATAAGAATGAACATTTCTCAAGCTTGTTTGGATCGTTCTAAGCAAAATAAAATGGACTTTAAGCGTCGTTTCATAACTGTTGATGAGACATGGATCCACCATTATACTCCAGAGACAACAGAACAATCCAAACAATGGATTGAAGCTGGAGGAAGTGCCCCAAAGAAGGCAAAAACAATTCAATCGGCTGGCAAGTTTATGGCAACGGTTTTTTGGGACTTCAAAGGTATTTTATTGATTGATTATCTTCAAAAGCGTAAAACAATAAATTCAGAGTACTATTGCAACCTTTTGGATCAATTAATTGTACAAATTAGTGAAAACCGTCCTGGCTTACAGCACAAAAAATAATTTTTCATCAAGACAACGCACCAGCGCACAAGAGTGTTTTAACAATGGCCAAAACCAACGAATTAAAGTATGAGGTGCTTATTCTCCTGATTTAGCACCCAGTGACTCTTTCCAAATCTAAAAAAAATCCTTGCTGGCAAACGTTTTAACTCAAATGAAGATGCAATTACAGTTGTAAACCTTTATTTTGAAGACCTTGAGGAGAACTATTTTAATCAAGGGATAGAAGTGCTAGAAAAGCGTTGGTTTAAGTGTATTGAAGTTTCAGGAAATTATATTGAAAAATAAAAATATTTCTGAAAAACTTACTATTCTTTTTCATTGATCGGCTAAGAAGTTTCCGAACCGCCCTCGTATTATGCATCATCGTCTGACTTCGAAGACGGTTGGTTTAGAAATTTATAATTTTTATTTTCATAAAAAGCCTTTGCCAACTGGCCCCTTTAATGCCCTAGTGGCGCTGGGGCACTCATATTGTTAAATATATATTTATATATTATATTAAATTATATATTAATATATGTAGTACTTTGAATAAATAAATATTGAACCCTAAGCTTTAGTGTATTCAATTATTTTTTCCTGTCTTCTTTGATCAAGAGTTATTGATCGCGACAATTATTGTTATAATTATTAATAAAAATATTTCTTGGCTTTGGCTAGGATTGAACTCGAGCTAGACGAATGATACCAATCCATCATCATCATATAATATTAGAAATATAAATATTGAACCTTAAAAAAAAGTGCAGTCAATATTTTGTTTAAATACACGCAGATCATAAAGAATGTTTATTGCACAGTTTCAAGAGACGATTTAGACTCTCAAAGGAAGAGTTTAACTCTCATACTCCATTTGCTTAATAGCATGCTCTCTTTCCTTCATTTCACGGCATTTAATTGTAAGTTGTAACTCCTTCTGTTTAATTTCCACATTTTTATTTGCTATTTCAATAATTTTTTCCATCTTCTCCAATATTTGCTTCTGGTGGGTTTCTGTTGAAATCAATTTTTTTTATTTTCAGCAGGGTGGCCTTACATTCTTTTTGCATGCTTTTTTTTTGAAAATTTTTCGCACGTAAATGCTTTTTCTTTGTGATAACATTTTTCTTCCACATCATTTCCAATTTCTATCAAGGAATCTATATGCTCTTCAGCCTGGGCGCCGTCGTATGATATTATAAATGATAAATCACAATAATCAGCCTCGGCTGAAGTCGAAGGCAAATTAGGACAGCTTTCAAAGTCGTTTGGCTGTGTTATGTCCATCACTTTCGCTGACCCAAAAGTTTTAACGGCTTTTAACCCTTCAACACAAACTTCCAAGCCTGCTGCAGCCACTAATTGTTCTTTAAAAAAGAACTTTTTCTTCGTAGAGTCCACCTCTAGTTCCTTTCAAGGATGTTTTATTAAAAGACATTTGTTTTTTAACGTTTTGCTTTTGATCAGTCAAAACACAAAAACAAGCTTTTCTATTTATAAACGTCTCTAACATTTTTTTACACCTTTCAAATAAATGATAGCTGGGAAACATAGAGAACAAGCTATTTATAATTTTTTATTGGTATAAATATTAGAAGCTTAAATAGCGAATAAAAAACTTAATTGTTTGAATTTTTGTTCTCTTCTTTTCCATACTTCAAAAAACAAATCGTAGCAACCAACGGTTGGTTGTTCATTTGTGTGAAAGGTGTAAAGAAATGTTAGAGACGTTTTGAAATAGAAAAGCTTGTTTTTGTGTTTTGACGGATATTATTAGAGCATGTTTCTTTTTAAATTCTCTGCAATTTATTTGGATTGTTGGGATATAAAGTTGAATGTTTGAGAATATCTTTCAAAAATTTCCAAAGTCTACTGATGATTAGGGTAGTTCCTATGAAATGTCGACATATAGATAGCTGGGAAACTTAGAGAACAAGCTATTTATAGTTTTTTTTTTGTGTTTTCTCATGATGATTACAATAAATTTTGTAACCCTATTTCGGCTTGACGTTCTGGGCCACCTTGTATACACTAGACAACAAATTACATTAAATTGAAACAATCTATTAAATCAGATTTTTAGTTTGTAGATATCTACATCGGATATTAGTTCAGGTTTTTACTTTTTTAAGTAGGATTTTGTACAATAAAATTTGCTATGATCAATAATTTTTGATTGAAGAAGACAAGAAAAATAATAATCAAATCTTTAGCTGGGGGACAACTAGCTGTTTCGTAGCCGCTACACTACTCATCAGCACCCATTCGGATTTGAAACAAACTATGTTGTCACCTTAATGTTAAAGCATTTTATTTCCCTATTGTTTCATGTTAATTTAACATGACTTAATGCTAATAAAAAACATTAACTGAAATATCGACTTTCAAAGATGGACAAGTGGACAAAAAAAATGGGTTTCTATATATGTCCATGAACACTTAAAAAATTGAATGCTGAAAGGTCTACAAAATATCCCTAAAGCTTACTTCTGCACCACTGTTGCCCTCTTTGCATTTTAATTTATTTCTTGATTAATTAAATAGGCAGTTACTTGCCATGTTCTACCAGCAATATTCGAATGTTATTAAAATATATATTACATATGTACTTTATTTATCTTGCTCTTAAAATCAGTTTGCTTTTAAAAGTTTTATTTATTATTTCCTTTAATTATCTACTCGAACAATTACAATTTTTCATTATTTTTCTTGCATATACGCGAATTTTATGTGCAGTTCTCATATGTGATAATTATCGCTGTTTAAGATCGAGGTTACATTCATTCAATATGCAAAATGTGAAACGTATAATTGTTTATTAAAATATTTTTAACAATATGTGTGTTGGCTAGGAATAAGAAAGAACTCGTTTCTTGTTGTAATGAAAAATGTGTTCGACTACAAATTTTATTAATCACATAATAATTACAAATTTTAAAATTTATCTGATTGCAATAATATTTTTTTCTCATTGTTATACTGGTTAGAGTATGAGGTTTTAGATATTAATATTTCAATTATTTACAACAATATAAAAAACAAGGTTTAACACGTGTTAGATTAATACATCTCAGCATGCGCCATACGAGGGAGGATTGATATAGAAGATAACTAGCGCTAGATGGCAAGATTTCTACTTTAATTTCCTACAAAATTTCTCATCATATTCGAGTTATACTCGTATGGCTTTTAAAATATTAAATGCTTTTCGGATTTAAGTGTTTTATTGCATATATACGAGGGCGGATTGATATTGGTACTTCATTAGCTTGTAGTGTACTAGGACTACCCCATAACGACTTCTGTAGAAGCTGCCAAGACGAGGAGGAGACGATCCTTCACCTCCTCGGCACATGCCCGGCATTGGAGCATCATCGTCTAAGATACTTAGGCGAGCGGAGCTTCAATAGCATATCTTGTCTGGCCTCGATCAAACCGACCGCGCTAGCCTCTTTCATAAGAAGCAGCGGATGCCTAGTATAGCCTCTTCTTTCTATACCCGCCCATCCTTTCCACTCACTATTAAACTCCTATAACTTGTTTTTTTCACTCCACTATCCTATTTTTTCAGGCAATCTCAAAGGGAACGACTACAGGACCCAAGTGAGCTGGACGACATAGATTATTCCGGGGTATCCAGCGGCCTGCCTACCTAACCTAACCTAACCTACCTTGTAGCGTGGAAGGTGTTGGACTAAATTTTGCTAATCTGAGCAATGTCGAAGGTATATACACTGGGCACTGATCAGTTGTATATAAGTTAATGCCCACATTTTAAATGCTGCAATAGAGTTTGTTTTAGTCTTTCGTGTTGTTATTGTTTAAGTTAAAGCTCCACCAACACTACTCCCTCTTTCCTACCTCATCACAACCTATTTTCCTAGTTCCAGTACAATGCACTGCATATGTAGGGCTCATTCCCTGAGTACTGGTCCAAGATAAAAAAATGCTACCTAGCGCTAGATGCGCTAACACGATATTTTCATGAACAAATCGGTTTAGGCTATATCTCGGTTATATGTGGACCGATATCCGATATTTTCATTTTCTGTATTTCAGTGATCTCCTATTATTGCCAGAACCTGTTTTAAGCAAAAAAGTTTTTTAAAACTTTTTGTTCATGGAAAAATCAGTTTGGACTATATCTCGGGTATATCCTAAAATTTTCATTTTCTGTATTTTAGTAACCTCCTTTTATTGCCAGAACCTGTTTTAAGCAAAAAAGTTGTTTAAGTTCACTTATGCGTCATTTTCATTAGAAATCAGTTAGGCAATATCTTGGGTATATCGATCGATATCGGAGAAACTTTGTTTTTGCCTTTTAATCGTCAAACAATTTTTTTTTCAACAAATTTTCATACAAATTTCGGAATTTTGGATATATTTTAGCTATATGTGAACCGATTTTACTGACTTTCAACAGCAAACCCATGAATACATGGGGTAATAGAGTGGTGAAAGAAAACCGTTTCTAAGTCTAATGGCTGTATTTCAACGACCGACAGACGGACAGATGGACATCGCTTAAGCGAATTTTTTTTTCAATGCTGATTCAGAATATATATGTAAACTTAATATATACCTTTACATTTTTGTGAAGGGTATAAAAACGGCACGACTTTAAATTATTGCGTAAATTGCTCGATATCGGTCTGCACAGGACAGATGGTCTGGTGAGGTCACCTGCCGAGTAGCAAGGCCAACATGGACTGCGTATGATCGTAGAAGAACTGCGGTTTTAAAGGGGTTTTCCCGTCAAAGGTTGCGTACCTTGGTGGCAGTTCTGACAGGACATTGTCTCATAGGGACGCATGCTATGTGGTTAAATCTTCCATTTTATGATTTCTGTTGAAGTTGCGAGGATAAGGATGAGGAGAAAAGTGTTGAGCACTTCCTCTGTCGATGCCCGTTTGTCTGTTCTACGAGAGCGCTGTAACTAGGCGGACCGATGCTGCACGGGTTGGCAGATATATCGGAATGCCGAGTGAACGGACTGGATTCCTTTATCCGGCTTTCGGATTGGTTTGGATCTGGACCGTCGAAAAAAGTGTAAGTCTCATGGGCTGCACTTCTTCCTCAGGCAACACAACGGGACCAAAAGGACCCAAGTGGGCTGGTTTCATGAAACTGGCGGCCAGTACAACCTAACTCACCTTAACCTAACCTAGCAATTTAACGGTGAACGTTCCCAAAACAGTTTTTGAGTTATTTTCCAATCTAAAGGGTGGTTAAATTTCAAGGGCCGATGTTGATTTTGAATAAAACACAAACTATTTAGGAAATTATTGTAATTTTATTTATTATGATATATTGGTATTACTCAATTATGCATGAAACAAAATATCGGCCAAATGGGCGCCGCGACCACGGCGGCACACCTCCATCCGACGGTCCAAATTTTCGGCGACTCTGAGGCATAATGGAGGTTCTATGCCGTTAATGTGCCGAATTATCTCATCCTTTAGCTGTTGAATTGTTGCTGGCTTATCGACGTACACCTTTTCTTTCAAATAACCCCAAAGAAAAAAGTCCAACGGTGTCAAATCACATTATCTTGGCGGCCAATTGACATCGCCATTACGTGAGATAACACGGCCATTGAATTTGTTGCGCAAAAGAGCAATTGTTTCGTTAGCTGTGTGGCAAGTGGCACCGTCCTGCTGAAACCACATATCGTCTACATCCATATCTTCAAATTCGGGCCATAAAAAGTTCCTTATTATCTCACGATAGCGAACACCATTCACAGTAACTGCCTGACCGGTCTCGTTTTGGAAAAAATACGGCCCGATGATGCCGCCAGCACATAAACCGCACCAAACAGTCACTCTTTGTGGGTGCATTGGTTTGTCGACAGTCACTCTTGGATTCTCATTCGCCCAAATGCGGCAATTCTGTTTATTGACGAATCCACTGAGGTGAAAATGTGCCTCATCACTGAAGATGATTTTCTTCGAAAATTGATCATCATTTTCATAATAAGTCGGGATAACTTTAACACGTTGTTGGATTGTGTATCTCTTCATGGTTCAAATTGAGTAAGTCTGAAATAGAGAAATGTCAAATAAAATTCGGAAAAAAAACTTGGCGTTTAGGTGTGGTTCACATTCAACATCGGCCCTTGAAATTTAACCACCCGATATTAGGGGGAAAACTTATTTTGAAATGTCGAATATTTTAAATTAAAAACAAAATAGCATGATTAACATTATTGAATTAAGCTCACTTAAGCTAATTTTATTTGTGAGCAGATCAGCTTATTTATGTGGTGTTTATGGGACTCGAATGGGACACGAATTTGTATGAAATATACTCAATAATTTGCTTGTATGTAATACAAAATTTCTAGAATTATCACTCATTCGAGTCTCATAATCACCACATAATATTCGTAGTTATTTTCAGCTCATATTTAACTTTTAATTTTTCGGCATACTTTTTTTGCCAGGTATTCGGCAATTTTCTTTCAAATACGAGTATCTATTAAATCACATATCCTTATGAATAATTACGAGTAACATTATTACGATCTTACCACAAATAATATGCACGACCTAAGCAGGAAAACACTGTTGTTCCTCTTGAATGCCTTTATCATTAACAGTTCACTTTTCTCCAGTTAATTTTTTTATTTTTGTTCCTTAAGAAAGGTCAGTAGGTTGAAAAACTTTACTCACCCGTGTCTTTTTTTTTTTTTTTTGCTTTTATTTATAAACTAATAAAGTTATAAATATTTCCTAGAATGAAGTTGTTGCATTTGCAGCAAGTTGCCATATTTAACACTGCATCAGCATCTGCAGCGGCTGCAGCAGCACACAAACATGTGCTGTTCACTTGTAATTGCAAATACTCGTGAGTACATGGAAACGAGTGCTGTACAATGTATTGCCAGTCCAGGTACGAGTATCTTGTAGTCGTACCATAAAATTGTGGCAGTCACTCTAAAGTGTTATCATTCCCCCAACAGAGAGTGCAACCAATTGTGTTGAACACAATAAGTTCAGTATTAATATGATTTTTGTTCAGATTATTTTCTTGTTACTTTTTTTTTTCTTCATATTTTTGGTCAACTTTAAAATTGTTCCTTTTTTTTTTTTGTCTAAAATTTAAATTGCTGTTGTTGTTTTTTTTTCTAATTTGCTTTGGAGTTCTTTTGTGAACTGAAATATATAATTGTAATAAATAATCGGAATAATTTTATGGTTTTTTTATCTTTCATCTGATAAATGTTTGATGTGTGTTAGACAGCAGCAGCAGAAACAACCCAACTAGCCATGACATGTTCACTTTGTCGACGGCGGGCACAAGAAACTATATACAATTTCCCAGCAGTCAAACGGAAAACAAAGCAAAGAGTTGCTAGGCCTGAAGCCCATTAAGAGCATCAGCCGTTAACCAACTCACCCGTCTAACGATAACTTTTGGTTCCTAACATTACAAGTATCTGTTGTAAGACAAGAGGGTTATCATCCGAAAGCCGGTATGCACTATGGAACACGAAGTCATTTGTACATGAATATAGATTTGAATTTTTAACCATGTAACAGAATTTTCAACTGACTCAAATGCTGAAGTCTACTGACCATTTCAAATGTCGTGTATACGATGATTGTTTGGTTGAACGAACAGAAGTGATTGGTGACTTTACAAAGTCAGCTGATGGACAGTATTGATTAGTGGTTTACAAAGAAAATCATGTTTATCGTGTCGCTTGACTCGTTAAGAGGCAGAATTGCCGCATTTGGGCAAGTGAGAGTCCACGAGTGGTTGTTAAAAATCCGATGCATCCACAAAGAGTAACTATTTGGTTCCCCTAATGTGCTGGGGGTGTCAGCTGGCAATACTTCTTCGGAAATAAGGTCGGCCAAGCAGTTACTATGAATAGATGATAAGAGACTGCTTGTGCCCAGATATTGAGGATATGATCTTAGAAGATATGTGGTTTCAATAAGATGGTGCCACTTGTCACAGCCAACAAAACAATGACGCTTTTGGGCCAGGAATTCAATGGCTGCGTGTCGATGTTAATGGGCTACCAGAATCATGTGACTTGACTTTTGAACGGATTTCTTTGGGAATACTTAAAAGAGTACGTTACTAAGCCAGAAACAATCCCTTGAAGCTTAAGGATGAGATAATTAGCACATAAACGATACTGAACTTCAAATAGGAGTATGGCTCACATATTAAACATACGTACCATCGGATTAGCATTAGATTAAAATTACTATATACATATTATTTTCGTGACATTCGTTCTTTTAATAAATTTTTAAATGCCCACACTTTTGGAGTATTAGCATCAGCGATATTACGAGCAGTTCAGCTAAATACTTTTCGTACGGTAGTTTTGCTCAAAATACGGTAATCAAAGTTAACATCACTGGTTAAGCTATGTACAAACTGTTGTCAGATCTTACAATATTGCCAGTAAAATTGTCTGAAAATGTATTACAATCGTGTGAACACCCAATTTTTAACTAACAACGTTAACGCCAGAAAAACCATTGTCAATCAATTGTAAGACGACAATGTTTTCAGGCATCTGACACTCGTGGAAACACTCTTCGTCGGCATTGCCATACAATTGGCTGTTATTGT
This sequence comes from Thecocarcelia acutangulata, assembly GCA_914767995.1. Classification (NCBI taxonomy): domain Eukaryota; kingdom Metazoa; phylum Arthropoda; class Insecta; order Diptera; family Tachinidae; genus Thecocarcelia; species Thecocarcelia acutangulata. The sequence goes on from OU612096.1 coordinate 33,324,314, forward strand.
AAGCTCAGTTTTAATTGTCAGATGTATAAGATTAATGCACCTAACAATGGCATCATTGTCAGAAAAAAGTTTGATGGGCAACACTGCCAAACAGATGGTTGATGATATACATAAGTGGCAATGCCTTACAACATGTCTGGCAATTTTTTTTATCTAACAATCTGACAACCGTGTGAACTAAAAAATTTTGTTTGTCAGACCATAGTCTGACAATAAAATTGTCAGATTTTCTTACGACCGTCTGAACACACAATTTACTTCTGCGGGACAATTTTTCATTGTCACTACATTGTCAGCATGTTGCCAGATCTTACAATATTGTAACATCTGACAACCGTGTGTACATAGCTTTACGAATACGTTGATCAAAACTTAGCTTAAACTATAGCGTGTGGATGTTTGTGAGTGTCAGTGTATGTAACATTGCTGCTGCTTGGTTCTCAACCACTTTTAACTGGAAAGAGAATTCTCTTTAATATTATCGGCCATGTCACAGAATTCACTTCCGTACGGAAATGGAATTGAATCGGTTTTTTAATTCTTCCAAAAACGAAAATTTTAAACTTTTTAGGAATGAAATCAACTCTATACGATAATACTAGTTTCATTCTTTCAATTAGAAATAATTTCATTTTGAAAAGTTTTTTAGTTTTTCGTTTTTTGAAGAAGTAACAAAAGAGTTCAATTCCGTTTCCGAACAGAATTAAGCTCTGTGACATGGCTGTATACATAAAAATTATTTCCGAATTTAAAAAAAAATTTTATTGGTATTTAATTAAGAGAAAATTTTGTAGGTGTAAACTAAACATTGGAAATTTCATTAAGGTAATAATAATTGACAGGGAAATCGAACAATGCAAAGTAAAATATATGTAAAAATAATTAAAATTCCGTTTTTGGGATTTCTTTGTAAAATAAAATAAGAACAAAAATTCATGTAACGAAACATCGTTACAAGTGAACTTAAAGTTCATATGATAAATTAAAAGGTTAATTTATGAAACTTATAGAATGCAAATGGTAGTATATACATGTTGGCCATGAGTATATCTGTAGTGGTCCGGTCGGAAGGACCAATTTTATGCGACTCGTTTGAATATATCGACTGGTATCTCGCGAGTAATAAAAGTAATGTTAGCATCCACAGCGTCAGTTGTATTTTGCTTATTCCTGAAGACCTCAAATTATGCATATCTCCAAAGAAAATAATCCAAGGTCATGGTATATCTTCTCTGAGTTGGTTTCAGTAGAAACAAATTTCCCCTTTTGCAGTAAATCCAACTAAATAGTAAAATTCATAACTTGTCTACTCATTTTATGGCAAATTTAATATGCATATGAAACAAAATAAAAAGATTAATTTATGAAACTTATAGAATGCAAATGATAGTATATACATGTTGGCCATGACCACATCTGAAGTGGTGCGGTCGGAAGGACCAATTTTATGTGACTCGTTTGAGCATAGCGACTGGTATCTCGCGAGTAATAAAAGTAATGTTAGCATCCACAGCACCAGTTGTGACTTGTTTGATTCTGAAGTTCTCAAATTATGCATATCTCCAAAAAAAAAACAATCCAAAGATGTGGTATAAAATGAGCACGTTTGTATATCTTCTCTGAGTTGGTTTCAGTAGAAACAAAAAGTTATAAATAGTAAAATTCATAACTTGTCTACTCATTTTATGGCAAATCTAATAAGCTTATGAAGCAAAATATAATAAATTATATATAATAATGATGGCTAATTAAGAAACACATATTGTGCAATATTTTAGCAAAGATTTGCTTATATTTAAATCACCAATCCCATGACTTGTTATACCAGCATACCTGCAAAAAAATTTATATCATTTTAAACAATTAAGAAACGTATTTAAATTGATCAGCAAAAATCACATCACTTCGATTGGTAATCGCAGCCATTTAATGTTTAATACAATTTAACTATTCGTCCTGTCTGTTCGTTTGCTTGTTCCTTATCTGTCTGTCCGCATGTCTATCTTATTGATCTTTTGTTTGAAAGTAACATGAATATTTTTACTCCCCTGCTCTTCAAAGTACGAGTATCTGTCGTCCACAAATAAAAACAATTTCACTACTTGAGCGACTAACATGAAATGTGAATGGATTTTCTGTTAAGATTATTAAGCTTAAACAATTAGATAAAAAATTATAGACCCAATCAATGCACTGACTACCAGAGAAGAGAAATCGTATTTATCTTTGCTCTACTTGAAAAGAGCAAGATGTAGTAAATTCGAATATTCGCTTGATATGCGAGGAAATAGTATGGTATTTGAATGCAGCCAAATTTTTCTAGGCTCATTTTAAAAATGAATGGAGTATATCCATTAATTTTTAACTTTTTTTAACAATGACTTCCAACAGGTAGTTCTATGCTAATATATAATAACCCTGAGAATTCGATTTGGCTGTCGACGTGGAGTTATAGCCGGGATATCTACATGATTTTTTGCACTTTAGATTATCGTAATGAATTAATTTTTCTTTCTCAGTTACAGCGCGATGCAAAAATCCCTTTTGTCTTTGCCTTGCAATTAGCTGTTCACAAGCAAACAAACGCCGTTAAACATCTCTGTGCTTCAACCGGTACGGCACCCAGTTTCATTGCTTTTAAATCATTCCCATTACTTTCAGGTAATTTAAAATGGTTTGTTGCACCACTATCAACCATTTTGCCAATTCTTGTTGCGTTTAACACGAGTCTTGATCAAAGTAATGCCTTCAATTCTGCATCTTCAAAAACGTTCTCTCTTCCACCGCCTTCGACGTCAGAATCACCATTCTTGAAGCATTGAAACCACTTTCGGTACATTCTTTTCTTAATAGTAGCCTCATAATAAGTATTTGAAAGCATCCTATAGACACAGCTGCATGTTTCTTCATTTTAAAACAACAAAAATTAAAACCTCCTGGAAATTATAAGAATTTGACTCGTAAGCGGACATGTTTAACCGAGAATAGCTTTATAGCGCAGAAACAAATACGCTAATATTTCAACGGCGTTATGTTCACAAATTGCTAAGCTTATTGTATGATATCTACAATCTGTTTATTTCTACTACCACTTACCGCAACAGCCATCTATTGCAAAACTGCCCAATTGCAATTTGCTCTGCGCTTTCCAAAGTAATGGAAAGTATGACTAATTACCACCTTATGAGGTATCTAGAGTCACATAAATTACTTTGTGATCGTCAATATGGATTTCGTAAACATCGCTCTACTGCAGATCTTTTGGCATATCTCTCAGAGAAATAGTGCCACTCAATCCATCCATCCAAGTGATAGCTCTGAATATATCCAAAGCGTTTGACAGAGTGTGGCATGCTGCACTACTGGCAAAACTTACTGCTTTTGCTGTCGGTGATGATTTTTCGCGGTTTATATCGAGCTTTCTCAGAGATAGCACAATACGAGGTGTTATAGATGAAGTCTTACCAAACGAGGTCAAGATTAATTCAGAGGTACCACAAGGCTCCGTTCTTTCTCCTAAACTATTTTTTATTTTTTATTTTTCTTAAAGAACTTCTAGTTAAAACTTTCAACCCATCCACTCTTCTGCAAATGACAGCAACATTTGCCATTCGTGCTCTTTCAGTTATAGGCGCAGCCTATTAAAGTTATAGGCCCAGCACTATACGAGTTGCTATAGATGGGGTCTCATCAAACGAGTGCAAGATTAATTCCGTTCTTTCTCTTTCAACTTTCAACCCATCCATCTTTTCGCAAATGCCAGCAGCATTTGTTATTCGTACTCTTTCAGTTATAGGCCTAGTCTATCCGAGATCGTTGCCAAGAGGCAAAATATGAATGACTCACTGAATAGTGATCTTCTATTAATCTCCGAAAGGGGTCGTAAAAACACAGTTGCTTTTAATGCTGATAAGACCCAGTGTTGTTTATTAACACACAAACATACGACCACAAGCCTGTTTAATTTGTACTCATGTGTATTATAAATATTAAGAAATCGTATGCTCTTGATGTTCTTGGAATGAAGATACAGTGTAATGTCCGCTGGACTGAACACATTCAAGTGCCTCTGGTTTCTGAAACGGTGTAAGATGTACTACACTCCGTCCCATCTCTTTACTATTGATAGCACCGATATCCGAACGGAAATGGAATACAATTCTCATGTTTGGTCCTGTGCCTCAAAGTCTTTTTTGGGGTTACTCGACCGTGTGCAGAAGGCGAAGAAGCTTATCGGTGGCAGTAGTGTATTCAATTCTATTGACTCACTGGAGCATCGACGCAGTGTGGGGTGCGTTACTCCATCGTTATTACAAAGGATTTTGCTCTGACGAGAAATTCGCCCATTTAGACGTAACACGTGTGCATCGCCCAGAGCTCATCCATTTGTGGTCGATTATCGATATCGGGAATCGTGCAACGCATTACAGGGAGAATTCGGTTTTCGGACGTACACTTCGCCTATGCAATAAATTGCCCATAGACATGATTCCTGTTTGTTGTTGGAAAGTTCAGATTCGAGAGATTCTGTCTTGCAGATCTCTGAGTGCTGATCATGGTTGTGGTGCCCGCCTTGGCTGAAAAGTTTTGGCAACTGTAAAAATGATTTACATCAGTACCTGCCTTGACGGCCTAACCTGATGGTGGACCAATTCCACGGAGTGAATTTTTCACGATTCACCACCGCCCCCGTGTGGCTTGCTAGGCTCACACAGGTAGCAATTCTTGTCATATGATTGCGGTCATATGAACAACTTCTTGTTGAGGAGTTCGGGCTTCCTAATCCCTCATGTATGCAATTTCCCAGCAATAAATGGAGGACAAGGCTTAATGAGTTGGTAGGCCGAAGCCCATTAAGAGCATCAGCCCTTAAACCAACTCACCCGTCAATCATCACCACTGGTTCCTTATAGTGCACGTATCTGCTGTATAGGCAACAGATCCTCGGGAGATTGTTAGTCCTCGATAAAAACCCTCACCAAACAATTATCAAGGATACTAACACTCCCTTTCTGCGATTTAAGATTAAACTACAGCCAGAACGTTACAGCCAAGGTAGGCACCTCAACCATGATCAGCCCGGGTCGAACCGCAAGCAGAACTACCCGGGGGCCACGTTGATCCCCGTTTTGACAATTTATACCCTTGGTAAGGGTTTCGGAAGCCAACACAACATAAGTCATGTGGCTTCCTAGAGTTTTGTTTGCCGCACCAAACGAGGGACCCCTTCCCCTCTTTTCCCCGAAAAACAGAGTGTCTAAGTTAGGAACACGCCAAGGCAAAACTTGTTCCCCGGGGGGAAAAGTTTTGACAGTGGCTTAACCCTAAAATCGCAGGTAGAGGAATAAGTTTCCCTAATTATTGTTATAATTAAAAATTAAAATATTTCTTGGCTATAGCCAGGGAACTTGAGCCAGACGAATGATACGATACTATTATATAATATCAGAAAAATGTCCCTGATAACTTTAAAGCGTGCTGGTTTCCGCAGGGCTGGCAACCCCCCGAGGCGCTGTTGTCTTGCAACAGATACCTATACGGAGGAACCAGGAGTGATGGTTGGACGGATGAGTTGGTTAAGCCCTGATGCTCTGAATGGGCTGTCGACATACCAACTCATTGACCCGTGCCTTCCCTTGACTGTTGGGAAATTGCGTACAGGAGGGACTAGAAGTTCTGAACTTTTAGCCAAGAGGTTTGTCGATAGGGCTACAAACTTAAAGCAAAAAAGTTGCGTCCTGTACGAGCCTAGAAAGTCATTCTGGGGAAATTGTGAATTATTCACCCCATTGAGCTGTTCCATCATTAGATTAGGCCGTCATGACAGGTGCTGATGTAAATCAATTTCACATCCGTTCTCCTATACGCATAAAGGACTTTCATGTGTTGAAATAACTTACCTTATATAAATTTAAAAACGCAGGGCTTTTTATATGCAAAAATTTGTTTATTGATTGATTTAAAGTTTGTACAAATTTAAATTTAAAATATAATATAAATGTGCCACCCGATTTCTTTGCCCGGCAAAAAGCACTACAATTTCGAGATGATTGTTAACGAAAAATTGTAACAATTTGAAAAGAAAAAGCTTAAATATAAACTCAAATTAAAAAAATAAAATAGAAAACGAATAAAACTAAAAGTCAAATAAAATACGGAAAGACAAAGAAAAGAAAAAAATAAAAATTGATTGTCTCATGTGTAGAAATAACATCTTGTTTAATTGAACATTTAGCATACAAAATGATGAGACAAGACACAACAAGATGACTTTGGTAATTTTTCTTTAATCTGCCTGCAATAACCAACAATCTTTTGCTCCCCTTTTCTTGACTGCTCCAAAAACAATGATATTTCGGCAAAAATTTTTTTGAAACTTACAAGAAAAACTAAAGCAAACAAAAAAAAACTACACCATGTGATCAGTTTTCCTTTAAGCATTTCTTTATAATGGTAATGTTGTTATTTCTGTTTTTGTTGCTGTTGTTGTCACTGGGGCTGCTGCTGCCGGTGCTAGTGCTAGTGCTGGTGCTTGTGCTGCTGCTGTTCTTGTCATTGTCGAAATGATCAGTGAAAAGAAAAATCATTGTAATGGCTTTTGATTGGGATTTAGTGGCAATAGTAAATTGTTGGCATGTTAGTTAGTTTTGCTTGAAACTTTTTTACCATAATGTTGCTAAAGCCGTTGCATTGTTGCTGTTGCTGTGTTGTTCTTGTTTCATTGTTATTATTGTCGTTGTTGGCTTTTGGAATACAATGGGCTGCAGTAAAAGAAACACAGCAATTTGCGCTCTTGTCGATTGTTAAACAACATTACGCGCAATTGTTTACTGTCAACGCAGTAAAATTCACTATACTTTTTCTTCTTCATTTTCTTGCCACAAAACAAAGAAGACACAACAAAAAAAAAAGAAAAACCAAAAACATTGAAAACAATAACAACAACTACACCAACATCTGCAACAGTATCAGCGCAACAACAACACAAAAAGTTTGTTGTCATTGCGTCGTCGTTATAAGAACACAACAATTCGCCAGCGATATCCAGCTTGTAGTAGTAAACATACGTTTCTAATGTTGCGGTTGCAGTCTTCTCTCTTAAGGCCTTGTGTTGCAGAGTTAAGCTGCTCGTATCGATCTAATGATGTGTGCAATTGTTTTTCAATTGTTGTTGTTTGCAGTTGGTTATTATCGCTAGATGCCAGATAGTTGATGGTGGTGCTGGCTATTGTTGTTGTCCTTGTTGCATTGTACTTTCATTGATGTGCTGCAAACTTTATGTTACTGATAGTTTCATTAATTTTACTTTTTGTGCAACCAACACAAACGCACTGCACAAGTTTGCCTTGCAGTCACCAATATTTATATTCGTATATATTTGCTGTACGTTGCACCGAAGACTGCATCATATTGGCATAACGAGCAGAAGAAACACAAAAATCAAGAACATTTTACCAGCCGCCACTATTATTTCCATAGTCATCAACATCATCTTGTTCATGGAGACAGGTATAAAGCTCAATATCACACAAATGTAAAAAAGACAATGTGGCAAATGCACCAACAGGCACACAGATGCATTCATGCAGTCAAATATATGACCAAATTTCTAACAAATTTTCCAAATAGAGTTTGGTCAACAAAAAGTGATATGGCCTTAACGAAAATATTGTAATTTTCTAGCGTTTGGCACAGTGGTAAGGAAAGCTTGGCCACAATATAAGTTATTTGAAACATATGTGCATAAGGCTTAATGAGTTGGTACGTCGGAACCCATTAAGAGCATCAGCCCTTAACCAACTCTCCCGCCTCACTACTGATTCCTTAATTTACAGTCTACAGCAGTTCGGGGATTATTATCTCCAAAAAACCGGCATGCCGCATAGTTATCAGGAAAACTAATTCACCTCCCTGCGCTTTCAGGTATAAATCACAGCCAAAAATCTATCGGACAAGGCAGGCACCTCAATCATGATCAGCACCGAGAGATGTGAAGGCAGAATCTCCCCGAGGCTTTGCTGATTTCCATTCTGCCAATTTCAATCCTTGTTATGGATATGGGAAGTCCAATACAACATAAGCCATGTGGCTTCCTAGGGTTTTGGTTGCTACACCAAACGAAGGACACTTTTCCCTCTATACCATAAAAAAAACAGAATTCCCTGGTTTAGTCTACGCAAGGCAAAACCGGAAGACTTGGGGTCTTCTCTGTATAGTAGTTTTTCAGATAGTCAGCGGAAGACAAGGCTTAATGAGTTGATTCAACGAAACCCCTTAACAGCATCAGCACTTAACGAGCTCACCCGCCCAACTGTTACTACTGGCTCTTTAACCCCTCCGGGGAACAGGTTTTGCCTTGGCGTATTCCTAACTTAGGCGCTCTGTTTTTCGGTGAAAAGAGGGGAAGGGGTCCCTCGTTTGGTGCGGCAAACAAAACTCTAGGAAGCCACATGACTTATGTTGTGTTGGCTTCCGAAACCCTTACCAAGGGTATAAATTGGCAGAACGGGGATCAGCATGGCCCCCGGGAAGTTCTGCTTGCGGTTCGACCCGGGCTGATCATGGTTGAGGTGCCTACCTTGGCTGTAACGTTCTGGCTGTGGTTTAAACCTAAATCGCAGGAAGGGAGTGTTAATATCCTTGATAATTGTTTGGTGATGGCTTTTTTCGAGGGCTAACAATCTCCCGAGGAGCTGTTGCCTATACAACAGATACGTGTACTGTAAGGAACCAGTGGTGATGGTTGACGGGTGAGTTGTTTTAACGGCTGATGCTCTTAGTGGGCTTCGGCCTTGTCTTCCGTTGATTGTTGGGAAATTGCATACATGAGGGATTAGTAAGCCCGAACTCCTCAACAAGAAGTTGTTCATATGACCGCAATCATTTGACAAGAATTGCTACCTGTGTGAGCCTAGTCAGCCACACGGAGCCGGTGGTGAATCGTGAAAAATTCACTCCGTGGAATTGGTCCACCATCAGGTTAAGCCGTCAAGGCAGGTACTGATGTAAATCATTTTCACAGTTGGCTCTTTAATTTACAGACGGGACAACAGCACCTCGGCGGTTATTATTCCTCGAAAACCAGCATGGTCCACAGTTATCAGGGAAACTAATTCACCTCGCTGCGCTTTTATATTTAAACTTCCACCAAAATGTTTCAAACAAGTTAGGCGTTTCAGCGCCAGGATGGTCTGCAAGCAGAACCTCCCAGGGTTTTGCCGATCCCCGTCCTATCAGTAAACCCTTGATAAGGTTTCCAACGCAACATAAGTCATGCGGCTGCCTATAGTTTTAATTTATACTATATACTAGGAACTCCTACTCAGAAAGCAGGGTGCCTTGATTAGGCATACACCAATGCAAAACCGGCTCCCCGGCGGGAAAACATATGACAAAAATATGGCACCTCTGTGATCCTTTGAAGCCTCATGAAGGTGCTTTTGAGCCGTGAATGATCCCTATTGAATTGGTCCGCTGTCAGACCAGACCATAACGGTCGGGCTTGACCGAACGGATATATTTCAATTACATATGTCTGTTCTGACGTCTCTATATTATTAAATTTAAGATAAACTTACTGCGTTTGCAAGTCTCCGGCGATAATTAATTATCCGTCACTTTTTGAAGTGAAAAAACCATTAAAATGTACGAGAATTTCAGAATGAAACGATTTGATTTTCCGTATTTAATCCAATAATAATTTTTATTTTATTTAAACAACAAATTTATAAAAAATTACAATTCAATTTATATTCAAAACCATACTTCTCTTTATACCTTCTTCTTAGTAGCTGGAGATTCCTATAGGCCTGATGACTGCTTTGGAATTAAGAGCTATAGGAATTGAGTGTTGTAGCCTTTTTTTTATCTGGGACCAGTACTCAGGGTATGACCCCTACATATGCAGCGCATTGTACTGGAACTAGAAAAATAGGCTATGATGAGGAGGAAAGAGGGAGTAGTGTTAACAATAGCAACACGAAAAACTAAAACAAACTCTATTGCAGCATTTAAAATGTTGGAATTAAATTAGTTAAAACTGATCAGTGCCCAGTGTATATACCTTCGACACTGCATCAGATTAGCAAAATTTAGCCCAGCACCAACACACACTACAAGGTAATGAAATGCATTGAAAATAATATTAATTTTGTTAAGCGGAGTGCCTTGGTCGAACATATGATAAAAAGTTGCCTCTACTGTGAACACTTTAAGCCACATGGGGGCGCTTATGAGCCGTGAGAGATTCCCGTGGAATTACTACAATGTCATATTAGACCATAGTGGCAGGTGTTAACGCAGAGAAATTAATTATCTGTACGAGTGCTACCTAAAATTACCTCGCTTGTACTTGTGTAATGCAGCATAAGCAGTGTAGTATGTAGCGCAGTTTTATTGAATCCAAATGTAGTAGGTAAATATGTACTTATAAACCCAGTCAGCTGATTTTCAAAATCATCGACGAATAGTTGATTGTTGTAGACAGTGAGGGCCGGGGTAATATTGTTCCCCAGTAAGCACCACAACAAACAGAAACATGGTCCGTTGTGAGTTTCCAAATTTAATAATAGGAGCTCCCCGTTTACCTAGAATTCAAAGTCATTGTTGAACATGATTTTTTAATGGCAAAAGTGCTGTCGGGTCGATTCTGCGAAAATATATCAATTTCTTTGGCCTTTAATCTTAAGTTGCCGCATAGTTGATCTTTCTACAGGTCCAAATTGCAGCGCGAAATTTTCTTAGTGGTGGTCCGCGCAATGCTAAGTTTATGTGTTGTCAGCACATCACTTATAAGCGAATCACAATCATGCAGAATTTGAAATGCTTATAAGCGTTAAATACTGATCCAGCTATTGATAGTCTTTTAAGTTTTTAATTGAGCGCCACCACTTTTCAACAATCACTGTAGTTTTTAGCCGACGAAGGTTAAATTTCAAGGGCCGATGTCGAATGTGAACCACACCTAAACGCCAAGTTTTTTTCCGAATTTTATTTGACATTTCTCTATTTCAGACTTATTCAATTTGAACCATGGAGAGATACACAATCCAACAACGTGTTAAAGTTATCCAGACTTATTATGAAAATGATGATCAATTTTCGAAGAAAATCATCTTCAGTGATGAGGCACATTTTCACCTCAGTGGATTCGTCAATAAACATTCTCATTCGCCGCATTTGGGTGAAAAACCAATGCACTCACAAAGAGTGACTGTTTGGTGCGGTTTATGTGCTGGCGCCATCATCGGGCCGTATTTTTTCCAAAATGAGGCCGGTCAGGCAGTTACTGTGAATGGTGTTCGCTATCGTGAGATGATAACGAACTTTTTATGGCCCGAATGGGAAGATATGGATGTAGACGATATGTGGTTTCAGCAGGACGGTGCCACTTGCCACACAGCTAACGAAACAATTGCTCTTTTGCGCAACAAATTCAATGGCCGTGTTATCTCACGTAATGGCGATGTCAGTTGGCCGCCAAGATCATGTGATTTGACACCGTTGGACTTTTTTCTTTGGGATTATTTGAAAGAAAAGGTGTACGTCGATAAGCCAGCAACAATTCAATAGCTAAAGGATGAGATAATTCGGCACATTAACGGCATAGAACCTCCATTATGCCTCAGGGTCATTGAAAATTTGGACCATCGGATGGAAGTGTGCCGCCGTGGTCGCTGCGCCCATTTGACCGATATTTTGTTCCATACATAACTGAGTAATACCAATATCTCATAATAAAATAAAATTACAATAATTTCCTAAATAGTTTGTGTTTTATTCAAAATCAAGATCGGCCCTTGAAATTTAACCACCCTTTAGTACTGCCCAAACCACAGTGCAGATTGTCTACTCACAAATATTCCCACATACTGTCGTACATGTTGTTTTCTCATCATCACTGTTTGTATGTCAAAAGTTGTGTTTTTTTTTCTTTTTTGTTCTTTTTGCCGATAAAACAACAACTTCGACAAAGATACTTACATACATAGTCTTCTTAGTAGAAGTTGTCTTCTTCAATTTCCCCCAAATGCTTGTGCTGCAGGACATGAAAATCAGCATCATCAAACAACAACTGCAGCTGAAGCAATAAATGCAACAACAATATCAGTAACATCAAAACCATCACATGACATTTCTTTGATACTTTACTCATTACTTTTATAGCTGTTTTCCTTTTTCTCTTTTTTTTTTTTTTTGTTTTTTGGTAGTAGTAGTTGTTGTTGTTGCAGTTGTCCGTTGACAGAATGCGAAATGTGACATTAGTATAGTCTTACTGTTGTTGATGTTTGCAAAAATTTCCCAAAAAAAAAAAAAAAGGGAACCGAAAAAATTGTGCAATTTGATTAGAAGGAGAAATTGTTGTATTTGTTGTTTTAGTAATTTGCTTGCTGCACATGTGGTCGTCGATTATAGAGTTTGTTGTTGGCTTTATTTTGTTGTTTTTTTTTTCCTTTCTTGTCCTGTACTTAAAATGTAAATGGCCCTCACTTGCTCGTTTGGCTTGATAGTGTCAGTTTGAGGAATGACATCGGTTCCGGTATTCATTCACCGCATACATTGTTTGAACGGCAACATACCTAAATGTACCACCAGCCCAGCCATACATACATACATACACACATACACTCATACATACATACTTACTTGCATACACATACGTGAAAACACTTGCAGTTAAATTCACTCCTTAATGCACATTTGAACAAACATTTATGTCACTCTCCTTGATTGTTGTTTTTGGCTACATGCCGCATTTTTTTGTAGATTTTTATAAATCACTGTTTTCATTACGGTTTTGTCGATGTGTTTGTGCTTGTGTGTATGTGTATGTGTCGGTACAAGTTGTTGCAATTTTGTGTTTATTTTATTGTGAAAACAAATTTTATGCTGGTCATCACTGAAAAATAAAGAAAATTTGGAAAATTTCTTAGCTACATGTTTGAAGAAAATTCCAAACATTATTATGTCAAATGACAATTTTCTGTTTAACAAGAGTTTTAAATTTCCAAAATGTCACTGGTGTCTGTTTTGTAGGTTAATTATTTGCCTAAAGGCAAGCAAAACAACTACATGACGTGCCGTCTTTTGAAGGGTTGCAAATTGAACGTTGCAAGTTCTTCTTTTTCAATTGACAGACATTAAGATTCTTTTCAGCAGTAAGAAGTGTTCACTCGATGAAGAGAAGAAAATGTTGTTTTTAATGTAACGAATCGTATATTTTTACTTCGCTTCTTCCATTAATATTTGTGACTTATTTATAAAGCACATCAACTAATCATCGTGCTTAATAAGCACCAGAACAAGCACAAGAATACCCACAAACGTTAATTGTGGGTGGGAAATTATTTAAAGCTAGCTGTAGTTAGTTATAATTCTCAGTCAGTTCATGCGCTGAGTGGTATAAGATGCCAATCAATAAATTCAAATGACGGTATGCCGGCGGTCGCCGAAGCGTAAGTGCTAAAGCCACTGTTGACCACTTTTTCCGAAGGTATATACACTGGGCACTGATCAGTTTTAACTAATTTAATTCCAACATTTTAAATGCTGCAATAGAGTTTGTTTTAGTCTTTCGTGTTGTTATTGTTAATACTCCGCGAACACTACTCCCTCTTTCCTCCTCATAATAACATATTTTCCTAGTTCCAGTACAATGCGCTGCATATGTAGGGGTTATCCCCTGAGTACTGGTCCCAGATAAAAAAAAAAAATTGCCGCCGAATTACACATAAAAAACTCCAGAAACCGCTGCATTATTATTTTAGCACATAAAAATATCGGCAAAAAGCGGACAAATAAAAAATTCACACAAGTTTCTCTAATAGATATTGAAAAATCAACTAAATCTATATTTTTATATACATTAGTTTGTGTTTTATATTTACTCATAGAGGATGGAGCAAAAATAGCCTTCCGATGTTTTTTGGCTGTAATTACAAAAAAAAAAAAAAAAAATGAAAAACTTTGATTCTTTTTGTGAATTATTTTTATTTGGTCTTTTAATTTTTTTACATCAACTCGAGATTATGATGTCCTGTAAATGGCCGCCGCCACAGTTGATTGTCATTTCAGCCCTTTTTATAGCATTTTTCATCACATTGGCCAAAACTTCCGGCGATAGGTCCTCACATTCTTGAAGGATATTGTCTTTAAGAGCTGCAAGAGTCTGAGGCTTGTTGACACAAACCCGCGACTTCAAAAAGCCCCACAAAAAGAAGTCTGCAGCGGTCAAATCAGGCGATCTTGCTGGCCAGTGCAAATCGCCAAAACGGGAGATTAGGCGCCCAGGAAATGCATCCTCCAGCATATCGGTTGTGGCACGTGCAGTGTGTGCCTTAGCACTGTCCTGTCGGAGCCACATGTTTTCCAATCCCAATTCATCAAGTTGCGGCAAAAAGAACTCGTTGATCATTGCTCTGTAGCGCTCACCATTCACAGGCCCACGACGTCTTCGAAGTAAAATGGCCCGATGACTCATCCAGCGAAAACAGCACACCATACAGCGACTTTGAGCGGGTGTAATTGCTCTTCGTGGGTTACACGCGGATTTTCAGTGCCCCAGAATCGTAAGTTTTGGTTATTTACGTACCCGCCAAGATGGAAATGGGCCTCATCACTCATGATTGTTTTTGATGAAAAATCATCTTCATCTTGTACCAAAATTCGCTGTAAAGATCGTCGACTGATACCCATTTGCGAGGCACGTCATCTGGTCGATGTCGACGGCGCTTCCATGACATCCTCGGCTACAGCAGCAATATTCTCTGCAGAATGGCTATTCCGGGGTCTGCCACGCCTGGCAGTTCTCGTGTTGTGATACTCTTTTCGAGGTGAGCGGCTAAACCGCGCAGTGTTTCACCAGTGGGCGTTTTACGGTAAGGTAATCTGAGACGAAATTCACGTTGTGCCAAGTCATCGACCGACTATTGGTCAAATAAATAGTCACCAATATTCCGCGTTCTGGAGCAGTATAGCGTGACATTAACGTGTATTTCGCATGTGCTTACTACACAAATGTCAAAACAGAACTGACATTAGGGGGCAACCGCAAAATTTATAGCATTTTCTGATTTTTGCGCCACCTTGTATATGAATACATACATACATACTAGTAAGTACCTACTAAAGTAATTTTATGCGTATAAAAATTGTTTGATTCAATATACACATATGAGTCGAAGTCGCCAATTTTAAGAGATATGCGTTTTCCAGAACAATGCTTTGGCGATTTCAAATCGCCAAACCATACTTCTTGCGTTATACGTTTCTCAGAACACCTATTTGGTGTTTTCAAATCGAAAACGCGAATTTTAAGCGATTTGCGTTTCTGAGAACATGCCTGATACTTACATATGTACTTTTTTGGGAAAAAAACTCTGAAACGCCAGTAAAACGCGCGTTCCTTAGAACTCCTAAAAATCAATTAAGCATTTTTAAGAATGCTTTGCGGTTTCAGAATATGTGTTTCTCGGAACATGACCGATAAGTATGTGTTTTTCATATTTCCAGTCTAACGAAAATGACAAAAGTTTTTTGATGGAAAAATAATTATTGTTGAATAGATTTGCTAACAGCAAATCGAGCAATCGTCCTACAGACAGAGAGTAAGTCATTTCTCAGCAAAATATTTATTTATTTATAAGTATCCAATATGTTTTTTGTGATGTTTTTTCGAAATTTCATAAAAATTGATAACAATTTAAACTCAGTTTTAAAATACAGCTACATATCTTTAACTACAATTTATTTGCTTGCCAATACAGTTTTCCTTCATTGTTAAAATAGTCTTTAAAACCTTGGCGAATACCCTGTGCTTCTCCTTTTCCATAATTGGTTCGATTTGTTGTCGTGCTCGGGCGACCTGGACGAGCATTGTCATTGACATCTTCTCGGCCTTCCTTATACCTCAATTAAACTTGTATTCTGCTCATAGTAGACTCGGCAAATGCCATAGTCAACATTTCAAATGTCCTTGCGCATTTAGTTTTAGTTTTTACATAAAACTTAATATAGTTTCTTGGATCCATTTTTTCGAATTGTTAAAAAATCGAAGAGCACACCAAAACATGACTAAGCTTTTTATCTGTCAAAAACAAACTCACAATCCGAAATAGCTGATATTGCCAACATATATAACAGACATGTGTACCAGTAGAAAACAGCAAAGAATACGAAAATCGAACAAATGTAACTCACGAAATTTGAAAATAACGGTTATTTTTTGATCAGACCTCGTATATATTTGTTTTTTGAAAAGTGAAAGAATATGTAAAAAGAATTTTGCCAGGTAATAGTGAATCCAAGTAAATGAAAGTGTGTGTCCAACACTATTCGTTTCTCCGAATCCTCCCATAAGCTCAAACTTTCGGAAAGAAAAGTTTAATTGTGCGAATCGAAATTTTCATACAGATTTAAGTAAAAATGACAAAATCAAAATAATGAACTACATTTTGAAGTATAGAAGGATAACTTCAAAGTATATGCGTGTAACTGCGCGCAAAACAGCGCTTAGACTTTAAACAAAAACATCCCCAGTTCTATAATCGTTATTCAGAGAGCAGACTGAATATATGTAGTATCAGCAAAAAAAAAAAAAAACAATAAAAATATTATAAAGTTACTTATTCGCCACCCTTTACATATTTGGAAGAAAATTTGTTATCTTCGTAAAAGGCTTAAGCATTTTGAATCACATACTTACTTACGAGTACATATCATTTAGAAAAACTATTGAACACTTCCTGCTTTCTTTAATATTCACTTCCTGCTTTAAATATAATCAGCTTTAGTATTCCTTTCTCTATCAAATTTTCCTTTAAACTGTAAAAAGTTTTTTCCTTATTAATTATTTCGTTCGTTTGCATGAAACACACACTTATGTACATACCCAGCAAAAACTTGGTAATGTGTAGCACTTCCCTAAGAACATAGTTTTCAGTACCATAGTATTTACCGCCTGCATTACTTGTAATTAGTTAAGTAATGACTTGTTTAATATCTACTGTATATGTACGTAAGTACGAGTAAGTAGTTTTTTTTTTTTTTTTTTTTTGTTATTTATTCAAAATATGTTTTATTGCATACAACAATTAAATAATCGCCTCAGCGCCACTTGGGCATTATTGAGGCTAGCTGGCAAAAAACAAAATATTTTTTTTAACAGTTATAATAAATAAGAATTTTAATTTTAAATAAAATACAAAAATTAAAATACAGTTATTTCAAAAAAAAAAAAGCTTCAAAGTTGATTTAGTAAATAAATATACATATTAAAATTTATAAGATACTATATGAGAAGAGTTTCCATATTTGCAATTAGGTATTCTTTTAACTTTGTTTTAAAAATAGAAATTCTTTCAATATTTTTTATGTCTTGAGGAAGATTATTAAATTCAAAACTACCCATGTATTCAACACGTTGTTTTGTACACTCCAACCGACATCTTGTTGTCCTATGATTTGTATTATTTCTGTTTCTAAATGTGGTTTGATTTTGTTGAAAGGAAATTGTGTGGTGACCAATGTTGTTAATTGATTTATAAACATAAAGTAGCCACTGGAATTTATATAACCCGTAGACAGGTAAAATATTTATGGAAATATCCTTGTACAGTGAAACTGTGGAATATGTTAATGGCAAATTGAACACAGCTTTTATAGCTTTGTTTTGCGTTCTTTGTAGCGACTTTAATTCGCTGCTTTTTTGACTTGCGTATACGATTGGTAAGTAATTTAAATGACTATTTATCAAAGATTTATATAATATCAGCTTTGTTTGTTTGTTATTTCTGAATTTGTAGAGTAATCCAAGAGTAGATACTATTTTACTCTTAAGATTTTTAATGTGCAAATCCCATGACAAATTGTTTTGAAGATAAATACCAAGGTATTTTATTGATTCGCTTTCGAAAATTTCTATTCCATCCACAAAGATACTAAAAATTTTTACATCTTTTAAATACGGACGAAATCTTAAAAGCTTTGTTTTCTGGGCATTCAACACGAGTTTGTTAAGTCTAATAAATTCACTGATTATAGCTGCATCTCTTTCCATATACGCCTTCACAACTGCTTCATATTTATAACGGTAAAATCATCTGCGGACATAAATCATCTGCATACATGTACAATTTTCCAAACAATTCAAGATTATGGATATCGTTTCTATATACATTAAACAGAAGTGGACCTAAAACGTTTCCTTGGGTCACTCCGTATTCCATTTCACCGGTTTTACTTTTGCATTTCTCAACTGTAACATATTGCTTTCTGTTTGATAAGTAATTAGACAATAAAACTAATAAATAAAATCATATGATCCACTAAATCAAAGGCTTTAGAAAAATCGTAGAAAACTCCAGCAACACTATTACAGCCGCTATCTAAGTCTTGACAAATATTGTTAACCACGTTCACTACGGCTTCCTCCGTTCCACATCCTTTCTTAAATCCATACTGGAATTTACTTAGTAAGTTATTATTTTGTAAGTAAAACGAGAGCTGCTTATGAAGTATCTTTTCAAAAATTTTATCAATTATAGGTAATAGAGCAATTGGCCTCTAATTATTTAACTCAGTAGCAGTATTCTCCTTAGGTAAAGGTACGATTTTTGCAATTTTCAAATTTTCTGGATATACAGTTGTTCTTGGCAAATATGAATGAATCTGAGTAATACTTGGATTTGCTGAAACTTAAGGTGATAGAAATGGGATTAAAAATTTTGATAACATGAAAAATGTAATAGCTGAAATATTTGCTTTTATAAATTTTGCTGTTCTGGTAATTTTACTATTCGTTGGTTACTGTTCGTCGTTTTATTTGCTATCATTACGACTAGCAGAATTGTGAATACTCATTGTAAACGTGGCATTATATATGCGCAGCAAGCCTCGTTGAAATGTATCAACTATAAATTTTTAAAATCCTAAAAGGATAAATCACAGTGCTAAAAATCAGCACCGTAATTCCATGACGTTAAAAATAATTTTTATAGAAACGGGGCTTAAGGAAAGTATTGAATGTAAGTGGTAATTTTATCCAAAAGAGCTTTTTGAGGCCTTTTTCAGCAGATACAGTTGGTAAGAGTGCATTTATAAAGGTGGCGTTTATGCCACGATTTAAAGTCATGTGTTTTTTGTATCGGGTGGTTAAATTTCAAGGGCCGATGGTGAATATGAACCACACCTAAACGCCAAGTTTTTTTCCGAATTTTATTTGACATTTCTCTATTTCAGATTTTATTAATTTGAACCATGGACAGATACACAATCCAACAACGTGTTAAAGTTATCCAGACTTATTATGAAAATGACAATCAATTTTCGAAGAAAATCATCTTCAGTGATGAGACACATTTTCACCTCAGTGGATTCGTCAATAAACAGAAATGCCGCATTTGGGCGAATGATAATCCTAGAGTGATTGTCGAAAAACCAATGTATCTACAAAGAGTGACTGTTTGGAGCGGTTTATGTGCTGGCGGCATCATCGGGCCGTATTTTTTCCAAAATGAGGCCGGTCAGGCAGTTACTGTGAATGGTGTTCGCTATCGAGAGATGATAACGCACTTTTTATGGCCCAAATTGGAAGATATGGATGTAGACGATATGTGGTTTTAGCAGGACAGTGCCACTTGCCACACAGCTAACGAAACAATTGCTCTTTTGCGCAACAAATTCAATGGCCGTGTTATCTCACGTAATGGCGATGTCAATTGGCCGCCAAGATCATGTGATTTGACACCGTTGGACTTTTTTCTTTGGGGTTATTTGAAAGAAAAGGTGTACATCGATGAGCCAGCAACAATTCAACAGCTAAAGGATGAGATAATTCGGCACATTAACGGCATAGAACCTCCATTATGCCTCAGGGTCATCGAAAATTTGGACCATCGGATGAAGGTGTGCCGCCGTGGTCGCGGCGCCCATTTGGCCGATATTTTGTTCCATACATAATTGAATAATACCAGTATATCATAACAAAATAAAATTACAATAATTTCCTAAATAGTTTGTGTTTTATTCAAAATCAACATCGGCCCTTTATTAAATAAAGTTATGCATTACATTTTATACCTTAATAGAAAAAATCTTCAGCCATTTTTATTGTTTTTAACGGCGACAACTTGTAAATTAAGAACTTATGAGCGACTATCTGTGTTAATGAGTTTTTTTGTAATGACATTTTCAAATAGTTATTCGTAAGTGAGAATGGTAAGTACTTGTCTCCAATGGCATCGACATGTTAAAATAAGGAGTAGCCAGAGTAGAAGTAGTGAGCAGTATGTTTATTAACATTTTAATACATTACTTTGCAATGGAAGTTTCTGCTGGGTACATATACACATATATAATATCTTTTCTATTTTTCTCTGGGCTTTTTTTTTGTCAAAGCAAAAAGAAAACTACTTTTCGTCTTAAAACTTTAATTAAAATATCACATTAATAAACGGAATTTTCAAACTTTTCATTTTCAATTCTGCTGCTTTTGACGTCATTATGACAAAAAATCAAAATCATTTAAATTAGTTTTAAAATAAAATCACGATGATGTGTAGGATGACTTCATCAGCAACAACCCAACAAACAAACAAACAAGCAGCAGCAGCAACAACAACAACAACAGCAAAAGCAATTGGCAAACAGTCAACAGCACACAACAACAAGACTACAACACGATAATGATGATGAAAAGCATCATTATCGGAAAAGTATTATTGCAGTCATGTCGTCATTACAAAGACATCTTGTATTGTCACACATACCAATTGTGATGAAGTTTAAAGTACGTGAACTATTAAAAAAATAAAAAAAATATACAAATAAATAAATAAAAAAAAGGAGACACAAAACTATAATTTTAGCGAAAAAAAACTAAAATAAAAACATACTTTCCTAGATACTCGTCGTACTCCCGTCAACTTATGCTCATGCATCAAGACAAACAGCTGCATTAAAACTTTAAAAGTTTAAAGAAACAGTCGACAGTAGACGAAAAAAAAAAACAAAAACAGATACAAAAAACCAAATGGAGGAATAGAGAGGCAGTCAGCGACACAGACAGACAGACATGTGCTCGTATTAAATGACTGACTGTTCAATTTAAATTGACAGCAAAAGCAACCATACAGTCAAGTTTGTTACAGATCCTCAAATTGAAAAACAAAACACAACTACGGAAATCTATAAATATATTTATTTATTTGGCTGTTGATGAAAGTGGACTTAAGAAGAGGCTACAGCGAGTTAGTTCTTATATAGACATAGCTCTTAATTCCAAAGGGGTCATCTGGCCTATAGGAATCTCCTGGTATTCAGAAGAAAATTATAGTTGTGAAAACACAATCAATTCAAAAAGTAACGGGTAATTTTGAGCCATCCCTTCCAAAACCGGGTTAACGTGGTGAATTTTGATTCGCAACTTAGACTTGCAAACACAGTAAATTTATTTAAAATTGAATAATATAGAGATGTCTTTAATTGATATACTTCAGCATAGCGGAAGGGTGTAACCAATTACACGGGTTGAACTATCTCACAGTTCACCAACATTTCCAATTAGCTACAAAGCTCATACTGATTCCAACTTTTGTCATTAAGTATGCAGCGCCGCGGGGAGCAAGTTTTGCTTTGGTGTATACCAAATCAAGGCACTCGACTCTCTGAGGCATAGATAAGTAGCAGTTCCTCTTTTTTTATAGTTAATGAAACTCCAGGAAGCCATACGACTTATGTTGCGTTGAACTTCCGAGTCCCTCAGCAAAGGTTAATTGGATGAACGGTTATCAGCAAGGTAATCGGAAGGTTCTACTTGCAGACCCTTCCTTTGTATATATAAGACATTTTTATAATTTTTTCTAAGCATTCTTACATTTAGCACTAATTTTGCAAATTATTTCCAACGTAATTTGACAAAAGTCGGTTAACGTTGTATATAAGTGATACAAAAGATGAACAAAATTCATTTTTGAGCATTCCATATAATGGGTGATTTTATAAGAACTATCGGAAATTAAAAAAAAAAAAAAACACATAAAATTCAGAAAAATGCATGAAATATTTATTTGGATCGATAGTTGGGTCGATATAATTTAATGTTTGAAGATTATTTCATGCAAATGTTGGCCGCGGCTGCGCCTCAAATGGTCCATCCGCTTAGTCCAATTTTGGCATACTCTTTCCAACATTTCGGCCGGTATCTCACGAATAATGTTGGCAATGTTGGCTTCCAGTGCGTCAATCGAAGCGGGCTTGTCGCTTTAGACATTAGCCTTAACATAGCCCCACAAAAAATAGTCTAGTGGCGTTCAATGGCACGATCTGGGCGGCCAATTGACTGGTCCCAAGCGTGAAATAAACTGTTCACCGAACTCGCCTCTCAATTGGTCCATTGTTTCGCGTGCTGTGTGGCATGTGGCACCGTCTTGTTGAAACCACATGTCATGCAAGTCAAGCTCTTCCATTTTGGGTAAAAAAAAGTTTGTTATCATCGCACGGTAGCGCTCACCATTCACAGTAACGTTGTGATTCGCATCATCTTTGAAGAAATACGGCCCAATGATGCCGCCAGCCCATAACCCGCACCAAACGGTTGTTTTTTGTGGATGCATTGGTAGCTCTTGCAATGCTTCTGGCTGCTCTTCACTCCAAATACGGCAGTTTTGCTTGTTCACGTATCCATTCAACCAGAAATGAGCCTCGTCGCTGAACACAACTCTTCGATAAAAAAGTGGATCTTCATCTAACTTTTCAAGAGCCCATTCACCAAAAATCTGGCGTTGTGGTAGGTCGTTTGGCTTCAATTCTTGCACCAGCTGTATCTTATAAGGCTTCACACCCAAATCCTTCCGCAAAATTTTCCACGTAGTGGAGTAACAGAGGCCCAATTGCTGCGAACGGCGTCGAATCGATAATTCACGGTCATCACCAACACTGGCCGATACGGCTGCGATATTTTCTTCAGTTCGCACTCTACGTAAGCGTGTTGGTGGTTTAATGTCCAACAATGTAAAGTTGGTGCGAAAGTTTTTTACAATAGCCCGAATAGAAGCCTCAGTAGGTCGATTAAACTGACCATAAAATGGAAGAAGCGCGCGATGAACTTTCTTAACAGAGCACGCATTTTGGTAATAAAATTCAATAATTTGCAAGCGTTGTTCGTTTGTAAGACGATTCATGATTAAATTATAGACCAAACTGAAGATGTTTGACAGTGACACAAGATACAAAACGTGCGTGAGCTGTCCAAACTAGTGTTGCCAAAAAGATAATAGCAAAAAAATCACTCGTTACATGGAATTACTGAAACTTCGTTATAATTTACATGTAATTCTCCAGAAATGACAACGTAAGATTTTAGTGATAATTGGCTGTTTATAAAAGAGTACAATTCCCTAAATATGAAATGAATTTGTTATGTTAATATATGTTAAACGTTTGGAATGGATTTTAAGTTTTTTTTTCAAAATGCATTTTTTAGGAAAAAAATTTATGTTTATCGAAACTAAAATGTATCGAAATTTCACTGGCAACACTGATTCATTGATTACAAAGTGTTGCACACGTCAGTGTTTGCCGCTGCGTTAGATCTCGCTGAACCAGGGAAAGAAGAGGAGACAAATGAGAGTCATATTGAAAGCTTTCAGCACTACCAACTGTAGGGCTCCTTTCAATATAGATTAACAGCTAAAAGAATTTGTTTATATGAACTAAAGCCGGGGAGGAAAAAAGCCAAATTAAAAAGTTAAAAAAAACCTGAGATTTCATGAAATTGATCGTGACATTATGGGGATCGTGAGGTTTTAAATTTACTAATAAAGCGGAACTAAATGAAAATGAAATCTTTTTTGTTTTCTTTTTGAGGAATGGTTAAAGCTCAAAACTACTGACAGTTAAAGAAATATTCCGCCAGAAATATTAAATTAAACAAACACCAAAAATATTTATTTGAAATCCTATACAAAAAAACAAGAGAAAAGTCATCATACAACATTGTCAAATTTGTGATGAAATGAGCAGGTTTCCAAAAAAAAAATAGCAAAAAAAAACATTTTCTTTTGGTTTTAACAAGCTGCCATAGAAAACCGAAAATTTTTTTAATTTTTCTTATAAGATTTGTCAATTTAGTTGTTGGTTCATTCGTTAAGGTGGCTTTGACAAAGTCATGTTGTTGCTGTTGGAGTCAGCGGTGGCAGTAGTAATAGTTGTTGTTGCTGCTGCTCCACTATATCGAGTGGTTGTGGTGGCGTAGTATGCAAATTTGTCTTTTGTGCGCTAATGAAGTTATAAAACTGCACGACATTTGGTGTCTATCTTAACACTCCATCACAACATTGCTTAAAAAGACGACAATACGAGTACACATATTCAGGACAGCCAAGTGATAGACAGTCAGTCATACATACAGCCAACCAAACAGCCAGATTGTTTGTTCGTTTGTTGCTTTTACTGCCTTTTCCTCTTCTTTAAATGAAACAGACAAGTCAATTCTTAATACAATAAAGACAATGCTCTAAAGTAATTTTCTGTGTTCTGTTTTTATATTCTTCTAGATTTTTTCCTGCTGCCAGCTTTTCATTTCTTTACACTTTAACACTATTCCTTTTTTTTTAATTTTTAGTATTTTTCTTTTCCTTGTTGTTGTTGCATTTAGCCATGTTCATACACTTCAAATACAATTGTCAGTTTTGCAATCCTTTGCAGCTTCCTCAATTTTTTATGCCCACAATTTTTCTTACTTTTTTTCTTGCATCTTCAGAATTTGTACTAGAAATGCCAGCAGCAAACAAACGGGCAGGCAACAATCAGCAATAATAACCCAGGCAACCAAACAAAACTCACAATATTTATCAGTTCCCAACAGCCAAAACTGCACAAGACGGACCAATAGTCTTTAAGAATTTATGCTTTTTTTTTTCTTGCCACACTTATGAATGATTTGCAGCGTAACGAAACATTTTGTTGCGGATTTGCAAAAAAGGCGAAATTAAAAAAAGAAAAAACAATCAGAATCCCCTTATTTCTAGTTTCAGACTAAGCTGTTCTAAGCTTTAATTTAAGCCATTAAGTGGGTGGTTCAAGAAGTACTTAAAAATTAATATAATAATAGTAAAGAAAATAAACAAACACATTCAGATTAAATTTTTGGTTTGTACATATGTACATCGGGTTTTAGTTCTACTTTTTCCTTTCCTAAGTTTTTTCTTAAGAAGGATTTTTTTTACAATATCCCTCCTTTATTGCAACATAGTCATATCTCAAAAAATTAGCTTTTCGAGTTAACACTGCAGAATTTCTAACAGTATTACCATTTATAATGTGCCAAAACTTTATTCAAATTGCGTTTAAACTGTTTCCTTTCCTCAAAAAATTTGCTAAGACTAAAAATTTTAAATGCGTTTTTCTCGAAACGAGCTTTTTTGCGATATGACTATGTTGCAATAAAGAAGCGAAATATGCTGATAATTGTTGGCGCATGGCTTTTTTGGGGCTAACAATCAAACTAACAAATGTTATTCACTCACTGAAAAGCTTTTTCACTCACCTCCTGACTGCAATTTGTTTCGATCGATGCCGAATAGCCTTACTGGAATTGGAAGTATTACTCGACGAAAATTGTTGCCAAACGCAAGAAGAACATGCTTTTTCATATCCCTACTTTGAGACGTGTTGGAATTCTTTCAGAAGCAATGAAATCGAGCCCCGTATGCATTGAACCCGAAAAACGTTGCAAAACGATACCAACTTGTTAAGCTTCATCTTCCATTGATTGCTGGGAAATTACATACAGAAGGGATTGGAAAGTCCGAACTCCTGAATAAAGGGTTGCCCATATGGCAACAAACATATGGCAGGAATTGAGTGTGCCTGTAGTACGCCACACGTAGGCACTGGTGCATCGTGAGTAATTCACACCGTGAAATTGGTTCATCATCAGAAAAGGTCCTGAAGGCCTTCATCTATATTTACAGTGAGTGAATCTTCATCTATATTTACAGTGAGTGAATCTTTTTCACTCACTGTAAATATATTTTATTCACCATCTGATTACCATTTGTTGCGATCGATAGCCTTACTGGAATTGGAAGCATTACTCGACGAAGATTGCAATGATATGACTTGAAGCCGAAAAACTTTGGAAGGCGTTTTTGCATGTTGGAAATTATGCTTCAAGGCAACAAAAAACAGTCATGTTTGCTTCGTATCATTACTGGCGATGAAAAGTTGATATGACAGAAAAACACAAGCGCAAAAAGACATATAAAGGGTGGTTAAATTTCAAGGGCCGATGTTGATTTTGAATAAAACACAAACTATTTAGGAAATTATTGTAATTTTATTTTACTGTGATATATTGGTATCACTCAATTATGTATGGAACAAAATATCGGCCAAATGGGCGCCGCGACCACGGCGGCACACCTCCATCCGATGGTCCAAATTTTCGATGACCTTGAGGCATAATGGAGGTTCTATGCCGTTAATGTGCCGAATTATCTCATCCTTTAGCTGTTGAATTATTGCTGGCTTATCGACGTACACCTTTTCTTTCAAATAACCTCAAAGAAAAAAGTCCAACGGTGTCAAATCACATGATCTTGGCGGCCAATTGACATCGCCATTACGTGAGATAACACGGTCATTGAATTTGTTGCGCAAAAGAGCAATTGTTTCGTTAGCTGTGTGGCAAGTGGCACCGTCCTGCTGAAACCACATATCGTCTACATCCATATCTTCCAATTCGGGCCATAAAAAGTTCGTTATCATCTCACGATAGCGAACACCATTCACAGTAACTGCCTGACCGGCCTCATTTTGGAAAAAAAAAAATACGGCCCGATGATGCCGCCAGCACATAAACTGCACTAAACAGTCACTCTTTGTGGGTGCATCATGGTTTTTCGACAGTCACTCTTGGATTCTCATTCGCCCAAATGCGGCAATTCTGATTATTGACGAATCCAATGAGGAGAAAATGTGCCTCATCACTGAAGATGATTTTCTTCGAAAATTGATTATCCACTGTTGCCATTTCTTGCCAGCATTCTGCCCATTCACGACGTTTGGAATGGTCAAGAGGCGTTAGTTCTTGAGCCAGTTGCACCTTGTAAGCGTGTAAATGCAAGTCTTTATGCATAATGTTCATCAACGACGAGCGTGAGAGATGCAATTGTTGGGCACGACGACGAGTTGAGGTGGACGGCTCTTCAGCCACACTATCGCGAACAACAGCAATATTTTCTGCAGTACGAGCTGTACGAGCATGCCTTGGTGTTCTCACATCTTCTACAGACCCGGTTTGCTCGAATTTTTCCACGATTTTTCCGATTGTACGCACATTTGGACGATCAAATTGAACAAAAAAATCACGAAGTGCACGATATGCATTTTGATTTGAACGCCCATTTTCATAATAAGTCTGGATAACTTTAAGACGTTGTTGGATTGTGTATCTCTCCATGGTTCAAATTGAATAACTCTGAAATAGGGAAATATCAAATAAAATTTGGAAAAAAAACTTGGCGTTTAGGTGTGGTTCACATTCAACATCGGCCCTTGAAATTTAACCACCCGATATTAAGCCCAGTCGTCTAGTTTAATCAACACCGAAGTCGAATATCCATAACGCCATGGTAATATTCTGTATTTGGTGGAATCAGAAGGATGTTTTGTATTATGTCTTGTTGAATCATAATCTTCCATCATGACAATCCTTTGCCAAGTATTGCAAGAGCGGTCAAAAACTATTTGGAAACAGTGGATGGAAAGTTTTAGCTCACCCTGCCCTAACAGCCCAGACCTGGCTGAAATAAAATTTTTTTCGATCGATGGAGAAAACTCTTATTGGAATAGGCTTCACTGCTGAAGAGGGTATCAGAAATTGGTTTCATTCATTATTTAGTTAAAAACAAGAGCAGTTCTTTTGTCGCGAAATCCATATTCTACCATCGGGCTCATCGTCCATAGTTCATCCATTTGCGGTCGATTGCCCAATGAATCGCACTACGCATTACAGAGAGTATTCGTCCGTACGCTTCGTCTGTGGATTAAGTTGCAGACGTGTTTCCTGTCTGTTATAACGTTGGAAAGTTCAAGTCAAAGTTTCACAAACACTACTCCCTCTTTAACCCCTCCACACAACCTATTTTCCTAGTTCTGGTACAATGCACTGCATATGTTGGGGTTATCCCCTCAGTACTGGTCCAATTTAAAAAAAAAAATATATTCCACCAAAAAGTTGGGAACAGGTATTGGCTAACGATGGAAACACATTTTATCATTATAGTAATTGTATGTTTTAAGAAAATAACAAATCAACATTAAGCCATCAGACTATTGTACTGTAAATTAATACTTGTCAAAACTTCAAATAATACGTGCAAGTCTGATAGTCTGAATGTAATCCGTCATACATACGAAAAATCATACGATAAAAATATGACATCCCATACAACTTTGTTGTTTTTTGAAATTTTCAAAACGATAATACTTTTCATTGGATCAGGGTTGTGTTTTTTAGGAAACCAGCTGTAAAAAGATTTACTAGCCGACTATTTATTGGCCGATGGCGTGCCGTCACCGATAGTATTTTTTGTCGTTATAAGAAAGCTCGAAATTTGGGATTTAGCTGTCGTATATAAATGTATTTTGCTTATGCTATATGTAGAGCATAAAATATTTGGGTGCTTTTAAATTTGGATCTGTTTTACATAATTATTATATTAGCTGCTAAAGGTTTTTAAACGCCGGCACGTCTACCGGCTACGACGAAGAGCTCACCTGCCGCCGTGTAAAGTTTTATGTTGGCACATCTCTCTGCTGAATATATAAAAAAATATGAACAGCTGTTTTCTTTTCTACCCAAATTTTTTGGTTTATATCAAGTGTGATGGTGTGAATGCAAAATCTAATTTACGTTAGACTTTTACACAGTCGCAAGAAATGTGTTTAGACTTTTATCTCACAAAATCGAATGAAAGTATTCATACTTGTATGATAGTCGGGCCTTTACTAATACTCATACTTGACAATTAGCCCACGTGACTTTTAATAAGTAGTTTGCAGCCGTTTTATGATTTCGATCTATTTTCTTTGTCATCGTCATTCTCATTGTCAACATCATCCGCATCATCAGCCTGGGCCATAATATGATGCCTGCTCTTCCTATGCAGCCTTCATCATCTGATGTTTTGTTGTGTTGCAAACGAGCAGCAAACGTTGTTTGCTCTTATTGTCTGCCCGTGGTATGCAGCATTTGGCCAAATTCGATCGTGAGTCGTGTGACATACTGGCACTTGGTGGTTTTATTTTTTTTTATACTCCAGTGAATTTTTCTTTAAAAAGTTTTGCATTTTTGTTTTGTGTTTCTTTTCTTTTTCTAAAAACATTTATAGTCATATAGAATTTAAAACATTTCCTTACCTTGCGCTCTCTGACTCTTCAAATTATGCATAATTTTCTAGCTACAGTTTTCATATACACTCATAGAAAAAAGCAGCTTCATATTGATGACGGCGGGTCATCAGCATTGTGACATCAATAGTATGTAAATAGCCATCAGTAATATGAACACTGACTTCAATCTCAATGAGAAAAGTCATCAAACAATTTTGTCATATATTGAGTAACATCAATGGCACAAACTGTGTTGACATCAATTCAATGATACATTTTATTAATAATTATAATACATCTAATTTGTCAAAATTGATTATAAAAAAAAAGCCTACAGAGTGTTATAATATTTTATATTTATTGTTGAAAAGGAATTAGGTTGTTAAAATTATTATTTTTAAATTTAAATTAATTTTTACGAAGTAGAAAAAAATGCATCATATTAATGACTTTTAGTCATCATATGCGACGTTAGTTACATAAATATAATGACAGCGTAGAGAGTAAAATAAAAAGAAGAACTACGAAGCAAAGAAAGCGAATATTGCCTCAGACACAGCATACACGCAATTAAAATATGATAATACGCCACACAGGCATTGTATGGATGTCAGGAAGTCATCAAAAGTATTATCAGAAGACTTTTAATTCTCATTGATTTCTTTAAGATGGTAGAATATAAAGTTATGTGTTTGAACATATTTTTGAAATCAGAAAATATAACCGGAGGTTAATGTTGATGATGTCATCATGAAATTTACTTCCAAATCAAACCAATTTATAATTGGTCTGATGTTAGTGCGCCATTCTACTGATGATGTTTTGTCATTACATTGACATCATTTAGTAATTTCCTGGGTATTGGAGTTTCCTTGCATTGATTACATGCTCTCATCAAACGTATTCCGATAAAGCATTCCCATGATGTCAGTCTGACATTTCATAAATGAAATATTTGTCATAATTGCCGCTGTTGATAATTAGAGCAACTGATGTAATGGTTGACATCACAGCGATGACCAGTGTCATGGGGTCAAAAATGGTGACATTTGGCATTGCATTGATGTTAAAATACATCATAGTTATGACAGGTTTTCTATGAGTGTAGATATATTTGTATGCCGCACTTGGTATTATTATTATTATTTTATATTTTTTTCTTCGTCCATGCCTTATCTGAGTGTTTGTTAAATTTTCTTATTAGTGATTATTTTTCTTTTCAATATTTTGAGGTTTTTCGTAACACTTGGTATTTTTTCAAAGTTCGTACAGATTGTTGGACTGTTTTTTTTTCATTTTTTGCTGCTTGCCAATATTCTACATATTTTAATGGCATTAGCAGTTAGTTAATCGTGTCATTGCTTTTGTTCACCACTGCCATTCTTTTGGTTCCGTTTAGCTGGTACCCTTATTTAATGATCGTGCTGCTTCATTATGATACTTTTTCCTTCTCTGTCTCTCTTATGCGCTCTCCTGGTCTGTGGGGACCAGACAACCTATATTTTGAATTTTTTCCACAATTTTCTTTTCTTTTTTTTATGTGAATTTTCCATGCTTTTAACAAATTTATGCATAAACTTCATGTATCATAAATATCGGTGCTTAACAGCCAACCCAGCAGCCAGCAGCCACCAAGCCAACACGGTGAGTGAATAGCAAGCAGAAAAAATTCCAAATAATGACAATCTACATATCAGTTGGTGAGTGACTTTTACTTTTTATACCCTTCACAAAAAGGTAAAGGTGTATATAAATTTATGATTCCGTTTGTAATTTCTACCAAGGCGAAGTCATTTTATCAGGCGAAACTGAAAAAACATATGTACTACTTTTTTTCTATTTGTAAAACATCAAGTGTCAAAAACTGTTTTTGCCCTGTCGGGTAATCAGTAGCTGACTACAAAAATAGCCAACTTTTACGAGTAAAGCTACGTAGACACGTACGTAGTCAGAGCTTACAATATTGCCAGTAAAATTGTCTGAAAATTTATTACAATCGTGTGAACCGCCAATTTTTAACTTACAACGTTGTCAGAAAAACCATTGTCAATCAATTGTAACACGACAATGTTGTCAGGCATCTGACAATCGCGAGAACACTTTTCATCTGGCAAGCAAGAAGCAGGTTACCCTGATCTGGGTGCCTGGAAATGAAGGGCATCACGGCAATGAAATGGCTGACATGTATGCCAAGAAACGAGCAGAGGGGACTTTTATTGGATCCACTCCAACTTTTGGCTTCAATAAGGGTCACCTGAATGAGGAGATAAAAAATTGGACGGTGTGCATCGTTGAACAACATTGGAATGAGACAGCTGGTCTTGAACACTCCAAGAAATTTCTAAACTTTGATAAAAAGAGGGCCGAACGTGCTCTAAAACTGGACAGGAAAAGTCTAAGAACGTTGACAGGTGCACTTACAAGTCATTATAACTGCTACAAGCACCTGACAGGATGGGAATTTCCAACACAGATAACGAGTGATTTTTTTGCTATTATCTTTTTGGCAACACTAGTTTTGATCAATAATTCTTGATTGAAGAAGACAAGAAAAATAATAATCAAATCTTTCGCTGGGGGACAACTAACGAGTGATTTTTTTGCTATTATCTTTTTGGCAACACTAGTTTTGACAGCTCACGCACGTTTTGTATCTTGTGTCACTGTCAAACATCTTCAGTTTGGTCTATAATTTAATCATGAATCGTCTTACAAACGAACAACGCTTGCAAATTATTGCTCTGTTAAGAAAGTTCATCGCGCGCTTCTTCCATTTTATGGTCAGTTTAATCGACCTACTGAGGCTTCTATTCGGGCTATTGTAAAAAAATTTCGCACCAAATTTACATTGTTGGACATTAAACCACCAACACGCTTACGTAGAGTGCGAACTGAAGAAAATATCGCAGCCGTATCGGCCAGTGTTGGTGATGACCGTGAATTATCGATTCGGCGCCGTTCGCAGCAATTGGGCCTCTGTTACTCCACTACGTGGAAAATTTTGCGGAAGGATTTGGCTGTGAAGCCTTATAAGATACAGCTGGTGCAAGAATTGAAGCCAAACGACCTACCACAACGCCAAATTTTTGGTGAATGGGCTCTTGAAAAGTTAGATGAAGATCCACTTTTTTA
Organism: Thecocarcelia acutangulata; assembly: GCA_914767995.1. NCBI lineage: Eukaryota > Metazoa > Arthropoda > Insecta > Diptera > Tachinidae > Thecocarcelia > Thecocarcelia acutangulata. Next base: position 33,356,840 of record OU612096.1, read on the forward strand.
TCGAAGAATTGTGTTCAGCGACGAGGCTCATTTCTGGTTGAATGGATACGTGAACAAGCAAAACTGCCGTATTTGGAGTGAAGAGCAGCCAGAAGCATTGCAAGAGCTACCAATGCATCCACAAAAAACAACCGTTTGGTGCGGATTATGGGCTGGCGGCATCATTGGGCCGTATTTCTTCAAAGATGATGCGAATCACAACGTTACTGTGAATGGTGAGCGCTACCGTGCGATGATAACAAACTTTTTTTTCCCCCAAAATGGAAGAGCTTGACTTGCATGACATGTGGTTTCAGCAAGACGGTGCCACATGCCACACAGCACGCGAAACAATGGACCAATTGAGAGGCGAGTTCGGTGAACAATTTATTTCACGCTTGGGACCAGTCAATTGGCCGCCCAGATCGTGCGATTTAACGCCTCTAGACTATTTTTTGTGGGGCTATGTTAAGGCTAATGTCTATAGCGACAAGCCCGCTTCGATTGACGCACTGGAAGCCAACATTGCCAACATTATTCGTGAGATACCGGCCGAAATGTTGGAAAGAGTATGCCAAAATTGGACTAAGCGGATGGACCATTTGAGGCGCAGCCGCGGCCAACATTTGCATGAAATAATCTTCAAACATTAAATTATATCGACCCAACTATCGATCCAAATAAATATTTCATGCATTTTTCTGAGTTTTATGTGTTTTTTTTTAATTTCCGATAGTTCTTATAAAATCACCCATTATTTGCTGATTCTGCGGTGATAAACCGGAGTCAATGGCGCACTTGATCACCCACTGTGAAGCACTGGTACACAAAAGATATAGGCTACTACAAGCTTATATGTTAAGTAAATGTGACTTAATATCACTCCTTATGAAGGAGCTTGTCCGTTTTCTTGACATACTCAACCCATAATGGGGCAAGGGGATGCACAATAGATCAATATTGGTCGCAGTGCAAATGGCCGATGAGGCTATATCCCATCCACTAATAATAATAATAATAATAATAATAATAATAATAATAATAATAATAATAATAATAATAATAATAATAATAATAATAATAATAATAATAATAATAATAATAATAATAATAATAATAATAATAATAATAATAATAATAATAAAAATTATAAATAGCTTGTCTTTTATGTTTCCCAGCTATCTATATGTCGACATTTCATAGGAACTACCCTAATCATCAGTAGACTTTGGAAATTTTTGAAAGATATTCTCAAACATTCAACTTTATATCCCAACAATATAAATAAATTGTTGAGAATTTAAAAGAAAAACGCCCTAATAATACCTGTCAAACCACAAAAAACAAGCCTTTTCATTTATACACCTTTTCATTTATGCACCTGACAATGGCATCATTGTCAGAAAAAAGTTTGATGGGCAACACTGCCAAACAAATGGTTGTTGATATACATAAGTGGCAATGCCTTACAACATGTCTGGCAATTTTTTTCATCTAACAATCTGACAACCGTGTGAACTGGCAATTTTTGTTGTCACATGAATTATTTGTCAGACCATAGTCTGACAATGAAATTGTAAGATTTTCTTACGATCGTCTGAACATACAATTTACTTCTGCGGGATAATTTTTCATTGCTACTACATTGTCAGCATGTTGCCAGATCTTACAATATTGAAACATCTAACAACCGTGTGTACACTACAACTATTATGTTATGCCGAATATAGATAAATAAATTAAATATTTACGGCCGTATGCAAAAAAACTTAACAAAGCTTGGTAAGCAATTTCCTAATGTTTTATGCAAAAACAATTGTTAGCTTACCATGCGCTTAAAGTTGAATTGGGTACACTTTAACTCTACGTTAAAATGACAGTTGACTTGCCGATTACTTAAAAATTGAAATTTTGCGAAAACTAAAGAATAATACTATTTATTACTTTCATTATATAAAGAAATAAAAACATTACATTCTCAAACTATTAATTTTGAAAGAATAATATAAATTACAATTATACTAGTGATGCACTTTCAATCAAACGAATACAATGAAAAACTTTATTCGAATAATGAAAATATTTCTAGTAAGTAAACCTATTAATTTTTCTCAATTTCATTATGTCCAAACTACTTTGGACAAAACTATTTTGGATTTAATATTACATAGCTATATTAGTATATTACGGTTTGAATTTTTATATATATCCCTATAGTTTAATGATTAATTATGAATTATTATAATTATGAAATGTTAATGAATTTAATTATCTAATACTTACCATTATATTAACTTACTTAATACTTACCAATTATTTATTTGAATTGCCTTATGTGTATACTCACCACTATGTAAAGTTGTTCGCAGTGGCAAGTCTAATCAATTGGAAACTTTCCAAGTGTCAATTTGGATCATTTCCGGTTTTTTTGAAAAAAAAACCTTACTTACCATCGAGATAACCTGAAGACTGCTAGTGCGATCAACAAATTTTTTTCCCCACTACAACCCATTTGTTAACACACGAGTACTGCCCTGCAACTCAGGTGAATCATAAATATAACCTATTAGATTTATTGAAAAGAAATAATAAATCCTCTTTTAAATTATTTCTTTTCCCCACATCATTATCATTAACTCAACCCGAGTTAATCATATTCCCAATTCTGCTTTGCATAAAGCAGAGTTGGTTAACACAAAAGTGCTTTTAGCACTCAAAAAGCATCATTTTTGTTCACATTAATATACTACATATTATATATTCAGTATTTATTAAAAAGGTAAATCCAGGAAATGTTTGCCAAAAATGTGTTATTTTATGTCTTAATAATAATTTTTTATTTTTTAAATTTGTTTTTCGGTTTTCCAATATTAGTTTTCATGCATCACTATTCAAAATATTACAACTGAACATAACGGCGTTGCCAGAACAAAACAATTAAATTCCTTACTAAATTTAAAAGTTAACGTACTGTTTTTGCATAAAAATTTTTAACAAATGTATGGTAGTGATAATGTGTTTGGTAACTAACGTATGCGTTAAAACTCAAGTAAGAATTTTTTTTGGATACGGCCCTTAATGTTTAACATCAGAAATATTTGTAAAATAATTATCTATTAAATAAATAAAAATATAAAATTATTTAGTTCAAATTTATAATGCATGTTATATATTTACGTGACTATTGTGAAGGGTATTTTAGATTCGGCCCAGCCGAGTATACTACACTCTTACTTGTTTACAAATAAAGTTAATAAAATAGAGCCGACTCTAAAAAAAAATATGATGTTGAAAAATATTGATTATGTTCGAAAAGTTTGTTTTTGTGCATGTTTTCGTATGTACGTTATTCATTTGAATGCCTTCCTTCCTCTGCATTCACTCACTACTCATTCATTCACTGTGACGCGGCCAAAAAAGAAAAAAATTTTGTGTCCCATTTTTTCACGGTTTATTAACATGGATTGTCATGAAATGGTTATTGATTAACTGGGAGTATTTTTTTAACGAAATTTTTTTCCCCTGCTCTTTTTCATCTTTTTAAATTGAATTTTAGATTTTTCATGATTGAAAAACACAGATAAGTCATATCGCATGCATACAAATGGGCATATGCTTGCTGCATGTGCATATTTACGAATGCAGCAAATTTGGTGTTTTTTTTTTTAATTTTATTTTTAACTTTATTTACTGACCCACATACACAAACTTATTTAAAGCACTTTTTTTGAATTGACCTTAATTAAGACATACAAGAACTTCCTGCGCAAAATTCGATTGCCAATTTAATCACACATACACTGAAAAAAAACAAATAAAGCTTCAGAAAAACCGAACGGGGTTTTCTTATATCAAGTACGTTGCGCTTGATTCAAGTACGGAATATTCATGCACTAAATACTATATGGGTTGAGAGGCCCCGGGCGCTAGTTTTATTTTCAGTAAATACTTCAAAACAGAGCTGGAAAAATTTCGTGATATTCTATTCATTAGTTTGTGAGTTATTATGCTAACAGTCACGCTACTTTTGGTATTTTCGACACAATTGATTTAAAAGCAATTTCGTGTTTTAATTTTACACTGCTTCTTGATGTAAAAAAATATCGTTCAAACGAAGCAATGGCCTGAAAAGTGTTATGGGGACTCCGCTCGCTCAGCAACAACAGTGAAACGCTGGTTTGCTGACTTCAAACGCGGTGACACCGATGATGCAGAACGCAGTGGACGTCCGAATGAAGTGGTAACACCAGCAATCCTTAAAATCGTTTTGAATGATCGAAAAGTGAAGTTGCGTGAGTTAGCTGATATCGAAAAGATATCAAAAGAAGTGAAGTTGCGTGAGTTATCAAAAGAATATGTTGGCTTTATATTACATAAGCATTTAACTATAAGAAAGGTCTGTTCAAAGTGGGTGCTGCGTTTGCTCACTGTTGATCACAAACGAGAACGTGTTAATGATTCTGAGCCCTGTTTGGCCATGTTTAAACGTATCTAACCAGAGTTTATGCCTCGATATGTGACAATGGATAAAACATGGACCACTTCACTCTGGAATCAAAACGGTCATCATCTGAGTGGCTAGCAACTTGTGAACCTCTTCCAAGGCGCCCGAAAGCACAACAATCGGCTGGAAAGGTTTTGGCTTCGGTATTTTGGGATGAGCGTGTTGTAATATTCCTTGCATATCTTGAGAAAGGAAATGCCATTACAGTGAATATTATATAGCGTTTTTGGAGCATTTGAAGCCCAAAATTGCAAAGAAACGATCGCATATGGCAAAGAAAAGAATTTTGTTTCATCAAGACAACGCATCGCGTCACAAGTCAATCAAAACAATGGCAAAATTACATGAATTGAACTTCGAATTGCTCCCACATCCGCCGTATTCGCCAGATGTGGCTCCCAGCGACTACTGGCTGTTCGCAGACCTGAAAAAAATGCTCGCTGGTAAGAAATTTGGTAGGAATGAAGAGGTTATGGCTGAAACAGAGGCCTAGTTTGAGGCAAAAGATAAATCGTTCTATAAAAGTGGTATAATGCCGAACCCTACATAATATACTACCACTTATTACAACCCTACTTAAGACTACTACTTTTAACAACTATGTGAATAAGTATAGACATAAGAAAACTAAAATAAAAAATATCATTAATACAAGAGACGTGAGCGAAGCAAGATGTGTTTTAATCGAGCTATATGGCGACCGTGACAGGATAGTGGTATTGAAATGTCAAAGCAGCTCTGGCATTATTGCGTTGCTCTTGATAGAGATTACGTTGATGGTTAAAGCTAATTTTGAACCAAGAAAAAAAAAAAAGCTGTGTTTTCTTTGTTAGGCCCAGGACTTTTCAGCTTTTATTATTTATTTTCATTCGCATATCACACTACAACTATAAAAATATAAAGGCGGCTAAGAACCTGAATGAAAAAGTTGCCAGAAATATTATTTGGCTGGCAGTGTATTTATTTTCGAAAATCGTCGATGGTCGAACAAAAACTGTCGATAGTTTCTTGATTATTTCTTGAGTCTTCCATCTGAAGTAGAACCTGTTTATTTCTAAAGCCATTTTTTAAAAATATATATAGCTTGTGCTATATAACTCTGGTCTAACCATAGTCTTGTCACTTTAACCATAGATGTTCGAGTCCCAGTGGGTGCTGATGAGTAGTGTAAAGACTACGCAACAGCTAGTTGTCCCCTAGCTATATGGCATTCAATTATTTTTATACCCTTCACAAAAATGAAAAGGGTATATATAAGTTTGTGAGTCCGTTTGTAATTTCTAGAATTTTAATTTTCGACCTTCTAAATTAGATATGTATATTTTGAATCAGCATTGATAGAAAATTCGATTAAGCGATGTCCGTCTGTCCGCCGTTGAAATACCAATTCTGAGAAAATCATTAGACTTAGAAACTTCTTTCTTTCACCGTTGTTTTACCCCATTCATGGGTTTGCTATTGAAATTCGGTAATATCGGTTCACGCATGCTGAGATATATTCAAAATTCCGAAAAAATCTATTTTTTGTTTAATTTTGTATGAAAATTTTCACACAATTATTAAGCATAGCAACAAAAAGGCAAAAAAAAATTCTTCCAGATATCGGTTCATATAAACCCGAGATATAGCCTAAACAGGGGTTTGAATGAAAATGTCGCATAAGCGAAGTTAAACAACTTTTTTGCTTAAAAGTAGTTCTGGTAATAAAATGAGGTTATATAAATATGGAAAATGAAAATTTCCGATATTGGTCCATATATACCCGAGTCTAAACCGATTTTTCAACGAAAAAATTTTTTTTTCCTTAAAAGCAGTTCTGATTATACAGGGTGGCGCAAAAATAACCTTCCGATGTTTTTTGGCTGTAATTTAAAAAAAAATTAAAAACTTTAATTCTTCTCGTGGATTATTTTTATTTGGTCTTTTAATTTTTTTACATCAATTGTGGCCCCCCTTTTTATAGCATTTTCCATCACATTGATCAAAAGTTCCGGCGATAGGTGCTCACATTCTTGACGGATATTGTATTTAAGAGCTGCAAGAGTTTGAGGCTTCAAAAAGGCCCACAAAAAGAAGTCTGCAGCGGTCAAATCAGGCGATCTTGCTGGCCAGTGCAAATAGCCAAAACGGGAGATTAGGCGCCCGGGAAATGCATCCTTCAGCATATCGGTTATGGTACGTGCAGTGTATGCCGTAGCACCACCCTGTTGGAACCAATCCTAACTCATCAAGTTGCGGCAAAAAGAACTCGTTAATCATTGCTCTGTAGCGCTTACCATTCACAGTAACCGTCTTCGAAGAAAAAAGGTCCGATGACTCCTCCAGCGAAAACAGCACACCATACAGTGATTTTGAGCGGGTGTAATGGCTCTTCGTGGGTTACACGTGGATTTTCAGTGCACCAGAAGCGTAAATTTTGCTTATTTATTTACCCGCTAAGATGAAAATGGGCCTCATCACTCATGATTATTTTTGATGAAAAATCATCTTCCTCTTGGTGGTCACCAATATTCCGCGTTCTGGGCAGTGTTATTGCTAGCTTGTGCTATACAAATCTGGTCTAACCATAGTCTTGTCACTTTAACCATAAATGTGCTATATTAACTAACTAGTTGTGCATTCGAGTCGAGCTTCAGTGAAGAGCTGAGGTGGCTGAGTTGGTTAAGCGGCTACATCATGTTCACATGATCGCGAGTTCGAATCTCAGTGAAAGCTGATGAGTAGTGTAGCGACTACGAAACAGCTAGTTGTCCTCCAGCTATGTGGTATTCAATTATTTTTCTGTTCTTCTTTGGTCTTATTGTTTCACAATAATCGTAATTATTGCTAGTTGTCCCCCAGCTAAAAGATTTGATTATTATTTTTCTTGTCTTCTTCAATCAATTATTATTGATCACAGCAAATTTGTGTCGAAAAAAAAATCCTTCTTAAGAAAAAAAAAATTAAGAAAGGAAAAATTGAATTAAAAACCTGTTGTACATATGTACAAATCAAACAATTTTTAATTTAAAAAATTATAAAAAGTTCAACAAAAATTTAACAATTATTGTTATAATTAAAAAATATCCCTCTTTTTGCCTGAAGTAGGACTCGAACTCGCAACAAGTTAGTTAATATCGTACATATGTATTAACATAAATCAGTGATGCCCACAAGTTCTATATGGAAGAGTAAACACCAATACATTTAAGGAAAAACTATTTTTATTTAATATTTTTTGTTGTAAAAAGCAAAACATTTACAAAAACAAAATTCACACAGATAAATCGCTGGCGTCAATGTTTACCAGCAAAACATGCGAAAGTGTTGTTGCTTTGCTCTTGTGTGTGTGCAGTAAAGAACGAAAAAAAATATATAATGGGTGATTTTATAAGAACTATCGGAAATTAAAAAAAAAAAAAACACATAAAATTCAGAGAAATGCATGAAATATTTATTTGGATCGATAGTTGGGTCGATATAATTTAATGTTTAAAGATTATTTCATGCAAATGTTGGCCGCGGCTGCGCCTCAAATGGTCTATCCGCTTAGTCCAATTTTGGCATACTCTTTCCGACATTTCGGCCGGTATCTCACGAATAATGTTGGCAATGTTGGCTTCCAGTGCGTCAATCGAAGCGGGCTTGTCGCTATAGACATTAGCCTTAACATAGCCCCACAAAAAATAGTCTAGAAGCGTTAAATCGCACGATCTGGGCGGCCAATTGACTGGTCCCAAGCGTGAAATAAACTGTTCACCGAACTCACCTCTCAATTGGTCCATTGTTTCGCGTGCTGTGTGGCATGTGGCACCGTCTTGTTGAAATCACATGTCATGCAATTCAAGCTCTTCCATTTTGGACAAAAAAAAGTTTGTTATCATCGCACGGTAGCGCTCACCATTCACAGTAACGTTGTGATTCGCATCATCTTTGAAGAAATACGGCGCAATGATGCCGCCAGCCCATAATCCGCACCAAACGGTTGTTTTTTTTTTGATGCATTGGTAGCTCTTGCAATGCTTCTGGCTGCTCTTCACTCCAAATACGGCAGTTTTGCGTGTTCACGTATCCATTCAACCAGAAATGAGCCTCGTCGCTGAACACAATTCTTCAATAAAAAAGTGGATCTTCATCTAACCTTTCAAGAGCCCATTCACCAAAAATTTGGCGTTGTGGTAGGTCGTTTGGCTTCAATTCTTGCACCAGCTGTATCTTATAAGGCTTCACACCCAAATCCTGCCGCAAAATGTTCCACGTAGTGGAGTAACAGAGGCCCAATTGCTGCGAACGGCGCCGAATCGATAATTCACGGTCATCACCAACACTGGCCGATACGGCTGCGATATTTTCCTTTGTTCGCACTCTACGTAAGCGTGTTGGTGGTTTAATGTCCAACAATGTAAATTTGGTGCGAAATTTTTTTACAATAGCCGGAATAGAAGCCTCAGTAGGTCGATTAAACTGACCATAAAATGGAAGAAGCGCGCGATGAACTTTCTTAACAGAGCACGCATTTTGGTAATAAAATTCAATAATTTGCAAGCGTTGTTCGTTTGTAAGACGATTCATGATTAAATTATAGACCAAACTGAAGATGTTTGACAGTGACACAAGATACAAAACATGCGTGAGCTGTCAAAACTAGTGTTGCCAAAAAGATAATAGCAAAAAAATCACTCGTTATATATTAAAGAGCACAGTCCTATAGCCAAGCGCATTTACAAAAACAACTGAGTACCAAGCGCATAGGCCTGGGCACACTTGATATAAATGATGTTGTTTTACCAATACTCACCTTTTTCTCAGTCCGCCATTCTCGTCTTTTCTCAATAACAAAACATTTTTTTTTTAAATATTTTTTTAATAGATTTCTTTTATTTTTCTTTGAAATTTGATTAAATTCTATTACTTTATTTGTATTTGTTTTATTGATTTGTGTTTTGCATTTTTTGTTTTCTTTTTAGTTTGGAACTTTAAGAGTTTCATTTAGTTTTTGTGTTTTTTTTTAACTATAAGTTTTGTAAATTTTAACAAAAAATATTTTAGGAAATAAAGATTACAAAATTAAAAAACATATAAACTTAAAAATAAGAATTCTATTCATTAATTAATAAACAATTATTTTTAATAATATATTGCCTTTAATAAAGAAAAATAATATATTAATTTATAACTCGTATATACAATAAAAGAAAATGAAAAAAAAATTATATTAATTTTTGTAATATAATTAAAATTAAATTAAAATAAAAATAAAATACACACACACTGGACTAGTCTTTGGTTTCACAAATAAGTTTAAATTATAAATATAAAAAATATATATTATAGTATAATAATAAAAGTGGAATATTTTTATTTAAACCAAATGGCTGTAAAAAGCATTTGAGAATTTCTATTTCAGCTTTTTGTAACCATTTTTTTTTTATTTATATTATTTAAAATTTAATAATAAATGTGTTAGCAGTTTACTTTTAAGTACTAAAATTTGCTTTGTTTTTGTTTTTTTTTAATTTAATTAAGAAATATTTTTTTTCATATAATTTTATTGTTTTACTTTTGTTTTGAAAGGAATGTTTAAGTTGCAAAGAAGAAGTTTTTCTATTCCGACAGGACCTTTTTGTTTGCTGATTTGCCTACGAAACGATCCTGTTTCAATGTCAATTAAAGTTCTACATTAAAAGAAGGAAAAAATTTGCTATTTACATTAATGATTTTAGTTCCTTTAATTTAAAAAGCTTGATATGTTGTGTTTTATATTATTTTTAATTAAAGAGGATTTTATTTGTAATTTTATTATTATTATTATTTTTTTTTTTAAGAAATGATTTGGAATGTTTGTTTTTATTTATATTTTTGCTTGTTTGTTTTCAACCTGTAATTTTTTTTTTCTTCTTTTTTTTTTTTTTTTTGTTTAATTTCCTTTTTATTTTTCTTAATAAATTCTTTGTGATGACCTTAACAACCTTTAGTATTTATTGAGTGTCTTTTTGTTTTTGTTATTTTTCTTTTTAAGGTTATAAAGTATAAAAAGGAGTTTCCAAAATATTTTAATCTACAAAATGCTATTAAAAAAATGGAATAAAGGACAAAACGTGACATGATTTGAGTGCTTTTTCTTCGGTACTTCTTAACAATTCTCTAGATATTTTTCTTTTTTTTTACTTATTTCGCTGCCGGCTTTAAATTGCAGAGGAAAAAATTTAGACAATGTCAATTAATTTTTTTTTTCAAATTTTATTTGGGAAAAATCCTGGAGAAAAAGCCAAAAAAAGGACAACATTTTATTTAGGTAAGATTTTGCTTTTTTTTTAGTAGCAAAGGCCTTTCGTTTAAAGGTCAAAGTGAACAATTTGCTGTGTTTTAAGATGTTGGAGGAGAAAATGAAATATTAGCCAAGAACAGGAAGAAACTTTAAAACATTTCCACCCTCAATGGCACAGAAGGAAAAGTGTGGAAATTGATTAATATCAGCACCAGAGATCTGCACCGGTGCACCGCAACCATAAGTATACCGGTTGTTTACCCAATCTTTTTCACATCCGAGTATTTTTAACACTCCTAGAAATTGATGCGGTGGTATTTATACCTGTCGTTCATTTAAGAGATCTTGATACATCAAAAATGTATCCAATCACTTTTGTTTTTTTTTTTTAAGTAAAAGACGTGACCACAAAAAAAAAAGGTGTTGTTGTTACTAGCACTTATAGTGAAAGGCCAATGTAAGCGGCATGCGGCAACGAGCGGCAACCACCTGTTCTATTTGTCGCTTGAGTTTATTTGTTGTAGGCAAATGAACGCGGGTAATTGCAGAAAAATTAGTGCTTCGAAGATTAAACAAATAAACATTTTGATTTTTTTTAAAGTCAAAATAAATAAACAAATTCAATTGTTGAAATTTCAAAACCGAAAATTAATTTCTGTCTTCTATTTGTTTTCCTTTACTTTTTGGTTTGACAAATTGAAACGGCAAAACAAAAAGCTAAACTGAATACAACATTGCCGCTTGGCCACCTTTAACGGCATTGCCAAATTAAATTAAATTCAATATGTTGAAATTTATGTACGAATATTTTTATAAAAAATATAATTTTTTGTAAATGGGTCACATTGTTGCCGCCCGCTGTCGCATGCCGCTTACATTGGCCTTTCACTAATAAGTATACCGGTTGTTTAACCAATCATTTTTACATCCGAGTATTTTTAATACTCCTAAAAACTTATGCGGTGGTATTTATACTTGTCGTTCATTTGTGAGATCTTGATACATCAAAAATGTATTCAATCACTTTTGTATCTTGTGTATTTTTTCTTTAAGTAAAAGAAATGAACACAAAAAAAGTGTTGTTGGTACTTGCTTTTAGTAAGAGAAACATTTTGAGTATTTTCTATTTTCGTTTCTAATCGTTTTCTTACTAAAACATATATGACGTCGTCACAAAATCAACTTGCAAAAACAACACCCTCAACAAATTTTTTTGTATAGGTGTAAACGCGTCACCTTTTATTTAACATTAACTGAAATCGCGGCTGCCAGACTTAATAATTTACAATCATTTTGACGATTTTGAAAGTAGCATACTTAATGATGATTTTAATATTAAGTTTGCTGAAAAATTTGTATTGAAAATTCAATTCAAAGAAAATTTTTTTCCATATTGTTCATATGTACATATGTGTAACTGTGCATTTATTGTGGTTATGAATTAAAACCAAGACATAAAAATTATTATATTTGAAGGAACATAAAATAAAAGAAATTTAATGAAAATGTACTTCATAAACAATTTTATTTTTTCAAGGAAAATATGTGTATATTAGGGCGGATTGACTTAAAAAATCACTCAACGTACCAGAAAACTCGTATTCTAGGTATCAAAATAAGAAACTTTGTCGAAGAAACCATAACTTTAACATGAATTTTGATGTCCCGACCATTGACCTGAAGGTGCCACATTTTAAAAAATCTCACTTTGTCCTGATAAGAAAGTTCCAATCGAGTCCAAAGGTATGACCGACCCCTACAAACTTTGGAGGGCTGACTCACCTATGCCGGTGGCAAACCTACTGGAACCATCCTAGGCAGGTTCACCATACAAACATTTCAAAAAATTAAAATTTTTCGCACTTTGCATTGGAATTATACGACGATTTGAATTGCTGTTAAAAAGAAGGTTCGTTTGCCGTCTACACTTCAATGAACTTCCGTTTCGGCATTTGTTTGAAACTTTGAATAAATCAACTCCACCAAGAACCGAAAAACTGAGCCGTCAAATCGAACTATTCCGGTAAGTTATTGCTATCACTCATCTAATATTATTGTCAGCCAAAACGAGAAAAAATTTAATTTTCCACCGATTCGAAGTACTTATACGGCATGGCCCATACTAACATCAAACCAGGTAAAATTGTACATACTCGCTGGCTGATCAAGGCCGGTAGATTATTACGATTGTATGTGACAACGGAAAATCTATCCGATAATTTACGGTTTCTGGTTGAACTTATAATTAAATGTTATGTGTCAATGTACTTCGATATCAAGTATTACAGCTCTGCTGTGTACGGTAGTGCATTATTTTTCAAGTTCATTAGTTGATCACGGTTTCTGCAACCTCATTGACGCAGTGTTGTCAATAAAGTAATAAAAGATTAATTCATATTATGCGCATTTGGAAAATATCTTGCTATCAATGTTGTTTGATAATAGCAAATAAGAGCAAGACTGTGCTATAGAGACAATTCTACGCTATCGAAACGATGTTGAAGATCCAACGGAACTTAAAGTTTATCAAAAACCAGATATAAACTTTAATATCGCAAGTTACACGGAAATTATCAATTTGAATGATATAAATTGAAACTTTCCATACGATACATTAAAAGAATATTTGAATAACATATTAATTTTCCTGACGATGATATATTGAAAATAAATACTGTTGAATTTTTTATAAAAAATAAAAAACGATCTTTAGCGGCAAAAATAAGAAAAATTCATTAAATGAATATTTAAATCCAAATGATCCACCGTTTTTGATCCAAAAATTCCATCACACATGCAAGAAACCTCACCACACGTTCAACTAGCGTTTCCAAACGAGTTAAACCGGATAGTGTAGAGGCTGTTATAACAACGACATTAGAGAGCCGCGCAAAATTGCCCAGACTTGAGAGCAAAAAACACTTTAAACAATAATGTTTTTTTAGTTTCTTTTCTATTACTAAGTAAAATTGATTTTTCCATTTCATTCTGACAAAAAACTCTTTGTAGACTTCTTGGAATGCATTCAAACACATAATTAAATACAATTCTGACAAAATAAATTTCTAAAGAGAGAAATAAACTCCAAAAGGAAAAAACCATAGCAATTTCGCAAATTTTTTCTTGTAAAGTGTGAAAAATGGTGATTGTTTGCAATGTTTATATGCACCTGCAACCACCCTCTAGAGGTATTGGGGCACTCTAAATGGAACAAAGTGGGATTTTTCAAAATTTGTCAAAAGTCGGGACATCAAAATTCATTCGTCGGCAAAGTTTCTTATTTTGATCCCCAGAATACGATTTACCTTGTACGTTGAGCGATTTTTTTGCCTCCATACATATCGACCTGGCCTAGTGTACATATTTTCTTCAAAACACGATCGCCAAAACATGATATTTAAAAATAAAAACTTCTGGCAACGCCGTGCTTAGTACAAATACGTTCACCGAGTGTAAGTGAGTAAATACATAAAACTGAACACACACACTCTCGTGGTTAAGGTAAATGTGTGACTGCAAATTCTTACATACAAATATAATTTTCGTTGTTAAAAGTACGAGTTCGATTGCCGAATGTGGAAATAATAAGTGAGAAGCCAAATCAAACCGCCACCGCATATAAACTGGATTGGGTATGTTACATACTCTGGTTAACAGACGCAAGCTCTAATCAGTAGAAAACATATTTGCGCAAACAATATGTGGTGGCTAGTCACACCGAACTCGATTTTAGACGAGTGTACTTAGATCATTAAAAAGGTACCAGTTGCAGATCTCTGATCAGCACCTGCCATTACAGCGTAATCTGTGGGCAGATTTATTTTTTTATTTTGTTTATATTTTGTATTAGAATAATTAGTACTTACATACACACAGTATGCGTACATATACTGTATATTACACCGGAACTAAGAAAGTATGTTAAAGGAGGGTGGCAAGACGGAGTAGTGTTTATAAGCGTTTCATAACAATCTTCCCACACTGTAAGTGACAGAAAAATCATCTGCAGGCCGTTAATTTCTGAGCCAGTCCACAGCAAACAGATGATTGCTTTAAAAGTTTCAGATTTTGGGGACGAGATTTAGAATCTCGTGAGAGCAAAATCATTTGTTGTAACAATAAAATAGAGTAACGCACCCCACTTTGTGACAATGCTTAAGTGCAGTGTTGCCGGACAAGTTTATAAAAAAATCTTCACTTTTCAAAAAAAGTAGGTATAACAGTTTGGAAATTTTCTTAAACTGTATGAAGAATACTTGTTGAACAATTCTTCATCTCTCTTCATTATTTTCTTCATTATATGGTTGTTACTCATTACGTTAACGGATGATTTTGCTTACGAGGTAATCCAAAGTCGTAAGCAATATACGAGTACTGGTGCAATTCACTTTAATAATTCCTCCTTGAATGTAAGTAAGTATTCTTTGAATAAGTAGTAACAAAATTTACATCTTGAAAACGCAAAAATGCACTTAAGTATATGTCTGTATGCAAATCAGTAGCTCTATTCACAGTCTCATGCAAATGGTATTGCATAATTGCATTTGCAAAAAGGTTTAGCATATTTTTACTCTACACTAACAAAATACACCGCAATGCACTTGCTAGTCTTATGTGTATATGCAATACTTAAAACCTATAGTTTTTATTTGCTCTGCTTACGCACAAGTTAATTGCAAATCGACAGCTGACAATCAGCGCTCCAAGCCAATTAGTTCGTAAACGCCGCTTATTTGCCGTCGCTCATCCCGCATTCAAATAACACCAATCGACGTCTTTATCTAACTTAAAATCGCGTTTTATATTAAAAAGTCCATTAACTGCTCCATACATTTTTTTTCTGCATATATATTTTTTTTTATTAAAATTTCAGCAAATTATTTTCTACTCTAATTATCAATCAGCTGTGAATTTCACGCTTTGAAAAAAATAGTGCAAATTAAACCAACAGAGGTGGTTCACAATTGATGGCATATATTTGCAATTGCATAAATTTGCAATCACAAATGCACAAGATTGTGAATAGAGCTAGCATTTTTCAGCGAAGACTTTACAATCGCAAAAGAAGGCTATAGTCAGGGCTGGGCAGTATTTAAAATACTTGCATTTGAAATACTTGTATTTGAAATACAAATATGTATTTTGTATTTCAAATACACGACTTGAATAGATTTGTTTTTTTTTTTAGCTTGGACCAGTACTCAGGGGATGACCCCTACATATGCAGCGCATTGTACCAGAACTAGGAAAACAGGTTATGAGGAGGGGGAAAGAGGGAGTAGTGTTTGTGAACATTTGACTTGAACTTTCCAACGTTATAACAGACAGGAAACACGTCTGCAGGCAACTTATTCCACAGACGAAACGTACGGCTGAAAAACGAATTCTCTCTGTAATGCGTAGTGCGATTCCCTGGGCAATCGACCACAAATGGATGAGCTCTGGACGATTAACGCGTGCTACGTAAAAATGCGCGAGTTTCGGGAACAAGATCCCTAATCTCGTCAGAGCAAAATCCATTGTAGTAACGATGGAACAGAGTAACGCGTCGATGCTCCAGTGAGTCAATAGAGTTGGATACCCTACTGTCACCGATAAGCTTCTTCGCCCTCTCCTGCATACGGTCGAGTAACCCCAAAATAGACTTTGAGGCACCGGCCCAAACATGACAGTTGTATTCCATTTTCGGTCGGATATAGGTGGTATAAATAGTAAGGAGGTCGGATGGAGTGAAGTACATCTTACACCGTTTCAAAAAACCAAGGCACTTGAATGCTTCTTTGGAGACATGAAAAATGTGTTCAGTCCAGCGAACATCACACTGTATCTTCATTCCAAGAACATCAAGAACATCCGATTCCTCAATATTTATACCATCCATGAGTACAGATGAAGCAGCATTTGCGGTCATTTGCTTGTGTATTAATAAGCAACATTGGGTCTTACGAGCATTAAATGTGACCCTGTTTTTACGACTCCATTCGGAGATTAATAGAAGATCACTATTCAATGAATCGTTCATACTTGGCCTCTTGGCAGTGATCTCTAATAGGCTGGGCCTATACCTAAAAAAGTACGAATGGCAAATGCTGCTGTCATCTGCGAAAGAGTGGATAGGGTTGGAAGTTTGATAGAGAAGGTCGTTGAGGAAAATAAGAAACAAGGTAGGAGAAAGAACGTATTTTGTATTTCAAATACACGACCTGAATATATTTTAGCTGGGAAGTATGAGTATTTTGTATCTTGTATTTGAGATACATAAACTGAGTATTTGGCCCAGCCCCGGCTATGGCATAGTGTAAATTCAACCTGTAATAAATTGTTAATCAATAGCTCAACGACTTTGACACTTTACTGTCCTTTTCCACTTGGAAAGACAAAACTTGCAATATTTCTCCAGGATTAACTCCCTGATCACACTATTCCAGAGATTGCTGCTAGTTTTCTGTTCCAGCAAAATATTTAATCTGCACTAAAATTACACCTGTAGTACCATTTTGTTCGGCGTTAGCAACCATCCTACAAATTCAGCATTTAAAACATGTCTATGAGTTTGTTTGCTGGTTGTGTGTGTTTTTCCCCTCTTTTTTTTATTTTTTATTTTTTTGTAATTTTATTATTTATAAGGTAAATGGCCTTTAGTAGTTTTGTACGAGTATTTTTCACTGCCAAATCCAGTCATTATTTAGAGTTTTAAAGTTTTTGGCTCGTGTCCATTCAAATTCACTTGTTTGTTGGTTTAAAATATCAGCATCGTCCACAGCTTTGCCAGCAACAACATCACAGCTACCAGAGCCACAACTCCGGCCGACATAATGTTGTGCATAGTGCGGTTGTAGTTTTAGTTGTTGCAGTTGCTGTTGCTGTTGCTTTAAAACGAATTGTTGGCGTTTTTGTTGTCATGTAGCTGCATCGATGGCAGCCTCCTCTACTCAGCTGGTCACGATTGATGTCGCAGTAGGCCAGTGGAACATATTGTCATGTAAATCTGATGACGATGACTGTTCTAGCTCGAGATCTTGTTCTCCAAGTTGCTGCTGGTGCTGGTGTTGCTGCAAATGATGATGATGATGATGTTGCTGTAGTTGATGCTGCTGCTGCTGCTGTTGGTGTTGTTGTTGTTGTCTTAGTTGTTTGTGTTGGATGTGGGCATGTTGCGGTTGAATGGTAGTTTGTAAATGTTTTTGTTCTGGTAGTTGCATTTGCAAAGGCTGAGTTGACAACGAGGGCATTGAATTTGTCGAGGATGAAGATATGGATGCACTATGTTGGTGCTGGTGGGGCGGCTGTTTTTTGCCCATTCCCGCAGAATGTTGTAAGGAATGCTGATGATGATGGGGATGATGATGTTGCAGATTGTTGTTGGTGTGATGAGCATGATGGAAATGTGTTGCTGGCTGTTGTGGCTGTGGCAGCTGCAATTGTAACTCTTGAGGCTGATGATATTCATGTTCATGTTCAAAATGCTGCAAATACGGTTGCTGTTGTGAGCCGAGCACAAAATGTGCTGGCATTGTGTGCGTGTTCTGCTGCTGGTTGTGAAAATATGGCATTTGTTGGGTTGTGGCATTGGCAGAGATGGCAGCAGCCGAAGCAGCTGCAGCAGGCGCAACAGTCATGGCTGTTGTCATGGCTGTCATCGAGGAAGAGGCTGACAGTGAATTGGGCTGTTGCAAGCCTCGTATACTATCCGCTGGGTGGGCCGTGTAAATGTTACTTCTTCTCAAATGATTATTGTTGCCATTCGGGCGTTTATTGCGTGACCACCACTGCACATGCGTGTCTGAACGAAAACGAGAACGAGAAGAAGAACAAGAAAGGTAAATTATGAGCACCGTATTAATATTTTGTTAAGTTTTTATTTGTTTGTTTTTGTTTTGATATTGGTTTTGGTATGAGAGAGAGAGAGAGAGTAAGTGTGTGGAAATAGAGGGGGAAAGTGATTGTTTAAAGAAATTTGTGGTTTGCTTAGGAAGAACCCATGCCATTGCCAGAAGCAGCCACCACCACAACAGCCGTGATTGATTCCTGCATGGTTGGCTCTTCGTACACATAATGGTCCGGCATTAAACTTTCGTCATCATCTACCTCGTCTTCATCGTCCTCGTCCTCTCCGTCCTCGTCATCGTCTTCGTTCTCTTCGACGCTTAGTTCATCCGGTCTGGGTGGCAGCGGTCTTTTTAACAACGAATTCTCTCTCTCAATATTTAAAGCTTTCAACTCGTTATGGGATTTGGTTTGATACAGCGTGGTGAGACTGGTTTGGGTTGTGCAATTGCTGCTGTTATCATTCGATGATGATGAGGAACTGACTGTGCGCGGATGATGATGTAAATGATGTTCTAAAGGTTGTTGCGGCCGCTGTTGTATGTGATGCATTATTCCTAAGGGCCTCTTGTGACTGTGTTGCAGCTGATGCTGTTGCTGCTGCTGCTTTTGCTGATTGTGGTGGTGACTGTTCAACGGTAATTGCTTGAAATTTTGGGTTCCTTCTGTTGTTGGCTGCAAGAGAAACTGATGCGATGCATTTGCTATTGTTGGAGGAGGATAGAATAGATTGTGATGATGTTGATTGATGTTTTCGTGATCGAGATGGGGATTATGGTTGAGGTGTTGTTGCTGTTGTTGTTGTAAGTGATTATGATGATCGATAGAGGGAAGCGGTAGTTGTTGTTTGGGAGAATGATGTTGACACTTACCACTACGCTGATGTGATGTCTTTTTTCTACAAAAGAAAAAAAAAAGGGGAAGAGAGAAAAAACAATTTTATTGGAAACGCAATTTATAATCTGGACGGTGTAGGCTAAAGTAATTTCAAGAAAATTTATTCTAATTAAAGTTAAACAAAATTATTTAAACAATTGAGGCCAATTCATTATATTAGCCGCTAACACTGATATAAAGTTGGATGTTTAGGAATATCTTTCAAAATATTCCAAAGTCTACTGATGCATGCATTTTCTGAGAAACGCAAATCGCTTAAATTTAGCGTTTTCGATTTGAAAACGCCAAATAGGTGTTCTGAGAAACGTATAACGCAAGAAATTTGGTTTTGCGATTTGAAATCGCCAAATGGGTGTTCAGGAAAACGCATATCGCTTAAATTGGCGACTTCAACTCGCATGTATATATTGAAGTGAACTGATTGAATTTGCTAAAACTGAACTTGCAAAAAGCAATAAAATTATTCACTGTTAAAATCTAATATGTTTCCTTATTATTTCAATAAAAAGTTTAACGAATTTTACACAGTTTCATTAGGAAAACTAAATTGAAAAATTTTTCTATTTGTTGTCAAAATTTTTTTCGTTTTATATTACTACCACATACATATATAAATACGTATGTAAAACACAAGTTGCATTTTTTCGGAAAAAACTCCTAAGCGACAGTAAAACGTCTAAAATCAATTAAGCGTTTTTCAAAACGCATTGCGGTTTCAGAACACGCGTTCTCGGAACATGGCTGATGATTAGGGTCGTTCCTATGAAATGTCGACATATAGACAGCTAGGAAACAGGCTGTTTATAATTATTTATAATTAGTTAAAAAAAAGAGCAGCAAATTTTAAAATTCAAGAGATTTTTGAAAAATCTAATTAGCAGTCTTTCAAAGAACTCAGCGTCGCAGTGATTTATAAAGTCTGTCAAAGTCCATCAAAACTTAAAAGTAGTAATTTCATTTTTCAACTAGAAATCTTAACTCAGGAATCATTTTATGATATCTAGTTACTTTAAACGCATTTCGTTAGTGAACTAAGAGAAACTTATTTCGTAAAAAGGTACAATATAACTTCCTTATAAGCTCGAGGTCTTTTTTGTTATTAAACAAATATTTTTAAAGGGAACCAGTTAAAGGATTTAGGAAAGCTTAATTATTAAATGTTAAGTATCAAAATTTGCCTTACTTACCTTCTACACTTGACTACTGCCACCATTATAATGGCTCCCAGAATGGCTGATAAAATCGAAACTATTGTCAGTGTCAACGGCCAACCCAATTCTGATGCTTTTTCTGAAAATAAAAAGAAATTAATTTAAAAAATATTATCTACATATTTATTTATTTAGTAACTATACAGTTGCAAAGTAAATTTTCACAGTATAGGATGAAAGCATGGGCGGGGTGACAAAGACCATAATGTCCAAGATGGTACTTTTGTAGCGTCGCTGTGACTAACTAACGAGTGATTTTTTTGCTATTATCTTTTTGGCAACACTAGTTTTGACAGCTCACGCACGTTTTGTATCTTGTGTCACTGTCAAACATCTTCAGTTTGGTCTATAATTTAATCATGAATCGAACAACGCTTGCAAATTATTGAATTTTATTACCAAAATGCGTGCTCTGTTAAGAAAGTTCATCGCACGCTTCTTCCATTTTATGGTCAGTTTAATCGACCTACTGAGGCTTCTATTCGGGCTATTGTAAAAAAATTTCGCACCAAATTTACATTGTTGGACATTAAACCACCAACACGCTTACGTAGACTGCGAACTGAAGAAAATATCGCAGCCGTATCGACCAGTGTTGGTGATGACCGTGAATTATCGATTCGGCGCCGTTCGCAGCAATTGGGCCTACGTGGAAAATTTTGCGGAAGGATTTGGGTATGAAGCCTTATAAGATGCAGCTGGTGCAAGAATTGAAGCCAAACGACCTACCACAACGCCAAATTTTTGGTGAATGGGCTCTTGAAAAGTTAGATGAAGATCCACTTTTTTTATCGAAGAATTGTGTTCAGCGACGAGGCTCATTTCTGGTTGAATGGATACGTGAACAAGCAAAACTGCCGTATTTGGAGTGAAGAGCAGCCAGAAGCATTGCAAGAGCTACCAATGCATCCACAAAAAACAACCGTTTGGTACGGATTATGGGCTGGTGGCATAATTGGGCCGTATTTCTTCAAAGATGATGCGAATCACAACGTTACTGTGAATGGTAAGCGCTACCGTGCAATGATAACAAACTTTTTTTTGCCCAAAATGGAAGAGCTTGACTTGCATGACATGTGGTTTCAACAAGACGGTGCCACATGCCACACAGCACGCGAAACAATGGACCAATTGAGAGGCGAGTTCGGTGAACAGTTTATTTCACGCATGGGTGCGAGTGAGACGCACAACTCTCGAGGACCGAACAACAAACAAAAGTTTGACCGCATTTAAGAAATAATTACGATGGCGCGAGTGCTGTTCTTCAGCCCAGTGCTGCTTTTCAACTGATTATCTACATATCGCTCCTTTATTGCAACATAGTCATATCTCACAAAATGAGCTTTTCGAGCTAACACTGCAGAATTGTTAACAGTACTACCATTAATATTGTGCCAAAAATATAAATGATCTTTAGGAATTATTTTCTAAAAAAATTTGCTAAGACTTGTATGGAAACTAAGAATTTTAAATGCTTTTTTCTCGAAAATAGATATTTTGAGATATGACTATGTTGCAATAAAATAGCTATATGGTATTTTTTTCTTTACAAAACCTAAGCAAAAGAGGACAAATCGTGCGTATATCTTCGAAGACAATGTCATCTAGGATGATTTTGCCAAATGGGCTATTTTCCTAGTTCCAGTACAATGCATTGCATATGTAGGGATCATCCCCTAATATTATGAAAATGTAAAAACTTTAAAACTACTGTAAATATATTTTTCCAATGTTAAAAATATCAATCCTTTTCTCAAGTCAAAAGAAAGACCCCACCTCGTGTCTTTACACTCCCACAAGTATTTTTGCTTTTTTGTGCATAAAAATTTCCCTTCAAAAATATTTTCCACATTTCCATTCGTATTTCAAGAGCAGCTTTGCTGGTGTTTAAAGTACTTTCAAATTTATTTTATATGCTCTTTAAAAATGTTCAATGTTTACAAGTTCCGTAAAAAAAAAACTTTTTTTTTTGTGTGTCATTACAACAAATTGGATTGCAGCAGTTCTTATGTTCTTGAAAAAAAATTCTATTGAAATATTGTTTCCTTCTTTTTTGTACTTTTAATTCAATGAATTTAAATTCCATTTAAATACTTTTTAACAATGAATGCAAGTTTGAATAGTAAAACTTTGGCGTATAAAAAAAAGAAAGAAAAAACTGCACTTTTTTCGAAAAATAATAAAAAAAAACAAAACCTTCGTGCTTAAGTTTTTATTTTGCAACAATTTAAAAATTTGTTGCTGCCCATTACAACCTTCGTGCAGCATGTGTACACTTGTGTATACAGATATGTACATTTGAAAGAGATGATCAAGTGAAAGAGCGCTTGTTTTTACTTGAACAGATAATGGTTTAATTAATGAAATAGTGAAAATTGTATAAATGAATCAATTAAATGCGCAGTCCAGTTAACTGCTTTAGTAATAAAGAATAAATACGAGTAGTTATAGAAAAAGTGTGACAAGTTTTTCATCCATTCAAAAATTGTCAGTTAAACTTTTGTTAAGCATGTAACTAGGCCTATAGTTTTTTATTGAGGATTGGATATTATCGTATATAAAAACAATTCAAGGAAAACAAAATTCAATTTAATAAATTTGTCGCTTACAGACAGTTTTGATTGAAAATTAACGAAATTAAGTTACAAATCCATATTATAAGCAGCAATAAACTTTGTTTGCAATTTAAATGTAGATAATAATTCTTATTCTCCATATTTGGCATCTTTTGTGTAATAATAATTTGGCGATTTTTTGTGACGATTTTTTTTTTTTCATTTTTATAAATCATGTTTTGATTTTAAATTATATATATACTAGAGCGACTCAAGTTGTATGGAGACGAAATTTGGGCAAGGTGGATCCCCCCCAAAATGAACATTGGTATTTTTTATGATGGCATGTCGTGAGCCCCTCGTGAGCTGGATCATTTTGAAAAAGGGAATATTTTTACATATTTTGTTAATTTGAGAATCTGCTTGCTTACTAAGATATACGATATGGGTATCGTAAGAAAGGTTTCTTTTAAAGGTGCGCCCATTATTATATACAATTTGTTAAAGGACGATTATCCATGTCCCTGTTTTAGGTATATTCTGTAAAAAAGAAGGGGGTTTGAATTTTTTGTTCGTGGTTATTTGTAATAAAAATGCCATATTAACTTATTTTAATCTTTAGTCGATTTAATTAAATACGTGTCTCAATTTTTGTTATTTTTTTTTAATTCCTGCTTGTTCGCGTTTTGACAAAAGTGCAATAGGGTGGTAACCCTTCGTTTTAAATAGGGAAATATGGGTATTAAATTGTTTCTTTTGCCAAGTATATCCATCATCTTTGTGTGTAAATAATTTAGATTTTCGCAAATTAGAAGCATCTGGAATACATATCTAAATGCAAATTTGTGATAACTCTAATATGATAGCGGATTTAGTTTCTAGATCATGTATGGATGAAAATAGTACTAAAGAAAGAAAAAAAAGAACTGATCCACGTCTTTTTAGCCGCATTAATATGCCAAAAAAAATTTGCCGATATTTTAAAAAAGTCCAAGGTTTATTTGAACACTTTTTTTGGCAAGTCGCTCTAATATATATTTATAATATATTTCTTTTATATAATATTTTTTATTCGCGTTTTGAGTTCCTTTGGCTTTGTTGATCTCTTCAACTTTACAACAAAAGCGTTTTTCACTTATTCAAATGAATAATTTTTACTTGAAATTTTGTTATTTTAATTTATACATATTTTATATATTTACAATATTTAGATACAATATTTTTTCTTGGCGGCTTAAGTTTCTTGTCTTAATGAGAGTTTTAAACAGAAAATTAATGAAGTCAAGTTATGAATTGTTATTATACTTTTTTTTAACTTACATATAGATAATAATTCTTAGAGCAAATTTTCTCGATGTTTTAAAGCAATGTCTAAAAACAAGTCGTTTCTTTTGTACTGAAAATTTTTTAAAATTAAAAAAGCCATGTTTTCTGTTTTTCAAGTTTTAAGTTCTTTTTGACTAGTTTAATATTTCTTAAATTGTTTTATTTGCATTCGGCTGGCAAGGTAACCATATCGATACTACGAAAAGGCTACGAAAAGACACACGATTATTTTTAACGACAACAATTAAAAAAACGACATGACTTAAAAATCATCATAAAGATGTAACATGATTTTGGTAGGAGCTTTAAAAGAATACTATAAAAAAAAGACATGGCTTTAAATCACCGTATAAACCAGCCTTTATTCTACATATGTGGCAAATTTTATTTGGCGATTTTTTGTGACAATTTTTTGGCGTCTTTTGCAATATTTGTTATTTTCATGGAATAATTTTTGTCATAGCTCATTTTTCTAATGCAATTTTGACAAAAATATTTATCAAACCATTTTTGTTATTTTAACCTATTATTTTAAAATTTATTTTAAACGCGTTTTTAGTTTCTGTGGCTTTGCTGCTCTCTACAATGTTACAACAAAAGCATTTGTCACTTTATTAACACAAGCTATATGTACTATTCAATTGAATCATACTTTGTTATTTTAATTTATATATGTTATATTATTTATTGGCGTTTTTAATTTCTTTTGCTTCTTTGCTTTATACAGCTGTGTATTTTTAAAACCACAATGTGATATTATTTATTTAACACAAGCTATATTACTATTCACTTGAATTATTTATTCTCGAAATTTAAAAAATATATTTTTTAGAAATTTTTTGCCTGCAAAATTTTTGGCGATTTTTTTATTTGTGCTTTTTTCAGCTATTCTTTTTAAGAATCATTTGGTTTTTTCACTTAATATTGTCATATATATATCACAATTTTCACCAATTAATTTTTGTTATTGGTAATTTATATAATTTTTTCTTAGCGTTTTTTAGTTTTTTTGACTTCATTGGTTTTTGCAAATTTTTCTTTTTTATACAATAATGGCATTTGTTATTTTATGAACCCAGTTTATAATAACTTTTAAGTGAACAATTTGTTCTAGAAATAACTAAACAAAATGTTTGACGATTTTTTCTGTTTTGTTTTACGACTTTGTATTTTTGTAAAATTTTGCAAATTCATTTTATGCGGTTTTTTTTTATTTGTGTGTTGTTTTGCGTCTTTTTTAGATAGTTTTTTAAAACTATTTAGTTTTTTTTTACTTCATTTTGACACATATATTTTTCAATTAATTTTTCTTATATTCAATTTATATATTCTGTTCTTGACGTTTTTTTAGTCTTTTTGACTTCAGTGCTCTTTGGTACTTATTCTTTTATAATCCACAATGACATTTTATTAACGGGAGTATATTAAACACTTTATATTTTAAATATTTTTTCTTAAAATATAAAAAAAGAGATTTTACGATTTTTTACCTCCTAATTCTTTGGCGATTTTTATATCATTCCACTATTTCTTTATATTTAGTCTTTTATATACATTTCTTATTTAATTCTGTAAATTTTTATTAAGTAACTTATTGGCGATTCTTTTTTTTTTTTTTTTTGCGGTTTTTCCTTTTTAGTATTTTTTTTTTTATTCTGGGTTTACATTGCAGAAATTTTAATTCGTTTAGCTTTTTCATTGTAGCGTATTTTACAAATTTACTTTGGTTTTTTACTTTTGTCTTTTTTTGTTTGTTATATATGTAACGTGTTGAAGCTTTGCTTTAGGGCGATTTTTTTCGTTTTGGTGATTTTTAGTTCTGGTTGCTTTTTATATTTGAAGTTTAAACAAATATTTTATGAATTTACTTTGGTTTTTTAGTTTTCGCTTTTTTTGTCATATTATTTACGTGTTCAAACTCTGCATTATGGCGATTTTTTCGCTTTGGTGATTTTTAGTTTTGGTTGCTTTTTATATTTAAAGTTTCGTTATGATGAAACCATTAGTGGGCTTTTTTATCGTGAATTTTTCGATATTTTGTTGATGAGATTTGTAGTTTGATTATTTTTTTATCATTTTCGATATTTAATTTATTTATTTTTCCGTTCTACTACCTTTCATCGAAATTTTTAAGCTTTAAGATTGCTTGGTTTGCATATTTTCAATTAAAAAAACAATACTTTCAATTTTTTAATTTTGAAATTTTTTGCGATTTTATATTTGGCGTTTTTTTGTATTGGATTGTTATTTGCTTTTAGCGATTTATTTTTGCCTTTTTTTATTCTTTTCAAATTTGTATATATCATACATATATTATCTTAGTTAAACTGAATCATCTTTAGTTTGGCGATTTTTTCCATTTAGCCAATGTTCTGTTTTGTGTGCATTTTAGGTTTTGATTAATTTAGTTTAAAAAAAATATTTGACGTATTAGCTTTGGGTTTTTAGTTTTCGGTTTTTTTTTATATATTTTTTACGTGTTCAAACTCTGAGCGATTTTTTTTTTTTTGCTTTAGCGATTTTAGTTTTGGTTCTTTTTACATTCGAAATTTCGTTATGAAGAAACCATTAGTTGGCTTTTTTTATTGCGAATTTTCCTATTATTTGTTCTGCAGATTTTTAGTTTTATTACTTTTTATCACTGTTGATATTTTATTTATTTATTTTTCTGTTTTACTCCATTTCATCGACCTTTTTAATTCTTAATATGTGTAATTGTACAGGCTTAAGGTCTTTTTTGAAAGTTTTACTTTTTTTTGCTTTTTAATTATCTGGCAATATTTCGCTTTTCTTTGGATAGCTTCTTCAGGCCAAATAATATTTATTTGATAAAAACCAAAAATACTAAAACTTCCAAAAAAAACCTTAAGCTCGAACCTTTTTAATTTTTAAAATTAGTTGGTTTGTATGTTTTCAATTAAAAAAAATTTCTTTCAATTTTTTAATATTGTAATTTTTACGATTTTTTATTTGGCGTTTTTTTATATTGGATTTTTATTTACTTTTAGCGATTTTCTTTTTGGCTTTTTTTCTCTTTTTTTAAATTTTTATATATTTTACATACATATTTTTTCTTAGCGCTATTAGTTAAAATTAATCATCTTCATTTTGGCGATTTTTTTTTAAATCGCCAATATATTGTTTTGTGTTTATTTTAGGTTTTGATTAGTTTAGGACTCTTAATTTTTATGGGTTTCGCTAGAAGTTTTTTTTTACTGTTTTAGGTTAGTTTTATGAATTATGATTGTTCTATTCGCAGGGTTTATTAGGGGTTTTTTGTTTATTTTTTTGCTTATTGCAGCGATTTTTTATTTAAACGGTTTTTTCCTTTGTCTTAGTGTTTTATTTGGTTGGCTATCATATCACGTAGTATGACAAGTAATTTAAAAGTGCACACTTTTTCATCCCTGTCTTTGTTATGCGCTTTTTGTCCAAAGTCATCTATCACACTCCCTTAGCATTCCATCTACAATTCTATTTGATTTTATTGGCAAATAAATTTAATTTTACGTTTGAAACTTGTTGTTTTATACGTTTTGTGTGCAACTTTTATTTTATTTTATAGCATGCCACATGTAGGCGCTCAATCACACACACTCACACACACACACATCAAATTGCATAAAACAGTCCCTGCATTCATACAATATTCAAGTAATCATACTACATTGTCATGTATTCATTCATTCATTCATTCGTCCAGAGCCTCACAAATAAATACTAAATGTACAGAAAAAGGAAAGATGGAAAAAAAAAAAAAAAAAAAAAAAATCCAAAAAGAAAGAAAGAAAAATAAAAACCGAAAATGTTTTTTCAAATAAATGTGGAAGTTATAGAAATAGTCGTTGCTAAAAGACTCTCATGAAACTTACCCATGGTGCCTTCAAATATAAATGTACTTTTTGTTGGCATTGCCCAGGAGCACAAATCACATGTTGTCAAACCATCACTCAATACCGGTTCATCAACGAAGAAGGGTGGTCGTGGTGGTGGTGGCACGAAACGTCCATTCCATAGACCATTTTCACTGGCATCGAATGCCAATGGCGAACCAAACAAATCGTTGTCATTGTCATCGAATATATCAAATGATAGATCCCGAAAATTATTGCTAAACTCCTCAGCCGAACTGGCAACTAAACTCTCAACAACTGGCGGACTTAAAGATGAATACAACAATGTCGATGATGGCAATGGTGATGATGACAATGATGATGACGATGATGATGCCAATGACAATGGAGATAATGATGACAATGACGCTGCCGATGAAGAGGTAGAAGAAGTTTGTATGTCATCTGCAGACGTTGAGTCGTCATCACTAGAGGATAAGGATGTTGATGATAAAGGCAGGAAATTCGAAACTACCACGGATGCTACATGGGATATAGAGGTTAAACCAGTTGAGCTATTGATTTCACTCGTATCAAATGTTTGCGTCGAATCTGCTGCTGATATTGAGAATATCGATGTTGAAGTTGCCGCTCCTGCTCCTGCTGCTGCTACAGCTGCTGATGCTAGTGGTGATGGTGACTGTGGTGGTGTTTGTAATCTTTCCTCCAACGAGGGCAACAAAATTGTATTATTGTAACGATATGTTGTTGACAACGATGCCAGAGCTGCTGCCGCCACTGAGGAGGCCGTTGATGTTTGTGATGTTAAAGCATCAATTGCCTTAAATGTTGAGGGCATTTTTATAATTTTTTCTTTGTTATTGCTGGCTGCTGCCTGTATGTGTGTGTGTGTGTATGTACTCGTATGTGTAGTTCCTTCCGTTTTTCGTTAGTTCGTTTTTTTGTTAAGCTGCTGTTTGTTGCATACGTACAAATATGGCCAGAAGGATTATGGCATTGAAGTTAAGTTACTAAAATGAAAGAAGGAGATAAAAAAGTTTGGTGGTTAAAAGGATGTTGACAAAATATAACTTTTTTCTTTCTTGTTCGTTGAAAATTTAATTGAAATTTATTAGATTTTGTTGCATTCAAATATGTTAGATTCGACTCTTTTCAAGCATGAATTTAAGGCAATTTTAGGCAGCGGTTAATAAAGAAAATTTAAAATATATATATGTATATAAAAAAGAGACAAATTTTTTCCAAGAAATTATTAATAGTTTTCATTGAATAATATTTACATCGAGTATTTATTCGAATTCTAATTCCATTAAATTTTTCGCTGCTAATTATTGTCATATATGTTAATTTACTGAAAAAATCCACTGGAAATCGTTGGAAGCGGCAGTTGTGAAAAAGATTTACATCAGCAGCTGCCTTGCGGCCTTATCTGATGATGAACCAGTTCCACGGAGTGAATTATTCACAATTCACTAGCGCCCCCATGTGGCTTACCAGGCTCACACAGGTAGCAATTCTTGCCATATGATTGCGGTCATATGAGCAACATCTTGTTGTGGAGTTCGGGCCTTCTAATCCCTCCTGTATGCAATTTCCCAGCAATCAATAGAACACAAGTCTTAATGAGTTGGTAGGCCGAAACCCACTAAGAGCATCAGCCCTTAAGCCAACTCACCCGTCAATTATCACCACTGGTTCCTTACGGTACAGGTATCTGTTGTATAGGCAACAGATCCTCGGGAGATTGTTAGTCCCCGAAAAAAGCCACACACCAAACAATTATCAAGGATACTAACACTCCCTTCCTACGCAGCCAGAACGTTACAGCTAAGGTAGGCACCTCAACCATGATCAGCCCAGGTCGAACCGCAAGCAGAACTACCTGGGTAAGGGTTTCGGAAGCCAACACAACATAAGTCATGCGGTTTCATAGAGTTTTGTTTGCCGCACCAAATGAGGGACCCCTTCCCCTCTTTTCCCCGAAAAACAGAGCGCCCAAGTTAGGAATACGCGAAGGTAAACCCTGTTCCCCCGGGGGGGTTGAAAGCGGCAGCAAAGAGTAAAAAACTTAATATTTTGTCAAAGTGGCTGCTATAAGCTATAATATGACATAACGCTACATGACACTAGAAACTTCTGCTTACCTCACCTCAAGACCTCAGAGCGCAAGCGGTCTTTAATAACTTGCTATAAAGCAGGTTGTATATCGGGTGATTAGACGTGTGCTCTGATTTTCAATAGTCTTTTTAGACACGCATTGCTCATATCAAACTGCTTCATTCGTTTTGGTTAGTTTCGTTTGGAAAGTCATGATGCAATGACTAACACCGCAATAGCGGCGAAAATGTGTTTTTGTAATTAGTTCTAATATTTATTCGAATAAAATTCAAATAAATATTTAAATAATCTTTCAAACAAATAAGAGCATAATAAAATTAAAAAGAAAACTAAACTATTTGCAAAAAACCTTTAAATACTTGATGAATTATTCGAATAATATTTAAAAAAAAACTTTTTGAACAGTTTTAATTTACAGAATCTTTGCAACAACTATTCGAATAATTAATCGAACGAATATCGAATTCAATAGTTAACAGCATTTCTAATAATTTTTTTATGGAATGGTCAACATATTGAAATAATTTTATTTATTTATTTTGGGTGAAAAGTTATCTATACTATGATTAAGTGTTTGAAGAATTCTCATTGAACAGTTCATATTATTATAGAATTCCTAGAACAACTATTCTAATAACGAATTCGAATCAATAATTAACAACATTTCGATTAATATTACTGTTAAGATCAACATATTGCAATAATTTTAGTTGAAAAACTGCATATCCTATAATTATTTGTTGGAATAATTTATCTCAATAGTTCAAACTATTTGAAAATAGGTTCGAACTATTTAAACCGAATTTCAAATAATATTTCAAACACAGAAAAATGTAATAAAATTAACAAAATTCTTAAGAACTCTCCGAAGAAAAAACGATTAATTATTTTTTTAAACAATTTGTTTGCACAGCCCGCTTTATTTAATAATTATTCGAAAAAATATACCATTAAATAATTTTGAACAAAATTTTCTTGCCAATAATCAGCAAGCTGGTTTAAGGAAATAATTATATAAACATAAATTTGATCTTACAATCGACTAAATATTTGAATAATGATTCAAATAAACATTGGATTAAAAATTTTGAATCAATTTTTGTGGCTAATGATCAGCAATCTCAAGATTTTTTATATAAAAAATTACTTAAAAATGTATTTCAATTAGTAATGAAATCTTTTAAACAATTTAAAAATATAAAAAATTTTTTTTTTTTGTTAAATTATTTAATGAGTTCGTATTCATAATTGTTCGAAAAAATATTCGTTTAAATAATTTTGAATAAATTTTTTTTTGTTTACAAGATAATTAAATAAAAACAGACTTGAGTTATAATCTATTAATTATTCGAAAAATTATTCGATAAATATTCGAATAAAAATTTTTGAACCAATTTTTCCTGCTAGTAAGCTGCAGGGTGTTTTAGGGAAATAATTAAATAAATAGAAATCCAAGTTTATAATCAATAATATATTCGAATAATCATTCGAATATTCATTAAATTAAATAGTTTTTAATCAATTTTCCAATTACCAGCGAGATCGAATATTTTTATGTAAAAATTACTTAAAGATTTATTTCGATTTTTCGTTTTTCTTATGAAAACATCTTCATGAGGAAATTCTTTAGACTTCGGATATTTCGATATATCGTTTTTC
This sequence comes from Thecocarcelia acutangulata, assembly GCA_914767995.1. Classification (NCBI taxonomy): domain Eukaryota; kingdom Metazoa; phylum Arthropoda; class Insecta; order Diptera; family Tachinidae; genus Thecocarcelia; species Thecocarcelia acutangulata. Next base: position 33,389,017 of record OU612096.1, read on the forward strand.
TTTGGAAGACTTTTTCAGCAATAGTTTTTAAATTAAAAAAAAAAAGGATATTAAATTTATATATTAATTTAACAATTTTTTGTAGAACTTTTTTACAATTTTTTAAAATTAGGTTTTGGTTTTTGTACATTTGTATAATTCCTTGAAAAATACAAGTTTACAATTGAATAGATATTCAAACAAATATTCGATTAAATAACTTCGAATAAATTTTGTTGTTTGTAATCAGCAAGTTCTGCTTAGAAGATAAATAAATAAAAACAGATTCGAGTTTATAATTTGTTAAATATTTGACTAATATACTGTTCCTAGAATACAAACGAGCACTCGTCTATATAATTTTATATGGAAACCACTCAAAAAACTGAGTAACTTTCATGCAAATTTTCTAGACTAGTTGCTCGTCTGTGTTATATGAATATCATATAAATATTGGATCAAATAATTTTGAATCTATTTTTCTAGCTAATACTAAGCAGGCTGGAAATTTTTAATAAATAGAAACTCGAGTTTATAATCGATAAAACATTCGACTAATTATTCGAATACATATTGAATTAAATAATTTCGAATAAATTTTTCAACTAATTAGCAAGGTTGAATATTTTTATGCAAAAAATTATTGAAGAATTATTCGAGTTTGTAATCTAAACAATATTCGAATAATTATTCGACAAAATTTTCGAACAAATAATTTTGAATCATTTTTTTAATAATAAGCAGGCTGTTTTAAGGAAATAATCAAACAGATAGAAATTCGAATAATGATTCGAATATAAATTCAATTAAAAATTTTTAAATAAAATTGTATGGCTTATGATCGACAAGCACAATTTTTTCGCATGTAGAATTACCTAAAAATTTATTTCGATATTTCGTTTTTCTTTGGAAATCGTGTTCAGGCCTTGATTTATTTAGGTTTCAGATATTCGGATGACATACATCAATGAAATCTACTAAACCATTTAAACATTTTTCAAGTTTTGTTTTGTAAAATTATTTAAAAAACTAGAGCATCAAATAAATCAAATAATGTTGGATTAAATAATTCTAATTCGACAATATCGATCGAAAATGTATGCGAAAGAATGCTAGTCACTCACATTCGAATAAATTTGGGTTTGTATATATCACTATTGTTCGTGCGCATGTACTTATGTATTTTAATTGAGTTTTGACACATCGTTCGCATAGAATAAAGTTAAAAAAACCCAAATCAATTTTCTTTTGTCTAGAATGCGAATGAACTTATCCTTTCGACATCGACGAACTGGTTCTAAATAAATTTTTCGGCAAGCTTAAGGCTTTTTATGTAAAACAATACTTAAAACTTTATTTCGATGTTTCGTTTTTCTTTGGAAGATAATTTTTTAGGCTTCGACTATTTTTTCTTTTACCCAAACATCAGTGAAATCTACTAAGCTGTACTAAGCAAATCAAAAATTTTTAAAGTTTTTTTGAAAAATTATTTAAAAACCACGGGCTTATAATCGAATAAATATTCCAGTAAATATTCAAATAATTATTCTGTTGTAAAAAATCCTTCTTAAGAAAAAAACTTAAGAAAGGAAAAACTGGAACCAAAGCCCGATGTACTCTTACATATGTACAAACCAAAAAATGTTTAATTTAAAAATTATAAAGTTAAAAAAAAAATTTAACAAATTAACATTTACATCTCTGGGTACGGAGATTATTAAAATACAAATATATGTGTGATAATAAATAAAAAAAAAATAAATACCACTAGTTCTGAGACAGCAAACGCTGTACAAACAATGAGATGAATATAGATAGAGAATAATTAAATGATCGGTGGCTGAGTGGTTAAAGCAGCTGATTATGATACGTCATGACTCGAGTTCAAATCCCAGTGGGAGCTGATGAGTAAGTAGTGTAGCGACTACGAAACAGCTAATGGGTGATTTTATAAGAACTATCGGAAATTTAAAAAAAAACATAAAATTCAGAAAAATGCATGAAAAATTTATTTGGATCGATAGTTGGGTCAATATAATTTAATGTCCATCCGCTTAGTCCAATTTTGGCATACTCTTTCCAACATTTCGGCCGGTATCTCACGAATAATGTTGGCAATGTTGGCTTCCAGTGCGTCAATCGAAGCGGGCTTGTCGCTATAGACATTAGCCTTAACATAGCCCCACAAAAAATAGTCTAGAGGCGTTAAATCGCACGATCTGGGCAGCCAATTGACTGGTCCCAAGCGTGAAATAAACTGTTCACCGAACTCGCCTCTCAATTGGTCCATTGTTTCGCGTGCTGTGTGGCATGTGGCACCGTCTTGTTGAAACCACATGTCATGCAAGTCAAACTCTTCCATTTTGGGGAAAAAAAAGTTTGTTATCATCGGTACTGCTCACCATTCACAGTAGTGTTGTGATTCGCATCATCTTTGAAGAAATAGGGCCCAATGATGCCGCCAGCCCATAATCCGCACCAAACGGTTGATTTTTGTGGATGCATTGGTAGCTCTTGCAATGCTTCTGGCTGCTCTTCACTCCAAATACGGCAGTTTTGCTTGTTCACGTATCCATTCAACCAGAAATGAGCCTCGTCGCTGAACACAATTCTTCGATAAAAAAGTGGATCTTCATCTAACTTTTCAAGAGCCCATTCACCAAAAATTTGACGTTGTGGTAGGTCGTTTGGCTTCAATTCTTGCACCAGCTGTATCTTATAAGGCTTCACACCCAAATCCTTCCGCAAAATTTTCCACGTAGTGGAGTAACAGAGGCCCAATTGCTGCGAACGGCGCCGAATCGATAATTCACGGTATTCACCAACACTGGCCGATACGGCTGCGATATTTTCTTCAGTTCGCACTCTACGTAAGCGTGTTGGGGGTTTAATGTCCAACAATGTAAATTTGGTGCGAAATTTTTTTACAATAGCCCGAATAGAAGCCTCAATAGGCCGATTAAACTGACCATAAAATGGAAGAAGCGCGCGATGAACTTTCTTAATAATTTGCAAGCGTTGTTCGTTTGTAAGACGATTAATGATTAAATTATAGACCAAACTGAAGATGTTTGACAGTGACACAAGATACAAAACGTGCGTGAGCTGTCAAAACTAGTGTTGCCAAAAAGATAATAGCAAAAAAATCACTCGTTAGTTGTCCCCCAGCGAAAGATTTGATTATTATTTTTCTTGTCTTCTTCAATCAAGAATTATTGATCACAGCAAATTTGTATTGTAAAAAATCCTTCTTAAGAAAGGAAAAACTTGAACTTAAACCCAAAAATGTTTAATTATTCGAATTCGATTAAATAATTCAAAATAAATTTTTCGGTAAGCTTGAGGTCTTTTATGTAAAACAATACTTACAAATTCATTTCGACCTTTTATTTTGCCTTGGATTAAGGTTTGTTTTATATTTTGAATAAATGAATAGATTAATGTAATAAATTAACCGACTAGTCACTGCTATTCATTTGTCAGGCTAAAACAAAATGAAAATGATAGAAAGTTTTAAGCACTTGATAAAAATTTCAATCATATGGCGCAAACTTTCAAAACGTTGAGTTTAACAGAGCACACATGTTCTATTTTTAAGTTTAAAGTGTCTCCGATAGTGTTAAAAAAAGTTGAGACTGGTTCTACTAAAAGCTTATCATGTGTGCTCGAGTACTACTACTCACTTACGGTTTTATGTCAAGAATTTCTTCTTGGCTGCTCTTTGGTCACAGAGTATCTAATTCAAAGTTACTGTTTCCTTTTTTAACCCTTAACGTTGAATTATTTACATATAATAAAAGTTAATAAAGGACGTTGAATTAAAGAAACTTTGTTATTTTTATAAATAAAACATGATTTCAGGATATGAGCCTTTTCCTTCTTTCCGCCTGCTCCCCTCGCTCAGACTTGATGAAATGAAAGCCCTTTATTTTTACCTTCAATTAAATTGTCTGCATGTGCGTAAATGAAATTGTGCCTATCGCCACTTAGACCAATAACCATTTGCTAATTGAAGCATATAACTTTCTTTGAGCATATTAACTGTTTTATTTGCATATTCATTTATTACTTCAATTATTTTAATACCGTCATCGTTGAAAAATGCCTGCACAGCAAATGCTTGCTTTTGAAATGTCCTTTAAACCTTTTCTGAAAATCTATTGTTGGCAATTTAAGTTTAATCCCCCATAAAATTGTCACAATTACGTTAAGACTGTGTTAGTTTATGGCTAAATTATCACAAATACATTCGCACGCAAGTTGGCCACGATTAAATGTTAATGTCACCTTGCTGGTTTGATATTTAGAAAATACTTCCCGCCCTCCTACTACCGCCTACTTCATTGGCTACGTTGTCGCAGGACTAAAAGTGGTCACATGTTTGAATTGCTTTTGTTGGTTTGTTTCTGTTGTTGTTGTTGTTGTAGCTTTTGTTGTTCAATTTAGTTGTAAAGGCTGTGGCGGTGTTTTGCAGCAGGTCTTTGTTTGTTGTTGCTGCTGTGTTGTTTTTTGCAGTCGTTAGCAAACTCAATTTGCCAAATGACAACCAACTACCACAATCACAAAAAAAAAGAAATATACTCCAACTGTGAAGCCTACAAATGTTAATAAAAACCACCGCGTGAATATAAAATACTTTTCTCGTGGCCTTTTGAGAGTTTTGGCTAAATAAATTTGAACAATACAAATTTCAGTTTGCTTCAAATATTTGCACACAATTTCTCTTGCTTATTAGAGATATGAATACGAGTATGTGTGTATGTTTGTGGCAGAAGCTTAAAGGAATGAAATTTATCAACAGCCAAAGTGTAAAAGAAAATAATGTTTCTTTAAATTTGGTCTTCTTTTTCTACTAAGAAACACCATGGTAAAATCATTCTCATAAATAATTGTAAGGAATTTTTCTCTGTTGTAAATTCGTCAAATCGAAGATAATTAGCCATGTTCTAAATCCGAAGTAAAGCTTTCAGTTTAAAAATTTCTAAATGTGGGGTTGTTACACTGTTGGAGAAGAAAAGTTTGATAACAAACATAGCAATCGCTCCAAGATTATATGGGTTACAAAAATCCATAAAGAAGGTTTTCCTTTAAGACCAATATGTTCTTCGATTAATTCACCATGGTATGAACTTTGCAAATATATAACTAACATTCTTCAAAACATAACAGTGAATTCTAAGTATAATGTCAAGAACTCTATTCAATTTAAAGATAAAATTAAAAATATTAGGGTTAAAAGTGATGAAAAATTAATATCTTTAGATGTTGTTTCACTTTTTCCTAGTGTACCAGTTGATATTATTGAAGATAACTGGAGCAGATTATCAGAATTCACTAATATGAATAAAAATTTATTTTTACGGATTCTTAGATTTTGTATAATTGATAGCAGGTATTTTCAGTCAGATAATAAAATTTTTTCACAAAATAAAGGACTACCTATGGGATCCCCAGCTTCTCCCGTTGTAGCGGATATTGTTATGGAGAAGTTATTAGATTCATGTTTAGACAAATTGAGAAATAAACCTAAAATCTTAACTAAGTATGTAGATGATTTGTTTTGTATCATAAAAGGAGATGAAGTTGATATGCTAATGTCAACTTTAAATTCGTTTGACCCCTGCATTAAATTTACAATTGAGACAGAATTAAACAACAGAATTTCATATTTAGATACATTAGTTTTAAGAAAAGATAATAGTTTGTTAATAGATTGGTATCAGAAACCAACGTCTTCTGGAAGAATAATTAATTATTACTCAAAACATCCAAGGAGAGTAATAATAAATACCGCAAAAAATCTTATAGACAGAGTATTTAATATTAGTGATATTAGATTCCACAGGAAGAATAAAAAAGTACTTAAAAATATATTAATTGAAAATAGTTTTCCTAAGGACCTTGTTTACAAATTGATTGGACAATATGATAGCAGAAATAGATCAGATGTTAGTATAGAAACAAAAATTTATAAATCGTTAGCGTATGTACCTGGAATGTCTGAAAGGTTACAGAATTCTAGTATATTTGACAAAAGAAGATATAAAATGGCACACAAGATTTATAAAACAGTTGGAGGATTATTTAGTAAAACAAAAGATAGAATTAGTAAGCTAGATAAGTCGAATTTAGTGTACAAAATACCTTGTAGCGGTAATGATAGTGAACAATGTGACAAGGTATATATAGGAACAACGAAGAATAAATTGAAGACTAGATTAGCAGGACATAAGACAGATCAGAAATATAGAAATATTAATTCGTCTCAGAAGACTGCTTTGTCTATTCATTGTCGAGATTTAAATCATAACCCAGATTTTAATAGTGTTTCCATATTGAATACAGAAAGTAATTATAGGAAACGTTATATGTTTGAGATGCTGCAGATAATTAATGTACCATTAGCAAATAGAAATAATTTTAGAAAAGATACGCAAAGTTTAGCTCAGAATTATAGGCATCTAATGTATAAAAATAAAGTAATAAATTAGCATGCTAAAAAATCTACTATAACATTATGTTAAAAACGTTTTTTGTATATGTTAAATTTTTGTGACACTTTATGTAGAATGTATTTATGTATGTATGTTAATACTATTTTCATTTCCTTTCAAATAATTTATAAACAAAAAAAATCAAGAAAATTTTTCTGAAGAAGTCTTCCGAAGGAAGACGAAATATTGAATTAAATAAACAATTTTTTTAAAAAATTTTTATAAAAAGACCTCAAGCTTGAAGATCATTACATCTTAATTTTCTTAATTTTTTTTAAGAAGGTTTTTTTAAAATACAAATTTGCTGTGATCAATAATTTTTGATTGAAGAAGACATCAAATCTTTAACTGGGAGACAACTAGCTGTTTCGTAGTCGCTACACTACTCATCAGCACCCATTGGGATTTGAACTCGGGTCATGACGTATCATGATCTGCTGCTCAGCCATCGAGCCATTGAATTACTCTCTGTCTATATTCGTGCCATATTTAGATTTTTTCAATACAGCTGAACCTCTTAATAATAATTGCAATTACAATTGATATACATTTCTGTATTCTTCTCCAAAATCATAAAAAAAACAGAAAAAAGTTAGTATCAGTGTGGCAACCCACATTGAAAAAATTTTTTTATGCTTAATAACGGAGCTCGCTGTAGCAGTTAATAAATTGTCTGAATACAGACGTGTAAAAGAATTCGTGGATTCAAAAAAAAAAAATTTTAATAGTTTTTGACCTAAAGCAGCTATTGTTTCTCAATAATTAAAAATATGCTAATCAAGACTATTTTTTTTTGTTGTACCTACAAGTATATATGTATGCAGCTGGAATTCACTTATTTACTTTTCTGTTTGTAATTTATAAATTTGTCTTCTGCGTCTAGGCTGTGTTCATTTCGTTTCTGTTATGCTGGTACCTTAAAAAAAGGCTTGTGGCAATTTCATTTTCATAGTTTATTTGTTTTTTTGTTCTTCACAACCGCGAAAAGACCACACACACGCACAGGTGCTATGCGGCCACAACAACCACCAATTGCCGCTACAGACACACACACACACACTCGCTCTTTGTGAATATTTGCAAAGTTTTATTTGCAAATAGCCAAAGCTATTTGTTATAATGGCAGGCAGCTTGGCTAGCTGGGTGTGCTTGTTGGTTTGCTGGCTTGTGTGTGCTGGGGCTTTCTGGGCAGTTAATTTGCTTAGGCTGGCTTAAATGTCGCGTGTGGTGGTTTTTATTTAAACTCAGTCGTTTTTTAAAGACCATAAATATCAAATGCCTATAAAGATCAAATTTATTTTTTCCCTATGTACACTTTATGTACTATCATCCTATAGTTCTATTTCTGCTGTTGTTGATTACTGCAAGTTGTGAAGAGTGAAAGCATTTTGGGCTTAAATGTTAAAGGTAAACGGTGTTTTTTATATAGGTATACAGACAACAGAAGCTAGTACTAAATCTTGTTATTTTCTGCTTGCTTTTAGTACGACTCGTTTTCAATAATTTAAGTACGAGAAATAGACAAGTGTAAACAGTTGAGTTTTATTAACTGTATTACCTGCTAACATTGATACTAATCAAAAAATTATAAACAGATTGTTTTCTATGTTTCCCAGCTGTCTATATGTCGACATTTCATAGGCGCTACCCTAATCATCAGTAGGCTTTGGAAATTTTTGAAAGATAATCTCAAATATTCAACTTTATATCCCAACAATATAAATAAATTATTGAGAATTTAAACACAAAAATGCTTTAAAACACTAGAAACAAGCCTTTCCATTTACACACATCTCTACATTTCTTTACACCTTTCATACAAACTAAGTGCAGAATGCTTAAACTGAGTAAAAAACTCAAAACAAAAATACAAATCCATATACATAATTAAACAAATTAGTTGCTGAGAGATAGGAACTAAAAGTTTCCTGTTATCAGAATATTTGTTTTATTAATTCTCATTAATTTATTTAAAACAATGTAATATATGACTAAGTGTTGGAACATAGATTTCCAAGTTTTCCAAGCCTACTGATGATTAGGGCAGCTCTGATTAAGTATTGACATGTAGACAACTGTGAAAATTATTTACATCAGCACCTGCTTTTACGGCCTAATCTGATGGTGGACCAATTCCACGAAGTGAATTATTCATGATTCACCAGCGCCCCCATGTGGCTTGCTAGGCTCACACAGGTGGCCATTTATGCCATATATTTATAGCCATATGAGCAACTTCTTGTTGAGGAGTTCGGGCTTTCTAATCCCTCATGTATGCAATTTCCCAGCAATCAATGGAGGACAAGGCTTAATGAGTTGGTATGCCGAAGCCCATTAAGAGCATCAGCCCTTAAACCAACTCACCCGTCAATCATCACCACTGGTTCCTTACAGTACACGTATCTGTTGTATAGGCAACAGATCCTCGGGAGATTGTTAGCCCTCGAAAAAAGCCATCACCAAACAATTATCAAGGATACTAACACTCCCTTCCTGCGTTGTAGGTTTCAACCACAGCCAGAACGTTTCAGCCAAGGTAGGCACCTCAACCATGATCAGCCCGGGTCGAACCGCAAGCAGAACTTCCCGGGGGCCATGCTGATCCCCGTTCTGCCAATTTATACCCTTGGTAAGGGTTTCGGAAGCCAACACAACATAAGTCATGTGGCTTCCTAGAGTTGTGTTTGCCACACCAAACGAGGGACCCCTTCCCCTCTTTTCCCCAAAAACAGAGCGCCTAAGTTAGGAATACGCCAAGGCAAAACTAGTCAAAAAAAATTAGAAAAAAAAAAAACAGAAAACATGTTTTTTTTTAATTTAAAAAAATTTTTCAGTATAAAAAAAAGGCACGCCTTCTAGACATGGCTTTAAATCATCGTGAAAATTTGCTCATATACTCCTACAAACATGAATTTAATTTCATAAGTAAACCATTCAATAATTTTTGTCTTTCGAATTCTACGATGAAATAAGAAAACTCTTTCATTATGTTAGAAAAAAAGACATTTTCTTCTTTTATAATATTGTAAGGATTTGTAGAAGTTGAAGTTTCGAATACATCTTCCAATTTAGTCTCCTTAAAATAGGAACACACGCTTTTATATGCAAATTTCTACAATTTTTAGCTTAAAAATTTTTTAAGCGCTGTTCACATAAGATATTTTAAAGTCATCTTTTACATACAAATGTGTACACTAAAGTAAATATCACATAATATTTCAGTATTACAAAGATACCTATACATTTAGTTACCATGCATGTACGAGTAGTTGCTTGAAAGATATGACAGTAAAAATGTGATCTACAAAAATCGTCAAAATAGACCTTAAATCGTCAAATCTTCAAAAAGATATTTTCAGCACCCATAATCGTTAAAATGACGATAAATCGTCAATTATGGCAACTATGTGTGGGAGTTCTGCCAATGCCATGATATATCGTTCCTTTATTGCAACATAGTCATATCTCAAAAAATGAGTTTTTCGAGTTAACAATGCAGAATTGTTAACAGTACTACCTTTTATATTGTGCCAAAAATTGATTCAATTTACTTTTAAACTGATTCCTTTAGGAGATATTTTCTAAAAAAAAAAAATTCTAAGACTTGTATGAAAGCTAAAAATTTGAAATGTGTTTTTCTCGAAACAAGCTTTTTTGAGTTATGGCTATGATGCAATAAATCAGCTATATTATAGCGGTTTTTATCTGCTTATCCGCTCAGAGTTATTGAGATTAAAGAAAAGCTTTCATATCACTCCTTTGATTTTTCTTTTCCATCAAAGATAACAAACGTATGGCCACTTTATTTAAATTTCTCCAGCAATTGTTAATTTATTCATTCAATATATATTTTTTTTTTTTTGTAAAATTTGTTTAAAGGAATGTAAAAAACCGTTGAAAAGTAAGAAAAGCATTCAAAACGTTTTTACACTTGTAACTCGGCGCTGGGGTGTTGCTGTGGCGAACGAATTGATTACTCGTATTCAGCCGGCAAAATGGGTGAGTGAATATGAAGAGAAGAGTGTGTAAGTGACCATATTATGTTTTGTTGTTTTTTTTTAACCCTACCTTTCAGTTGCTCATTCTATAAACGTATGTAAGTATGTACTCGTATGTTGTAGTCGTATCTCAAGCAGCTATTTTTGCACAAGATGAATATTTAATATACGAGTTAACATTACCCGTAAATGATATTTAGTCATTTTGTAAATGAGCAAACGTGAGGAGCATAAACTGTGAGCGAATTGTGTTTGCTGGTAACTGAACTCTGTCTTTATGGCACAGAAATGAAAAATAAACAAAAAAGGAATGAAAACAGGGGGGGAACGAAACAAACAAACCAATTGAAAATGAAGCAGTAGAAAAACGAACACAAGGAAGCTGCTGCTGTTGGGAAGCCGGCAACATACATCTCCATCATAGAAAAAAATTTGTTTCTCTGACAACCAGCAACTTGCAAAAAAACTGTTACCGTACAGGGAATAGATCTCTAAATATGTCTGATGTGAATGGTCGTAGTAATTTTTTTTATATTTTTTTCTAGCCAAAAACTTACAGTAAATATTTGTGAATTTGTTTTGTTTTTTCTTTCAATTTGACTCGTTTTTCTGGCCATGAACAGATAGATGAGTGAGAGATGAAGTGTTTTGCTATGTTTCGATGCGATGTGTCTGGGGTAAAAAATGTTTGCCTGTCGCGTTGGAGGCAGTTAGTATGTTGGCGCGTGTTGGATACCTAATGAATTTTTACCATTTTCGGTTTTCTTATTTGTTTTTTTTTTCTCATGCGACTGAAAATCAAACACAGAAAAAAATAGCTGTTTATGTTACCAGCGACTACCACAAATGTTTTTGCGGTAATGCTGTTTTTTCTATTATGGAGTAGCATTTTGTGTTTTTGTGGATTGCTGCTGCTGATACTTCTGTTGAATGCTCTTTAGTGTATTCCATAATTAATATAAATTGTCAAAACATCAATTGTATATTAAAGTAAATGTGCTACTATTTTACCGCAACCGAAACGATGCCTGATGAATTTAAATTACCTCTCAAAATCTATAAGTGGAGTTTTTAAGCTTTTGTAGTTAGACAGACAGCCATTTAACATGTTTTGTACTTGAAAAGCATAATCATTGGCATTGGAGTCATAAAATGCTGCAAACAGAGTTATGATGTTTGTTTGTGTTTATTATAAGTGGCGAAAAATTTTTTTTTTTTTTTTTGTTTAGAGAAAAGCGACCACAGCAGTTTCAGACCCGATTTAAAAATGCTATAAACACTTTCTATGTCCATTAGTCTCCTATTGAAAATCTAAAAAGTTTTTTTCGCTGCTGATCCAGCAAATATTTAAAATGCAGCAAATTTCAAAACTAAAGTGTGTCCTCAAAACGAATTCAGCACAAGATGCATTCATAAAGCTTTGACCACACATGTCAACCCCAAATGTCTCGACTCCATTTTTTTAAACCAAATTATACTGGAATAGGTAGCAAGTCGGAATAAGTAGTTCGTTGTCTTGCATGCTGTGTACACGTGTTTTTTCAATGTCGTCCACATTTTCTTCATATGTTCCTTACTTCTTTTGAATGTTGTTCATTAGTCTCATTTTACACACATCAGGTTTTCTTGATCAATTCTGCTTCAATTTGCTTTTGAACTTGCATTTATATTCACACACAAAAGCTTTGTGTAATCAGGTTGCTATGGGATTCAATTATGGGGCACAGCCTCGGCATCCAACATTGAAAAAATTCAAAGAAGCCAAAATAGAATACTCCGTAGAATTACAGATGCTCCATGGTACGTTAAAAACTCACGAATCCACGCAGATCTGAACGTACTTTTTGTGAAATCTGAATTTGTGAAGTACGCGACAAGATATATTAACAAACTTGAATTCCATCCAAATCCTCTTGCAGTTAATATTCTCAACTTTGGTGGCCATACCCGTCTGAGAAGGAGGGATACTTTGGCTACCATTAGAGCTCTAAACAGATGACTGAATTCTGAAATAATATTCGCATAAAAATAAATTATTGTCCAGCACTGGCAGGACTTTAATTACAATTTTTTTTTAGTATTAAGATTTGAATACTTATTGTCATTGCATTTTTTTATGTAGATTCAATAAATAAAATAACAAAGTTAAAAAAAAAAAGATTGTGAAGTGGCAATCTAGGTAATATCGGTAGTATAGTTAGCGACATCATATTGGGAAGTGAAAAGAGACTCACCGAATTTGACATCAGCAATTCCCAAACAATTTAACTTTGAAACCGAAAACTCAGATCTCCAACATCACGTCCGCTCAATCAATCATGATTTTTGTCACTTAGCGAAATGTTTGAGAGCACATTGTGGATGAGGCAGAAAAAGACGGTATAGATGACAATATTTCAAGATATGATTGACCTTATTTTCACAAACGATCAATCTGATATGATTAGTAATAAGCTGAACTTACTTTTTTGTTAACTTCAGTATATAAAACTCCTTGTAAATGAAATGAATGCATATCTATCGCAATGGTTATCCATTGTTCGTATTGTTTGCTCCTGAGTTCACAGAAAACACATTTTACCTTATACTTTAATTTTTCCTTCCCACGGATTTAAAAAAAGTGGGCGAATTCCTTTACAGGCGCGCATTCAAACAATTTATTAATTGATACAACGAATTTCGTTATTGAACACGAACATTTTTTTTTTCTGTTTTACCTTAAGAATACGTATTTCTTACAACGAAATGTTTTTTAAGTTATGACGTTGTTGCAATAGATAACCGAGTATACTGCAATCACTAAAATCCTGCTGATTTTTAAGTATCCATTGCCTTTCTTGAAGCACTCAAAATTTTATTTAATTTGTCCCGCTCTCTCCAGTTTTTTGTAATTAAAATATCCTTGTTATTCTTTTTTCGCACCTTATCCGATTTTGTTTCAAATATTCTTGCTTGAAGTTATTTTCTTTGAAAGTTTTTCCTTTTTTTCACACTTGACAGAACCAGGAAATTGTTCGCTATTTTATTTCATTTCATTCCATTTTTTGCTTTAAAGCTGTGAAAGAAACTCATTGTGGGTGGCCATCCAAAAGATAAATAATCGTTTGTTTACGTGACATTATTAAATTCTAAGAGAGTATGAATTGTCAGAGATTTATCAGATGTCTGGGCCAACAACATAAACGCTTGACAATTACCACATCACATTCCTGGGTGGTTTCCTATTATTAAACATATTAAAGCAGTGTTTTAAATATTAAAAAAAAAAAAATATTTATAAAATAAAATTTTAAAAAGAGACGAGAAAAAAAATCTTTATTTTGCATATTGAATTAACCAAGATTGTCAAGATTAATCAAAAGTTTAATCAAGTAAAGCAAAAACAAAAAACAAAAAGAAGAGAAAATGTAAGAAACTTGAAGTTTATGCTGAGAATATTAAATGTGAGTTGTTATTAAATAAAATTCTTTAGCATTTTTAGCGGAATGAGAGTACAAAGGAATCCATTGTAGGCGAGCAAATTGAAGATCTGAGACACCGTTTTCAAGAATTTGTAAAATTATTCAAGGCGAGGTATTAGCAGTGATGTTTATTGGACTTATTAAGCCATTAACATTTATTTAATCAAGGTGATTTGTAAATAGGCTGATAATATATTAGTACAGTAATATAGTACCAAACACCTTAGCTTAAAGCAAACTCAAGGAATTACTTTGAGGTAAGTTATGCCTGAGTATATAAGAGGTTAACACTAGAGACATCACGAAACGCGGAAAGTAATTTATCAAAGAAGTAATTTATCAAAGAACTTTTGTGCTCAACAAAAAATGCATTTGAAGCCGCCATAAATATTTCGGAGAGGCTTTTTTAATGTACTTGATTACCTGAAGGGACACTTACTGGACAACAGTGGGTAAGCGCATTAAAGTAAATAAGCTGCTATCACGCAGCACATTACATATCAGCAAGTAATATTAATATCCTTAAAAAAACTCAGACTTTTTATTTCCAAAAACTGGGCATTGACTCGGGGAATAAGCTGAAGACATTCCAAAATATTTTTCTTGTAGGATTTATTTTCCTTTTTTGCAGGGAATACAAGAAATTATGGTAAATTTTTCAGCATGGCAAATGAAATACTGATCAGACCAGGACTAAGGTTATTCATTCCTGTTGAATTTTATTATCTTAGAACTCTGTGGTTCGGAAACCTGCTGTATTCTCTTGCGGAGAGATTTTAGTAACCTGTTAAGCTTGCCAAGAAAAAAGCGCCGAAATATTCTGATACAAGTGGAACACATGCAACTTTTTATTGCTTTAAGTTACGCTAGAAACACAGATCTGTGTAACTGATTAGCGTCACCATCCGCCATGATGGTCTAATCTGAGACACAAACCTATTCCTCAGGCTGTACTATCTCATCACGCCATACCAGCGCTTCTCTTTGGCTTGCAAGGCTTACACATACCACCTGCGTCATTTATTTTTAGCCATTTGAACAAACTTGTTGGTGAAGAAGTCAAACCGTCTAGTCTTTTATGTAATTACTCTTTACTACTTTTTCTCAGCCATATGAACAAACTCGTTGCTGAAGAAGTCAAACCTTCTAGTCCTTCCTGTATGCAATTACTCTTTACTACTTTTTCTCTGACTTCTAATCCTTCTGTCTGGAATTTCCCAGATAGTCAATGGAAGACAAGGCTTAATGAGTTGGTAGGCCGAAGCCTATTAAGAACATCACAGCCCCTAACCAACTCACCAGTCTAACCATCACTACTCATTTCTTACATTTGCTCGGAGACTGCAGAATGTGCCATCGATTTACATCAGCACCTGCATTGACGGCCTTATCTGGTGAAGGCTCAACGCCACGTGGTGAATTATTCTCTGTCTTCTAAACCTTCTGTATGCAATTTCCCAGACAGTTATTAGAAGACAATGCCTAATGAGTTGGTAGACCGAAGTCCATTAAGAGCATCAGACCTTAACTAACTTACCCGTCTAACTACCACCAACATTGGTTCTACTCGTTACCTCGCGGTAATTGCCCCTCGATAATCGGCCCTACAGTATAATTGAGTAAAACCCATAACCAGAACATTTCAGGCTAGATACAAGTACCAGCGCTTGGTAAAACAGAACGTCTTTGGGACATGTTGATCCTCGTTCTGCCTATTAAATTTTAGTGCTGGTTATCGGAAGTTACAACACAATTTGAGACCTGCTAAAACTTTCTATACTTTGATTTGCAGCAAAAGGACCTCTTGCTCTTTTTACTCCAGAAGACAGAATGGCCGAATTAGGAATTAATGAGGAATTTCATCTTGAATTAATGACGGATTGCATCTTACTCGTATATGACCTATTTATAGATGAAAATTCGATGTGCAATTTCTTTTGAAGAAGGACAATATTGACGACATATTATAGCTGTCGGTCTAGTAAGCAAACCAGCTGAAAAAATAATACATACCTGAAACATTAAGCGTTAGAAAAAGTAATGTAAAAAAAGTAAAATGTAGGCTTGCTCACATAGACTTGTGTTTCCAAATAATTCTATAGAAAGAAATGTGTTGGTGTGAAATCACTCGATTTAGAAGTTCAACTTTGTTCACCGACGCAAGAGAGTACACAATCTGGCAATGTCTCATGAAGCAATTGAATTGTTTTACGAGCTATGTGGCACTCTCTTGTTGAAACCACGTATTGGCTATATCAATATCATCTAATTTCGGCAAAAAAAGTGCATCGAGCACCAATTATGCCTCCTGCCCAAAATTCACCCCAACCAATGTCACGTTTTGGAAACATTTGTTTTCCATTTTTCACCAATTTCATATGGGCCCTCAGAGTCCTGAAAGCAGCAGTTTTGGCGATCTACGAAGCAATCACGATGAATATGTGCTTAATCACTTAGGACGATTAATTAGCATCCATTTGGTGTTCATTCATTTTAAAGTACTGTTTAATAATGAAGTCACATTGTTCTGTCATGTAGGTCAGAACAGGTTTAACAGGATGCCATCCATGGACAATCAAGCTCTCTTGAGTCCAATTTAGTCCCATTGTGCTGCCTGAGAGTGATATGTATCATAGCAGATCTATATATCACTGTTATAGTTCAGAACTAACCCAGATGAAGCAGATGAAAGAGCCCAATTAACCTATATCACATTCCGATATTTCTGCCAAACCGTGCAGCATTGGTCTGCTTAGATACCGAGATCTCGTATGTAAGAGAGAGCTGGACACTAATAACGAAAGTTCAATCCACCTGCATCACATTCCGATATTTTTCCTTAGTCGTGCAGAACCGGTCTGCCTAGATATTGAATCCTTATAGAAGAAAAAACTGGACACTGACAGAGATAGTCCAATCCACCTACATCACATCCCGATATTTTTGCTTAGTCGTACAGCACCGGTCTGTCTAGCTATCCAACCCTTATATAAGAAAGAGCTGGACACTGACAGAGAAAGTGCTGGCCACTGACAGAGAAATTCCAATCCACCTACATCACATTCCGATATGTTTGCTTAATCGTACAACACCAGTCCGCCTAGAAATTGAACCCTTATGTAAGAAAGAGCTGAACTCTGACAGAGAATGTCCAATCCATCTCAATCACATTCCGATATGTTTCCTTAATCGTGCAACACCGGTCTGCCTAGATATCAAACCCTCAAGAAAGAGCTGGACACTGACAGAGAAATTCCAATGCACCTACATCACATTCCGATATTTTTGCTTACTCGTGCAGCACCGGTCTGCCTAGCTATCCAACCCTTATATAAGAAAGAGCTGGACGCTGACAGAGAAAAATCTGGCCGCTGACAAAGAAAGTCCAATCCACCTACATCACATTCCGATATTTTTCCTTAATCGTGCAACACCGGTCTGCCTAGATATGGAACCCTTATATAAGAAAGACCTGGACACTGACAGAGAATGTCCAATCCAAATACATCACATTCCGATATGTTTGCTTAATCGTGCAACACCGGTCTGCCTAGATATCAAACCCTCAAGAAAGAGCTGGACACTGACAGAGAAGTTAAAATCCACCTACATCACATTCCGATATTTTTGCTCACTCGTGCAGCACCGGTCTGCTTAGCTATCCAACCCTTATATAAGAAAGAGCTGGACACTGACAGAGAAAGTACTCAACACTCTCTGCTTCCGCCTCGTTCCTATAACTTCTACAGAAATCATTAAATGAAAGACTTAATCTTTTCGCATGCGTCCTTATGTGAACGTGTCCCATCAGGACTGCCACAGCAGAACACAAACTAAGTCTGGGCAGGTCATTAAGAATAATAGGCCTTCTAGTATCTTACCTGGGACATCCTTACCTGTAACGCTCCACTTATACCAACCCTAAACTGTCAGCCATCGACTTGTTTTCTTTGGAACTGTCTGCACATTTCTACAAGTGGAAATAATGGACTAATTTTGGGACTTGCTACATATTTTAGATGCTAAAAAATAATTTCATTTCCTACTGCACTTGAAAGTTAAAACTTAACATGATATTGATACGTTCATCGTATGGCGCTGTTCGCCTCAGTTGTGTTTTAAGGCTTCAGTGCAAATGTGACCTTTAGCAATTACAAAAAAATTGATGTGAATTTTTTATCAACAAAATAAAACAAAGGAGTTTCTTAAATATTTTTTGTTTTTGCATCATTTGTCTTTAACAAAATTAAGACATTTCTGTGTTTCAATTCAATTCATTTTAATAACCCTGATTAAGAAATTTCAATACACCATTAATTTCCTTCAATGGCTGGCTGGCAGGCAGGCTGGCTGTACAAAACAGGCCTGACAAAACCCGCTATTGAATGTCTATCAATTATTTACAATACGAGTATACTCGTATGAACAAAACATTAAATACAAATGTATTCTATTCATTAAAGAACTCAAGCGCAATTAAAACTCCAATTTGATAATGACAAATCGTTTATTGATTTACTTTGCAACAAAAAAGCAATAAAGAAAAAGAAAAAAAAACATGTTTTTGGTCTATTAATAAAATCGTTTCTCTGCCTTTTTTTTATTATTTTACTTTTTTAGTCGAAAGAATGGAAAAAACCACAATTTTTGCCAATTTCTTTATATTTACTCACTGTTCCGTGAATTGAGACAAAAAGGCCAAAAGAAACACAAATGCTACTTGCAACATAAATAAAAATGTGTTTCTCCTTTTTTTTTTTTTTGTTTTTTTGGTGAATGTGTATGTAAAAATATGTATTAAGCCTGTTTGCTACTGCGGCGGCTGTTGGTTGCGGCTTATTCATTATAATGCTTTTAAGCAGTCAACACGATGATTGATCATTATCTGTCCAAAGCCAAGACAATTATAGATCGTTTTACAATTAAATAGTGAAAGATAAAATCAATGCACACACACAGACACACACTCACCGTCACAACTACTTCAAAAGGCAAACAAGAAAAAAAAAGAGAGGAAACAAATAATACAGACCTCTTAATTCATGAATTGCGTAAACAGTGAAACAATGTTGCTTTAGTTTTTGTTTATTTACTGGAATGGCCGCCAGGCCAAACCGACTTCCTACGATCAAGGTCGACAACAAGAAAATAGTTCTTAAAACTTTCTATGATCTGGGTTTTATGACAACAATCATTAGCTAAGGAAAAATATTGTATTTTAAAATTATTGGTTACTGCCCGTGGAATATGGAAGGGGCACCCTTAAAAATTTATGCTTGAAGAGTTTTTGTTTTCCGTTTTTCTAACAGGCTGTAATATTCCACCCACATATGTTGCAGAATTAAAAAAATATATATACCAATAACATAATAAAATCAGAGTCAGTAGAAATGTTTTATTTTAACATAAAAAGTTTCTGCCCATGAAGTGTGGTAGGGTACCTCTAAAAATTCGCTTTAAAAACATCTCCAAAAAATATTTGCTGATGTGACCAACATTGTTTTGGACTTAAAAGACTGCCGGCCATTTTGGTATCGTTGCGTTATCTGAGTGTGATATGTACACTCATAGAGACCCCGTAATAACTGTGATGAATTTCAATATCAATGTGATGCCAAAAGTTCTCATTTTTGATCTCATGACACTTTTCATCGCTTTGATGTCAACCATTACATCAGTTGTTTTAATTATCTTTAGCGACAATTATTTCATCAAGCAAGAAGAATTCGCCTTATTATTTTTAACGCTATTTAATATCTTCAGTATTATCCTGCAGAGTGGAAGGTGTCTGTGATTACTACGATTCCCAAGCCAGGGAAGGATTCCATTAAAGTAGAGTCATATAGACCAATAATTCTACTGCCAACAATTTCAAAACTGTTCGGCGAAGTTGACTCCAATATTAAACACTGTAAGATGTATCCCTTATCATCAATTCGGCTTTCGCGCAGGACCATACAATAAACGCACCAACTAGTAGATGTTTATGACATCTTATGAAAGACCTTCGAAAGCCAAAAGTATTGTTCAGCTCTATTCAATGACGTGTACCAAGCTTTGGATAAAGTGTGGCACGACGGCTTGAAGCACAAAATAAAGTTAAACTTGCCTGCAAATACACACAAGCTCCTGGAAAGCTACTTATGTGGCCGGAAATATGTTATCAGAGAAGGCGATGTTATAAGCTCCAGTCAGCCAACCGGAGCAGGAGTCCCCCAAGGTAGCATTTTGGGACCTACCTCATATGACATAATTCTGCGATGACCTTTGTCTTTGAGATTGCTGTCATTTTTCACATTACTGACGACTATTTACGTAATAATAATGGAACAGTTCTGATGAAACGCTGTCACCAATACAAAGATGCTGTTTCTAAGAGTGTATCTCAGCAGATCTACATAGCACTGATCCAGTACAGAATCAACCCGAGAATCGAATGACATAGTCCCCCCACATATATCCGTCACATTCCGTTACAGCAGCTTAATCCTGCAGCAATGGTCTGCCCAGATACCGAGCCCTTATACAGGGTGACGCAGAACTAGCTTTATTGTCAGAATTAAATGGCATAATTAAGACGCTGATTGTAGTCTATCGGCTTCAATTCTTGGACAAACTGGATCTTATACGGGGACATATGCAATATGGCCTAACTCCCCTGAACGGACCTTCCCGATAGCCCCAGTTGTGTCGAACGTTTTCTTGTTAATATTTCTAGATATTTTCTTTCGTGTGAACCGTACATGGTCTTCCGGTACAAGGTATCTTACTGTACCATGTTATCGAACATTTGCAGGTTTAGTGCGCGTATTAAAAAAACTAGGTTTTTAAACCCAACGACACGTTAGGTTAAAGCAATGAACTTTTGATTTTTGAAATAAAATTCAACAATTTTTAATAGCTGTTCTCTTGTGTAGTGTTTCATGTTAAATTTCCTAACTCATCTTCACAAAGTTCTGAAATAAAAGTAAAATATACATATATATTGTTAAGAATATTTTTGTCACATTTAGCCCAGTGTGCAGCTGTTGATCTGCTTGTTAAAATTGTACAACATACACATTCACCCAAACAAGATAAAACAACATAATACACAAAGTCAGTCGTAAAGCAGCTCTGGGCTGAAGAACAGCTCTCGGGCCATCGTAAGTATTTCTTAAGTGCGGTCAGGCTTATGTTTGTTGTTCGGCTTTGCATCTCGCTCGCACTGGTTAACAGTTTGCCTCAACTAACTGTATTGGTTACCATTTTGTTTAGAGGTTATTTATTGTTAACCACGTGGAAGCTTCCTATGTGAAGGCATGGGTCGTTATAGTTAGTCACAGCGACGCTACAAAAGTACTGTTAGTACCATCTTGGGCATTACGGTCTTTGTCCCCCCGCCCATGCTGTGCATCCTATACTTTGCAAATTTACTTTGCAACTGTATAGTTACTAAATAAATAAATAAATAAATAATACACAAAGAAACAGACATACATGATTTAAAGTAGGTAAAATTCCAAAATTGTTGTTGTGACTTGCTTATTGTTCGCAAGCATGTACTCATACACATGTGAGTGTGTATTTGCGAAGTAAATACATTTGTACATTATAAACTACTAGAAAATTCATGTCGTTTGCAGAAACTCATAGAGACGTATAAATAACGGGCAGGTCTGCAGCAAGCAGTCAGTTTATTTTTAAACTTTGTGCAAGACAGTTATAAGTCAGAAAGTAAGCAAATCTAGTGTTTTGGTACACAGTAGTAATAAGTGTAAATAAAGTTGTGAATTATTTACGTACTGTATAATATATATGCATACTATATATATATTTTTTTAACGTGGACCAGTATGTAGGAGACGAACCGTACATATTCGGTACATTGAACCAGAACTAAGAAAATAGGTTGTGAGGAGGGGGAAAGAGGCAGTAGTGTTTGTGAACATTTGACTTGAACTTTCAAAAGTTTCAAACAGACAGGAAACGACTGTAGGCAATTTATTCCACGGCTGAAAAACTAATTCTCTCTGTAATGCATAGTACCATTATCCGGGCAATCGACTACAAATGGATGAGCACTGGATGATGCACGCGTGTTACGTATAAATGTGCGAGTTTCGGAAACAAGATCCCTATTCTCGTTGGAGCAAAATCCATTGTAGTAACGATAGAACAGAGTAACGCACTCTACACTGCGTAGGGGCTCCAGTGACTCAATAGAGCTGGATACCCGATAAGCTTCTGTCTGTAAGATACTGTCACTGATAAGCTTCTTTGCCCTCTAATGCCCACGTTCGAGTAACCCCAAAACAGACTTTGAGACACCGGCCCAAACATGAGAGTTGTATTCCATTTCCGGATAAGATAGATAAACTAAAACAGTTATTGAACATTCAAGCCATAAAGGTAGTTCTGCTTCACCCTGTACAAGGATCATTTTTTATAGTAATGACTTGATGTCACTACAGTACATAGCACTGATGTTTCTTACTATATGACTAACTTCTCTGAATGCTTATTACTTTTTACATAATATTGATGTCACGCTGTCATCAATATGAAGATTTGTTTTTCTATGACTGTGTCTTCTATGCAAAACTTATGTTGAACGTCTGTTGATGTTTCTGGACTATCCTGAGGGAAAGAGTAGGACAGAGTAACTGCGACGGGGCTTAAGTAATTTAATAGAGTTGGATACCTTACTGCCACCGATAAGCTTCTTCGCCTTCTCCTGCACATGGTCGAATAGCTCCAAAATAGACTTTGAGACACCGGCCCAAACATGAGAGTTGTATTCCATTTTCGTATAAGATAGATAAACTAAAACAGTTATTGAACATGCAAGCCATAAAGGTAGTTCTGCTTCACCCTGTATAAGGATACATTTTTCCGTATAAAATATATTTGATAAAATATAGTAATGACTTGAAGCCCCACTACAGTACATAGCACTGATGTTTCTTAATATATGACAAACTTCTCTGAATGCACATTACTTTTTACAAAATATTAATTTGCTAAATTTTTGTTGAATTTTTATAATTTTTTAACAATTAAGTTTTTTATTCGCTATTTAAGCTTCTAACATCTATACCAATAAAAAATTATAAACAGCTTGCTTTCTATGTTTCCCAGCTATCTATATGTCGACATTTCATAGGAAATCATCAGTAGACTTTGTGTTTTTTGTGTTTTGACGGATATTATTACAGCATTTTTCTTTTTAAACTCTCAGCAATTTATTTGGATTGTTGGGATATAAAGTTGAATGTTTGAGAATATCTTTCAAAAATTTCCAAAGTCTACTGATGATTAGGGTAGTTCCTATGAAATGTCGACATATAGATAGCTGGGAAACATAGAAAGCAAGCTGTTTATAATTTTTTATAATTTTTTAAATTAAAAATTTTTTTGGTTCGTACATATGTATGTGGTTTGTACAATTTTACATAATATTGATGCCACGCTGTCATCAATATGAAGATTGGTTTTTCTATATCTTCTATGCAAAACTTATGTGTGTAAAAGTAGGCCAAAAGAACCAGTTATGTGACCGGTTCACTGCATTTTAATTTCTCGTGCTGTTATCTTTTTTTTTGCTTTTAAGAGATATTTAAAAAAAATATATATAAATAAATTAAATTATCTTGAAAATTAAACATAATTTATTATTGTATATATATATTTATAAAATATTGCAACTGAAAACTTTATATGATTTAGAACACTACGGGTTTTTTCCAAATGATTAAATAATATCTTTTGTTATCTTTATAGCAACAAGCTCAGCACAATAAAAACAATTAATTTTATTAAATGTGCAATTGTTTTTATGCCTCATTCATTAAAATTCAGTATTGTTCCTACATATTTTATATAAATTTATATAGAAAATATATATTTTTTATTATTTTTTTCTGTTCCTGCCTTCTTTTTTCATATTTTACAATTAATGGCTGGATTGGTTGGTTGGTTGGTTGGTTGGTTCATTCGTTCGTTCGTTCCTTGGTGTGTTGACTGTTTTTCATATCTTGGATTCCTACATTTAATTGTGATGGCTTGAAAGTCTGTTCTCTATGAGTGAGTGTTGGTGTGTGTGTGTGTGCCAGACTCCTAGTGCACAAACTCACACACCAATAATAATGTTTTTATGGCTTTAAATGTAGTTAAAAAGTGTCACTTGATTTTGTAACAATTAATCATGCGTTGACACCGTGTAATATTAGACATTTAAGACAAAAAGAGCCAAACAATAACAACAACAACAGCAGCAGCAGCAGCAAAGAACAATAGCAAAAAAAAAAGCAAGAAAAATTTATGCCACAAAAGGGTGTGTGTGTGTGTAAGTGTGTTTGTGTGTGTGTTTTTTTTCTATTTGCCAGAAGTTTTTGCTAAAATATGAAATTTCCTAAAAGCCCACATTCAATTTTATACATCATTTGTATTCCAGTCACTCAAGTTATTAAATTAAGAATTCTGTCTAAGATCTCGTGAAAAAGGTAAAGGTTAACACACACTTTCTATTTGAAAAAGTGTTTGTAAATTTGTTTGTTTGTTTGTGTTATTTTTATAGAAAGGAAATCTTTGTTTTTATTTTTTTATTTTTGATTTTTGCCATAATTTCGTATTGAAAAAGCAGAAATTTTTGTATTTCAGGAAAACAACGGATGCTGAATAGACGTACATGAAACCAAACCCAGGTACGCCCAACTCCTTACAATGGCTTTGATTTAACACAGTTTCCCAACACAAATAAAGATTTTTATTTGTTTTGAAATAAGAAAATTTTGAAAACACCAGAAATGCTGGTGAAAACACCAGAACAGATGAAAATCTTCATTTGTCTGAACTGTTGAAGATTAACAGCCAATTCGCCGGTGTCGAAAGGATAAGTCCATTCGCATTCTAAGCAAAAGAAAATTGATTTGAGTTTTTTTTTTATGCTATGCGAACGATGTGTCGAAATTCAATTAAGTGCGGTCTCTACCTGACATGAAAACACTAACTTTAACGCTAACTTCAAGTTAAAGTTAAATGTGGACCGCTCATGTTGAAGTTTGGTTAAAGTTATAACTTGGTTGTTGCAACATTTCATTTGGAAACTCTGTTATAACTTAACAGCCTGCTGTTATTTTTTTGACATTTTTATTTTTTACTATGAAAAGTTATAACTCTAACGTCACTACGTGTGCACCGACTTTAACAGATAGATATTTAAAACTGCGTTTCAAGTTAGGTGTAGACTGCATGTTAAAATACATCAGTACATGGGAACGAATAATTGTGACATAGACGAACCCAAATTGATTCGAATGTGAGTGACTAGCTTTCTTTAGCATACAAATTCATTCGTTATCGGCGAACCGGCTTTTGCCTTAAAATGCATTACACTTATCTTTATATAGTTTGTTTGCTTATTTTTTTATAGAAGTTTTTTATTTTGACCTATTACGAAAGATATTTTGAAAGAGAGTTTTTTTAATGTTTTTAGTTTTCTTTCAAACCCGTGCAAGGTATGAAACCCATTTCAAAGCTTTTAAATGCAAAAAAGTATTTACCAGAATTTGTTAAGGTGTTGGGGACAGTTGTGATAAAGATTTACATCATCACATGCCTTGCGGCCTTACCTAATGATAGACCGGTTCCACGGAGTGAATTATTTACGATTATAGGCTCACACAGGTAATTTTTGCCATATGTTTTGAGCCATATGAAAAACTTTGAGCCTTCTAATCCCTCCTGTGTGCAATTTTCCAGCAATCAATGGAACGAAGCCCACTAGCAGCATTAGCCCTTAAATTAACTCACCCGTCAACCATCACCGCTAGTTCCTTACAGTACAGGTATCTGTACTGTAAGGAACCAGTGGTGTCATCCCCTGAGTCTTAACTGGTCCAAGATAAAAAAAATGTCATGCGGCTTTCTAAAGTTTTATAAATTAATCATTAATCAGTGAGCTTTTTTAGTTATTACATATGTACGTTATTAACTAACTAGTTGTGAGTTCGAGTCCATTTCAAAAAGAAGGATTATTTTTAATTATAACAATAATTGCCGTGAAACAATAAGACACAACAAACGAGGGACCCTTCCCCTCTTTATCCGAAAAACAGAGTACCCTGCTTAGGAATACGCCAAGACAAAACCTGTTCCCCGGGGGGAAGGTGTTGGAGACAGTTGTGAAAAAGATTTACATTAGCACCTGCCTTTACGGCCTTACCTGATGATGGACCAGTTCCAAGAAGTGAATTATTCACGATTCACCAGCGCCCCCGCGTGGCTTACTAGGCTCACACAGGTAGCAATTCTTGCCATATGATTGCGGTCATATCAGCAACTTCTTGTTGAGAAGTTCGGGCTTTCTAATCCCTCCTGTATGCAATTCCCCAGCAATCAATGGAAGACAAGGCTTAATGAGTTGATAGGCTGCAGCCCACTAAGAGTATCAGCCCTTAAACCAACTCACCCGTCAACCATCACCACTGGTTCCTTACAGCACACGTATCGGCACCTCGGAAGGTTGTTAGACCTCGAAAAAGGCTACACACCAACGAATTATCAGAACGGGGGCAATACTCATACCCGTTCAGCCAATTTATACCCTTAGTAAGGGTTTCGGAAGCCAACACAACATCAGTCTTGCGGATTCCTAGAGTTTTATTTGCTACAACAAACGAGGGACGAGCGTCATCGTAAATATTTCTTAAGTGCGGTCGGGCTTATCGTTGTCGGTTGGCATTCAAGAGTTTTGCGTCTCATTCTCACTGGTTAACTGTCTACATCAGCTAACTGTACTATATTACAGTTTATTTGGGGTATTTCGTTGTTAACTTAAGCGAAGTCTTAGGTCGGTACAGTTAGTCACAGCTCCGCTAAAAAATACTGTTAATATCATCGTGGGCATAAGGTCTTCGTTACTCCGCCCATGCTGTGCATCCTATACCTTGCAAATTTATTTGCAGGTTCATAAAGAACTAGTTCATTAGGACCTATCTCGTTGGGGATTTGTCCGGCAGAGACCAGTTCGTTAGGAACCGGTGTTGGTTAGAGCCTGATATGGTTTCCAGCGTACAAATTCTGTATTCTAGGGAGTTATTGGCCCGGGAGTAAAGCGCAGGTGTTTGTTATATGATGAAAATTGGTAAATATAAAAAATTTCCAGCTAAAGTACATATATCTCGTCAGGAAGAAGCTCAGGGGATCCAGTTTTGTGGCGATCAGTTCGTTGCTAGGGAACAGCATTCTTTAGGGACTGGTATGGTCACAGTATTTGCGATTTGGAGTATTATATAGCCTAAGTGTAAAGAGCATGGGCATACAAATGGGCTACACTAATTTACCAGCTACAGTATATCAAGCTTAATTTGTTATGAAGACGTACATATGTATATGGCAGTTATATAAAACGAGAAAAATTCAAAAAAAAAATTAAAAAATTTCTCTATTTGTTGTCAAATTTTTTTCGTTTTATATCTATAACTACCGCATACATACATATGTACGTATGTAACATACACGTTGTACTTTTTCGTAAAAAAAAATCTGAAATGCCAGTAAAACGCGCGTTCCTTAGAACACCTAAAAATTAATTAAGCGTTTTTCAGAACGCTTGCGGTTTCAGATAGCGCGTTTCCCAGAACATGGCTGCATGTAATCCACTATAGCAATACCCAAGATAGCTTTACAACCAGCACATCTTCGCTGGAAATCAGTCCCTAACTAGTGGCTAACGTACCTGTTTCTATAGGGCTAGTTTAACGTAATACTCTTTAGCGTAATACGCTTGATAAGTTTCTGTACAGGTCAATTTTCGCACATATAACGAAACCCTACTCTTTAGGCTTGGACCATATAATTCATCTGAGCAATGTACAAGACAGTTTTGCAACCAGCATATCTACGCTATACCAGTCCTTAGCGAACTAACTAAGAACTAGTTCTTTACGACTTGGTAAACTGTCAGCTCTTAATGAATTATTTCCTAACGAAAAAAGCTTGATATTCCATTATACTACAAATCCCTGGTCTTTATACTTGTGCCATCTTATCCACCAGAGTCTGTTCGCAAAACAGACAGATATTTGTCCCTAACGAATACCGGTATCTAGCAACTAGTTCCTGACAAACTGGTACCTAACAGACTACTCCCTAACGAGGTTGGTATTCCCTAGAGAATTAATTTGAAAATACTATTCTCTAGAGGATTAATTTTAAAACACTTCAGCTGGCAAATTTTTGTATATGCCGCTATACGTCCATATAGCAAACCTCTACTCTTTAGGCTCAGGTTGCAATGCTTAAATCAACTGGAAACCAGCACATTTACGCTGGAAAACACTAATGAATTAATTCCTAATGAAATGAATTTGATATGGGAAATTGTTACATATTCCGACTTTCAATCATACAATCAAATCGGTAACGCCAAATTTAAGCGGTTTGCGTTTCTTAGAGCATGTCTGATGATCCGAGCGTAAAAAGTAGAGCTTTGTTATATCATCTAAAATCGGTATGTACAAA
The DNA here is from genome assembly GCA_914767995.1 of Thecocarcelia acutangulata. Classification (NCBI taxonomy): domain Eukaryota; kingdom Metazoa; phylum Arthropoda; class Insecta; order Diptera; family Tachinidae; genus Thecocarcelia; species Thecocarcelia acutangulata. The sequence goes on from OU612096.1 coordinate 33,417,454, forward strand.
AACTTGCCAGCTAAAGTATATCAAGCATAGCTAGTTCATTAGTGACTGCCTGCCTTGCGAACTGCTCTGGCATTCGGAGCCTAAAGACCAGGGCTTTGTTTTATGATCAAAATCGGTCTGTGCAAAAATGTTTCACCTACGGCTATAGTAGGAGTATATCAAACTCAAGCAAAGTTCCTTTCAGGAAGGATTTAATAACAATTAATCACTCTTTATTATGAATTCTACACAGAAGTCAATTAATTAACCAGATTTTTTCAATTACAACAAAAGTTTTTGTTAAAGTTATTATTCTAAATTGAAAGCAATTTTTAATTATTTGTACCATAACATCTTTGCTGTTTTGCTTACATAAATTGCAGGTTTTTTTTTTAAGTTTTTTATACATATTTTTCTACATATTTTAATAATTAATTAATCTGAACAGAATGCTGCTAAACAAGAGCCATAACAAATACCGGATAATCTCTAACATATTTTATACAAGAACCTTGCCTCTGGGGGTATAGTAGCTTTTATTTTTTTTTGTGTTTAACTATAATTTTTTTTTTCTAGACTTAGAAATATCAATTATTTTCCAAATGTTTTTCTCAACCATTAAAAATTGGCTTCTCTTGTTATTTAAATTATTGTGTTTGATAAAAGAAAAAAAAAATTGTATTCTATTTAAAAATCCATTCTTTAAAATTGGTTTTAAAACGCCGAAATGACTTGGCAATTTATCTTACAATGTACGAGTATAATATGACGATGGTCTCACTGGCTTTTATAGTAATTTATTTAGAAAAAAAATGAAAATTTTTATTTCATTTATGAAATTATTAACTGAATAATATAAATTCATAAATTACATACATTCATACATGCGTACCTTAATTTTTTATTGACCATAAAGAATTTTGTTTACAGTTCGAAACGCCTGAAAAGAAGAAAAAAAAGCAACAATCAATTAAAATAATTTTCTATGGTCAAAATACAATAATAAATCACTACAATATTGTTTAGTTTTTTATTATATTATTTTTTTTTCTTTATAATTGGCTGTCTGTCTGTCTGTCTGGCAGTATTTGTGTTATTACAAAAATGTTGGGGTTTTTATATAAATTGAAAAAAAAATATATTCATATTCATATTCATGCTTAAAACAACCATTTAAGATTGTGGTTGCAACTTCTAAGCGATAGCTATAAAAAAATTAAGTTTTTCTTTTTCGATTTTTGCTTTTATAATTTATTTTTTTTATCTTCCCATCAAATATGAAATTGTATAAAAATTTTATAATACAATTAGATCTTTAGAAATAAAAAAAAGTTACTAAAAAGGTAAAAGAAAACAAACATTTTTTTTTGAGAACTGCTCCAGATAATATAAAAATAAAATCACGATCTTTCGCCGCGCTCAATTTACACCTCATTCTCTGTTGCTTTCGCTTCTATTGTGTTTAAGCGGTCTCAAGTATTTTAACCTTTTTTCAAGCAAGCTCTTTGTTTCATAATTTAAAAAAAAATCGTTAAAAATATTTGCTGATTTAACGAGCAATATCAAGGCAACCTAAATTAAGGCGTAAAGCCTTAAACTACGTACACCCGGTTGTCAGATCTTACAATATTGCCAGTAAAATTGTCTGAAAATGTATTACAGTCGTGTGAACTGCCAATTTTCAACTTACAACGTTGTCAGAAAAACCATTTTCAATCAATTGTAAGACGACAATATTGTCAGGCATCTGACAATCGTCAGAACACTCTTCGTCGGCATAGCCAGATAATTGGCTAGTATTGTAAGCTCAGTTTTAATTGTCAGATGTTTAAAATTAATGCACCTGACAATGGCATCCTTGTCAGAAAAAAAGTTTGATGAGCAACACTGCCAAACAGATGGTTGTTGATATACATAAGTGGTAATGCATTACAACATGTCTGGTAGTTTTTTTCATCTAACAATCTGACAACCGCGTGAACTGACAATTTTTGTTGTCAGATGAATTATTTGTCAGACCATAGTCTGACAATGATATTGTAAGATTTTCTTACGAACGTCTAAATACACAATTTACTTCTGCGGAACAATTTTTCATTGTCACTACATTGTCAGCATGTTGCCAGATCTTACAATATTGTAACATCTGACAACCGAGTGTACATAGCTTTAGGTTCAAGTCAAACGTCCACAAACACCACTCCCTCTTTCTCATCCTCATAATCTATTTTTCTATCTCCTTTACAACTCTCTACATACACCAGAACGGATTGATTTCAATAGCGTTAAACTCTAAACACTTAGACGTCTGCAGACTTCACAACTTCACGACTACAAATGAAGTTAGCTTCAAATGCTGCCGTCTCATTAGCAACATAATTATTTTCAAGACAGCAGCAGCACAATGCAAAATTCAGAGGTGCCACATGTATATTTTACATGAATAAAATTAAAACTACCGACTGAAAACGTAAAAATATCACGTAAAACTGTAAAAAGTAATCAATTTATTTGTTTATTTTATTTATGTGATGTTTATTTCTATTAAATATTTCAAAACAAATTTTAGTTCTTATTGCTGGCAGTTTATTTTTATAGTGGCAGCACTGCATTTACTTTTTGCTGCTTACGAAAATAGAAATTAATCTAAGTTAGCAGCAGCAGCAAATCCTGTTGTGAAGTCGTGCTGCTGTGATGTCGTTAAAATAATCGTGTGCATTTAAACACATGTATTTTATTTTTGACAGATTGCTGCTTGCTGTCTGCTGTCGTCTATGTGTTTAAAGCTTTAGATCGCAGCACAAATAAAAAAAAAAAAATTAATTACGGTCTGCCAAACGTCAGCTGTTAACAGTGCAACCTAAATTCTGGAGTAAAGCGCAAGGTAATTTAACGCTGCGAGTTTGCGCTGTAGTAGGTAACTTATATATAAAGCGGCCCATACTCATTTCAATTCAATTGTGAATTGAGTCTTTCAACTGCATTTATCGTTGCTCACACACTTTATAAACTGACTTGAAAGATTTCCTTTCAACTATTAAATTCAATGAAATTAAAGACAATTTTAAAAATATATAACGTTCTCTTCTCAAAATTTATATTTGTAGTGTACAAATATAAATTTTGAGACCTGATCAAGAAACTCAAACACACACAACACAATCGAATTGAAAGACTTGCTAATCAGCTTGAAAAAATCAAAACATTTTAATTTTTCTTCAACCAACTCGTCAACTATCAAACTAATCAACTGACAAAGCCATACACGCTTTGATTTGGGCAACAATCGACTCAGTTACCAACTAAGTTGAAACGTGTATGGGGTGCTTAAGCGTTAACGTTGTGCCATGAATAGTAGTGTCTACTAATCTTGTTTAATAAAAATCACTAATTAGAATTAACAAATAGTAATAAAATCGCTAAATTAGTATGAAATCACATAAAGCGTGTTGAATAATTGCTGCAAAAAAAAAGAGCAACATTTGTTTTAAAGCTACCCAGCGGCGAACACTGCTTACCACATTACTTCTCTTAAATGAGAAGCGTTTGACAAAGTGTGGCATGATGCACTGCTTTTGGTGTCGGTAATGATATCTCTCGGTTTATATCGAGCTTTCTCAGAGACCGCACTATACGAGTTGTTATAGATAGGATTTCATCAAACGAGTTCAGGATTAATTCAGGGGTACCGCAAGGCTACGTTCTTTCTCCTACCCTATTTAGTATTTTCCTCAATGACCACTTAATCCACTCTTTCGCAGATGACAGCAAGCAACATTTGCCAAAAAAAATTTTTTTTGCTTAAAAGCAGTTCTGGTAATATAAGGAGGTTACCAAATATAGAAAATTAAAATTTCCGATATCGCTACATATATACCAGAGATATAGTCTAAACATATTTCTCCATGAGAAAATCTTTTTGTTTGTTTAAAGGCAGTTCTGGTTATAAAAAAGAGTTACTAAAATACACAAAATGGAATTTTCATTATCGGCCCATATACCCGAGATAAAGTCTAAACCAGGGACAAGTTCTATATGGAAGAGTAAACTCCAATACATTTAAGGAAAAACTATTTTTGTTTAATATTATTTTGTTATAAAAAGCAAAACTTTTACAAAAGCAAAATTCGCACTGATAATCGCTGTCGTCAATGTTTATCAGCAAAACTTGCGAAAGTGTTGTTGCTTTGCTTTAGAGTGTGCGCAGTAAAGAACGACAAAAAAATATATAAGACATAGTTGTTTGTGTATTTTTCATTGCTAGTGCTGAGCGCAATGTTTGTGTATTAAAGAGCACAGCTTTATAGCTAAGCACATTTACAAAAGCAATTGAGTACCAAGCGCATAGGGTTGGCCACACTTGGTCTAAACCCACTCTTCAATGAAAAACCTTTTTTTTGTGTAAAAGCAGTTCTGATTATAAAAAGAAGTTAGTAAAATACAGAAAATGAAAATTTCCGATGTCGGTCCATACCCGAGATATAGCCTGAACCGATTTTTCTATGAAAACAATTTTTTTTTTTTGCTTCAAATCAGTTCTGATAATAAAATAAGGTTATCAAAATACAGATAGGAAAATTTTCGTTATCGGTCTATATATACCCGGGGTTTGCTTAAAAGCACTTCTGGTTATAATAGTAGTTTATATAAATGCAGTAAATGGAAATGTCCGATATCGCTCTATATATACCGTCTTTTTTGTCAGCATTTTTTTAACATTATTCTACAACCGATTTAAGCTGTACAGTATTTTTGGCTATGGTCACACTGCTAGTGAAGCACTAATGTAAAAAGCAGTTATCAACTTAAGTTCACTTTTCGATACTTTTTAACTCATCATGTAAGTTTGTATGATATTATTTGTACATAGATATACAGGGTGGCGCAAAAATAACCTTCCGATGTTTTTTGGCAGTAATTTAAAAGAAAAAATGAAAAACTTTGATTCTTCTTGTGGACTATTTTTTTTTGGTCTTTTAATTTTCTTACATCAAGTCAAGAATATGATGTCATGTTAATGGCCGCCGTCACAGTTGATTATCATTTGAGCCCTTTTTATAGCATTTTTCATCACATTGGCCAAAACTTCCGGCGAATGTGAGGACCTCATTCTTGAAGGATATTGTCTTTAAGAGCTGCAAGAGTCTGAGGCTTGTTGACATAAACCCGCGACTTCAAAAACACCCACAAAAAGAAATCTGCAGCGGTCAAATCAGGCGATCTTGCTGGCCAGTGCAAATCGCCAAAACGGGAGATTAGGCGCCCGGGAAATGCATCCTTCAGCATATCGGTTGTGGCACGTGCAGTGTGTGCCGTAGCACCGTTCTATTGGAACCACATGTTTTCCAATCCCAATTCATCAAGTTGCGGCAAAAGGAACTCGTTGACCATTGCTCTGTAGCGCTCACCATTCACAGTAACCGTTTGGCTCGCAACGTCTTCGAAGAAACAAGGTCCGATGACTCCTCCAGCGAAATCAGCACACCATACAGTGACTTTGAGCGGGTGTAATGGCTCTTCGTGGATTACACGCGGATTTTCAGTGCCCCAGAAGCGTAAATTTTGCTTATTTACGTACCCGCTAAGATGGAAATGGGCCGAATCACTCATGAATATTTTTGATGAAAAATTAGGTTAGATGCGATTGGCGGGCAGCAGCTAACAGCTGATGCACCGTCTAGACTTCGTACGGAAACATGTTCAAATCTTGTACCAAAATTCGCTGTAAAGACCGTCGACTGATACCCATTTGCGTGGCACGTCGTCTGGTCGATGTCGACGGCGCTTCCATGACACCCTCGGCTACAGCAGCAATATTCTCTGCACGCCTGCCACGCCTGGCAGTATCTCGTGTTGTGATACTCTTTTCGAGGTAAGTGGCTAAACGGCGCAGTGTTTCACCAGTAGGCGTTTTACGGCCAGGTAATCTGAGACGAAATTCACGTTGTGCCAAAGTCACCGACCGACTATTGGTCAAACAAATAGTCACCAATATTCCGCGTTCTGGAGCAGTGTAGCGTAACATTGTTTATTAACGTGTATTTCGCATGTGTCAAAACAGAACTGACATTAGCGGCCAATCGCAAAATTTATAGCATTTTCTGATGGGAGATTTACTTTTGCGCCACCTTATACATATGTATGTGTGCACCCTCCTTAAGGGTTTTTTTTTAATCTTTTGTGTTTATTAAGCAAATTAATTAATTTTATCAAAGATTTTAATTAAAAACATTTTGGCTTAAGAAACCTTTTTCGTGTTAAAAACACGCAAAAAAAACACAAAATTACATGTTGCCAAATGATTTACATTGACTTTTTATTTAATAAATTAATTTATCTGGCAGGCAAATTTTCAAAATCAATTTATTAAACTGATAAGAAACAAATGTTCGTTCGTTCATTCGTTCGGGTATTATTTTCATATTCAGCCAACACAAAAAGCTCATAATTTTAAAATGAAAGGCCAAACAGTAAAAATTATTTATCAACTGAGAAAATTTGCATGGTTTGAATTGATTTTATTTTTGTTTTATTTAATTCAATTTATTATTTTAAGGCCTGGTTCTTTAAGAACATAAAAATTACAAAACTTACTGTTTTCATTTTTCAAATTCATCTTGATAATGATGGAAATGGAATGATATAATATTTTTTCTCGTTTAGTTTTTTGCGCACATAAAACTTATGTTTTGTTGGGCAAATGCTTGTTTTGGTTGGATTTTTAACTTTTAGTTTTTTGTTTAAATTATTAAGCTCGCTCAGCTGTTATCTTGAAAGTCGCATCTGCCTCGTTCCAGTATAAACCATTAAGAGGGGCAGGCAGTCATTCAAAATGTTTAAGTTTTTTTTGTGGTCATTTATTTCATTTGATTTCATTTAATTTCAATTTTTTCCTCTGCATTTCTCTACAAGATCTGTTTTTTTTTTTTTGGCGTTTCTTTTTGGCGAAATATGACCCGGACTTTAAAAGTAATTTCTCAAAAAGGTATTAAGCAAAATAAAAAAGGAATTGTTTTGAAAATTTGCCTATACGCAAATATTGTTTTTTGCAGGGATACTCTTTTTATTTCTAAATTTATGAGCCACCAAAACAAAAACAAAACAAAAAAAAAGGAGCCACACAAAAACGCCAGAAAAAAGCGTTTAAAATGAAGAGCCTTTTATTTCTTTGCAAGATTAAAATCGCAAAACAACAGTAAGTCTGCTTTCAGCCCAGTTGAGTTCATTCAGTTCAAAGATGAGCTGCTTAAAATCTGGTATAATTTTTTATGAACATCTTGTTTAAATCACAAACAACAGCAACAGCAAAAGCAACATCATCAGCAGCAGCAGCAGAGACAGCGACAGCGACAACAAACAGATTTATAAGACACACGTGTTTTGTAGCGCTACATCTTTGCCATTTCAAACATGCCAAACAATAAATCCGAATTTGTATTCTCAACACAAGAAAGGAAGATTTAAATAAAGTATAAACAACAACAAAAAAAAAACAGTCCAGAATCACAAATAAATTTAAGATCAAGCTCAAATACCAGGCCAAATTGAAATATGTAACTTCTTAAACAAATGACAATACATATCTGGGTTAGCAATCAGCTTTTAGTCACTTCACTTTTTTTTTTTTTTTTGTTCTTTTGCTTAAATATTTTTATGCGAAGTAGTTTTATTTTCTTGTCCCGGTTTTCTTAAATAATTTCATATGATAATCTTAGTTTAAGTTTTAAAATATGTACTGGCAAATAGCCTGTTTAAGCTTCGCAACTTAAAAGAATGTAATAAGTATTTGAAATCATTATAATTGTGCTAATGTGGAAGAGTAGCTTATGTCGCATATTGCAATTTCCAGATGTTCCTAGTTTTGTTAAATTTTTCTTCAAGCACTTTCTTTCTATAAGAGTGTAACCTAAATTAGCCCGTCAAGCGTAATTTACCTGTCAAAAATCCGTATACACTCATACATACAAAATGTACTCGTGTGAAACCAACCAAAATAGCTCTATCTCAATGCTTCGCAATTAAAAAATCCAGCTTAGACAGCACGTAAGATCAGCGTTGTCAACTTTGAAATTTCAAAACGCACCGAAATGGGGAAAAAATCGCGTTACTTCGCCAAAAACGCACCGAATTTTTAATTTGTTCCTTTCATTTTTGAAAAGCTATTTTATATTTTAAGAAGTACAATATTTGTATCTTAAAACCCCAATAATGAAATAGCCTTTAAAGCGACCATTATACGATCAAACTAGGTCTGATAGCACCACCTGATGGCATGCAATCAAGTTCATTCAATAGCTAGAATTTCTGTTTGTCAAACGTGATCTCTAGTACGACTCTGTTAGTTTTATTAAGATTATATTACCTTTACAATAATTATAACGATATTTAATCCAATTTATTAATAAACAATACCATTATTTGCTGTCGACCGAAATCAGCTGTTACTTTTACTGCCTATGGTTTGGTACCCAAAATACCTGCTTATCGTCGTCAAATTATATTCCAATAGCATATAACCATTATTGTCAAAATAATTTACGATTATCGTAAATTAAGAGCTTTTAGAGCACGTTTTACCATTAAACGATCAAGCCAAGTTTGTCAAAATTACAATAAATGCAGACACTGAAAAGTGAAGTTCGTACCTATGAAGGCGCGAGAAATCGTTACTGCTTTGTTAATTGATAAAATTACTTAATTATTAATAAAATTATAATTTTTTTCACAAACGTTTGCATTAAGTATTCATTATGGCAAACTTCATCTTTTATACCTTATAATTTTGGCAAATTTTCGTATATATCAATAAATTCTTTTAAATACACCCATTCTAGCCAACTGATTTTCAGTGTTCGCTTACGAAAACACAAAAGAAATTTACATTGTGTTTGATAAAATTGCTATTCATAGAGTTGGATTGCTTGTTGTGCGATTCTCTAACTTTTCATGATCCGATAATCGCAAATTTCTGCGACATATTTCATCCCCTACAGTGACAATTGTATGCTCCTGCAATATAATTTTAACGACGAATAGACAATAGCTGATTTCGATCGACAGCGAATATAACTAAATAATGCTGCTGAATAATAAATTTGATAAAGTATCGTTATAATTATTGTAAAGATAGCATTGTAACAGAATCTCACTACAGGCCAAGTTTGACAAACACGAATCCTAGCTATTGAACGAAAAGGCTGCTTTATTATCGTGTTTTTAATATGAAAATATAATTTTTTGTACTACAAAACCATTTTTAAAACTGAAAAGAAAAATTCAAAATTTCCCCATTTCGGTGCTTTTTGAAATTTCAAAGTTGACAACGCTAATATTCAGAACCAGCATTGATAGAAAATCCGAATAAGAGATGTCCGACTGTGTGCCGTTGGAATACCGTTTCTGAGAAAACTATTAGAATTAGAAACTTTTTTCTTTCGCCATTCGTTTGTCCCATGAAATTCAGTAAAATCGGTTCACAGGTAGCTGAGATATAACCAAAATTCCGAAAACTGATATTTTTGCAATTTTGTATGAAAATTGAAAATTTTTTTTTTGTTTTGCTTTGAACTTTACACACAAAAATTTTTCCCCGATATCGGTTCATATATACCTGAGATATAGCCTAAAAAACTTTTTTTAAACAGCCTTTTTTGCTTAAAAGCAGTTCTGCTAATATAAGGAGGTTGCCAAATATAGAAATCGAAAATTTCAGATATCGGTCCATATATACCAAGTTATCATCTAAACTGATCTTCCCAAGAAAAAAATTGTTTTTGCTTAATTAAACGCGGTTCGGATTATTAAAGGTGGTTACTAATATAAAGAAAATGAAAATTTCCGATATCGGTCTATATATACCCGAGATATAGTCTAAGCCAATTTTTTCATGAAACAATTTTTTTTTTTTTTTGCTTAAAAGCAGTTGTGGTAATAAAAGAAGGCTATGTAAATACAGAAAATGAAAATTTCCGATATCTTTCCATATATACCCGAGATATAGCCTAAACCGATTTTTTCACGAAAATATCGCGTAAGCGAACAACTTTTTTTGCATAAAAAGAGTTCTTGTAATAAAAAAATATTACTAAAATATAGAAATTGAAAATTTCCGATATCGATCCATATATTTATATCGGAGCATTTATAGTTCAAATTTGTAATATATGTATACTATATATTTTCGTGACTATCATAAAGGGTTTTTTAGATTCGGCCCAGCCGAATTTACCACACTCTTGCTTGTTAAAATTTCATTTGCGTTTATACCCAGCTAGCATTTTCAATCGCCGAAGACTCTACTAGGAATCTCATGAAGAGTGTTTTTGATTGTCGACTAGCTCATTTTTTAATCACAGACGATCCCTCGTACAGAAGTAAGTGTTACAAAAGATTATGCTTCTAAGAGACTCTTAAGCAACTCAGCTTGACAGCCAGTTTACCAATTTCGAAATAAAATGAATGCTAAAGAAAGCCGGTCACACACATTCGAATCAATTTGGGTTTGTCTATCTCACTACTATTCGTTCGCATATTCTTATGTATTTTGATTGAGTTTTGACACATCGTTCGTATAGAAAAAAGAGAGACGAACCCAAATCATTTTTCTTTCGTTTAGATTGCGAACGTAAGCACGCTGTCGAGATTGGTAAACTGGCTGTAGGACTTTTATGTTAGTCATATACATTCCAAGATTGTGTGAAGAGTGTGACAGAAAATTGGTAAAAAGAAATAAAAAATTAGATATTTTTGTTATTGTAGCTCATCAGATAATCGTCAGAAGATCTTTTGGGGATTGTTTGCTGAACACAATCGTCTAACAAACAACGTATGCTAAAAAAAAATATGAAAAAAAACCATTTTACTCAGTTCAAATGTTTTTTATTCGCACAAGCCCTTGTATTTTTTTCAGGTTTTTCTCATGATGGTTAGAATCATACTAGTCAACAATAAAGAAAAACTATTATACGTTGTTTGAAACTTTTTATCTATAATATACTTTAAAATATAAGTAAATAAAAACAAGAAAATTTTTAATCGTCTAACAAACATTCCAAGATTGTGTGACGAGCGTGGCAGTAAATTTGTAAAAACTAATAAAAAAATTAGATGTTTTTGTTATTGTTACGCATCAGATAATCGTCAGAAGATCTTTTGGGGATTGTTTGTTGAACACAATCGTCTAAAAAACAACGTATGCTAAAAAAAAATATGAAAAAAAAAACCATTTTACTCAGTTCAAATATTTTTTATTCGCACAAACCCTTGTATTTTTTTCAGATTTTTCTCATGATGGTTAGAATCATACTAGTCACCCTGTTTCGCCTTGACTGAGAACTCAACTTGTATAAAGAAACCAAATAAGCGTCTTCTACAAAAGCTTTGGAAATTTTTCTCATGTTCAATAAGTGAATTCGTTGAATCAAATCATAAATTTTTTGATTACAACCCAATAAAATTTTATTTTTTTTAACTCCGCTTAAATTTTGCTTAGTATTTGAGATTTTAGACTTATATGTTTGTACTCGTTTATATTTATATCGCTGCATATTTTCCACTCTTTTACTTAACTGCTTCAGTAACGCAAATATGGGCACATGCGCTTATAAAAAGCATAAATTCAAAACTTTAACAAACATTTGCTTAAGCTCGCTTATTGTCGCTTAATTACAGGTCTTAACTTCATTCTTGGCCTTCATACGGTTTCTGTTTTAAATAGTTTTACTCTTTTCTTTTTTTTTTTTTGCTTCTCTTTCTTGTTGTAGTTGTTATGCTTTGTTGCTTATAAAAATATGTACATGTCTTGAACAGTACATAAATATGTCGGTACGTATGTCTGTCTGTCTGCCTGCCTGCCTGGCTGTGCAGTGGACTTATAAGTATGTTTTTAGTTAAGATCCTTTTAGACAATTTTATTGGAGTTTTTGTTTTTTTTTTCTTGCGAAATTATTTTTGCAGGCCTTCTGTTTTTAAACAGTCAATGTACAGAATTTCTACCAACCATTTTAGTGAGTGAAGTTGGCTGTTTGTGACTTTAGTAGTTGTTTAATGATTGTTTTTTTTTTTTTATAACAAACCGTCCAAAGCAATTAAGTGTATCAAGATTACTTAATATCAGGTCTCTTTCAGTTTGAAAAGATGAAACCGACGAAGGAAGCTTCTAAACAAACCATTTGTATATGCTCGCAATAAATGCCCGCAATATTGCAAGAAATCTTGTGAATTGGAAACCACTTTAGTGGCTTGAAGTTTTTATATCTTTTTTTTTATTATTTTTGTTTTTTTTACAACAAACTGCATACAATGTTGTTGTTTGTTTATTGTAGTACAGGAAATCAAGTAACCACACACTTGTTAAAGCGGAGCGGGCAAAAACACTCACATCAAACCAGCATCATCAAATCATCAATTGGCTCCAAATACTTGTACGTATTTTAAATTAATAGTAAAAATCTTAGTATTAAGATACAGACATCCTTTTGCTTAGTTTTGCAGGCAATATTTTGGTTTAGATTTCTCAATCGTGATTTACTTTAATTTGCGATGTCTTGGAGGAAATTTATTAATTTAAAAATATTTCTATTAAATTCTTGCGAGATAATTTTTTATTTATTAATATGAGAAAACTTTTAAGGCAGAAATTTATTAAAGTATTAGATATATTATTAACTTATACTTAAGGCCCGATCAGACTATTATAATGAGTGATTTTATAAGAACTATCGGAAATTTAAAAAAACAAAACATCAAATTCAAAAAAATTCATAAAATATTTATTTGGATCGATAGTTGGGTCGATATAATTTAATGTTTAAAGATTATTTCATGCAAATGTTGGCCGCGGCTGCGCCTCAAATCGTCCATCCGCTTAGTCCAATTTTGGCATACTCTTTCCAACATTTCTGGCGGTATCTCACGAATAATGTTGGCAATGTTGGCTTCCAGTGCGGCAATCGAAGCGGGCTTGTCGCTATAGACATTAGCCTTAACATAGCCCCACAAAAAATAGTCATCAGAAACACTCGCCGATACGGCTGCGATATTTTCTTCAGTTCGCACTCTACGTAAGCGTGTTGGTGGTTTAATGTCCAACAATGTAAATTTGGTGCGAAATTTTTTTACAATAGCCCGAATAGAAGCCTCAGTAGGTCGATTAAACTGACCATAAAATGGAAGAAGCGCGCGATGAACTTTCTTAACAGAGCACGCATTTTGGTAATAAAATTCAATAATTTGCAAGCGTTGTTCGTTTGTAAGACGATTCATGATTAAATTATAGACCAAACTGAAGATGTTTGACAGTGACACAAGATACAAAACGTGCGTGAGCTGTCAAAACTAGTGTTGCCAAAAAGATAATAGCAAAAAAATCACTCGTTATATACCCATTACTTTCAGTAAAGAACTATACTAATGTTGCAAATAACTTTATTTTAATAGAACCATATTTATGTCATAATTTAATATGCATATGATAATAAGTTAAAGCTAAAATATAAATTTATATTTTTATGATATAAAATAATTAGAAATAATTCGGAACAATTATCCGGTTTGTTTCCCGATGGGATGAAAGCACAAATGCCGTGTTTAATGTTGAATTTTCTATCAAATGTAATAAGTTAAAAATAGTTATTCAGCACTTCGTTGAAATTGCAATATTAGCAGCAATACATAACCATATTAATATAGTTATATGTAACATAGTATGGTTGATAACAACAATACTATGGTAGACCATAGATATGTTCATGACTTTGACGGAATTATGGTTGCCTACGACATAGTATTGTTGATTACCAGGCACATACATATCTATACACCTAAATAAACTAACCTCTTGATTTACACTATTACTTAAAACGGGGTTTTTGGTGCAAATCTTCATGTTTTTTGTTTACGTCAAGATATGTTCATTTATAGGGATATTTTTCTTTAAATGAAACGACACACAGCACATTTGTTTAATTTCAAAGGGAAACTAAAACTAAAGGAATATTATATGTTAGCGTAGAGAACGAAAATATCATTAATGATGCCAATCGTAAGTTTTTTGTGTAAGCTTAGTTATGTTGTATGCGAGTTAGCGTATCACACATATCATAAAAACAAATTTTTTATAGTGGGTGTGATAACAACTATTGCTGTTTTAAACAAAATTTTTCATAAACGCTATTGTTGTGTGCAACCATATCTCGAAATTTATAGACGTTGACAATAGTATTACAGAAATGCACATAATAACATAGTTTTAGAGTAATAAACTGTAATTAAATTGAATATACGCTGTTTTTAACAATAACACACAATGTTATAGCATATATACTAATGTTGTTTTAACCATATTTTAAACTGCCTTTTCTTTGCGTGTGCTTAAGAGTTCCGGTCTTCTAATCGCTCCTGAATGCAATTTTCCAGACAGACAATGGAAAACACAGCTTAAGCAGCATTAGGAGCGTCAACCCTTCAGCAACTCACGTGCCTCACCACCACTACTTGTTTTTTATATTACATATATCTGTTGCGAGACTACAGCACCTAGGGGGATATTAGCCGCTCGAATACTAGCTTGCAGCATAGTTATCAAGGACTAATTAACCCTTCCTGCGAGTTTAGGTTGTTTCAGCCAAGAAGTAGGCAGCTCAGCCCGGAACAGCGCTGAAGTAGTCTGCACACAGAACATCCCGGGGTCTTTGCCGGCTTTTATTCTGGCAATTAACCCTCGGAAATCAAACATAAACTAAGTTATAAGGCTTCTTAGAGTTTTATTTTCTACACAATTTGTAATATAGATGCCCCCGAAAACACTTACTACCTCATCGGACTTTGTTCTGTCATATACTACACTATGCTACGACGATGTATTGAAAATGTTAAACAGTTCTAATTTTCACGCTCTACACAAATATCTTGAAACTTGTCTAAAATACTGATCTCTGTTACTTTTGAATTTAATAGTTAATACCAAATCATAATATTTTAGTATAATATTATTAGAATAGAAGACACACAACGGACTGTTCTAAATATCGAATCAAATACACGATAATTTATATAAATATAAAAGGGTCGAAAAATTAGCAGGAAGATATTTTTATTATTTGTAGTAGTAGAGTTTTGGCTTTTCTTCAACGGATTTTAGTTCAAGTATTTTACTTTTTTTAAGTTTTTCTTAAGAAGGACTTTTTTACGATATAAATTTACTGCGATCAATAATTTTCGATTGAAGAACACAATAATACTAATAATCAAACCTTTAGCTGGGGGACAACTAGCTGTTTGGTAGTTGCTACACCATTCATCAGCACCCATTTTCGGATTTGAACTCGGGGACATGACGTATCATGAGCTGCTACCTTAAGGCCATGATACACTATCATACACGATCGTGCGTTCTACAAAATAAAGCATGTGTGCTGAAAAAGTACTAAAAATGCAACCGTGCAATAGACTTTTTGACAAATCGTGCGATTTGAAAAATTTTATGAAACTTTTCAAAACATTATGGTTTCTGTGCGGTCAGTGTTGTATATAATGTGAAAAATATAAGAATATTGCTGGTGCCTCAAGAAAAAAATTTAAGTAATGTAAAATTATTATGCGAATAAGAGTTTTTAATTGTTTTATTGTATATATAAATTATTTCAATTATACTTGTGTAATAGTGTGGCCTACAATGCCATTTTGAAGCGATTTTTTCAAGTCGACCAGACTTTTGAAACAGTTTCCTGTGAATGAATAGTACGATCGTGTAGGATAGTGTATCAGGGCCTTTGACGTGATATACGCTACAATGTCGTGTGGCCTCAAGTCATATGCAGTAGGTATGCATCTCTATATGATTCATGAGCATGCCTGTGCATGTTTGTTCCATCCCAAAGTGAGTTTTATTGGCGAAGAAAAGTACTGTAACCTTTACTGCTTGACATGAAAAACATTTACCTGCCGCTTATGACAAAAATAATATCAAATACTTATTAAGTTCTGGTATTCAGAAACTATTTCATTTCTTCGAGTATATTTGAAGTAGCACATACATTTTATTGTTATCATTATTTTGCTGCAACTGGTTGCAATTTTCCAAATTTTCTTTTCTATTCATTGCGATATTAATAATAAAATTTATTTTACATCCTTCTGGCCAAATAAAAGGTTTCGTAACGTAAACTTTCTTATCACATTTTATCTTTTTATGAACTCAAAAGTAATTTAATACTGCAGTAAAAATTGTTCTTATAAAATATAAGTAAATCTAATATCAGTGCAAAATTGCTCAGAAAAATTATTTCAATTTGTTTTATTACTTCCATTATTATTTTTTTTATTTTTTATTTTTTGCTCTAAAATTCTTTCTGCCATTTAAGTTTAAAGCAATTTATATGTAGATTTATTTTTTGCAATTTTATTCCAAATGTTTGCAGCAAAAGTGTAGTTGGGAATGTGTTTATCATAAAATATTTAAATACATTTCTTTTTATCTAATTCTGTTTTTGGAAATTGTATACTTTTTGCATTAAATAAAATCTTGTTGTACGGCACAAAAATAGGAAAAAAGAAATATCTATTTTCATAAAATCATCATAAAAAATTACAAAACAAAAGAAATTGTTTCCATATAAATTTACATGTTATTTCCAAAGTGTTTTTGCCTTGAAGACAGTCGTGGCCAATCTATGTATATTTATATGTATATATATAAAGCTGAAAAAGCTGGAAACTTAAACTGTTGAATAACGGGTAAATTATACTAAACACCCTGTAATGTCTTAATCTAAATCAGATTTTATTGTAAGACACCTTTCTGAAATATTTATATCACTGGCTTAAAATTCCCAACTTTATTTTTATGTCTAAATTTATTATTGATAAAGATGCGTATGAAGTGGAAATATCCTAAAATAAACCATCAGCAATAAATTCTTAATGAATTGTTATTAATAAAAATAATTATTGCGAAAAGAAAACGTTTCTCTAGAAAACGTCATAACCAAACAATTTTCATAGCTAGAACCACCACTCCACATAATGGAGTCAGCGTTGTCAACTTTGAAATTTCAAAACGCACCGAAATGGGAAAAAGCGCGTTATTTCAACAAAAACGCACCGAATTTTCAATTTTTCTTTTCAGTTTTAAAAATGGTATAAAAAATAATATTTTTATATTAAAAACACAATAATAAAGCCCCCTTTTCGTTCAATAGCTAGGATTCGTGTTTGTCAAACTTGGCGTCTAGTGCGATTCTGTTACAATGCTATCTTTACAATAATTATAACGATACTTTATCAAATTTATTATTCAGCAACATTACTTTTTTAAAACCAGTAGAATTTTAAGAAAGTACTTTTTGAAAATGTACTTTTTAAATAAAGTACCTTTAAGAAACTATGTTAAAAAAAAAGTACCTTTTAAGCAAAAGACGTTTTAAAAAAAGTTCCTTATAAAAAAAGTGACTGCTAAAAAGTACCTTTTTAAACCAGTAATTTTCAATAAAGTACCTTTTGAAAAAGTGCCTTTTGAAAAAGTACCTGTTGAAAAAGTACCTTTTGATAAAAGTACCTTTAAAAAAAGTGACTTTTAAAGCAAGTGACTTCTGAAAAACAACTTTTTAAAATAAACGCCTTTTAAAAAAAGAACCTTGTAAAAAGGTGCATTTTAAAAAAATTGCCTTATATAAAAGTATCTTCGAAAAAAGTACCTTTTAAAAACAATACCTTTAGGAAAAACCTTTAAAAAGAATAGCTTTTAAAAAAAGTAGCTTTTAATAAAGGGAACCTTTAAAAAGGGAACCTTTTCAAAGAAGTACGTTTTAAAAAAAGTACCTATTAAAAAGAGCACCTCTCAAAATAAGTACTTTCTAAAAAAAGTGACTTTAAAAAATACTTTTTAAAAAAGTATCTTGCAAAAAAGCACCTTTTAAAAACCTCCGCGTAAGAAAAGTACCGTTTAGGAAAAGTGTATTTATATAACAAATATCTTTTTAAAACAAAGCAAATTTAAAAAAAGTACTTTTTAGTCTCTTTAAAAAAGTAAAACTGCTTAACAAACAGCCTTTTAAAAAATGTATCTTTTAAAAACAATGCATTTTAAGAAAGCATCTTTTAGGAAAAGTACCTTCTATAAAAATTAATTTTTAAAAAAGTACCTTTTAAGAAAAGTATCTATCCAAATAAGTACCTTCTAAAAAAATATCTTTTAGAAACAGTACCTTTTAAAAAAGTATCTGTAAGACAAATTCCTTTTGGAAAAGAAAATTAAAAAAAAAATCCTTTTAAGAAAAGCACGTTTTAAAAAGGAAAAGTGGATTTCAAAAAAGTAACTTTTAAAAAAAGTACCTTTTAAAAAAAGTACCTTTTAAAGACAGTACCTTATAAAAAAAGTGTCTTTTAAAAAAAGTACCTTTTAAAAAAAGTACCTTTTAAAAAAAGTACCTTTTAAAAAATTACCTTTTAAAAGAATGTGTCTTTTAAAAAAGTACCTATTCAAAAAAGATTTTTTTAAAGAAGTATCTTGTTAAAAAGGTGCCACAATTTTTAAACAAGCAGTTTTTAAACAGGCATTTACTGCCTGGCACACGATGTCGCTAATGCTTTATATTAAAATAACTGACTTTTAGTTTACTATTATTCAACTAATGGATATATGGCCTTAATAATTAATTAATTTGGCCTTAATAATTATTATGAACGTTTACAAAACGATATCATTAGCCAGGAAAGAAAGTACCTTTTTAAAAAGGGCCTTTTAAAGATAGTACCTTTAACAAAGCTGTTTTTTAAAAAATTATTCAAAAAATACCCTTTAAAAAGGTACATTTAAAAAATGTGTCTTTTAGAACAGTACCATAAAAAGTACCTTTTTAAAAGAATTCCAATAAAAAAGCACTTTTAACAAAGTACCATTTAAGAAAATATATTTTAAGAAACATTGCATTGAAAAAGTATTTAAAAAACCAAGATAAGTACCTTTTAAAAATGGTTAGTTTTGGGAAAAAGAACTTTTCAAAAAAATTGTCTGTCCTATCAAAAATAGGTCTTTTTAAAATGTCTTTTCAAAAAACACGTTGAAAAAGTTGGTTTACAAAAATATTTTAAAGGAAGATATTAAATTCGTATCTTGTATAATTTGTTACATCAATTTGTTTTCAATTTTATAAAAATTTGTAAACAAACATTTAGAAAATTTCCTGAAGAAGACACACAAGGGGGTGTCGAAATATCGAAACATTAATAAAACGAATAATTTTGAAACAAGTGACCTCAAGCTCAAGTAAACAACAATTATATGGAAGATATTAAAAAAAAAAACTAGTTTACTGCAAGTAAATTTCAAGGATTGCTTGAAAAAGGTTGCTAAAAAAAACATTAAGAAAAAATTTGCCACAGAAAAGTATATTCTAAATATGCCCCCATCAAAAAAAGTTTATTCAAACAAAGTACTGTTTTTGTCTGTTATAAAAATACAATTTATTTTCAAGAGAAAATACTATGTGTTTTTAAAAAAGTTTATTTCTTGGAAAGCACTTTTAACAATTAAAACTGGAAAATTTAAATTTAATAGCACTTGTCGTTAAAATATTTGCGTGCCGTTAGTGTCACATTACAGTAACAATTTATGTGAGAAGTTGGCTACAGAGAAGTTTTTTTTTTTTTTTTACTTAACTCTAATAGACTTGTAAAACAAGTTTATTATGTTTATTTCTTGTTGTTTTTGTTATTCTATTTTTATACCGTAATTTTTTTTTTGTGATAGTAAGATGTGTTACCATTTCGTTGTTATATCTTTATTTGTTTTTTTTTCCAACCCATAACTAACAAAACCCATATTTTGTAACAACATCAGGAGTGGAAGTGTTTGTTGTACATTTCACATTGAGTCTTTAGTCCGTTCCTTTACTTCTCTATTATCATTTCTCTTTTTTTTTTTTTTTTTGAGAATACGAGTTTCGGTCTTTGTTGTTGCTGGCTATTAAAGATAAGTTGTATCATCACACATTGTTGTTGTAATTTGAGACTTTTTTTTTGTTTTTTATTTATTTCTTTCTGTGTTTTGTTTTATATGAAAATAAATTTTTAAGATACTGGAAAAAGAACTCCTTGGTAAATAAATTAACAAATTTCTTCTATTCAATAGTTATAAACTAGAAACATTTTGAAAACGTCTCAAGCAGAGGAAACGAGTAGAAATAAAAATTAAATAAAGAAATGAAAATAATTTCAAATGACAAAGTGTTGACTGCATTTGTGGGCTTTCGTTTTTCAATGTGATTTTATTAAGGGCTCAAAGAGTTATGGGCAGGTGTGTTGTTGTTTGTTAATACACGCAATAAAAACAGTCGTAAATATCAGCGTTTCTATAGCATTTTAATCATGACATACATAATTAATGTTCTTCGATTCAAAACCGTCTGGATGTAAGAATATACGAGGGGTGCCATACAAAGGCAGTTGATATGGCGACTTGATTTGAAGCAAATATCATAAAGGGAAAACTTAAGCAGAGCAAGAAAGATTTTTATGATTAACAATTTTGTTTTTCAAAGTGAGTTGTGTTAAAAGAATTTCTTATATAAATAATCCGATTTTATTTATTATCTATAAAATGTTCTTAAAAGTAAAAGTTGAGAAAAAGGGAAAAAATTAAAATTTGGGGGCCTCAAAAATTATTTTTTTGTTATGTTGTAGAAGAACTTTTTATTTCCTCCTATCAAAAGCTATAGAAAAATCGATGGCTCAATAACGATTGCTAAATCGATCTGCCCTTGTTTTTATACAGTTTGATGTTCATGTTTTCTAGCTACGATCTACGGATAGATGTTGAAGCTACCATCTGAATTATAAGATTTTGGGAACCAGTCAAAATACGCGTTAGTTTCGGTAATCGGTTAGTGTGTTGTGTTTCATCCTATGCATATGTCTTTTGTTACTGTTGTCCGTATTTTCTATGTATGTAAGTTGATTTATTAAACTCGTATGAAAACAAATTGCTCCGGAATGGGTAGCAAGTGTTTCTGTTTTTTTCGCCGTTGTCCGTGTTTTCTTCATATGTTTATTATTAAGTTCTTTTGAATGCAATTCATTACTTTTTTTCATTAGCTCGTAGTGTGTTGGACTAAATTTCGCTAATCTGAGCAGTGTACACTGGGCACTGATCAGTAAAATAACTGGGCACTGATCAGTAATTTAATTCTAATATTTTAAATGCTGTAACAGAGTTTGGTTTACCTTTCGTGTTATTGCTAAAATTAAACCTCCACAAAAGCTAGTCCCTCTTTCTTCCTCATCACAACCTATTTTCCTACTTCCAGTATAATGCACTGCATATTTAGGGGTTATCCCCTGAGTACTGATCTAAGATAAAAAAAAATTACTTCTTCGTTTGACGTGAATATTGATCCAATATTGCACGATAATACTTTTCTGTGATTGTGGATTATTTTTTAATATAATTGATGAGCAAAACCCTGTGTGCATCCCAAAGTACAGTGGTCATAATCTTGCCAGCCGATTTCACTGTCTTCGCCTTCTTCGGAGCATTTCCAACAGTCATTGTTTCGATTGATTTCAGATGTGTAGAGGTGGATCCACGTTGCATCAGTAGTTATAAATCGACACCAAAAATCAACAGGATTAGGCTTTATCAAACACCGCTGTCTGCCTGTCGACTTGTTGTTGTTCGACACTGAGCAGATGCGGCATCCATATTACCGATTGCTTTTTCATATCCAAATCTGCATGCAAAATGTTGAACACACGTTCATATGATATATTTACCATGTCATCAATCTCACGTAACTTGACTTGGCGATCATTCATAAGGATATCGGTTATTTCCTTGATATTTTCTTTAGTAACCAACTTTTTTTAGCCTTCCTGTTGATGGTATTATTGCAGTGCTTGTTTGGCCGCAATCAAACTCAGCAATCCAATATTTTACCATGTAATCTGACGGAGCAGACTGACCGTAATGTTTGTCGAGCTTTTCTTTTGTCTCTTTCGTCGTTACTGCCAATAAAAATGCAGATATCGTTGCAGTATGTTCTGTACTACCTCAGCTACGCAGAAGCTCTTATTATAGCCATGATTTACGTCTGCGTCACGCTATAATCAGTATGCAATCTAAAGCTAATACTCCTGTAATACAGTGGGATAAAATAAATCGCTACCAACTACTCTCAACTCCTAACTAGGATATTGTTCGAATTTTCGAATGTTAATAAGTATTAACATTTTCTTACCAATGTATATTAACTTTCACTGCATCTTTAAACGGTAGTATAATTTTTTTATATATCAGCCATATATTCGGCTTTATGTTCGAATTTTCGAATATTAGTAATTATTCGTAACTTCATAGTATTATATATTAATTTTCAAAGCCTCTTTCACCGGTTGTATTATATTTTATATTTCTAAAAAATATTTTTGGTTAATTGTGAAATATTCGAATTTTCGAATATATATAATTATTTTAATTTTCATACAGAATATATCAATTTTCAAATTTTCTTTAGACAATTCTATTATTTCGTAGATTTGAAACATATTTTTCGATTATTGCGAATTGTTCAAAACATGTTGGCAATGTATATTAATTTCCAAATTATCTTTAAACTGTTGTATTATTTTTATATTTTAAAACTATTTTTGGCTCATGGTCATATTTTCCGTTTGTTAAGATATGTTAAATATTTGTACTCATTCACAACTTTTGGCCAATATATATTAATTTTCAGAGTTTCTTGGAACGGTTGTAAATACTTCATACATTTCAACAAAATAAAAAATAACATTGTGAGTTTCGAATTTTCGAATATTAATAATTATGCACATTTTTTTGCAAACCATATTATTTTTCAAAGCCTCTTTAAATGGTTGTGTTGTTTCTTAAATTTTTCCCACATTTTTCTTCCTATTAACATATGTTCGAATTTTCGAATATTAGTAATTATTCACAATTTTTGCCAATGTGAAATAATTTTCAAAGTTTCTTTAAACGGTTGTATTATTTTTTATATATCAAAAATATTTTGAACAAATTGTGAATGTTCGAATTTTCGAATATTATTAATTTAATAATTTTCATAGTCTTTTTTTAATGATTGCATTATTTCTTATAATATTTACAATAAATTTCTTCCGTTCAAGGTCCTTTTTTGTTTTTAAAAAGATATTTAATGTATTTTTCAATATTTTGTCTTCTTTTGGAAGACTTTTTCAGGATTTTTGTTTTTTTTTTTTTGTTTTTGTGATAAATTCAATTTCTGAATGAAGAGGACCTTGAAGGGAAGAACTGTGTTGTGTTGCAAATATTAAATTAAATAAAGGTCAAAGCAAATAGGATCAAGGATTATTGCTTATATTTCAAAAAGTGAAAAAATTCAGAGGCGACGAAACAAGATTCTTCGAACGATTACTGCAGCTCAAAGGTCCGTAAAAAACTCACAAATTCACAAGGATCTGTGTGTTCCGTTAGTAAAACACAAATTCTGATAGTATACGACAGGATATATCAGCAAATTGGATTTTAATTCAGACACTCTTGCACGAAACTTACTTAACTTTAGCGGTCATACTCGGTTGAGAAGCAGGGATACCTTTGCTGCCATCAGAACTTTAAATAGGTGATTTCAGCGATATAATTGGCGCAAAATAAAACTTTTTGTCTAAAATTGGCTGGACTTAGTTAATGTTTCTGTATTTAGTATTAAGATTTGAATACTTATTAATAGTTCACATTAGTAAGATACAATAAATAAATAAAAGCTATAAAAAATGGGCTAACTGTGAAATGTTCGAATTTTCGAATATTAGTAAATACTCGCATTTTCTTACAATATACACTAATTTTCAAGTTTCTTTAAACGGTCATAGTATTTTTTATATTAGCCATATATTTCGCTTATTAAGATATGTTCGAATTTTCGAACATTAGTAATTAGTCACAACTTTTTACCTTTGTAAGTTAATTTTCAAAGCCAAAATTACTGCCGTGTATTTTTCATGTATATAAAAAAAATTTTTTTTTTTGCTAATGGTGATATGTTCGAATTTTCGAATATTACGAATTATTTAGAATTGCTGGCAAATCTATAGTAATATTTGTTGTTTCTTATGGTCGTATTATTTCTTATATTTTAATAGTTTTTATCGCTTATTAAGATATGTTCGAACTTTGAAAAATATTCGATATTTTTGCAGTTTTAAAAGCGAACATTTTGGGTTTGGAAGAAGGTTTAAAAATAATATGTTTTTACAGGAACTGTATTGATTCATTAAAATATCAAAGAAATTCGTAACTCTGTTTAATAAAGTGGATTATGTTTATATCATTTATTACTATTTTTTTTATTTATTTATTACTATATTTTTATTTATTACAATATTTTTATTTGTTACTATTTTTATATTAAGTTTTATCATTTATGGCAGAACATTTTTTTCTCGAACATCTTGATCTTATCTGCCATAATTTAAAAACTGTTTGGTTTCAGGCTTTACTTTCAAGTTATTACTTTATTAAAAAAAGGGTATAAAAATGGTAATAAAAATTATTTTTTGAGTGCTTTATATATTTTATGATCTAAAATCAAATTATTTTTTTAAATGCAGCTCGTTATTTATTTCAAGATCAGTTTCTTCTGTCATTGTTCATTGTTTTGTATGCACATAAATTTTATTATTTAAAACATTTTTTATACATAATTTACATACATATGTATATTTATACCACATTGGTGAATTTTGAGCTTAAGCAAATCCATAACAACAGAATTGATTAGGCCAACTCATCATTAAGTCACAATTGTTGGTTTTTTATTGCTTCTTCTTTGTTGTTGGTTCTGTTTTTCTAAATTTGATCACGATTTTAATTTATTAAGTGTAATGTCATGTCTCCTCGTTTTTGGAATGTCAAACATATTTTCCCCTCTCTCTCTCTCGCACTCTCTTGAATGTATCATTAAATGGTAGCAATGCGTTGTTATTCAGGGAATAGATAAAACCTGAAACGCATAATACTTTATTTAAAAGTAACGCTTTTAGATTTTATATATCACCCGACAAATTGTTCAAGTTCGATAATGTCATGAATATATTAATTTAAATGTTTAAAATACTTTATTTGTGATGGCTGAGAAAGAATGAAGAAACTAAATGAATGAAAAAAAAATAATAATTCATGAGATGCAAAGAAGAATTTGAATATCATTATTAGTTGAGTAAATTAGTTTTAAAGTGTGATTTAGTTAACAGCTTAATTTAAAACATTATTTGTTCCTTTAGTTATAAAAGCAGAGTTTGTTATTTTATGTTTATGCGTCCTTTCAAGGTATACAGTTGCAGCATTTAGTACTTTTTATATAAAATAAAATTACCCCAAGATTCAATTATGGGGAATTTACACCTAAGCCAAATCTAGTACTTACAGGCTTTTAAATCAAATCTAGTTGGTATAGAATGAAATCTACATTGGGACTAGATTTTGACCAAATCTAGTAGATTTTTGCAAGTACTCTATTACACAACTGCATGCAAAGAAAAGACAGTTTAAAATATGGTTACAGCAACATTAGTATGTACGCCATAACATTGTGCATTACTATTATCAAAAACAGCCTATTATCGATTTAATAAAAATTTGTTTCCCCATAAAAATGCTTTCGTGTGCATTTCTGCAAATCTATTATTACCACCTACTAGTTTCCGAATATGATTGCATGCAATGTTAGTATTGTACTCTCTGATAGCCAATCAGTGCTGAAGGCCCAGAACAGTTGTGTCTTCACGTCTAAGTTAGTACTGGAATATCACAACAGGCTAAACGAACTGACAAGCCAGAACCAGGTCACCCTGACCTGAGTGCCAGGACACGAAGGGCATCACAGCAATGAAATGGCTGACATGTATGCCAAGAAAGGAGCAGAGGGGACCCACTCCAACTTTTGGCTTCAACAAGGATCTCCTGAATGAGGAGATAAAAAAATGGACGGTGTCCATCGTTGAACAACAATGGAACGAGACAGCTGGTCTTGAACACTCCAAGAAATATCTAAGCTTTGATAAAAAGAGAGCCGAACTTGCTCTAAAACTGGACAGGAAAAGTCTCAGAACACTGAAAGGTGCACTTACAGGACATTATAACTGCTACAAGCACCTGCACAGGATGGGAATTTGCAACACAGACGTTTACAGATTCTGCGGTGAGGAAGAGGAGTCAATGGAGCACTTAATCACCCACTGTGGAGCACTGGGACACAGAAGATATAGGCTACTACAAGCTTATATATTAAGTGAATGTGACTTAATATCACTCCCTATGAAGGAGCTTGTCCGTTTTCTTGACATACTCAACCCATAATGAGGCAAGGGGACGCACAATAGATCAATATTGGTCGCAGTGTCATATCCCATCCACTAATAATAATCATAGTATTGTATGTAATTTTTTTAAAACCACAATAGCTTCTATCACATTAAATACTAATATTTCCGGTTTGATAATATCGCTCCTTTATTGCAACATAGTCATAACTCAAAAAAGCTTGTTTCGAAAAAAACACATCAAATTTTTAGCTTCCATACAAGTCTTAGAAATATTTTTTTAGAAAATATCTCTTAAAGGAAACAGTTTAAAAGTAGTTTGAAACATTTTTTTTTGACACAATATAAAAGGTGATAGTGTTAACAATTCTTCACAGTTAACTCGTAAATTTCATTTTTGAGATATGACTATGTTGCAATAAAGGAGCGATATGTATGATACGGTTATTTACATGTAACAAATATTAGTTTACAAAAACAACTTACTATTGTCAGCATTAATGATTTCTTATATTAGTCGTTGACAAATAATTTTCTTTTAGTTTATTTTTGTTGTATAAAAAAAAAGTTCTGCTATGAAATTTAAGTAAAATAAAAATTTTTTTTTGTCTTCATAAGAAGAAAAAAGACTTAAAACTAAAATTGTGCCAAAACTACATATAGAACGTTTGCCCAAATCAAAAGGTACGCCAGAATATTAAGATGTTGATATTTGTATGTGTGTCGTAATCAGCAATACTATGGCAAAGTTAACCATATTGTCGGCCAACCATATTATGATTGTACCTAACCATACTATTGTTCCAACCACAATCATTTTAACGACGAGCCATACTATTGTTGTAAACAACCATACAATGTTACATCCAACCACACAAATATGGTTACACATATGGATTTTATACATGTAATTATCGACGAAAAACAAAATAAATTCTTTTTATAAGCAAGTTCTTTTTATAAGTACTGGAACCCATTAAACCCGATTATATTGGAACCCGACTGTACTTAGCTAATTATTTTTAATTGTTTTATTTGATAAAAATATATCATATCTAATATTTTCATTTTATTAATATTGAAATTAATTTTCTTAATATTGAATTTTATCCGAAAACGGTCTCTTCTTAATTAATATTGTGAGTAAAGCCTAGTTTTGAGATTGAATGTGCGAAAAATTTTCAGCAACATTACTTATTTCGTACGGAAAAATTGAGATGTACTCAGTGTTCTCTATTTTTCTCTTAATCATGTTTCTTTTTTAATTTTAAGTATACATGTTTGTACTTCGTGCGAAAAAAGCTTTGCTTATGTTATTTCGCAGCTAAAAAAAAACAAATATTCCCAGAAACAATTTTAAATGAAAACATGTTGCAGATACATATTGTGTGTTTTTTGCTTTAAAAACTAAGTACTACATTTCTGAACTTATTTCGCAGATATTTCATACTAAACACTTTTGTATGCAATTTGAAAGAATTTCGCACGAAATAATGAACTCAATATTAGCCTTAATACAAAAAATATGGCTGTATGCTAATAAAGCAGTTTATGCAAATTATATGGTTGTTTAATGAAAGTAATATGATTGTTTGGCATAATAACATGGTTAGGTGTGACATTATCTTTGTAACTTTTATTAATACTGTGGTTGCTTACAATTCTAACAATGTTGAACCAGAATTTAGTAACGTTATTTATAACATTTTTGTTACAAAACTATGTTAGGGCACATCAATGAATGGCGTTCAAATATAACAATATAATATTTTCCCTACCAACCATATAATTCAACAATAGTATGTTGTCCTTAGAATATTGTCATATCAACCATATATTTTTTCTACGTGTAAGTACGAGCTATCAAGTTTGCGCTGTCTATTTAAATCACTTCAGTTTGGGTCTCACGTTCACATGAAGATTTTTGTAATTAGTCCAAATGGTATCTACTTTGATTATAACCTTCGTGGAATCGGTGAAATTTTTGCTGGGGTTTATTAAAAGTGATATCCTTTGATTATATCAGCAGAATGTTAAAAGCAGTCTGGACACATGCAGAGTGGCAAGTGTAATGTGTATAATTTTTATGAGATACGAACTAGGTAACTTATAATGCATAGCACGAGCAAGGTTAGTGATAGGAACTAGGTTAATGGGGCCAAATTTTGACGAGATACGTACCAGGCAACTTAAAACCCATAGCAGCAGGGAGGCGCTGGAAATGCATAGACGTAGGCTTGAACTTCTCTGTAATATTTTGTAGTTGTCTGGATAGGGTTGGAAAGATATGTGAATTTTTGGTTTGGCTGTCAAGCTGATGGACTTTAGAATCAGACTGTCTAATTAAAACAATACATTGTGATGGCCCTAATGGGTGTTGACCCAGTGTTCTGGATGTCAAAGTATAGAAATCCAAGTAAGCGTAGATACACGGTGGGAGTGCGCCATTTGGCATAGCTACCTAGCAAGGTAGCAAGATGTTCTCATCATCTAATATACATAAATTATGTAATTGAGAACGTTATAGGCTTCCAGGCTTAGTTACCTGTTGCGATATATTATAAATGCAGGTTTAATCTGATACTTTGATGTATATTTAAGGTATGATATATAAAACGTATGGTGTGGGATTTTTAAAGGCAAAAACGTAACAAAACCATATATAGTTCTTTCAATTTTTAATAAAAATCTTAAGTTCATTTTCAAATTGATGTGTTTAATTTCACATTATAAATCAAACCTCACGATGAATCACTCAATAACTTGTTAACCAACCAATTAAACTCAACTGTTTGAGTATTTAAGTAATCAGGCTGCTATTGTTTCGCCCTGTTACGAGTTTTTGATATTGTTTTGTTTATTAAATTCTTCAAACTTTCCAATTCCTACAACTAAATTTCTTTATAATTGTATAATAGCTAATTTATAAAACAGGTTTCCTTAAAGTAGTTTTATTTTTCAAAATACTCCAGTATAATTATGATTAAGACATTTCCATTTAACTGATCAGCTACTTGATAGAGTTAATATTTGCTAAATAGCTGAAGCAAATACTTTAAAAGCTTTTCAATTATATAAAGAAAATATTTTTTATTTTTCCAAATCTCTTTTATCAAGCTTATCAGGTTTTCAAATTTTCAAACAATTCATTAACAATTTTATTAAAAACATGCTAAGCTGACTTAAAATTTTGTTGTGCTTTCATTATTATACAGTCACAGAGAGACATGCCAGCATATTTTCATGTCTGCCGCAATAATGTTGCTGTAAGTACAATACGAATGTATGTACATGTGTATCGTAATAATCCTTACATTGTTGTAAATAAGTATAAGTATGAGTTGATTTTAGATATTAACTACCATTTCCACACTCAAGCATAATAATGTAACTAATACTCTATAAGTACAAAGCACATGCATGCATACATATGAAAATATCGCTGCTTTACTTTAGGAGTGTCCCAACGCAAAGAAAATTATAGGCAGGACTTTGGCTAATTAAGAGATAATATGTAACATTTGTTTAAATAAATGTGAATTGAGTTCTTTAGGGATCTACTTGGTTGCTGAATTATGTCATCTTTAAGGTTGTGAAGCGATATGTGCAATCATCTATGTCTATCAGGACAATGAGTTGCATTTTTGTATAATAAAGGCTGGTCCAACCATAACGCACGCTGTTACTTGTGGGTCCCACTTTAACGTCCAGTTGTTTGATAAACTTAAATTATCTTTGTTTCAGTGTTTGACGAATTCAAACAGAGGTACATAATTGAGCAGCGCGTTAAGATTGTTCAAGACTTTTACGAAATTGGACGTTCAAGTCCAAATGCATTTCGCGCACTTCACCTTCAGCAACCAGCCACACTTTCACCTCAACGCATTCGTTAATCAGCAAAATTTGTTGGTGGAGTTACTACTGTACTACTTGCATACATGAGGGATTAGAAAGCCCGAACTCCTCAACAAGAAGTTGCTCATATGGCTACAATCATATGACAAGAATTGCTACCTGTGTGAGCCTAGCAAGCCACACGGGGGCGGTGGTGAATCGTGAAAAATTCACTCCGTGGAATTGGTCCACCATCAGGTTCGGCCGTCAAGGCAGGTACTGATGTAAATCATTTTCACAGTTGTACTACTTCGAATCCCCCCGGGGAACAGATTTTGCCTTGGCGTATTCCTAACCAGGGCATCTGTTTTTCGGATAAAGAGCGGAAGGGGTCTAGGAAGCCGCATGACTTATGTTGTGTTGGCTTCCGAAAACCTTAACAAGGGTTTAAATTGACAGAACGGGGATGAGCATGGCCCCCGGGTGGTTCTGCTTACAGTTCAACCCGGGCTGATCATGGTTGAGGTGCCTACCTTGGCTGAAACGTTCTGGCTGTGGTTGAAACCTAAAACGCAGGAAGGTGGTGTTAGTATCCTTGATAATTGCCTGGCGTGGCTTGTTCCGTGGGTCTGTTGCCTTTACAACAGATACTTTCCAACCAACCACACTTTCACCTCAATGAATTCGTTAATAAGCAAAATTTATATATGAGAATTTCCGAGTGATTGTTAGAAAACTGATTCAGCAAAAAGCACCAAAAACGAGCCACTGTTTTTTTTTAATCTTGGACCAGTACTAAGAGGATGACGCCTACATATGCAGTGCATTGTACGGGACCTAGAAAAGTAGGTTATAATAGGATAAAAAGTTTGGTGCTTTTTAGAGGCTTTTTTTCGGGGACTAACAAACTCCCGAGGGTATGGTGCCTTTACAACTGTACTGTGAGGAACCAGTGGTGATGGTTGACGGGTGAGTTGATTTAAGGGCTGGTGCTGTTAGTGGGCTTCGGCATACCAACTCATTAAGCCTTCTCTTCCATTGATTGCTGGGAAATACAGGAGGGACTAGAAGGAACGAACTCCTCAACAAGAAGTTACTTATGGCTACAAACTTATGGCATAAATTGCTACCTATGTAAGACTAGCAAGCCACACGGGGGCGCTGGTGAATCGTGAATAATTCACTTCGTGGAACTGGTCCATCATCAGATAAGGCCGAAAGTCAGGTGCTGATGTAGATCTTTTTCACAACTGTACTACTTCGAATATTTTTTTTTTTTTTTTTTTTTTTGTTAAGCGTTTTTATTTATTGAATCTTCAAAATGAACTAACAATAAGTATTCAAATCTTAATACTAAATATTAAAAAAAAAAAATAAAATAAAATAAAATGTGCTTTTTACTTACGTCCAGCCAATGCTAGACAAAAAGTTCCATTATGCGGAAGCAATATCGGTAGAATCACCTATTAAACGTTCTGATGGTGGCAACGGTATCCCTTCTTCTCAACCGACTGTGGCCGCCAAAATTAAGTATATTACGCGCAAGAGGGTTTGGATGAAGTTCCAGTTTACTGACATACCTTGTCGCGTACTTAGAAAATTCCTCTTTTACCAGCGGAACACTCAGATCTTTATGAATTCGTGAATTTTTTACGTACCATGGAGCTGCAGTAATCGTTCGAAGAATTTGGTTTTGTCACCTTTGAATTTTTTCAATATTTGACGCTGAGGCGGTGCCCCATAATTGAATTCCGTAGCACCATATAGGTTTTAGAATTGCATTGTATAGCAGAAGTTTACAATCCAACTTCAATGTCGAGTTTCTGCCCATAAGCCAATTTAGTTGCGCTGCTTTTAGTTTCAACTGAGTGACTTTTGCTTCAATGTGAGACTTCCACGTTAGCCTACGGTCCAGGTGAATACCAAGGTACTTGACTTCATTTTGCTGCGGAATAGGTGTATTGTTAATTTGTATAGCCGAACATGTTTGCTTACGCAGTGTGAATGTAACGTGAGTACATTTTTGTTCATTAACCCTGATTTTCCAAAGCTTCAGCCATTTTTCCAATATTGAAATAAATTCCTGTAAATTTCGTGAAGCTAATTGGTGGTTTTCATGAATGCTCAAAAACGCTGTGTCGTCTGCGAAAGTTGAAGTGTGTATTCCAGATGTCGTTGGCATGTCAGAGGCGTAAATCAAATACAAAGTAGGCCCAAGTATGCTACCTTGGGGAACTCCTGCCTCGATAGGTTGAGTTGGGCTTATAAAATCACCTTCTCTGATAACAAATTTCCGCCCATATAAGTAGCTTTCCAGAAGCTTGTGGGTATTTACAGACAAGTTCAACTTTATTTTGTGCATCAAGCCGTCGTGCCACACTTTATCAAAAGCTTGAGAAATGTCGATGAATAGAGCTGAACAGTACTTCTTCTCAAAGGTCTGTCTTATGACGTTGACTAGTCTGTGTGTTTGTTCTATGGTGCTATGTTTAGCCCGAAACCCAAATTGATGATCAGGGATGCATCCCACATTGTTTAATATTGGACTCAACTTAACCATTAACAGTTTTTCGAATAGTTTTGAAATTGTTGGTAGTAGACTTATTGGTCTATATGATTCTACCTTGGTCGGATCCTTCCCTGGCTTGGGTATCATAGTAATCATAGAGACCTTCCACTCTGCAGGATAATACTCAAGGCGTAAAATAGCGTTAAAAATAAAAAGTAGAACTCTTCTAGCTACACGAGGTAACTGTTCCAGCATTTTGCCAGTAATTTGATCAATACCTGGAGCTTTCCTGGGGTTTATGTTACTGATACCTTGTTCTACATCTTGAAATGTGAATCGCAGACACAGGCGGTCTAACTACATATGGTGGTAATTCAGATGCATCATTTGTTATATCATTTGTAATAAAAACATTTCTCAAATGGTTAACATACACCATCCCCTTTTCTGAGTCACTTCTTGCCCAGTCGCCAGTTGAAGTTCGCAAAGGTGGCTTACCTATTACGGGTCTTTTCAGACCTTTTGTCGCTTTCCACAGAGAATGGTCAGATTGCGGAGTACCATCCAGGCTTTCCAAATATGTTTTAAGGGAAGCCATTCTATGGACTTCAAGCAGATTTCTTAACTGAGTTATGCATTCCCGTAGCCTAGTTTTAAGCTGGGGAGATCTGCGAAGTTGCCACTCTCTTCTGACTCTTCTTTTTTCTGACAGAAGTTGCTCAATTTCGGACGAATAAGTTCTATTGGTTTCATTTCTGGATCTTATATGACTAGTGGTAGCATGCTGTACGGCCAGTTTGAGGTTTTCAGAAATATCGTTAATTGACACATCAATATCCGCAGGCGTTCTCAAGTCGATATTTTCAGTACAATGTGTACTCAAAAATTTTTTGTATTTTAGCCAATTAACTCTATTGACGGTCAACGGGGAGCCAATCTCTTGGGGAAACGAAACAGAGATTATAGTGGGAGAGTGATCTGATGACAAATCTAATGAAGGCTCCACTTGCATCCACTCTAAAGGAAAATTTTTCGCAACTCCAAAATCTATAACATCAGGGATCTTTCGTCGGTCTGACGGCCAATAAGTGGGGTGTCCGCTTGAAACCACATCTAAGCCCGTTTTGGAAACGGTGTCAAAAAGCACACGGCCTTTCGGGGTAATTAAACGTGATCCCCAAAAAGTGTGCTTAGCGTTAT
This sequence comes from Thecocarcelia acutangulata, assembly GCA_914767995.1. Classification (NCBI taxonomy): domain Eukaryota; kingdom Metazoa; phylum Arthropoda; class Insecta; order Diptera; family Tachinidae; genus Thecocarcelia; species Thecocarcelia acutangulata. Next base: position 33,451,292 of record OU612096.1, read on the forward strand.
AGTCGCCAGCCGCTAAAAATCGAGGCCCAAGTGAATTGAAAAAATTTTTATATTGATTTTCTGTTACTGAAAACCGGGGTGGGGAATAAATCGATGAAATAACAATTTTGTGATGAAAATGTTCAATACATATGTTTGTTGCTTGGAGATACTCCTCACATGTCTCATGTAGCAAATAGTGCTTAATTCTAGTTTTTATCAGAATTGCTGAGCCTCCGCAAGATCTGCCACGGGGATCTTTAGTATCATACAGCGTGTAACTATTAATTTTGAAAAAACTGTTAGTTGTCAAATGGGTTTCAGCAATCAGCATTATGTCGATCTGCTTTTCCATAAGGAAGTGCTCAAGTTCATTCTTGTGTTGGCGGATGCCGTTTGCGTTCCAGAAACATATTTTTAACCAATTCATTTTGTTAAAATTGCCTGCAAAATGGTGGATTGCATTTTCAGCATTTCCTGCATCATGTTCGTCATAGAAACCGTAAATGTGCTTATGGATGAAACAAGAGTCTGCAGAGTTGCCTCAAGATTTTTAAAATTTTGATCGGAGTTTTGGGGCATGGGCTCCTGATTCAAGTTTTGTATATCGGTTTTGACCACATTAGCATATAAAACTTGTTTCGGGTTTTGCATAATTATTTGGCTGGTTGACTGGCCTATCTGGGGAAAATTGTTAGCAGAAATAATATTTGACTGCTGCGGTTGCTTGAAGGTAATTGATGACTTATTTGTCATTGATTGTTTAAAATGAGTGTAAACAGGACAGCCCCTGTAATTTGCAGTGTGGTTACCTCCACAGTTACTGCATTTTTTAGCGCTCGAGTCAGTCTTTGGTTTTTTGCACTGTGAAGTGCCGTGTAGATCTCCACACACAACACAAACTGCGGGCAGTTTACAATAGGCCTTAGTATGGCCAAATTCCTGGCAGTTTAGGCATTGAACGGGACCTAAACGCTTATGAGGCTCCTCTACGGTAACTTTACGGTGCAAGAGAAATTTGAGGGTATAAATTGGGTGAGTTTCATTCCGTTTCAGGACAATATCTCTTGGTTCCAGTTCAACCCTAAACATGGGTTGAGGGATCTTCTCACGGTTCCTGATGTTCACTACACTTTTGACTTTAAAGCCTTTGTCCTCCAAACCAATCTTAACATCATCCGTGGCTACACATGGGTCAATACCTTTTATAACGACCTGAATACCTTTAGCACTTTTAAGCTGATAAGTGTAAAAAGATCTTTTCTCCTTTTCCAAAACGTCAGACAATTTTCTGTAATCATTTTCATGGTTTACCTGAATTTTTGTTTCATTGATGTTTCCGCGCTTAACTGATGTCACGTTGAAATTGTCCTTACCGATTACCGTAATAAGTTGTTTTACCAGCTCATTAGAAGTAGGTTCTCTCAAATATATTGGTGGCGGTTTAAATGTTTTTTTGCTGTATTTGGCTCATCAGTCTGGAGGATTGCAAATCTATTACTTTTCGTTGCTGTAGCGGTATTATCCTCTTTGGATATCTTTGGTTGTGATGATATCTGAGCGGATTTCGGGCTTCGCTGACGTTTAACCACGGTAACATACCTGTCCATGCCTACTTGTGTTTTCGGCTTATCTGCAATTACTGAACTGGTGGATGGTTGGTCTTCTGTTGCAACAGCAATGTTTGGCGAACACGAACGCGTGCGTTTTTTATCTCTTAGAGACAGGAGATTGTCCAATGACTTTTTCAATGATTCCTCTTCAGAAATCCAGAGGTTTTTTCTAGTGGAGCTAAGCTCCCTCTCAGAATTGCATCTACTAGGTACACTCATGCAATTTTTTTGTTTTTTTTTTTATTTATATTTTTAAGTATATTTTTTTTAATTTTAAAAGTATATAAAAAAAATAATTGTCATAAAGTTTTTCGGTTTTGCAAGAAAACAAAATTTTAGTGTATAGTTTTTTTTCCACTGGGTACGTAATCTTCACGCACAATAACAACAACAACAATGCACTGCCACCGCACTTGTTTTATTGAAATTGATTTTATTGTTTATTTAATGAAATGTGAGGAATTTATTTTCCCGTTGTTTTTTAAAATAATTTGTTATTGTTTTTACAATTTAATACAATATAGTATTGTTTTTTGTATGTAAGTTTAATAATATGTTAGCACAATGATTTTTTGGTTTGTTTTTTTTTTTCACTTTTTAAAAACACGACTGTGCGGTTGAAGAATCACAGAGTGAATGAATATGACGTTGATGTAGGCATGCTGCTATCCCAAATATATTAGGTAACTTTCTCTTCATCACAGTAATCGATAATTAATTGTGATAAAATGTTTTAACGATTAAAACACGTTGGTTTTTAGCGAATATATTTCCATAATAAATTTGCCACGTGTCTACTTCATGACCGCTACATATGAACGAGCTGTAACATCAAGAATAATGTTTACCAAAATGGCGGCAAAACAAAGTATACTACTTTGTATACTTCCCGGCGGACACCGTATATGTCAGTTAAAAAATTCATATTTGTTTGATTCCATTTTAAAGATGTTTGCCGGGGGTATCGGAATGTGATGTAAATAAATTGGACTCCTTTATCCGATCCCCGGGTTGGTTCTAAGCCAGTGATATGTAGATCTAATGAGATACATATCACATCCAGGCAACACAACGGGACCAAGTTAGACCCAAGTGGGCTGGCAGCCTGTTAAAGCTAACCTAATATACAATTAACATCCTGCATTATGGTTGGACTACTCTTTATGTCTACTGATACTTTTCACTATATACATAAACACATAACATGTACATTCACATATACATATTGTGCATACATAAATACCTACATATTTACCATTATCATAGTCTTAATATAATTTACGTACGACGAACAAGCGAACGAACTTGTTTGTGTTGAAGAGCAAATCTTATTAAAAAGGGAGTAGATATTTTAACTTCAATTCTATCAGATACAATAGTTAGGATTTTTCCTTTTTTTTTTTTTTTTTTTGCTTTAACATTAGTTGCAATCTTGTTTTTTTTTTTTAATTTTTGTTGAGTTTAACTGTGAGATAAAATATAAATATTTAATTTTAGTCACGTCTTTTAAGTAACATTTTCTCTGCAGATACAGATCCATATAAGATTACTGGCATCCATGTATGATGATGAGGATGATGATGATGGTCTGGTTACTCGCACTTATAAAGGAGTACTTAAAAATGTACATGGAAGTGCAAGCAAATAGACATTCCTTAAGTGCGAACAAATACAGACAATGTAACACCTATTATAACAAACACACGTACACACATACACATGTATACAATCAAGGAAAAAACACTTTGAAATATTGTTGTGACAACATTATTATGTTTTCGAGAGGAACGTGTTAGTAGAATATAGCCAGAGAAAATTACAATATGTATGTACTCGTATGCCAAAAATTATGACAGATCAATATAAAAAGTATCAAAATACTAATAATCATTTTACTTTAGAGCAGTGGTGGCCATACACAGACATACATATAAACGCTGGCTAATACACAGGCGGAAACTTGAATGAAAGACAATAGTTTTTCAAAAATATTTTTATTTTTCAATATAATCTCCTGAAACTTCAATACACTTAGTCCAACGCTTTTCTAACAAATCTATCCTTTGATTAAAATAGTCTTCCTCAAGGTCTTCAAAATAGTGGTTTACAACTGTAATTGCAGCTTCATTTAAGGTAAAACGCTTGCCAGCAAGTAATTTTCTTAGATTTGGGAACAGCTAAAAGTCACTGGGAGCTAAATCAGGAGAATACGGTGGGTGGTCAAGCAACTCGTACTTTAATTCGTTGATTTTAGCTATTGTTAAAACGCTCTTGTGCGCTGGTGCGTTGTCTTGATAAATAATTTATTTTTTTGTGTTGTAAGCCAGAATGTTTTTCTCGAATTTGTACATTTAATTGATCCAAAAGGTTGCAATAGTACTCTGAATTCATTGTTTTACCCTTTTGCAGATAGTCAATTAACAAAATACCTTTGAAGTCCCAAAAAACCGTTGCCATAACCTTACCAGCCGATTGAATTGTTTTTGACTTCTTTGGTGCACTTCCATCCTCTTGCCTTCTTTGGGGCACTGAATCTGGACTTCAGTCCATTGTTTGGATTGTTCTTTTGTTTGTGGAGTATACTCGTAGTGGTGGATTCATGTCTCATCAACAGTTATAAAACGACGCCTAAAATCCATTTTATTTCTCTTAAAACGATCCAAAAAAGCTTGAGAAATGTTCATTCTTATGCGTTTTTGGTCGACTGTTAACAAATGCGGCACCCATCTTGCAGAAAGCTTTTTCATCTTTAGTTCTTCATGCAAAATTAAATGGACTGGATCATTTGAGATGCCCATGATATTAGCTATTTCACGCACTTTTATTCGTCGATCATTTAATACCATATCATGCACTTTGGCTGCAATTTCTGTTGTTGTTGCTGTTTTTGGACGTCCACTACGTGGTTCATTTTCAATGCTTGTACGAGTACGACCACGTTTAAATTCAGCAACCCAATTTTTTACTGCTGCATATGAAGGATTACTTTCACCTAACACATTCACCATATCATTGTGAATTTATTGTCCCGATAAACCTATTTATGTAAATATTTAATGACACCACGCATTTCTAAATTTTCCATTGTAAAAAAATCGCGGATGCGTCTTTTGTGAACACCTGTTTCTATATGAAGGAGTTACCAGATCGAAACAAAATTTAACATGTGTTCATAGCAGAGAAGGAAGTTTCCAAAACACTTAACTTTTTTCTAATTATACCGCGCTTTTTGTGCTAGGCTAAGAAGTTTCCAAACCGCCCTCGTATGTCAAAAATTATGACAGATCAATACAAAAAACTATCAAAACACTAGTAATCATATTATTTTAGAGCATCCATATATAAACGGTGGCTAATGCTACCATAGTGGCAATAGTAGCCAAAGTCTTAATAGTATTTTTGAAAAACTACCCAAAGAGGTCTTATTTCAGTAGAGGCCAAGGAGCAACTAATTTGATGATTTTTGTTGAGATATAAACTCATCAACCGAATGTAGATCTTCCTGGTTATCGAGAAGATTTTTATAGTGTGCAGGAAGATTTTTGCAGTTTATACGAGAGCTCGTCGCATCAACTGTGGCCTCTACTTGCGATTATAGAATATTGTTAAATCAAACTGGATACTTCATGAATAGATATTGAATGCCTTTTAGAGACTTACAACTTTCAGTTGGCAATATTTTTTTTTTTTTTTTTTTAGCTTGAACCAGTACTTAGGGGTGACCCCTGCAAATGCAGCGCATTGTACCAGAACTAGGAAAATAGGTTGTGAGGAGGGGGAAACAGGGAGTAGTGCTTGTGAACACGTCTGCAGGCAACTTATTCCACAGACGAAGCGTACGGCTGAAAAACTAATTCTCTCTGTAATGCGTAGTGCGATTCCCCGGGCAATCGACCACAAATGGATGAGCTCTAGACGATGAGCGCGTGGTACGTAAAAATGTGCGAGTTTCGGGGACAAGATCCTTAATCTCGTCAGAGCAAAATCCATTGTAGTAACGATAGAACAGAGTAACGCACCCCACACTGCGTCGATGCTCCAGTGAGTCAATAGAGTTGGATACCGTACTGTCACCGATAAGCTTCTTCCCCCTCTCCTGCACACGGTCGAGTAACTCCAAAATAGACTTTGAGGCACCGGCCCAAACATGCGAGTTGTATTCCATTTTCGGTCGGATGTAGGTGGTATAAAAAGTAAGGAGGTCGGATGGAGTGAAGTACATCTTACACCGTTTCAAAAAACACTTGAATGCTTCTTTGGATACATGAAAAATGTGTTCTGTACAGCGAACGTCACACTGTATCTTCATTCCAAGAACATCAAGTCCATCCGATTCCTCAATATTTATACCATCCATGAGTACAGATGAAGCAGCATTTGCGGTCGTTTGTTTGTGTGTTAATAAGCAACACTGGGTCTTACGAGCGTTAAAGGCGACCCTGTTCGTTCAGAGATTAATAGAAGATCACTATTCAGTGAATCATTCATATTTAGCCTCTTGGCAACGATCTCCGATAGGCTGGGCCAATAACTAAAAAAGTACAAGTAGCAAATGCTGCTGTCATCCGCGAAAGAGTGGATAGGGTTGGAAGTTTGATGGAGAAGGAAAGAAATATGGTAAGAGAAAGAACGGAACCTTGCGGTACCCCTGAATTAATCTTGAACTCGTTTGATGAGATCCCATCTATAACAACTCGTATAGTGCGGTCTCAGAGAAAGCTTGATATAAACCAAGAGAAGTCATCACCTACACCAAAAGCAGTGAGTTTTGCCAGCAGTGCACCATGCCACACTCTGTCAAACGCTTTGGAAATATCCAGAGCCACCACCTTACTTTCACCGAAATGATGGATTGAGTGGCACCAGTTCTCTGACACATATACCATAAGATCGCCAGTAGAGTTCCAATCTCTTGTTGTAAGGATAATTAAAGAGCTCGGTCGCTGAGTTGCTTAACCAGCTATATTAAAAATACATCATGTTCACCTGATCGCGAGTTCGAATCCCAGTGAAAGTTGATGAATAGTGTAGCGCCTACGAAACAGCTAGTTGTCTCCCAGCTATGTGGTATTCAATTATTTTTTCTGTTCTTCTTTGGTCTTATTGTTTCACAGTAGTTATTGTTATAATTAAAAATAATCCTTCTTCTTGACTGAAGTTGGACTTGAACTCACAAGTATTTAGTTAATATCGTACATATGTATATAATTAAAAAGTTCACTTAATATTATTATTATATTATTACATCATAATTTTTCATTTGAAAATCTACATTTAAAGCTGTGATAATTTATTGAATATATGTGTAATACTAAGTTTTTCAATTTTCTGGCCCAGTGTGCACGCACCATCGGAAAGTTATTTAAAATTAATTTGTTACTTAATTTATCACTGAAAGCAGAAAACAAAAACACATTTTCTTTTTTGAATAAAAAGTTTTTAAATAAACCTCACCTACCTATAACCATAATTTATAACCGAGCAAATCTCTAGATAATTAATAATCTCAATCCCCAATAAAAATTGTGCTACCTATATACATACATATGTATACCCCCTCCCCCTGGCGGTTCATGTCAGTTTCTATATACGAAACGACAAATCATTAAAACAAAGAAGGCCTTCACTACAAGCAAAAGCTCTTTAGACTGTTTTTCTTTTCTTGAGCTCTATTTTCTTTTCCTTCAATTATTTTTCTTCAACTTTGACTACCATAAAATGCAAATTTTCTTTGTAACAAAAATATATATGTACTCGTACTTATATATGTATATGTAAGTACGAGTATGTATGTGTAAGTGTATCTTTAATGCTTTCTAGATTACAAATTCATGAAAGAAATAAGAAGAAAACTTATCTGTTATACAAATTATTCAAAAGCTTAGAGGTGTAAAAACATAAAACAGAATATAAAAGTTTTCTGTTTTTTTATTTCCATTTTTGAAGTTAAAAAGTACAGCCTGCAATAATAAAAATTTGTATGAAAATTTAAAACCATTAAAGTGAACAGAACAAAAGAATTAGAGAGCAACTTTTATTTTCTGGCAGATTCTGAATGAAAGTTGTATATTTTGAAAGTTTGTAAATGTGAAAATAAATGTCTAGTTTTATTATACTTGATTATCCTTGTGACACACACACATACACACTCATTCACTCACACACAGCATGATATTTTAAAACAGGGGTGCCCAAAAGTTCTATGTGGAAGAGTAAACACTAAAAACTATTTTTATTTAATATTTTTTGTTGTAAAAAGCAAAACATATTTACAATAACAAAATTTACACTCATAACCGCTGTCGTCCATGCTTAAAAGCAAAGCATGCGAAAGTGTTGTTGCTTTACTCTTGTGTGTCCACAAAAAAATATATAAGACAAATGTGTTTGTGGATTTTTCATTGCTAGTGCTGAGTGAAATATATGTGTATTAAAGAGCACATCCCTATAGCCAAGCGCTTTTACAAAAACAATTGAGCACCAAACACATAGCGTTTGGACACTTCTGCTCTAAGAATTGAACATTCAAAGCCGCACACACACAAACACTCATATTCAAGGCAGCAGCATCAACAGCCAGCACTTGCAATATTCTAGTCCCCATCACCCATCATCATTATCATGAACATTAAATACATAATGACCATTAAAATTTATTCATGCAGGATATTTTGTTTTTCTAAGTACTGGACTAAATGATAAATGAATTGTAATGATATTTGTGTCAAAAGTTTCCTAAAAAAAAAAAAAAACAAAATTTTATTATGGATTTATTTTATATGCACACAAGTAAATAAATAAATCTACATTTTTTGATCTAAATATGTAAACAGAATATTTAGTATCGAAAGTATTAAAGTGAAAAATTTAGTTAATTGTTGTATAGATTGTAAGGACAAAAAAAATACAATATGAAAATGATTTAAGAACTTGCATTAAAGAGAAATTATTGTACATTACACTGCAAGAAATTGAAAAATAAAACAAAATTCTGTATCCGGCTTTTGAGAGAAAGGAATAAGAACAGAATGATATTGAATACTGTACAAACCGACAATTCTATACTCCGCAAGCAGAGTCATCCTTAGTCTCAACAACGAAGAGCACAAGTCTGAGTGGAAATTCATCATGAGCATATAGGCGCATTTTGATTTAAAAGGTTACGTCAATAAATCTCAAAATCTGCGTGTGATGCATGAAGAACTATTGAATACCGCCGCAGGACTGATTGGTCTGTATTTTTGAGGATGCTATCGGTAATTCTGTTACTCTTACTGGCGAACGCTTCAGGGTCATAATAAACGATTCCTCTCTGCCGAAATTGAAAGAGACGGACTTGGTGAACAAACGTGGGGCGCTTTGAGTCATATTTTACGTATATCGAGCGTCTGACGCTTAATTCACAATAATACTTTTTAAAATAATTTCTTACTTTTTAGTTTATGACAGGGGCGCCCAAAAGTTCTATGTGGTAGAGCAAACACCTATATCTTTAAAGAAAAACTAGTTTGATTTAATAAGCCAAGCATGCAAAAGTATTGTTGCTTTAAACTTGTGTGTGTACACACACATGTGTATATTAAAGCGCACAGCATATAGCTAATTGATTTTACAAAAACAAATGAGCATCAAGCGCATATTGCTTGGGTACTACTGGTTAAGGGTTTTTTTAGTTTTTTAAACTACATTGGTGGCCACATAATTAAACATGTTGGATAGTTAATTAATTTGTTGTTTTGATGGTATATCTGAGATTGTGTTGTTGCTTAACTAGACACCATTCATAGCGTTTTCCATTTGATCCCCCCCGGAAAAACTTAAATTCGTCTCTCCATAAAATATTTTTGCAAAAACTCGTTGGTTTCTTAATGTTTTTTCTGACAAAATCCAATCCAGATTTAATTTTTTTTTTTTTTTTTTTTTGGAGACAAAATATTTCTCTGTGCGATGCATCCACGTAAGACACTTTCATTGAGCCGCCGTCGAATAGTTCTAGATGATATATGGATACCATATGATCACTCTAATTCAACTTTTAATTGCTTAGAGTTTTTAAATCTGTTAAACTTAGAGGCACTTAGGACTATTCTATCGCTTCTGGCTGTGGTTTTACAGGGTTTAGGGGATTCTGTGTACATTATTTGAGTTCCGAAATTTATCAAAATGGTTCATTGCATTACAAATTTTTCCTCTAGAGCAAATACGTAATTGAGAAAATGCATCCACCGTCTTCTTGGAGTATCTGAAATAAATGAACCGGTTGGCGAACGTGTTTGAAGTTTTTTTGGGAATTTCCAAATTCAGCTTTGGGAATCATTAAAATCCCTCCACTTCCGCTGAAGCAATTTTGCAACTTTAATTTTGGCTCTAAAGCGAATGGCCGTTAATAGTTCAGATATACACACGTTCCACGGTAAAAACTCGCACCGAATATGAAAAACTCGTTCCGAACCAGTTAACGAGCGTGTTCCGAATTTTGGGGATTCCCAAAGCCGACAAGTCCTCCCACTTCTGGGAGAACTTTAATTTTCACTCTAAAGTTAATGTACGTTAATAGTTCAAATACACCTTTCAGGGTAAAAATTCACATCGAATATAAAAAACCCGTTCCGAATCTGTTTGCGAACGTGTATTGAGTTTTTTGGAAAGTTTCAAAGTCAACTTCTGGAAGCCCTGAAATCCTACGACTTTCGTGGACGCAATATGATAGCTTAAATTTTCGCTCTAAAGCGACTGGCCGTTAATAGTTCAGATATACGTTCCACGGCAAAAACTCGCATCGAATATTAGAAACCGTTTCCAAACCGGTAGCCAGCGAGTTTCGAAAGTCTACGGTATTTCCCAAAATCGGCTTCGGGAATCCCATTTCCCCGCAAGCAGAACGGCAACTTCAATTTTCACATTAAAGCGAATGACAGTGTATAGTTCATATACACGTTCCACGACAAAACCGCTCACCGCATATGAAAATTAGGTTAGTCACCGTGATCCGAGTTTATTATTTTTTTGGGAGTTCTCAAAAGTGGTTTCAGGAACCACCAAAATCTCCCACTTCACCGCAAATAATACTGCAACTTGATAGTTCAGATTCAAGTTGCACGTCAAATATTCGCACCAAATATGGAAACCCGGTTCCGAGCCGATTAACAAAGCCGTCTCGAAATTTTTGGGAATTTGCAAAATTGTGCTCGGGAATCCCCAAAATCTCTCCACTTCCCCGAAAGTAATGCGACAACTTATGATTCGGCACTAAAATGAATGACAATTCATATACACATTCCACGGCAAGAACGCTCACCGAATATGAACAACCACTTCTGCGCTGGTTAGCGAAGGGGTTCCGATGGTTTTGCGAATTCCCAAAATCGGCTTTGGAAATACCCAAATCCCTCCCCTTTCCTGGAAGTAATACGGTAACTTTAATTTTCGCACTAAAATGAATGACTATTAAGTGTTCAGATACACATTGCTCAGCAAGAGCGCAAAGCGAATATGAAAACCCGATTCTGAACGGTTAGTAAAGCGGTGGGGAATTTTTTTTTTAGAATTCCCAAAATTCCGCTTCGGGAATCACCAAAAGTACCTTCAACTGTGTTTGAATAAGCAGACTTAAATATTTTAAATATGTAAACCAATTGAAAGTTCTTCAGCAAGAACGCGAACCGAATATGAAAATCCCGATTCTGAACGGTTGGTAAAGCATTGGGGAGTTCTTTTTTTAGAATTCCTAAATTCGGCTTCGGGAATCACCAAATTCAACCTCATTTGTGTTGCACTCTGTGGTTTGAATAAGAAGATTTAAAAACTTAAAATATATAAAACAATAGAAAGTTTTAAAAAATAATATAGACAGAATAAAACATTGCTATTTTCGTTGGCTGTCAATGTGCCTCTGCAATAGTGTTCATGTTCATTATATCGCTCTTTCATTGCAACATAGTCATATCTCAAAAAATGAGCTTTTCGAGTTAACAATGCAGAATTGTTAACAGTACTACCATTTATATTGTGCCAAAAATTTATTCAAATTGCTTTCAAACTGTTTCCTTTAAGAGATATTTTCTCAAAAAATTTGCTAAGACTTGTATGGAAACTAAAAATTTCAAATGCGTTTTGCTCGAAACGAGCTTTTTTGAGATATGACTATGTTGCAATAAAGGAGCGATATGTGTTTAGACTTTTTGATAATAATGTTGAACTTTTGTTGGTTTTGATTTGATATAGGCGAGTTTAAGTGCCCTTGACCTTAAACATGTTAAGAGTGTGGCAAGCCAGTGTTTTTTCTTTTTTTTGTAATTTTTGTTGTGAAATATCAAATTGAAACTTATTTTTGTGCTGCTGTTAATTAATTTTCCTTAGGTTTTATTTATTAAATTATTATTTGTGACAAGAGTAACATAAATATTTAAAGGTGATGGCAGCCTCATACCATATGGTTGTGTCATACTGTTTATTAGTTTTATTGTTTCAACCATATTAAAGTATTAAAGTTGCCTATAAGCTTAACAAATGATATAATGAAATTGCTTCGTATTTGCCATGGAAGCATTTTTCAATTATTTTAATAAATTTAACCCTGATTGTCTCTTGAGCACAACAAATCAGTCAGTCATTGTTCTAGAACACACCATTAGAAACACTTTGTTTATGCCACAGAACCATTTAAAAGTGTATAGATGAATGTATTTCTTGTAAATGTAAGTAGAAACGAACGTCTCTTTCCCTCTACGAGTATACAGGTTTTTCTATGAACATACTTAGGTATCTATTTGTGTGTGTATGTGTGTGTATGTAAGTATTTGCTCCTATGTTCAAACGCGCTTAATCTACCTTTGAAAAAGAAACATCACACATCATTTTCTTTAAACTTATAAGATCCGTATTATTAGATTGTTAGTTACTGAACATGTTTTACAAGATAAAGGCGTGTTTTCTAAACTCCAATTTGTGTGTAAATTTCCAACAATATTTCGGATGTTCTTCTCCACTTCATAATACGCTCGCTGCCTGCATCTATCCATCTAAGTCTTATGTTTCTAACTGTGCTTTTCTAACCGAGAGTTAGTTTTTTTTCTTCTTATTTTTGAATTTTGTTTTCTAATTCCATTATATTATAACAAAAGCAAACGCAAAAAATCTACTTAAATTTGTAATAAGAGGAAAAAAAACATGATTTGCTATTGTTCGCTTAAGGTATGAGCATGCAAGTAGACATGAAGACAGACAGATAGACGGACGGACGGACGGACTGGAAACACTTTGTTTCAAGTTAGACAAATAGACATACACATTCAAGCAATTTTTATAGACAAAAAGCAAAAGATCTTACACACACCCAACCACCCACTTGCATGCCAGTTCTAAAGCCGGGCTAAAGTCTGTAGCCTGCTGTCGTTGTACAACAAGTTTGAATGCTTTAAATCTTTTTCGCAAATAAAAACGAACTCACAAACATTTCCTCTATAATAATAAATAAAAATTTTAAGCATAAAAGTAGAAATCAGCTTCTAAGCATTAGCTGGCAGTTCTTAGAGAACTCCTCCAAAAATACTAAATAGACTGCATAACTGTTTGTCTGTCTGTCGCTCTGTAGTTCTCAATTGTCCCTCCGTGTCCATAAGTCTGTTTGTCTAGCAGACTTTTCATTCATCTGCTATTTTTTTTTTTTAATTTTTGTAACATTTGGCTGCTAAAGCAAAAAATAAAAGAACAAAATTGGATGCTTAAAAAATGTAAAATTCTGAAGAAGCAAACAAAAAAAAAATTTTAAGAAGGAAACATTGTTGACTAATTTTAATAAATTTTAGCTTTTAGCAGTTTGTTTGCTAACATGGCAACATAGCAGCGACATTAGCAGCAACAAAGGCAACATAATCAGCAGCACTTGCAAAAACACAGCAAATATAAAGCTAACAAGACAATGTAAAGCACTATAGGCTAAAACACACAAAAAAGAGCGGAATTCCCCAAATAGTTACAAAAAAAAGCAAGGCAGCATGTGGAATTAATTTACATCGGCACCTGCTTTAGCGACCTTATCTGATAATGGACCAACTACACACTCATAGAAAAAAGCGTCTTCGTATTGATGACGGCGCGATATCGGAATTGTGACATCAATATTATGTAAATAGTCATCAGTAATGTGAAAACAGACACCAATCTCAATGACAAAAGCCATCAGAGAATTTTGTCCTATATTGACTATCATCAATACTAAATCTATGATGACATCAATTCAATGATACATTTGATTAATAATTATAATAGATCTAATTTGTCCAAATCGATTTAAAAAAAAGGGTAAATAGTATATATTTTCAATTTATAGTTAAAAAGAATTTTGTTGTTAAAATCATTATTATTAAACTTACATGAAATAGAAAAAAAAAAAATGCATCAGACTGATGTAAATTTGTAATCACAGCAAGTATTGTTTAAGCAAAGATAAATAAGTATAACTATAATGCGAATGATAATACACCATTTTGATGACAAACATCATGGTGTTAGTGTTAAATTACGAATACAATGCGAGCGTAGAGAGTAAAATGCTTATGCCACACAAACACATTATATTGATGACAGTAAGTCATCAAAAGTATTAGAACATTTTTAATTCTCATTCGTTTCTTGAAAGTAGTGATATATAAAGTTATATGTTTGAACATATTTTTGAAATAAATTAAATATAACTAGAACTTGAGTTTAGTTGGTGATAGCGTGCCATAGTACTGATGACATTTTGTCATAAAATTTACCTCAGTTAGTCATTTTTCTGATGTTAATGAGCCATCGCATCAATGACATTTTTACATCATATTTAAACCAAATTATAGTTGGTCTGATGTTAATGTGATATTCTATTGATAATATTTTGTCATTATATTGGCTTCATTTAATCATTAGAGTGTCACTGCTTTGATCACATGCTCACATCAAACGTATTCCAATAAAGCATCACCATGATGTTACTTTGACATGTCATTGCTGAAATAATTGTCATAATTACTGCTAATGATAATTAGAGCAGCTGATGTAATGGAGCGATAAAAAATGGCATGGGATCAAAAATTATGACATTTGGCATTGCATGATAGACTAGAACTGGGTTCCAGTCTAGCCCAGGAACTCTGATCGGGGGAAATCCGATCGGGGTTTTGATAGGGACCTTGTTGTCCGTTATTATCAGGATATTCCTGCCGAATATCATGTTAAACGTCAGCAGCCATCTAGCTGCTTTATTTATAGCTGATATTTCTGTCTGAAGCACACTTCATCCTTCCAATATTCTGAAGGATATCTTAGAGTTGAATTCTTCTGTGTAGACGCTTCACCCAACTATTTTTAGCAGCATATAACTCTGAATGTAGGTGTGTAGCCACAACAGCTCTAACAGCCAGTTTACCAATCTCGACAGCGTGTTTGCGTTCGCAATCTAAGCGAAAGAAAATTGATTTGGGTTCGTCTAACTCTTTTCTATGCGAACGATGTGTCAAAACTCAATCAAAACACATAAGAATATGCGAACGAATAGCAGTGAGATAGACAAACCCAAATTGATTCGAATGTGAGTGACTGGCTTTCTTTTGCATTCATTTTCTTTCGAAATTGGTAAACTGACTGTAAGCTCTCTATGCGCAGAAAACACGTCACTATTTGACATTTAAAAAAGACTTTAATTTTCTCCTTCATTTCTAGCAACGATAGTAAAAAACGGACTTGAAACCCTGTTTGGCATAAAATGTTATTGTAAAATTTCAGTTTGTATAAAAAGAAGACAAAAAACAAGATTCCAGTTAAAATTTGTGCTTAACAGCCCCATAGTGCTGGTTTTTTATTAGTAATTTTTGTCTGTTTTTAACGAAACCTGTACATTATTGTTATATTCAGGATATCCTTCAAGTTCTCTCCATCACTCCAGCAAAGCTTTTGTTCCATGTTTTACATTTGATTTTATTGTTTCCTTAAATTCTACACTTTCTTCGCAGGCTGTTAGTTGAGAGAATTTCCTTATAAACGCACTCATATACTCGTACACACACACACAAACACCGCTGTATACACAAACTTACATACATATTCAACACGCAATAGGAGGGATTGAAAACATTATTCTTAAAACGCACTTGTGTTCAGACATTTCATGTTGATAATACACTTTAACAAACAACAACATACTACAACAAATCTTAAGTTAAGCAACACTGCAGCAACAACCACACAACAACAATTGTAATAAACAACTTTAAGGAAAACACTGACAATCAAATTCAAAGGAAAAACCATAAAAGAAATTCATGAAAATAGAAATGAAGAATGAGGGGGAAAAAAGTGCCGGCAAATTTATTTAAGAAATGCACTTTTATGGGAGAAAAGAATCAATCACTCACTCACTTCTCTTGCAGCGGAGTAGTAACTCTGAGTGATGCATTAAACGTATAAATAAGTTGTAGAATATTGAAACACAATTTACGAAAGGAAGAACACATCTTTCAGTTTAAAAGCGAAATTCGCTATTCAACATGAACAAATATTTTTCTGTGAATATAAAAATAACTTAAGCGTTGACTTGTGTCAAAAGTAGAAACATATTTATCTGTGATTACCTCTTTCTACTTTATTTTAATTAAATAAAATCAAACTTGACTTTGACTAACTAGCGATTTTATCGCAATCAGACAACTTTCACTTTCATTTTATTACATTGATTAGTTTTTATATTATTTCTTTTCTTTTTTTTTTTTTTTGCAATTTTTATATCAGCAAAGTTTTAATGCTTCTCTTATTGTTATTCTTTATTCGAATCCGTTCATCTGAAATTTATTTCAGATATTATCTATTCTTTTCAAATCAAACCCAAAGTTTTTGAAGTGTCTTTAGTTTGTTACTGTCCAACTGTCAGCCATCATTTGTTCTGCTTTTGCAATATTTTCATTACTTGGAAAAAGTCTTTTTGAAAAAAGTTTTTTTCTATTCCCCGATAAACAAAGAAACTTCACAAACAGATTCCTATCTGAGTTGGTGTAGATTATTGTTTTTCTTTTTTTTTTTGCTTCTTAATATGGCATTTTTCTATCATTGTTTTTTATTTTTTGTTTATATATTTATTTATTTCTGGAATAACAAAGAACATATCAAAGTTTTCAAAACTCACTCTTATTTTTAATGTTTTTATTTCTATGCTGAATATATATAGTACGTATGTGTGTGTATTCTACATTCCATTTTATGATTAAATGCTCATATTTCACTATTATTAATTTTGGTTTTCCTTTTTTCCCTTTTTGCTGTTGCTATTTTAAGATTTTATTTTTTCATTTTATACCTTTAGGGCTTTATGCTTTTATTTTTCTCTTAATAAAGTTTAAATGAACAGCACACTACGGCAGGTAAACAATTCCCCATATTCCATAAGGCGTCATCGTCGTAACATGAAGTCGACACAAACATTTGTTCATTTATTTACTCGTTGCCAAAAACAATTTAACATTGTCGACAGCTTCTATCAATCGCTTAGGTCTAGGAAATACTGAAGGCCTATCAAAGAATATATAATTGCTGTTATCGACAGCTTCTATCTATCGTTTAGGTCTAGGAAATACCGAATACCTATCAAAGAATACATAATTGCTGTCGAAGGCGAATTTGTAACCGAGTGTTTTTTTGATGTTGTCTTGATGTGACGACGATGACGCCTCTTGAAATATCAGGTAATATCTTTAAGATTATCACCTTTAAAAAAAACATAGAAAAAAGATCTTTAAAAAGTCGTTTTTAAAAATTACTTTTAAAAAATTACTTTCAAAAAAGTACCTTTGAATAAAGTTGCTTTAAAAAAAGCACCTTTAGAACTTTAAATACTAACTTTAAAAAACTTACTTTTAACAAAGTACATACTTCAAAAAGTACTTTTAAGAAGCTACCTTTAAAAATGTATGTCTTAAAAAGTATTTTTGAAAAAGTGCATTTAAGAATATTATTATGAAGATACTTTTCAAAATTATCTGTTAAAAAGTATTTTTAAAAAAGTATCTTTAAGGACTCCCTTGAGAAGGTACCTTTAAAAATTTATCTTTTAAAAAGTATTTTTAAAAAATTTCCTTTAAAAAATATTTTTAAGAAGTTATTTTTAAAAATTAATCTCCTAAAAAGTATTTTAAAAAAAAAGTGCTTTTAAAAATACTATTACGAAAATACCTTACAAAATTATCTGCTAAAAAGTATTTTTAAAAAAGTATCTTTGAAAACTACTTTTGAGAAGTGCCTTTAAAAAAGTACCTTAAAAATTTTATTTTTTTAAAAATACTTATTTTATTTATTTATTCCATTTTAATACAAAATTACCTTCAGAAAGTACTCTTAACAAGAATATACCTTTAAAAAAGTACCTTTCAAAATTTATCTTTTGAAAAGTATTTTTAAAAAAGTATCTTTAAAAACTACTTTTCAGAAGGTATCTTGAAAAAAGTACCTTTAAAAATTTATCTCTTAAAAAGTATTTAAAAAATATTACCTTTAAAAAATACTTTTAACAAGTTACCTTTAAAAATGTATCTCATAAAAATTATTTTTAAAAAAGTGGATTTAAAAATACAATTTACAATTTAAAAACTATCTTTTAAAAAGTATTTTAAAAAAGGTATCTTTAAAAACTACTTTTGAGAAGGTACCTTTAAAAATTTATCTCTTAAAAAGTATTTTAAAAAAATTACCTTCAAAAAATATTTTTAAGAAGTTACCTTTAAAAATTTATCTCTTAAAAAGTATTTTTAAAAAAGTGCATTTAAAAATACTATTAAAAATTTTATTTTAAAATTGAACATTTATTTTAAAAAGTATTTTTAAAAAAGTATCTTGAAAAACTACTTTTGAGAAGGCACCTTTAAAAAAGTACTTTTAAAAATTAAAAAAAAATGAAATATTAAAAAAAAAAAAAATACATTCAAAAAATACTCTTAAGAAGGTAGCTTTAAAAAAGTACTTTTCAAAATGAAAAGTACTTTTTGAAAAGTAATTTTAATAAGTGCCTTTAAATAAGTGCTTTAAGATAAGAGCTTTAAAAACCACCTTTAAAACCTTTACCTTAAGAAATTACCCTGAAAAAAGTTCGTTTAAATAAAGTACTTTTAAACAAAGTGTTGTTAAAAAACATTTCTTTACAAAAGTGTAAATAAACAAAGTAGAAATAAAAAAAATTCCTATAAAAAATACTTTTTAAAAAGTATCTTAAAAAAAGGACCTTTAAAAAAGTATATTTCAAAAAGCGCCTCGGAGAAGAGTATGTATCTTAAAACAAAAAAAAATAATATTATAAAAATTCCTTTAAAATAAGTAAACCGAAAATGTACCTTTAAATAAATAAATAAAGTATATTTAAAAAGGTATTTTTATAAAAGTACTTTTAAAAAGATAAATTTCTTTAAAATAAATAAACCGAAAACGTGCCTTTAAATAAAGTATCTTTAAAAAAGTATCTTTATAAAAGTACTTTTGAAAAAATTTTAAAAAAAGAACCTTTAAATATTATTTTATAAAGTACCTTAAAAAATCTCAAAAATACCTTTAAATTAGTACCCTAAAAAAGTACCTTTAAAAAGAGCGCCTTTAACAAAAGTATGTTAAAAAATTCTGCCTTTAAAAATGTACATTTAAAATATGTAACATCCAAAAAAATACTTGTCAAAAAACTGCTTTTAAATAAAGTATCTTAGAAAGATTGCTTTAAGAGAAGCACGCCTAAAAAACTGTTTTGACTAATTTTAATATGAGTACATCTACAAATTTAAAAAAAAAAATAACTTTATATGTATCTTTATGGCTGGTATAAAATAAATACTTAAGAAGCAGAACCCTTTGAAAAGCTACAATGGTTGGTATAAAATAAATACCTAAGAACTAGTCCCCTCTAAAAAGCAACTTTATAACAAACTTAAGAAAAGAGCTCTCAAGAAAAATAAATCCATTTAAATAATTGCCTTGTGCGTAAAGAATACGTTGAAAAATATATTCGGCTGGGCCGAATCAAAAATACCCTTCACAATAGTCAAGTATATATGTATATTACAAATTTGAACTAAATGTGCTTGGATATATCATTGTTTGGTTACGTATTTGCAGATATACTTAATTGATTAGACGAAATTATAATACTCGACCTTAATATATGTTTTGAAAGCACTGGACAATATAGCACTAATGAACGATTAATCTCATGGTTTTGCACACGTAATGTAATTGATTGTTCACCACCTTTAAACTATGACGATAAAGCGGGTGTAGTCATCAACACCAGAGATTATTTCGTGAAGCAATTCTCTAGGATACTTTTTCGTATATTTCCCATCGACCACGCAAGGTGGATTTGACTTAATACCATGAAGCATATTTTTAACCACAACTTCATGTAAGTGTGCATCAATCTTAAGCTATGTACACAAGGTTGTCAGATGTTACAATGTTGTAAGATCTGGCAACATGCTGACAATGTAGTGGCAATGAAAAATTATCCCACAGAAGTAAATTGTGTGTTCAGACGATCGTAAGAAAATCTTACAATTTCATTGTCAGACTATGGTCTGACAAATAATTCATCTGACAACAAAAGTTGCCAGTTCACACGGTTGTCAGATTGTTAGATGAAAAAAATTGCCCGACATGTTGTAAGGCATTGCCACTTATGTGTATCAACAACGATCTGTTTGACAGTGTTGCCCATCAAACTTTTTTCTGACAATGATGCCATTGTCAGGGGCATTAATTTTATACATCTGACAATTAAAACTGAGCTTAGAATACCAGCCAATTATCTGGCAATGCCGACGAAGAGTGTTCTCACGATTGTCAGATGCCTGACAACATTGTCGTCTTACAATTGATTGACAATGGTTTTTCTGACAACGCTGTAAGTTAAAAATTGGCAGTTCACACGATTGTAATACATTTTTAGGAAATTTTACTGGCAATATTGTAAGATCTGACAAGCGCGTGTACGTAGCTTCTGTATCAGGTATTTCTGCTGAAGTAATTTATCTGGCCTAATTTTGTCAACCAACCACATTCGAATATAAAAATGAGGCATTCCACGTTTCTGCCATTCAATAAAACCAGCATCTCGTTCTCCGAAAACACGTAACTTAACAATAAAATCCATTAGCGATTTTATCTTCATTCTGACTCGCCCTCTCAATAAAAAACATTTTTTGGACCTTTTCCATATGCAAAAAGAATTTTCGAAATTGGTCTACATTTGACGAAGTTGCTTGATAATCAATTATTAGCGCTGGCGGTTTGCTTAGACTGATATCGGGGATATATATTTTTGCCTTGTAATCACCATTCCAAAAAAAAAAAAATCTTTCATGGAAAAATCGGTTTAGGCTATATCTCGGTTATATACGAACCGGTATCGGAATTTTTCATTTTCTGTATTTTAGTAACCTTCTTTTATAACGAGAACTGCTTTTAGGCAAGAAAAAAAATTTGTTTTTCATAAAAAAATCAGTTTATGCTATATCTCAGATATATATGGACCGATATCAGAAATTTTTATTATCTGTATTTAAATAAACTCGTATTGCTGATTTTCAGCAAAAAAATGTTTTTCATGGAAAAATTTAAAATTAAATTAAAAATTAAATTAAAAATTAAAAAAGTTTAGACTATATCTGGGGTATATGTATATGGGCCGATATCAGAAATTTTAATTTGCTGTTTTTGGTAACCTTCATAAATTACCAGAACTTCCTTTAAGTAAAAAAATATTTAAGTTCGCTACGCGACATTTTCATGAAAAAATCGGTTCCGGCTATATCTCGGCTATATATGGACCGTTATCGGAAAATTTCATTTTCTGTATTTTAGCAACCTTCTCTCATAATCAGAACTGCTTTTAAGCAGAAAAAAGTTTTTGTTTGGAAAAATCGGTTTAGGCTATATGTCGGGTATATATAGACAGATGCCGGAAATTTGTATTTTCTGTGTTTATATAACCTTCTTTTATTACCAGAACTATTTGTATGCAAAAAACATTGTTTCAGGATAAAATCGCTTTAGATTATATCTAGGGTATATATGAGCCCATAGCGGAAATTTTCATTTTCTGTATTAAATTGGCCGGATTTTATAACAGTACTGCTTTTAAGCTAAAAAAAATGTTCATAGAAATATCGGTTCAGACTATATCGCGGGTATACATATATGGACCGATATGGACGATTATATGGACCGATATTGCAATTTTTCATTTTCGGTATTTTAGTAACATCTTTTTTATTACAAAAAAAAGTTTTAAGCAAAAAAAAATTTAAGTTCGCCTACTTGACATATTCATGAAAAATCGGTTTTGGCTATATCTCGGGTATATACATGGACCGTATCGGAAAAAAATTATTATTTTTTTTTTTACGAACACTAAAGCTGCGAAGCTTTTTATGCTTGTCTGCAGTAACACCCAGGGTCTGAGGCAGGAATCGAACCTGCGACCTCGAGACTGGTGGTCGAGTTCTCTACCAAATCAGCCATCGAGGCACCCAAAAAGAAAGCTTGTTTTTTGTGTTTTGACGGGTATTAATAAAACATTTTGCTTTTTAAAATTCTCAAAAATTTTTTTATTTTGTTGGGATATAAAGTTGATTATTTGAGAATATCTTACAAAAATGTCAAAAGTCTACTGATGATTAGGGTAGCTCCTATGAAATGTTGCCATATAGACAACTGGGAAACACAAAAAACAAACTGTTTATAATTATTTGATTGGTAAAATATTTTTTAGATAAAAAAACAAAACCGATCTGAAACCTAAAACAATATTTCAATTTAATTTACGAAATTTTGATTTCAGATAAGATTGTGCAGTAAGAAAAATAATGTTGCTGCAACCATAGTGCAAACTGCTTCTTCTTTGCGTGTAAAGAGCTTTATTTGTTACAAAATTTTAACAGTGTTTATTTAAGATCCTAACAAATTGTTAGAGAAATATAGAAAATAAATACTGCTGAGCTTTTATAAAAAAGAAATAAATATCTTTAGCAGCAAAAATAAGAATTAATTAACATAAATAATATCAAATAATAAATATATTCTATAAAGAAATAAAAACATTAGATTCCCTCCAATTCAATTCCATTTAGAACGCAACATTCTAATCTCTGAGCAAGCTGCATGGTCTGTCTCATGCTTTAGAGAAACTTCTAGTAAAATATATTTTTCATGACACTTTCTTTGCAGTTTCTGAAACTCATCTCATTGTATTCAACAAACTTGCTAAACTTTTAAAATTACGATTATTTACATAAAACCTAAAAATAAAATCTACAACAAATTCCATTAGAGAAACAAATATAAACATTCGGCATCCAATTCGTTGACTATCAACTCAAATGTTGTAAATAAAGAAAAAAGGAAAGATTTTATTGCATTTAGCAATTTTCATACTCCTTTTTTATCTGTTTGCAATTTACTACTCTTTCTTGCAGACTTTTCATTTCTAGTTAATATTTTCCATTAGAATAATTTACTCCCATTTTGATTGCAAACCTGAAGTTCATTTGAATTGAAAAATATTATTATGCTGCTGTTTGTTGCTCTGCTGGTATTTCTTGGAATTGTAAATATTTATGAATACGAATATTATGCAATAAAAAAAATACCAGAAAAATTTTCATAGAAAAGTTTCCAGTTTACATACGAGTATACTCGTAGTGCATTTTGTTTACAGTGGGGATCTGCTTGGGGGGGAAATTGATTTAAAATGTGTTTATCTTTACATTGACAAATTGCAAAAGAGCAAATTTACTAAATGCTTTTACTTTAATTATGACTCACATAAATTCTTTTCTAAAAATTTTCCACTTAAAGAAAATATTTATTGAATTTCTCCAAACCGCTGCCATAGTTAAACAAAATATTCCATTCCTTATTTTATCGAAATATTTATCATTGGAATCATTAATTTTGTATAAAATATTTTCTTTTCTAGTTCGTGCGTGTCTTAAATGAATTTTCCAACAGCCATTTTAGGTCTGCTCCGTTCGTCGCAACTAAAATAAATTCTATTTTAAACGCACGCAGAAGTTGAAAGATTCCCCGCCAACAATCTTTTAAGTAGCGCTCACCAGCTTTTAAGTCATAATTAGAAAATAACTGAAAGCAGTAACCGCTGAAAGCCGTAAATTTCTTATCTACTGGTTTAAACGCCACATGTGTGATGCAGATACTTTGCATTGGTATTGGCATTTGCATTTCAGTTGTTCACAAATTCTCTTTATTGATTCTCTATTCCATTTCAAACGAGTCTGGGGCTGTAAGGAACTGAAATGACTGCTTAATACAGACGTATTCTTTAAGTGATTTGCTTTGTTGCATTCATTTGCGTCTGCTTCGAGTTGTTAACAGTTTTTTTTTTCCTCTCAACTTAACAAAATTTAGATTTTCAGCTTTGTTTTTTTTTTGGTATTAGATTATAAAAGAAGCCAAAGGAAGATACGAAATGAATTTTTCATGCCGTGTAAAACTAATTTAGTTTAGACAGCCGTATACAGGGTGTCTAAGAACTCAACGGCAAGCCGAAATAGGGCCATAATAAGAAAAATTAGAAAAAAAAAAAATTAAAAAAAAGTACAAGGGCTTGTGGAAGGCGAATTCATAATTCATTGGTAGCCGATAGCTTCTTTTAATACCCTTGACAAAAATGATATCTACTGATAATTAGGATACACGTAGAAGAAAAAATATGGTTGATATAACAATATTCCAAGGGCGAATAAATATGTCTGAATTATAAGGTTGAACGCAACCACATAATATGGTTTCAATCTGGAATTTATTTACAAAACTAAGTACAGACAAGAACCAAAATTATAGTATATAACCAAATGTTTGGTAAAAGTTATAGTAATTGTATCATAGCTAACACTGTTACTGTAAAAATTAAAATTTTACTGTCATGTCCAACTATACAATATAATCACTCCTACTCATATTATTGAAAAATTAGTAATTCTATTGTTACGATTAATCGTAGTAGTGTTGAAAGTCACAATATTATGTTTACATAAGTATGCATATGTACACGCACAAATGACCTCTATCTATTATTAAAACTCGCTTTTTTTATTTTTTTATTTATATAACTTATTTTTTCAATCAATATTAAATTAAAAATAAGTTGACATCAAGCTGACTTCGAAAATTCGAAATTGAAAACATTTCATATTGTAATGGAAACACTTCGAAATGTTTTCCTCAAAACAAGTGTTTTCCGTTATAGTGGAAACATGGTATAATACCATGTTTCCACTGCAAAAAAAAAACATGTGTTTTAAGGAAAACATGTCGCAGTGTTTCCACTAAGATATGAAGTGTTTTTAATTTCGAATTTTCGAAATTAGTTTGACGTATATTTTGTTTGAACAGAACAAAATCTAACTAGCAAAAAATTATGTTAGACCTTCCTATTTAAAAGAAAAGGTTTTGGATGATACTGGAGGGGATGGTATGGATGCAAGATTATTGTCAAATGACGAAGAATGATATACTCGTATAATTTACATGCATTTCAAGCTCAAGTGTTTTTGGTGCGGCACACGTTTTAACGTTAAACAGTTATCGGTAGATAGATTTAAGTTAAGATTAAGTAAAAAGTGAAAATGAAAAAAAGAATAAACTAAAATAACTGATATTTATTTCAGCTGATATTTATTTAAATAAAATAACTGATATTTATTTCAAATCATGGTTAATTTTTTTTTTCTGGTAAACAAGGAGAGCATTGTTCTCCTTTCCTCTTGTTCTCTCACCTTGTGTTCTTGAAACCACATATATATTTCTAAGCTCCTGGAGGTGTATGTATATCAAGCCAGAGGTTGACCCCACTGGATTATTGACATGCATAGATACATTGCGTAGTTCAGCACTCTCAAATGAAGGGAAGGAATACATGGCCTTTTTGTTATGCAAAACTTTATTGGCAAAAAGGGATTGCTGAGTCTCCAGAACGATTTTCTTACAGTGTCCAAAACTGATTAAAGTTGAGCTGCCTCGTTTGTATAGGGTGTTTTTTTAAGCTAGATAGAACTTTAAGTTGTAAAAAGTAACACAAAAAATTAAATTTTGATGAAACATTTTTTTTATTTGTTTCAGTATACTCTGACAAATCATCATGAATAGACTCACGCTTGAACAACGCTACGAAATTATCCAAATTTACTTTGAAAATCAGACCCGTTGTTTTATCGCAAAATTGTGTTCAGCGATGAGGCGCATTTTTGGCTTAACGGGTTTGTTAATAAGCAAAATTGCCGCATATGGAGTGAGACCAATCCACAAGAGACCCTAAAGACTCCATTACATCCAGAAAAATGCACTGTTTGGTGCGGTTTTCATGCTGGTGGCATCATCGGACCTTATTTCTTCAAAAATGAGGCCGGAGCTCGCGTTACGGTCAATGGAGATCGTTACCGCACCATGATCAATGATTTTTTGTTTGAAAATATGGATGACATTGATCCGGAGGAGATGTGGTTTCAACAGGATGGCGCTACGTGCCATACGGCGAACGCAACCATCGACTTACTGAAATCAAAATTTGGCGATAAGTTGATTTCGAGAAATGGACCTGTCAATTGGCCTCCAAGGTCGTGCGATTTGACACCTCTCGATTATTTCCTGTGGGGCTACGTGAAGTCACTGGTTTATGCTGATAAACCAGCAACAATTGACGCCTTGGAGGCCAGCATTGTTCGTGTTGTTCGTGACATACGGCCAGCAGTGCTCGAAAAAGTGGCCCAAAATTGGACGTCCAGAATGCGCTTCGTCAAGAACAGCCGCGGTGCCCATATGCCCGAAATCATTTTCAAATGTTAATGTCACGTATTGATCTTTCGAATAAAAAAAAATTTTGATTACAATTTAATTTTTTGTGTTATTTTTTACAATTTCAAGTTCTATTGGGCTTAAAAAAACACCCTCTATAAGACCTTTTTTAGTCTCAAGGAAGTTTTAACATCAGGAACAATATGTTGAAGGCGCCTGTAGTCCCATTTTCGAGACCCGAAATATTGCTGTAGGTTTTCTAGGGCGTCTCGGAACTGAGCGGAGACGATTTGAAAACTTTATGTTTTATTATGTCGACTACTTTGTTTTGTTTTTTTATTTTTAAGTGACAAAAATAATTTTTTTTTTCGAAATTGTTACCCACTTTTAATGGATAGCTGTATATTTTCTTATTGAGTAAGAGCAGTGTTGTACAGAACATTTTCGAAGTGTTTTGCTCCAAAACACGTAGTTTGAGGTGTTTTGCTCTTCACAAAAATGTATGGGAAAACATATTTATTTCTACACGTTTTGCCCAAAACACTTATATGGAAACACACTATAAGTCTCCTTTTAACACGCTTATATCAATTTCACTTGTATGTTTGTTTGTATATTTGCAGTACTCGAAATCCATTGTATGAGTGATTAATATATAAGTATATAAAGTGCAGCCTTTTTAATAAAAAAGTTGGAGTTGCTGTATTGCTTCCGGGGAAGTGGGAAGATTTTGGGTATTCATGAAGTCGATTTTGGGTATTCCCAAAAAAATTCGGAACCACTTAGTTAGCCGTTTCGGAACCGTTTTTTCAAATGTGGTGTGCGTTTTTGCTGTGCAACATGCATGTGAACGGTCATCCGCTTTAGTTAGCGAAAATTGATGTTGCCGCATTGCTTCTGAGGAAGTGGGAGGATTTCGAAGTTTTCTGAAGCCGACTTTGGGAATTCCAAAAAAAAAATCTTGAAACCGCTTCGTTATCCGAATCAGAACCGGTGTTTCATATTCGATGCGCGTTTTGACGGTGGAACGTATATCTGAACTATTACCGGTCCTTTGATTTAGTGCGAAACTTGAAGTTGCCATATTATTTTCGGGGACATAGGAGATTTTGGGGCGATTCCTGAAACCGATTTTGGGAATTAGAAAATATCGCAACGTGCTATACGCATAATTATCTAGTTAT
Source organism: Thecocarcelia acutangulata (assembly GCA_914767995.1). Taxonomy (NCBI): domain Eukaryota; kingdom Metazoa; phylum Arthropoda; class Insecta; order Diptera; family Tachinidae; genus Thecocarcelia; species Thecocarcelia acutangulata. The sequence goes on from OU612096.1 coordinate 33,478,881, forward strand.
ATGGATTTTAGAAGAAGCTTAAACAACAGTAAATGCAAAATTTTTATTCTGATCTCAAAGCGTGTTTTGTGATTTTTTAAACTATATTCATTAAACACCACTTTTACATGCTCCATACTCGTATAAAAAGAAATTATCATAACATTTTTTGCTCTACAAATCATTGATAAAGGCATTTACAAATGTTTTATGAAGATTTCATGCTATTAATAAAAAAAAATATATTTCAAATTGATGATTTTGGCACGTATGATTCGTTTTATAGCTGCAAGTAGCTGTTAAACATTTACTGATGGTCGGCCTTCTTGTTATAAAATGCCAAAGATAACTTCAGTTAATCCCCACTACAGTCATAAAACTCCTGTTTTGTTGGGCCACTATAAAATGCGTAACATTGGAAGTGAGCAAATGCCACTTGATGTCCTCTGATGCACTTGAAACAATGCAATTTTTATATGCTACGAACTGAAGCAAGCACAAGTGCTGGGTGCTGGTGAAAAACACTTGCTTAATTCATTACCATTTTGAAAATTGACTAGTAGAGGGAAAATGTAAATGAGTGTTTTACGAATGAGCAAATAGGATTGTTTATGAAGGCACATGTTGGGAATAAACAAATAATTTCTGCATTCTGCAAAACCAAGTGCTACACTTGGGAAAAAAGTTTACATAGAAGACCTTTCCAGCTACAGGGTGGACACAAAAATCACAGTAATCACATTTATATGTATATATTTTCTTTCAGTTCTAAAGCAGCTCTGGGCTGAAGAACAGAAGTCACAGCATACAATATTGAATTAACTATCGTATCGATAACATTACGATACGTCTAGATTATGGCAAACGATTCATATCGGATCGTAATTTCAACGAAATGTAATATAATTAAGGCGATATGTTTCTTAAAAGTACGAATACAAAAAAAAATGTCTAACTTTTTTATATTATTGCAATACAATTTATTCGATATCGTAAGCCATGATACCAGATTGAAAAATGTCGATAATATTCTATATCGTATGCGGTGATTTGGCCCCAGCACTCGTGTCATCATAATTATTTTTTAAGTGCGGTCAGGCTTGTTTTTTTGTTCGCTCTTGGAGAGTTTTGCGCCTCACTCGCACTACTTAATAGTTTGCCTCAACTAACTTGTATTGGTTTACAGTTTTTTAGAGGTATTTCATTATTAACCACGCTGCAACTTCCTATGTGAAGGCTTAGGTCGTTATAGTTACTCACAGCGACTCTACAAACATATTGTTAATACCATCTTGGGCATATGGTCTACGTGACCCCGCCCTTGCTGTGCATCCTATACTTTGCAAGAATATATTTTCTTCGATTATTTATACTAGGGAAGGTCAACCAATTTTTCGATTGTTTTTAGCTTGAGGTAAAAAGTTCCACTTCAGCATATCAAAAACTCGTTTTCGAGGCATCTAAATTTCGTTAATAACTAATTCAATTTCATCAAAAACAAGCCAGTAATAATTCAAAATAATAATAATTTAAAGCTGAAACTCACTTTTGAGAGGAAAAGCAAAATATCTGAATTTTAAGCAGAAATTAAAACCGCTTAGGCTACGTTAAAAGTGCGTCAAATTTAACCCAAACAAATAGTAATTCGGCTGGGCCGAATCTAAAATACCCTTCACGACAGTCACGTAAATATAGAGTACATATTACAAATTTGAAGTTTGCTCGGATATATGTATATGGGCCGATAATAGGGAAAACAATTTTTGCCTTGTAATCATCATGCCAAAAAGATAATTTCATGCATGGAAAAATCGGTTTGACCTATATCTTGGGTATATATGGACCGATATCAAAATTTTGCTTTCACGTATTTTAAAAACCGCCTTTCATAACCAGAAATGCTTTTGAGAAAGAAAAATTTTTTTCATGAAAAAATCGGCCTGAGCTCGATTTTCGGGTATATATGGACCAATACCGGATATTTTCAATTTCTGTATTTTAGTAACTTCCTTTTATAATCAGAACTTATTTTAAGCTAAAAAAAATGTTTTTCAACACAAAATCGCTTTAAGCTATATCTCGGTTAGAAATGGACCGATATCGGAAAACTTTATTTTCTGTGTTTTAGAAACTTCCTTTTATAACCAGAAATGCTTTTAAGAAAAAAAATTTTTTTTAGACTTTATTTCTAGCATATATATGGACCGATATCGGAAACCTTCTTTTATCATCAGAAATGCTTTTAAGCAAAAAAAGTTGTTTAAGTTCGCTTTTGCGCTATTTTCATTAAAAAAGTGGTTTCGGCTATATCTAGGGTATATATGGACCGATATCAGAATTTTTCATTTCTGTATTTGAAAAACCTGCTTTTGTAACCAGAACTGCTTTTGAGAAAAAAATTTTTTTTCATGAAAAAATCGGCTCAGACCGATGTTTGGACCACTACCGGATATTTTCATTTTCTGTATCTTAGTAACCTACTGTTATAATCACAACTTATTTTAAGCTAAAAAAAAATATTTTTCTTGACAAAATGGGTTTAAGCTATGTCTCTTGTATATATGGACCGATATCGGAAATTTTTATTTTCTGTATTTTAGTACATAGGCAAAACTGCTTTAAAAAAAACAACTTTAATGAAAAACAACTTAATGAAAAATCGGTTTAAGTTATATCTCGGGTGTACGAATATATGGACCCATATCAGAAATTTTCGTTTTCTGTTCTTAAGTAACCTCATTTGATTACCAGAACTGCTTTTGAGCCAAAAAAGTTGTTTGAGTGCGCTCACGCGACATTTTCAGGGAAAAATCAGTTTGGGCTATATATCGGAATTATTTTATTTTCTTTATTTTAATAACCTAGTTTTATTGCCAGATCGGCTTTTAAGCAAGAAAAGTTGTTTAAGTTCGCCTTTGCGACATTTTCTTTAAAAAATCGGTTACGGCTATATTTTGTTTATATATGGACCGATGTCGGGGAAAAGTTTTTTTTGCCTTTTAATCGCCATGTTAATAATTGTGTGAAGTTTAAAGCAAAATAAACCAATTTTTTTTTATTTTTATACAAAATTGCAAAATAAAATGTCTTTTTTCGGAATTTTAGATATATCTCAGCTATATGTGAACCGATTTTTCTGAATTTCAAAAGCAAATCCATGAGTCATTAGGGTAAAAGAATGAAGTTTTTAAGAAAAGGAACAAGTTTCTAAGTCTAGTGGTTTTTTCAGAAACGGTATTTCAACGGCGGACAGACGGACTTCGTTTAATCGAATTTTCTATCAATGCTGATTGAGAATATACATATCTACTTTATAGGGTCGCAAATAAAATTTGTAGAAATTACAAACGGACTCACAAATTTATATATACACCCTTTACATTTTTGTATAAAAACATGTTTCTTTTTGAGTTTGCGAGATGTCTTATTTTCTTCGAAATTTCTTAAAATTCATCCCACTAACTAAGCTTAAAATGCCCCATGATGACTTTCGGCTCACCCTGTACAAGAATCTTATTTTCTTGCATTATCGGAAGACTACTTCTTTTCTCTCCCAGCACTAAACAGCAACTCAAAAAGTGATTTCCATTTACTAATGATTGATTATATCAAAACGAACAAAATGTATTAAAGCAAAAAGTCTTAAATTGAGGCAGAAATTTAAACTTTGTGAAAAATTAATAGTTGTCCACATTAAAAGCAAACACAAATGCTAAAAACGAAAATAAATTCAAATGCAATATTTAAATGGAAGCTATTATTTGATCATTTTAAAGATACAAAGCAAATTTATCTACTTTTGTCAATTTAAAAAAAAAAAATACATAAATATTTGTATTTCGAAATATATTTGCAGATACTGTCACATGTTCTTTAGGATTTATATTCAGTTTAGTTTAAATATCTGCATTCGTTTGTATTTTATTATTTATTTACTGTTCAGAGAATACTTTTAAAATCTGTACAAAAAAAAAAATTATTCATAAAAATACATTTTTAATGTCATTTTTTGTTTATACTTTATTGTTTATTTAAAATGTTTAAAAAGTAGGTTGGGTTCGTCGTAGATACAATTCAGAGCCAAATTAACATTTTGACAAACTATCGACCAAAAGCCGCACGAACAATTTTGCAACTCCTCATCATTTGCTGGCAGTTATAAAATAAAAGAAAACGCATAAAATGAGTGGATGGATGGATGAGTAAATAATAAACTAAACAAACGAAGCACCAGTAAAAATCCAAATAGACATATTAACATGAAAAAGCTTTTATCTATTTATGTTTTAGGAATCGTAGGCAAAAACCTGTAAAAAAAAGAAACAAAATTATGGCATGAAATCATTCAAGGGTATACCAAATAATATGGAACGAAAGTAAATTGCTGGATGCCAGCTTGTAAAATCTGCATAAAAACTACTTGAGATGACTTCTGTGTAGATTTCGAGAGCTCAAGCACAGACTCACTCTCCCACTAAGAAGTCTAACACAACAAGACAACACGCTCCTGTCTAGCCATTCTTTTTGTACAAAACATCATCATGCGGACGCAAATGTCCCACAACACAAGAAAAAAACACTTTTGGTAAAACTTTTTAAGGGTAATTCATGGTTAAATCTTTGAAAGATATTTTTAATTAAAAGTGACTTCTATTATACGCAGTTTGTGGAACACGAATGAGCGCCACATGTCGTGTTGTCAAATCGTAAGTTTTATTATGTTTTTTCTTGGTTTTTTTCAGTTGCTGAAAAGTTTATTTTTTCTAAGAAAAAGTTTTTGGGTAATATGTGTAGCGTACTTTTTGGTATTTTTTGAATAAAATGGAACCAAAAATACAACATGTGTCATTGATTTACTGCAGCACCTGCCTTGACGGCCTTGTCTGATGATGGGCCAACTACACGGGGTGAATTATTCACGATTCAGCAGTGCCTCCGTGTGGATGGTAATGCTCACACTGGCCGAAATTTCGCCATATTAGTAAAAAAAGGAGTAATCTGAAATTGTAACCATTAATTTGTTAAATTTTAGTTGTTTGTACATATGTACATCGAATTTTAGTTCAAGCTTTTCCTTTTTTAAATTTTTTTCTTAAGAAGGATTTTTTACAATACAAATTTGCTATGATCAATAATTATTGATTGAAGAAGACAAGAAAAATAATAATCAAATCTTTAGCTGGGGGACAACTAGCTGTTTCGTAGTCGCTACATGATGAGTAGCATCAGCACACGCAGAAAAAAAGTAGTTTGGGATATTGTTGTGACAACATTAGTATTTACTTTCTCTTAATTTGTATTGTTGCCATTAGCAGTATGTTATCGTTTTTAATATAGTTTAATCCTCTATAGTAGTAGTTGTGTTGAAGTTTCCACATTTCTATTGTTATAATGGGTGATTTTATAAGAACTATCGGAAATTAAAAAAAAAAACACATAAAATTCAGAAAAATGCATGAAATATTTATTTGGATCGATAGTTGGGTCGATATAATTTAATGTTTGAAGATTATTTCATGCAAATGTTGGCCGCGGCTGCGCCTCAAATGGTCCATCCGCTTAGTCCAATTTTGGCATACTCTTTCCAACATTTCGGCCGGTATCTCACGAATAATGTTGGCAATGTTGGCTTCCAGTGCGTCAATCGAAGCGGGCTTGTCGCTATAGACATTAGCCTTAACATAGCCCCACAAAAAATAGTCTAGAGGCGTTAAATCTCACGATCTGGGCGGCCAATTGACTGGTCCCAAGCGTGAAAACCCCTGTTCACCGAACTCGCCTCTCAATTGGTCCATTGTTTCGCGTGCTGTGTGGCATGTGGCACCGTCTTGTTGAAACCACATGTCATGCAAGTCAAGCTCTTCCATTTTGGGCAAAAAAAAGTTTGTTATCATTGCACGGTAGCGCTCACCATTCACAGTAACGTTGTGATTCACATCATCTTTGAAGAAATACGGCCCAATGATGCCGCCAGCCCATAATCCGCACCAAACGGTTGTGTTTTGTGGATGCATTGGTAGCTCTTGCAATGCTTCTGGCTGCTCTTCACTCCAAATACGGCAGTTTTGCTTGTTCACGTATCCATTCAACCAGAAATGAGCCTCGTCGCTGAACACAATTCTTCGATAAAAAAGTGGATCTTCATCTAACTTTTCAAGAGCCCATTCACCAAAAATTTGGCGTTGTGGTAGGTCGTTTGGCTTCAATTCTTGCACCAGCTGTATCTTATAAGGCTTCACACCCAAATCCTTCCGCAAAATTTTCCACGTAGTGGAGTAACAGAGGCCCAATTGCTGCGAACGGCGCCGAATCGATAATTCACGGTCATCACCAACACTGGCCGATACGGCTGCGATATTTTCTTCAGTTCGCACTCTACGTAAGCGTGTTGGTGGTTTAATGTCCAACAATGTAAATTTGGTGCGAAATTTTTTTACAATAGCCCGAATAGAAGCCTCAGTAGGTCGATTAAACTGACCATAAAATGGAAGAAGCGCGCGATGAACTTTCTTAACAGAGCACGCATTTTGGTAATAAAATTCAATAATTTGCAAGCGTTGTTCGTTTGTAAGACGATTCATGATTAAATTATAGACCAAACTGAAGATGTTTGACAGTGACACAAGATACAAAACATGCATGCGCTGTCAAAACTAGTGTTGCCAAAAAGATAATAGCAAAAAAATCACTCGTTATTTCTATAGTTTTAAAACATGGTTGAATATAATAATAATGTTTAAAAAATAGTGTGAACACAACAATAGATCTTGCTATGTACAACTATATACGGTTTTTAATGTATCTATAACACATAGCCGTCAAACTAACTATTGTTGTTAAACATATGTATATATATACATATTTTTATTTAATTTTTAAGTCATCAGTTTATTTGTGCGTGTGTGTTTTTTCAATATGAATAATATTAAATGTAATGAATATTATATAAATATTTATCAATTGTATAAAACGGTCCTAATAAACGGGAAGTGAGAAGGTTTGTATACAAACCTATATAGCCAAATGTAGGTGTGTGTGTATAAATGTGTTTGAACTGTATGTGTATTTTTACAGATTTGTGGACCAGATCTTTCAGGAGCATCAAGATTTCGCCAAATTCGAAACGACGTTATCAATTTTTTTTAAATATTAATTCAACCAAATATGTGTATTGAATAAATCAACAAAGTTTTAATTATAAATGTTTATTTCTTTTTATGTGTATTTATTATAGAATAATATAATATTGTGAAAAAAATAATATTGTGACGTTCAACACTAGTACGATTGATCGTAACAATAGAATTTACAGTTTTACAATAATATAGGTGGGAATGATAATATTATATGGTTGGGCATGACAGTAAAACTAAAATTTTTATAATAACACTATTAGTCACGATACAAATATCATAACTTTTACCAAATATATGGTTATTAAGGTGTATTTTGGGTTTTTGGCTGTACTAAGTTTTGTAAATAAATGGGATTGAGACCATGTTATGTGGTTGTATTCAACCATGTAATTCAACAATAGTATTTTGCCATTAAAATATTGTCACAGCAACCATTTTACTTTCTACGTGCACCCACGGGGATTTGAACTCGCATCATGACGTATCATCTGTTGCATAAAATAAAAAATTTTTTATTAAAATGTGCTTTATGAAAAAATCAATTTTTTGGACGTAAAAGTTATTATTTTTACCGGTTTTGTACTAAATATGTTTAAAAAAAACATGTCTATATATATTCTTCATAACGCAATTGCCATGACATGCCAAAACATGATGTTTTAAAAATCTTCTGGCAACGCCGCGCTTAGTACGAATACGTTTACCGAGTGTAAGTGAGTAGATACATAAAACTGAACACACACTCTCATGGATAAGGTGAATATGTGACTGCAAATTCTTACATAAAAATATTATTTTATTGCCGAATTGTGGAAAAATTAATTGAGAAACCAAATCAAGCAACCACAGCATAGAAACTGGATTCGGTATGTTACATACTCTGGTTAACAGACGCAAGCTCTAACAAGTATAAAACATACTTGTGCAAACAATATGTGGTGGCCAATCACACCGCAACCCGATTTAACACAAGTGTACTTAGATCATTAAAAAATGCACCGGTTGCAGATCTCTGGTTCGAGACACCCAAATATGAAAGAAGTGATATCTGAACCATTTTTTTATATGTTTATTGACTAGAAAAAAATATATTTACACTATATAAACACTAGTTAATAATATTACTACTCGTAACAGTACAAATGATTTTAAATTTAGTGGTTTTTTATTTAATTAATGTATTTATGAGATTTGTGGAGCATCTAAAAATATTTATCCTGCATGCAGTTATATTATTATTATCTTATTATTGTTATATATTATTATAACACAAATTGTCGTTTAATTCTTGTTTTAATGCATTTCTAGTTTATTTAATGTCAATCTTGAACATCTTCCTTTGTTTCAATAAAGTCATGACACATTTGTTTCCTGATTTATGCAATTTTCTCAATGATTTCATTACTTTCAAATTGATTTGCCAAAAATTTTCCATTTCTTTTGCCCTTCGCCAATCAAACTCTCATTTTGGTTGAAGCATTTTCGTTCTGTTTGCTTTTTAGTTTACCTGCGACTTTCGTTTGACTGGTTTGAAGAAAATAAACATCTTCAGTTTGGGCATTTTGAACTCTCCAAAGTATCATAATAAATGCAATAAAAACTTTACTATCAAAGAATACATAAACGAAAAGTAGCAAAGCCACCGACTCCCCCTCACCCTCCACCACCCTGATAATAAATAAAAGCCAAATAAAACATCCACCCATAAACAGCAACAAACAAAACTTCCCTTTTTCGGCACCGCCATATTCAGGCTAAAGAAAGGAAAACTTTGTCCAAAACAGTTTAAGGTTTTAAGAAAAACAGCGCAAGGAAAACTTCTTGGAATAGTGGCGGCAGCAGAACACAACACAACACAGCACTATAAGAATAACAACAAAGTGTAATAAACCCTTAATCCCTTAGCTTAAATCATAAATATGAAAACTGTATAATGGGACGGAAATATTTCTGCTCATCTCCAATTCCCAAAGCGCACTTGATCTTTTATATTAGTTGTTGTTGTTGCTGTTGCCGTTGCTTTTAGTGCTTTCCTCTAGTAATATTTTTTTTTCCTATTTTCTGCGTCATCTAAACAGAAATTACGTGTATCATCCAAGAAAATCCTCATCGAAATCAACAGCAGCAGCATCATTTTCAGTTTTAGTTTCGGCATCAGTATCCCTTCATGTGAGTGGGCAGACATAAAAATTTAATATGTATGTATGCATGTGTGCTTGTAGTTAAATACTTGTTCGTACAAAACCGTTTTAAGAAAAAGCCCTCCAGTCAAAATTACATTTTCATGTGCATGTGTTTGTTTTGCAACACAGTACCCAGTTGGCCATGTATTCAAGGCTTCTTAAGCGATGGGTGCAAGGCAATAGAAAAGTGTGGTAAAGTTTTTGGGCTGAATTTTCGAACTGGTAGTCATGAAACCAAGACAGACCACAAAGTGGACAGATTTTTTAAATCATATACGAGTTGTTTCATTTGAGGTCTCATCTAACGACTTCAAAATTAATTCAGATATACTGCAAGGCTCCGTTCTTTCTCCTACTCTATTTTTTATTTTTCTTAATGCTGCTGTACTGCCAACCTTAACCCCTATTTTGCAGATGACAGCAACATTTGTCATTCGTACTAGTTGAGTTATAGGCCCAGCCTATACGAGATCTAAGCCAAGAAGCAAAATGTGAATGGCACATTGAGTAATTATCTTCTCTTAACTTCCGATTGCGATCGTAAAACAGGGCCAACTTCAATGCCGGTAAGAACCAGTACATACAGACGCATGACCATAAATGCTGCTTTATCTTTTCTTGTGTAAGCTATAAATATTGAGGAATCGGAATCTCTTAACGTTCTCGGAATGAAAATATTGTATGATGTTCGCTGGCCTTAACAATTTGTTCATGCCTCTAAAGAAGCATTCAAGTGTCCTGGTTTTTTTAAAACGGTGTATTATGTGCTTCACGTTTACTTCACTGCTCATGTTTGAGTCGATGCCTAAAAGTCTCTATTACGGCTACTCGTCCGCTTGTAAGAGATACAGAAGAAACTTCTTGGTGACAATAGGTTCCAACTCTATTATTCGTTATTCTGTTTTCTTGCTACCATAATGCATTTTTCTCTAACGAAATTAAGAATCTTGTTCCCGATAGCCATATAAAGGGTGGTTAAATTTCAAGGGCCGATGTTGATTTTGAATAAAATACAAACTATTTAGGAAATAATTGTAATTTTATTTTATTATGATATATTGGTATTATTCAATTATGCACGGAACAAAATATCGGCCAAATGGGCGCTGCGACCACGGCGGCACACCTCCACCCGATGGTCCAAATTTTCGATGACCCTGAGGCATAATGGAGGTTCTATGCCGTTAATGTGCCGAATTATCTCATTCTTTAGCTGTTGAATTGTTGCTGGCTTATCGACGTACACCTTTTCTTTCAAATAACCCCAAAGAAAGAAGTACAACGGTGTCAAATCACGTGATCTTGGCGGCCAATTGACATCGCCATTGCGTAAGATAACATGGCCATTGAATTTGTTGCGCAAAAGAGCAATTGTTTCGTTAGCTGTGTGGCAAGTGGCACCGTCCTGCTGAAACCACATATCGTCTACATCCATATCTTCCAATTCGGGCCATAAAAAGTTCGTTATCATCTGACGATAGCGAACACCATTGATGCCGCCAGCACATAAACCGCACCAAACAGTCACTCTTTGTGGGTGCATTGGTTTTTCGACAGTCACTCTTGGATTCTCATTCGTCCAAATGCGGCATTTCTGTTTATTGACGAATCCACTGAGGTGAAAATGTGCCTCATCACTGAAGATGATTTTCTTCGAAAATTGATCATCATTTTCATAATAAGTCTGGATAACTTTAACACGTTGTTGGATGTGTATCTCTCCATGGTTCAAATTGAATAAGTCTGAAATAGAGAAATGTCAAATAAAATTCGAAAAAAAGCTTGGCGTTTAGGTATGGTTCACATTCAACATCGGCCCTTGAAATTTAACCACCCGATATTTTCGCGTTACACCTGCTCACCGTTCAGCGCTCATCCATTTGTGATTACACACAGAGAATTTATTTTTCGTCTGTGGAACAGGTTGCCTGCAGACGTAATTCCCGACAAATTAGACATCCCTGTGGGGAGCAGGTATTACTTTTGATGTACGGCTAACCAGAGCACTCTGCTTTCTGGGGATAGAATGGTAGGAGTTCCGGGTTTGTTGTAGCAAATAAAACTGTAGGAAGTTGTGATGGAATTCCGAGTCCCTTATCAATTGTTAATTGACAGAACGGGAATCGGCAAAGTCCCCGGAAAGTTCTTCTTGCAGGCCATTCTGGTGCTGGTGTTTGAACCGTTTTGGCCGGGCTTAAAAACTTAAATCACTGGATGAGGAATTAGTTTTTCGGATAACTATACTGTATGCGGGTTTTCAGCAGTTAATAAACCGCGAGGTGCTGCTGCAACAGGTACCTATAATACAAGGAACAAGTAGTGCTGATTAGGCGCGGGAGTTAGTTAAATGTACTTCGGCCCACCAACTCATTAAGCCTCGTCTTCTATTGACTTTTTGGGATATTACATTTAGGAGAGATTAGAAGGCCCCAGCTGTTCAGCTTTTGAATTGTGAATAGTTCACCCCGTGATATTGGTCCATTATCAGATAAGGCCGTCAAGGCAGGTACTAATGTAAATCAATGACATTCTAGCACATATAATACTGGTAGAGTCAAGTCAAATGTTCTAGTACAGTGAACTGCAAATATGGGGTTTATCCTCTGAAAACAAAAACATTGCCTTCGACGTTTTTATTATATACATATTATTCTTTATTTTCTTAAAAGTTACGAAATTTTTTTACAAAAATATTTTACATAAGCAACTTGACGATATTGCCACTCAGTTTGTCTTTACAACCCTTCATATTCCAAGTCTCGCGATATTTTCCAAAGCTAAGCGATGAGCAGACCCTGTCGACAGCATTTAATTGTTGTTGACAACGAGTAAATAAATGCTAAATTGTTTACGTCGACTTGTGACATCTGATTACGATGACAACGCTGGGAATAATAGGGAAAACATCTATTAGAAACCTTACAACAGATGACAAATCATGTATATATTCTCGAAGACTTTGTCGTCTAGTACAATTTGGCCAACTGGGATATTTAAGTTTACTCTTGTTTGAATGTGTGCTGGTATGTGTAAATATGTGTTCAAGTAACATCGTAAATTTAAATGTCAGCCAGAAAACAAAAACATAATATTGTTTTATTTCGCAAGCAACACAAGTTTATGTCAAATATTTCTTGGACTTCTAAATTCAAAGAAATTCCAAACTTATTCGTTTTTTCGTTTTTAATGGAGCAAAAATGGACAACAAAATATGACAGGTGGTGCTTAGAAAAGATATTACATGCTACTTTGCTATAATATAAATATTTACAATACGGTCACATTGAGGAAATATTTAACAAAATAAGCGTGACCACTACTTCTGAGCCTTTTAAACGAACCTTAAACGAGGCCTGAACTAAAGTTAGGAAGCAGGTAGTACAGCTGAAGAGCAACCGCACAGGTATAAAAATTACAATCGTGCTTGGAGTGCTATTTTCATAACAGTAGATAGTGACTATGCCTTTTTCTCAAATATTTGCTCAATGTGGCCGTAGCTTTAATATTTATTCTAATCGAACTATTAATAATGTACAAGAGGAAGTTTTATAATATTTTTTTATAGGGTATTTTTACAGGTTCAAAACTTTGAGTTAGCAACACTGCTTAATTGACAATTTAATATTTATTCTAATTGAACTTTTAATATTCCACAAAAGAAAATTTTATAATATATTTTTTATTGGGTATTTTTTTAGAGGTTGAAAACTTTGAGTTAGCAGCACTGCTTAATTGGCCAATTACTAAACAGCTGATAGTTTCTTTTCATTTTTTATTTTTTACTTAGGACTAATATTCAGACAAACACACCTACTTACACAGTGAATTGTGCCGGAATTACACTGATAGAGTTTGCGAATATTTGATTTAAGTCTTCCGATATGGCAAGTGCCAGAAAATATGTCTGCAGCTAAAGTTACGTACACACGGTTGTCAGATCTTACAATATTGTCAGTAAAATTGTCTGAAAATGTATTGCAATCGTGTGAACTGCCAATTTTTAACTTACAACGTTGTCAGAAAAACCATTGTCAATCAATTGTAAGACGACAATGTTGTCAGGCATCTGACAATCGTGAGAACACTCTTCGTCGGCATTGCCACTTAATTGGCTGGTATTGTAAGCTCGGTTTTAATTGTCAGATGTATAAAATTAATGCACCTGACAATGACATCATTGTCAGAAAAAAGTTTTATGGGCAACACTGCCAAACAGATCAACTGCCAAGAGATGGTTGTTGATATAAATAAATGGCAATGCCTTACAACATGTCTAGCAATTTTTTTTTTCTTTTATCTAACAATCTGACAATCGTGTGAACTGGCAATTTTTGTTGTCAGATGAATTATTTATTATTATGAAATTGTAAGATTTTCTTACGATCGTCTGAACACACAATTTACTTCTGCGGGACAATTTTTCATTGTCACTACATTGTCAGCATGTTGCCAGATCTTACAATATTGTAACATCTGACAACCGTGTGTACATAGCTTAACATGTATTAGAATATACTTACATACAAAAAAATTTGAAGTTGAACCGTACCTGGAATTAGAAAAACAAAAATAATATATATAAATCCAATTTCAAATGAAACATTATAAATTAAAATTAGTGTTTCGGAAGAGACATAATTAATCTATGTATGTCATTTAAAAAATTGAAACGTGATTTGGCAGGCAGCACTTAAATTTCTAAATACTTAAATAGCAACAGCAAATAAGAATAGCTTTACCTAAGCTTGATTGGTGCGGACCAAGCTGAAGTTTTTGGCAAAGCGCTTATTAGTGAAGTAGGCTAAGTTGGGTTGTGAAGACTCCCAATTTGCCTGAAACCAACCAATTGGATCCTTTATTAGTCCCGTTGTAATGTCTGGGGAATAAAGCCTTTGAGACCTACACAGCCCCCCAAGGTTTATATCCAAACTAACCCAAAAACTGCATAAATGTTTCTAGTCCATTCATCCCGCCATCACATTCCGATATGTTTGCTAAGGCATAAGTACCGGTCTGCTCAGAAACAGCCGCCTACATTATTGAAAGAACAACATATCGTTAGTCTCACGTAGAAAGGTCCTAACTCGTATTTTCCCTGAATTGAGCTCTTTTAGGGATTCTACTACGTTTCACGCAAGTACACAATGTCACGAATATTTAATTAATTATTTTCATACATATCGCTTTTACAAGCAACTGAAGAAAAAAAGTTACTTTTAGATGTACCTATTTATAGAGTTTCCATTACGATTTTTCCTGCTCCTGTAAAATTGCAATTATTTTTGTTAGGGTCTTTCTACATGAGACGAACGATATGGACTTTGCTTGAGGGCAGAACTATCCTATTAATCCATGCCTAAATCCGTACCTGTAGAGTGTAACAAAAAGTCTTGCTGCTGGGTAGTACAATAATTTTAGCAAATTATAAGAAACCCCCAAAGTATGAACTGAATATACCCCGCGATCCATTTCGAGGTTCTCCACGTTTTTAAAGAAAAAAAAAAAAAAACAGAAAATTCAAATTTAATGGAGAATGTTTATTAGCATTTCAAAGAACATTCTTTGGCATTTATTTTTTGAAAATTATGTCGATCAAATGTTTGCGATTGCTACATCGCAGATGGTCCGCCCGTTGAGTCCAATTTTTGATGACTCGTTCGAGTAATTTTGACTGGTAACGGGCGAATGACACGCATGATGTCTTCCTCCAAGGCCCAAATCGAAACGGTGTTGTCCGCATAAACTTGTGTGCTATCACACGATCTTGGTGGCCAATCAACTAGCCCAAAACGTGAAATTATGTGCTCACCGAAGTGTTCTCTCATTAAACCCATTGATTGATGTGATATGTGGGAAGTGGCGCCGTTTTACTGAAACCAAATGTCGCCGTGATCACGAGTATGTTTTTAGCACAGCAATTCGACAGTTTTTGTTTTCGAATCGATCCCCAACGGAATTTCTTTTAAAAGACTCTACGGAGCTTGTGTTCGTAAGTATTTATGCAAACATTAATACACTGAAAGAAAAACGCTTTATTATGGGGATGAAACCATTTCCTTCACCATTCTTGCGTTAATTTTATGAAGAGTTTCATTTTGGTTATGAGAGTTTCAGAAATGGGGCAAACATTTTACATAGTACCACTTTATTATTTTTGACAAACTTCATTAATACTACGAAAATTCATTCTTTTGTGTGACGAGAAACTTTTGCATCAAAATGTAAGAATTTCGCTATAGCCACTAAACAGCGCAGTAAATATAATCAAAACACCATCATCATATAATATTAGAAATATAAAATAAGTTTGACTATTTATCATTAATATACATACATAATCAAAATATGTCATTGTATTTAATGTAAGAGTTTCGTAGTAGCTACGAAACAATGTTGTTCAAATAGCGCGCAATTCTTGCATTCAAAAAATTAAGTTTTTCGTGCTTGGAATGAAAACTTTTTTATTTAAAAACGAAAAAGTTTTATAATATTTATGATAGTTGTTTCTTAAAAAGAAATATTCATACTCCGAATAACTTTACGTTGGCCTAAAAACAGCGAAAAAATCATAGCAATAATGCAAATATGTTTGTTGTTGCCGCATGTAGTTGCAGTGACCACATTATTTCTTCACGTGTACTTGTTAAGCGACAAACAAAATTCTGCGCTTCACTTTTTATACCCTTCACAAAAATGTAAAGGGTATATATAAGTTTGTGATTCCGTTTGTAATTTCTACAGTTTATTTTTGCGACCCTATAAAGTATATATATTCTGAATCAGAATTAATGGAAAAGTCGATTAAGCGATGTCCGTCTGTCCGTCTGTCCGCTGTTGAAATACCGTTTCTGAGAAAACCATTAGATTTAGAAACTTTTTTCTTTCACCATTCTTTTACCCCATCGATTCATGGGTTTGCTATTGAAATTCAGTAATATCGGTCCACGTATAGCTCAGATATATTCAAAATTCCGAAAAAAGCCATTTTTTTTTGCAGTTTTGTATGAAAATTTTTGAAAACAAAAGTTGTTCGTTTTGCTTCAAACTTCACACACTTATTAAACATGGTGACTAAAAGGCAAAAAATTTTTTTTTCAGATATCGGTCCATATATACCCGAGATATAGCCCAAATCGGATTTTTAATGAAAATGTCGCATAGGCGAAGCTAAATAACTCTTTTTGCTCAAAAGCAGTTCTGGTAATAAAATTAGGTTACATAAATATGGAAAATGAAAATTTCCGATATCGGTCCATATATACCCGAGATATAGCCCAATCCGGGTTTTTCATGAAAATGTCGCGTAAGCGAACTTAAACAACTTTTTTGTGCTCAAAAGCAGTTCTGGTAATAAAATAGGGTCATATAAATATGAAAAATGAAAATTTTCGATATCGGTCCATATATACCCGGGATATAGCCTAGACCGGGGTTTTCATGAAAATGCCGCGTAAGCGAACTTAAACAATTTTTTTGTGCTCAAAAGCAGTTCTGGTAATGAAATTAGGTTACATAAATATGGAAAATGAAAATTTCCGATATCGGTCCATATATACCCGAGATATAGCCCAAATCGGGGTTTTCATGAAAATGTCGCGTAAGCGAACTTAAACAACTTTTTTGTACTCAAAAGCAGTTCTGGTAATGAAATAGGGTCATATAAATATGAAAAATGAAACTTTTCGATATCGGTCCATATATACCCGAGATATAGCCCAAACCAAGTTTTTCATGAAAATGCCGCGTAAGCGAACTTAAACAACTTTTTTGTGCTCAAAAGCAGTTCTGGTAATGAAATTAGGTTACATATATATGAAAAATGAAAATTTTCGATATCGGTCCATATATACCCGAGATATAGCCTAGAACGGGATTTTCATGAAAATGCCGCGTCAGCGAAATTAAACAACTTTTTTTGCTTAAAAGCGGTTCTGGTAACAAAATAAGGTTAGATAAATATGAAAAATGAAAATTTCCAATATCGGTTCATATATACCGCAGATATAGCCTGGAACGGGGTTTTCATGAAATTGCCGCGTAAGCGAACTTAAACAACTTTTTTTGCTTAAAAGTAGTTCTGGTAATAAAATAAGGTTGTATAAGTATGGAAAATGAAAATTTTCGATATCGGTCTATATATACCCGAGATATAGCCCAAACCGGGTTTTTCATGAAAATGTCGCGTAAGCGAACTTTAACAACCTTTTTTTGATTAAAAACAGTTCTGGTAATAAGATCAGTTAATATAAATATGGAAGATAAAAATTTCCGATATCGGTCCATATATACCCGAGATATAGCCTAAACCGGGGTTTTCATGAAAATGCCGCGTAAGCGAACTTAAACAATTTTTTCGCCTTAAAGCAGTTCTGGTAATTAAATAAGGTTATATTAATATGGAAAATGAAAATTTCCGATATCGGTCCATATATACCTGAGATATAGCCCAAACCGGGTTTTGCATGAAAATGTCACGTAAGCGAACTTAAACAACTTTTTTCACCTTAAAGCAGTTCTGGTAATGAAATAAGGTTATATAGGTATGAAAAATGAAAATTTCCGATATCGGTCCATATATACCCGAGATATAGCGCAAACCGGGTTTTTCATGAATATGTCGCATAAGCGAACTTAAACAACTTTTTTTTGCTTAAAACAGTTCTGGTAATAAGATGAGGTTATATAAATATGGAAAATGAAAATTTCCGATATCGGACCATATATACCAGAGATATAGCCTAAACCGTGGTTTTCATGAAAATGCCGCGTAAGCGAACTTAAACAACTTTTTTCACCTTAAAGCAGTTCTGGTAATAAAATAAGGTTATATAAATATGGAAAATTAAAATTTCCGATATCGGTTCATATATACCCGATATATAGCTTAACAGGTTTTTTGATGAAAATGCCGAGTAAACAACTTTTTTGTGCTCAAAAGCAGTTCTGGTAATGAAATAAGGTTATATAAATATTGAAAAAGAAAATATCCGATATCGGTCCATATATACTCGAGATATAGCCTGAAACGATTTTTCCAAAAACATTTTTTTTCTGAAAAGCAGTTCTTGTTATAAAAGAAGGTTACGAAAATAGAGAATATTAAAATTTCTGATATCGGTCCATATATACCCGAGATATAGCCTAAATCGGGTTTTTCATGAAAACAATTTGTTGTGCTCAAAAGCACTTCTGGTAATGATATAAGGTTATATAAATATGGAAAATTAAAATTTTCGATATCGGTCCATATATACCCGAGATATAGCCTAAACCGATTTTTCCATTAAAAAAAATTTTTTTTTTTTGCTGAAAAGCAATTCTCGTTATAAAAGAAGGTTACTAAAATACAGAAAATAGAAAATTCCGATATCGGTTCATATATAACCGAGCATATTCAGGTCACATTTTTAATATACTATACATATTCGTGACTATCGTGAAGGGTATTTTAGATTCGGCCCAGCCGAATATACTACACTTTTACTTGTTTTACTTTAGTAACATTTTCAGGAATCAAATCTCATTTGCATAAAAGTCTAATGATAAAAAAATCAAATGCTTTTTAAGCTTCATGAAGAAAAATGAAAACATTACATTTTAAATAAACCAGGGGAATTAAAAAATTAAGCCACTTTCAAGTTGCAAAATATGTTTAGTTGTAACAAATACCCCGTTGAGGGGGAGTTTTGCTACAATATTTCAAAAATTTTGTGCATTGCTAATAATGATTTCCCTTCAAATACACATTTGAACAATAAGTTTCGTTTTCACGTTTCATTTCATTTTCACTTAAAACATCATCATCTTTCTCTCTCTCTCTCTCGCTCTAGCTACTGCTCTGCTTGATATGGCGCACACAATAATACTACAGCTGTGTGGTACAATTGTATTTTATTTCTTTTTTATACGTCATTCCTTGTAAACCTCATTATCATTATAGTTGTAGAAATAATAATCATCATATTTAGCACGGTCATAACCATTTAGCTGCGATTATCAACATAAATTTCCCTTGATGGCGCTCAATAAATGGAGAAACAATTTTTTCTTTTATTTTTTTGGCAACGAATGATAACCAAGTCTGTAAGAAATTATGAGCAGACTTTAATGAAACTTATGTTTTTGTGTTTTTAATTAATAAAATAAATTAATAAAAATATATATTAGCTGAATTCACAATCTATTTTACGTAAAGTTGTGTCCGGAGAGAGAAATTTTAGCACAATCTCTCAAACCAAAAGTAAAGCACAAGACCGTTGTATAGATCATCAGTCAATACACTTGGCTACCCTACTGTCATCGTTAAGCTTCTTATCTACACCATGCGCCGAGATACTTGAATGTCTTGGTATTCTAATACTCCTTCTCTGCTCTGGGTCATGGCACCGGGTTGCAATATATATAGTTCCACACCGAGTTCAATAAACTTTCGCCGCGATTTGGGTCTAATTCACAACCACCACGTTGCTCTCCATACGGCCGCACCACAACCGGGCAGGAAGAAGTTCCTGGAGCTCCCAGTTCGTGTATTACCAGATTTTAATATTTGATCAGACTTCGTAGCTCAAGGACTACTAGCAATTTAGGGCTCCAAATTTTCTAGGAACTGGTACTTCTGCAACAAACCAAAGAATTAAGCCCCTATACAAATCTAGTCTATTAACAAGAGGAATTATTAACCACTCAACATACCATTCTGTCAAATTCTTTACGAGCAAACGAGTCAATGCCCCAAATATGGCATAATCCAATAAAACGTTGCTAAAATTCCAAATATTGTCCCCTCTTACCACACCAATAGCCACCAAACTGCTAATGTCAAAATTCTACCATAATATATTTCCAGCCTTCAGAACTATTATGCGAAAAAGCTTTAAGAGGGTCATGTCACGTGATCAGGAAAGCCGTACAGCACCGAAGACAAATTCTGACCATCCCATAACAAAAATTGCGCGCTGGCGAATCATGACCAATTCACCCCGTGAAGTTGGTCCATCATCAGATTAGGCCGTAATGGCAGATGCTTATGTACATCAATTTCACAATTTTAGTTGCAAGTTTCCCCCGGGGAGTAGATTTTGCCTTGACGTTCACCAAACCAAGGCACTCTGCTTGCTGGGGCATAGAGGGCAAGAAGTTTCTCGGTTGTTGTAGCGCATAAAACTCTACGAAGCCGCATAACTTAAGTTGTGTTAAGAATTTCGGAAACCCCTACAAAGGGTTAAAATTGGCAGAAAATGGATCAGCAAAGCCCACGAAGAGGTTCTGCTCTACCGCCTATTTCGGCGTTGATCATGGTTGAGGTGCTTGTCTTGGCTGAAACGTTCTGTCTGTAGTTTACACTTAAAATAACAGAGGAATTAGTTTCCCTGATAAATTTGGTGCATGTTGGTTTTTGTGGTCTAATATCCACACGAGGTGGTGCTTTTGTCTTGCATCAGACAAAACTGTACTGCAACGAACCATGTTAGACGGGGGAATTGGCTGATGCTCTTAATGGACTTCAGTCTATTGTAGTGCCATCATTAGATACTACTATTATATACAACTACTACGAGTACTATTGTGAATAGCAAACTTACATCTAAAACTGAATTGAATAAAGTTGGCAGTTGTCTAAGATCTATCAAACAAGCTGGTATTTCATTTCAATTATTATGTAGAATACTAAATACGTTAAACTATCAACTCATTAAGCCTTATCTTCCATTGACTGTTGGAAAATTGCATACAGGAGGTATTAGAAGGCCCGAACTTTTAAGCAAGGTCTCTCTGGGCTATAAGCTTATAGCGAAAAGTTGTGACCTGTGTGAACCTAGCAATTCAGACGGGGGCGCCGGTGAGTAATGAATAATTCACTCCTTGGACTTAGCTCCTCATAAGATCTGGCCGTAAAGGCAGGAGCTATATATATATATATATATATATATATATATATATATATGTATATATATATATATATATATATATATATATATATATATATATATATATATATATATATATATATATATATATATATATATATATATATATATATATATATATATATATATATATATATATATATATATATATATATATATATATATATATATATATATATATATATATATATATATGTGTCGGATATTTAAGCCATTTAGAAAAGCATTAGTGATATTTATATTAGGTTCTGATGGGGTTTGCATGAAGTTAGTGGTGTCATCAGTACCACAAAGTCTGAGGTGAATGGAGCTTAAGGAAGCGCACGTTTTAAAGAGGTGTATAATACTTAAGGCTGACTTGTTGCAGAAGGGGCATATGGGTTGAGGATCGCGTGAAAGAAGATGCTGGTGAGTAAGTTTTATGTGTGTAAGACGCAGACGAGTATAGGCTTTATTGTTGAAAAATCTGGTTGTGGTAGGTAGTTTCAGTGGAACTTTATTGGGGTTGATTCTTTTATATAGATGATCGTGTTTTTTCCATGATCTTAAAAGAGAGTTAGTAAGGTGATTTAAAGCCGTTCTTCGAATGTGGCATGAATGTAAATGTTGGGTGCAAATTTGCTTGCTTGGCTAAAGAATCTGCCGCTTCATTTCCAACTATTCCTGTGTGGCTAGGGATCCAATATATTTTTGCCCTACCATTCATTTAGATAAGTAATTGCCAACTAGATGATATTACTTCATTTTTGTTGAAAAATTTTTGACCGCATCAAAAACCGAATAACTGTCCGTACAAACTACGATTTTCTTATTTTCATTTTCATGACGATTTAGGGTCTCATAGACAGCAATTGCTTCTGCTTCAAAAACTGAAGAGCGAGAGGGTTAAATGCCAATACTTTCAGTGAAGCTATTTTCGTCAACAATCCCAAATCCAACATGATGTGTTGTTTTTGAGCCACCTGTGAACAGGAAGTGCCAGTCTTTTGCCTTCATTTTTGTAAAAATTTCAATGAAGAGTTGTCGATAAACTCCGGGGGCAGTATAAGAAATTATGTTTGAAATCATTTCTCTTGTTTCGTTATATACATTTAAATAACATAATAGGGCTTGTGAATTGAGCCATTATACGAGTACTCGTACTGTAAAATGATTTAATTCCAACACAGTGAATGAAGATTTTCTGCTGTTGTCTTTCTTTTTATCTGTTTAACTGTTTTAACTACTTTAAGCTCTGGCTTATTCGCATTCATGCCACTCATCGCTGTTAACTGTCCTCTGTGTCAGTCGCTCTTGTCCATTTTGACGGTTTTATAGCTGTTGTTTTTGGTCGAAATGACAAAAATAGAAAAAGAAGTAGTATTAGAGCAAAGTGTGTGTGTGTGTGTGTGTGGTAGAAGTTAATGTTTTAGTTATTTTATATATTTTTTGTTTAAGTTTGCATACTCGTATATATTTTAGTTGCACAGAGTCTGGGTCCTGGTGAAACGCAAAAGAATAACAACAACTTGAATGATTGAGAAAGAGAGAGAGAGGGTGATCACTATTGGTTGCGTTTTATTTAATATTTGTTTTTGTTTCGTCTGCTTAATAATGATGGCAACAATAACTACAAACACCACCAG
This sequence comes from Thecocarcelia acutangulata, assembly GCA_914767995.1. Lineage (NCBI taxonomy): Eukaryota > Metazoa > Arthropoda > Insecta > Diptera > Tachinidae > Thecocarcelia > Thecocarcelia acutangulata. The sequence goes on from OU612096.1 coordinate 33,501,731, forward strand.
TGTTGCAAATAGTTGTGTTGTGGCAGAGGTGGTGTTAAAATTGGCATTCCAGAGCATGAAATTGTTATTGATAATTATTAAGTTGGCTGTAGTTGTTGTTCTTGTTGTTGTTGCAGCAGTCGAAGACGATAACGTTGCTGGCGATGATGATGCTGATGATTTATATAAATCAAGCATATAAATGAATTCAAGTGGAAAACAATCTAATTTGTTAGAAGTTGATGTTATTTCCGTAAATTTGTTTTATATATTTTCTTTTTCGAAAGTTTTCTTGACTGTTGTGTTGTTCACTATTTTGGTTTCTTCTTTTTCTTATGTTTACTTGCGCCCGCTTTAAGCGTTAAAGTTGTGAGTTTTCCTTTTCAATTTGTTAATTTTGATTAAATTGCTGGTAATACTTTGGCTGCTTTTAATGTTGTCGATTTCTTTTTCGTATAGTTTTTTTTGTTTGGTCAAATTTAGCTTTAAATTTATGGCCGGCATTAAGGGTTTCTTTTACCAAAAGGAAACAATATCTTTAATGTTCGACAACAAATTTTATTGGCAACGGAAGGAGGGCAATAATTTGTTATGAGTAAAATAAATATTATGATTTTATTGTTGGATTTAAAATGATTTTTTTAGTGTTTAGCAATAACAATAAACAAAAATATATATAAAATTTTTTTCCGAAAGTAAAACCAATGGAAATAAGCCATCATTTCTATGTTCTGTCTGTATTGTATAGAAGATAAATTTTAAAAACATATTACAAAATAGCAGTTTATTTAGAGAAACTGGTGGATATGCTTGTATCAAATATAAAAGTATTTTATTATGTTAAGCAGTATCAGTCGAGAAAAAAGTGTGTATGTATTTGGTTTTTTTCAACCTTCTTTTGATTTAATCCAATTACTTTCCTTTTCAATAAGCAACTCAATATGGCGACCTTAGAAAAGAGTGAAACGTGCGTAAACGGACACGTGCAAATAATTAAGTATTTTTGCCTCTAGCATGGGATATTGAAAACTTAACTCATCCGCGGTGATTTAGTAAAGTATATTGAAACAATGGCAAAAAATTTAAACTGTCCATGTAAAAAAGCACCTGCTTGAAGATATTGTCCAGCTCTATTGTTACAAATTGCTAAAGCAAACAAAAAACAGCAGCAAGCAAATCGTATTAAGGAAAATACCTACTCCAAAGCTGTCAAAGTAAAGCTCTGGACAGGTAACCTTATTGAACGTCTTACACTCTAAAAGAGTTGTAATCGATATGTCTCAAACAAGTGACTTTATAAATCCGACTACCTCATATACCAGGAAATTTAGAATCATCTTCCCACCAGGGGAAGAATGGGGAACGAACCCAAGTTGGTTGCGGGAAGGTTCACAAAATTGTTGCACGAATGGATCCAAAATGCTCCAAAGAGTTGGGGAATATTGGCACCTTAGAGCACGCAGGTATATAACTCTTAGTAAAGACACTACAATTTTTAAAGCGAAGTTAAACGCAATAAGTAAAGTGGTTGAAATACTCTCCGATAGGGGACACAAGGGAGTTCTGATAAAAATAATCTCTAATAACCAATCAGTACTGAAAGCCCGTTGCAGTAGTGTCTTTACGTCCAGGTTACTACTGGAGTGTCACAACAGGCTAAATCAACTGGCAAGCCAGAACCAGGTTACTGTGATCTAGGTGCCAGGACATGAGGGGCAATGAGATGGCTGACATCTATGCCAAAAGATGAGCAGAGGGAACTTTTATTAGACTCACTCCAACATTTGGATTCAATAAGGATCTTCTTAGTGAAGAGATGGACGGACTCCATCGTTGAGCAACATTGGAAATAGACAGCTGGTCTTGAAAAATTCAAGAAATTTCTAAATTCTGATACAAAGAGGGATGAACGTGCTCTAAAACTGGACAGACAAAGCCTCAGAACAATGACAGGTGCACTTACAGGTCATTATACCTGCCTTAAGCACCTGCAGAGAATGGGCATTTGCCACACAGATAATTGCTGATTCTGCGGAAGAGAAGTCAATGGAGCACTTAATCAACCACTGTGGAGTATTAGGACACAAGAGATATAGGCTGCTACAAACACATAGGTTAAGTGAATGTGACTTAATATCAGTCCTAATTAATGAACTTGTCCCTTTTCTTGATATACTCAACCTGTAATAGGGCAAGATGACGCAAAATAGACCAACATTAGTTGCAGTGCAAGTGGCCGATGAGCGCCACATCCCATCCAATATTAATAATAATAAAGCTTTGGGAAATAAAGTATGATCCCATCATAACGCACGATCTTAACTGTGAGTTATGTCAATATTTCGGCATTGCTTTGTTTCAGTCTTTGACAAATTTCATCACATTGTTAAAGCCTCTTATGATAATGGTAGTTCATATCAAAATGCATATCCTACACTTTGTGAGGCTCTTTCACCTCAGTGGATTCATTAACAAGCAGAATTGCCGTATTTGGGCAAATGAAAATCCACGAATTGTTGTTGGAAATCCGATGTATTCACAAAAAGTGAATGTTTTGTACGGTTTATTGACTGGCGACCAGGTTCCTTTAAAAAAAAGTATTTTTCACGAAATAATACTTTTTATATTTATATTAATCCATATAGTAAAAAATGTATGAAGGTGCTCTCTACATATAAAGTACTTCAGATAATTTGTTCAAAAATCCCGCTTACGGATGGGATATAGGTTTATTTTTAATATGGATCTCTTAGTATTTATGTTAATATCGCGCTTCACACGACGAATTTGTACAACGAATATTTGCCGGCAAATTCAACGCGATGGGTGAAATTTGTCGTTGGTCGTAGTTGTGTTCCGAGGCATTAATTTTGAAAGAAAGCCATTTGAAATTAATACTGTTTTGTTCGTCGTTCGCTGAGTATGAAGAATTTCTTTCAACACCACGATTGTGTGCACTACAATGTGTTTTATTTGTGGCGACGAATATTCGCGACCAAAAATTCGTCGTTCGTCGCAGTTGTGTTGCTAGCATAATGCTCTAAGCAAGCAGAAAATATTATTCTTAGTGTTTTATGGGGGTTTCTACATCTGTACTCGTTTATCTAATTGTCTTGTTAGTAATTACAATACAATTATGTTAGTGTATCTAAAAGAGTCATAAAGTTATTAACTTATATCTCATAAAATTTAATTCGTGTAAAAAACTTTAATTACTTCTTCAATTTACAACATGTATTATGGACAAGAAAAAAAATGCTGCTGCTTGTTAAAAGTAGACGACAACCTTTGACAGTTAACTGTTTCTTATTTTTATGGGCTGCGGCAAGTTTTTTGGGTCAATGGCACTAATACGAGGGTAATAATACCTGTTTTTTTTTGTACCATACAAGGGCGGATTGATATTACAGCTACCTAAATAGGAAAAAAAAACATTATTTTTCCAAAAACCATTGATTTTTCAACTTAGTCTCCTTTTAGCTCAATACACTTAGTAAGACGATATTCCAATTTTTTTATGCCATCTGAATAATATGATTTTGGGAACCCCTTAAAATACGCGTTAGTCTTGGTAATCACTTCTTCGTTTGAGATGAATTTTTTTCCTGCGAGCCATTTTATCAAGTTTGAAAATAGGAAAAAGTCACTAGGAGCTAACTCAGGACTATAAGGTGGACGAATAACAAATGAAGTGTATTTCATGTAATTTTAGTATCGTATCTAGTCCCGTGTGAGCCGGTGCGTTTCCTAACAAAAAGCACTTTTTTCTTCTTTAAATATGGTCGTTTCTTCTTGACTGCATCAATCAATTAATACAATAATGCACGATAATACTTTCCAGTGATTCTGTGTGCATCCCAATATACAAAACTAAAAGTGAAGTCGGCTGGTCATAACCTTGCCAGCCGATTATACTGGCTTTGCCTTCTCCGGGGCACTTCCACCAGCTTCCACCCACTGTTTTAATTTTTTGGTTTACAGTCTGAAGTGTAGGACCCACTAATCATCAACAGTTATTACTCAACGCTAAACATTAACAGTATTATGCTTTATCATCTCCAAACACAGCTGTGAAGTGGTCTCTCGAACTCATTTTTGTTCAACTTTGAGCAAACGCGGCACCCATCTTGCTGATAGCTTTTTCCTTTAAAAATATTCTTGTAAAATGTTGAACACACGTTCGTATGATATGTTTGCCATAGTCAACAATCTCACGTATCTTGACTCTGCGATTATTCAAAACGATATCGAGGATTTTCTTTTTTGGCCTTATTGTTGATGCTATTGTTACAGTGTGTGTTCGGCCCCCTGAAGAACAGGTTTTGCTTTGGTGAATTGCTAAGTAGGGCACTGTGTTTTTTAGATAAAGAGGGGAAGGAGTCCCCCGTTTGTTATGGCATATAAAACTCTAGGAAGCAGCATGACTTATGTTGTGTTGCCTGCAGAAACCCTTACCAGGGGTATAAATTGGCAGAACGGGGATCAGCATTGCCGTCGGGTGGTTCTGCCTGCAGTTCAACCCGGGCTGATCATGCTTGAGGTACCTACTTTCGCTGAAACATTGTGGCTGTGGCTTAAACCTAAAACGCAGGAAGGGGTAGTTAGTATCTCTGATAATTGTTTGGTGTGTGGCTGTTTTCGGGGCAGAACCTCGGGGTTTCCCGAGGTTCTGCCGCGTTTACAACAGATACCTGTAGCGTAAAGAACCAGTGGTGATGGTTGACGGATGAGTTGCTTTAAGGGCTGATGCTCTTATCCCTTCCATTGATTGCTGGGAAATTGTATACAGGAGGGATTAAAAGGTTCGAACTCCTTAACGAAAAATTGCTCATATGGCTACAAACATATGGCAAAAATTGCTACCTGTAAGAGCCTAGTAAGCCACACGGAGGCGCTGGTGAGTGAATAATTTACTCCGTGCAATTAGTCCATCATCAGATAAGAACGTAAAGGCAGCTGCTGATGTAAATCTTTTTCACTACTGTTCTTATTCGGCTGCGTTTAAATTCAGCAATTCAATATTTTACCATGTAATCTGACGCAGCAGACTCACTGTAATGTTTGTCGAGTTCTCCCTTTGTCTCTGTAGCCGTTCTCCCTTTTAAATAATAGTATTTAATCACTTTACTTAATTCACTTTTTTCCACTTTTCAAGAAAGACAAAAGTTGATTACTACAAGCGACTGCAACAAATAAACTAATCAATGAATTTGGGTGAAATTTTAACAGCTGACTTTTGACAGATCTCAATTTCAAAGAAAAAAAAATTTGTTTTCTGCTTGTGCTAGCGCTACGTAGCTTCAATATCAAGCCGCCCTCGTAGGCAGCCTTTAAAATGAACTTAAGTTCACAGTTACGAATTTTTTAACTACCCTCGTAATTGTTAGTTTGCTATGACTCTTTTTAAAACAAAGCACTTTATCAAGTTAAGTAATTAAAGAACAAAATATTTTTAATAAATTGCAGGAAAAACCTACTTTTAAACGAAAAAAATTAACACTTTATTCATCAAGTAGTTTTATTTTTTATTTTTTGTTATTGTTGTTGTTTGTAACCTGTCATTAAAATATAAAACAAATAGACACTCAAACATCAAACATGAATTACTACCACGAAAAATAAAAATATAATATTCTGCTGTCATTAGGAGAACATATCAACTTAACAAAGTAATTTTATTTTAAAAATCTGTCTGTTTTTTATTTGGCTTTTTCCCATTTTGACAGATTTTATTTCATACGTTTTGCTTTTTGGGGCGTTAAATGGAGTCCAAATTAGACAGAAAACAAACTAAAAACACCTCTCCTTCTCTCAAGTAATTTTAGACAAATAACGACGTTTGTTTAAAAAGTTTTTATTTCAGCTTTTGCCAAACAAATAAATAATAAATATCATTTGAATAAGGTGAAAGGGGAGGAACATTTCTTTGAGTGTGTATGTGTGTGTGTGTGTGTGTGTGTGAGTGAGGCAAAAAGTTTCCTTAGAAGAAAATTCTATAACTAAAAGTGGGGGATTATGACAGGCTTCTTTGCCAATTCAGTTTCTGTCTGTACTGCAAACATATGCAGCACTTTTTGTTTAATGGCTGGTTGCCTGTTTGTTTGTTTGTTTGTTGTTGTGCAAAAAATAAAATATAAAATAAAATAATATAATATAATATAATAAAAATGCCAAAAATCTTCATGCCGGTGTTAAAGTGTTCAAATTATATTGTCAAGAGGCGAGAAATTTCATTGGAATATATATTTCATGAAATTTTTCACACTTCATACTTCGTTCTTTTTTTTATTCCTGTTGTATTCAACTTCACAGTCTTCTTTTTTTTTTGGAGAAACGTGCCACAATATATTTAATGACATGTTGTTTTGCATTGTGTTGATGTCATTTCTGCACATTCACACACATACACACTTCCACAAATAAATTATGTTGTTGAAAATTTTGTGAAATTCAATATCATTTTTTATAAATTTTTTTTTTGCAGGTTTCCTTTCTTTTTTTCTTTAATACAAAAGTACGCAAATTTTTTAAGGGATATTATTTTATTTATAAATTTTTACCATTCAGTAACTGCTGAACCTAAAATACTGAAAAAAAAACCAAAACTGGTTTCTATCAAAATGTCCTGTCCAGGACTGGAAAAGTAAGTACAAATAGACTTTCAGCAGCACAGTTTGACATTGTTCAATAAGAGTCCGAACACAATGTAACGATAATTTATTGCGATGTGGTTTCTCATACGATTTTGAAGTAAAAAATCGCATAAAATTAAAATCCATATTATTTTCATTGCGAACTTTGTTATTCTGTAAATTTTTTACTCTCTTTCTTTTTCCGATGTTTTTGAATCATCGGTGATTTGCGCAACATTATTGTAAATTAAAAAATAGATCTTGAAGGTAAATTTTGTCATGATATATAAAATTAAAAAAATATATATATATATTAACGGATGAAGGAAAAATAGACGAATAGAGTTGAGTTCAAGAGCTCTTTTGAAAGAGTGCTCTTTTTAGTTCAGCTCTTTTTACTGAAATAGGTCTTTCTTTTAGTTCACTAGTTCAGTGCTCCGTAAAAACGGCTCTATTCAGGTTTCTTGATAAAGAAAGCAAAACAAAATTGCTGTAAACAAATGAAAAGTATTTTAGTAAGAATTAATAAAAAGTGGGATTAGAAATTTTCAGATGTGATGAAAAATAATTTTATTAAAAAGAAGAAAAAAAAACGATATATTTGTGATGATGTTTTGATGTTTTCATATTCAATTATGGTCGCATATCATTTATTTTTATAATACAAAAAACCAAAGTAAAATTGTGTTGTCTAATATTCTGAATAGTTGTATATAACATAGATACGTACATTTTACGTCAAATTCTAGCAGCACTGTTTGACTACTTCCGTATACATATCTACCAGAAAGAAAGAAAGATAAACGAAAAAGAAAACTTGAAGACAGAAGAAAGAAACATGAACTACGGAACTAAACGAGCTCGCAGAAATGATCGGCTCACTTAGCTCCCTGAAGTGAATAGTTCAGTGACACTAGTTCGTTCGCGAACTACCCAACTCTAATAGCGAATGAGTTATCGAAGAAGTTAGGAAGTATGACTGTTTTTATAATTTGCAGTCGGCAAATTACAAGAACTTCCAGTATAAAGAAGATTTGTAATATTGACGTGTTTGCCATCTATGGCCCGCAAAAAATGAGGAAAGCCAGTTTTATTCCATAAACAAATGATATTTGGAACCAATCGGTTACATTCGGATTAAACACATAGACTTCATGCATTTTATTCCATGTTACCTTCCTCGCCCAAGCAAGAACTTGCCTACTGCATATGTAGCTTAATGAAAAGTTATAAAAAATCAGTTTTGGGGATAGTGAAGCAAGAAGTTTTTAAGCATATTTATAAACATATTGCAGACTTTATATTATATATTATCACTTCTACTTATAGTAATTTAAGTGATAATCGACAGCCGGGGCTAAGAGGTTTTCTATATAAATGTTTTTCTAGTTTTGCTTTAAGTAGGAGTACCTTTTAAGGAGTAGTTTGTAGTTAAAATGTTCCAGTCAAAATGGACACCTAAATCATGATCAGTGCGGGTTGAACTGCAAGCAGAACTACGTTGATCCCCATTCTGAAAATGTTTACTTTTGGTAAAAGTTTCGGAAGCCAACACAATATAAATCTAAAAAACTTTTTTGAATAAATGTCAATGAAAAACTATATTTAAAAACAAATGAAAATAAACCGAAATTACAACAAAATTTTGTCAATAATACGTAAAAAGATTTTTACAAATAAAAATTTTATATTTAATAAACTAACCAAATTAGATATCATTATTTCAATCTTTAAAATTCAACTTAAGCTATTATGATAAAACACCACAGATATAATGATAATATTTCATTGTATTAATGTAAGACTTTCGTAACAGCTACGTAATAATGTGTTTAAAGCAATGGGTATATTTCATTGTACACTCGATGGCAGGCTCGATTTATAGACTCAAGGTGGTACTTTAGACAAGCAAAATTGCTTCGCAGTTTTTGTTTGTTAAAAAAAATCTTTTAGGAATTCTTTTCATTCAAAGGATGAATTTTTCTTGTTTACAATCAACAAATTTTATCATAAACGAAAAATTTTCATACTATACACGATTCTTATTTCTTTATCATGATATGATAGAAAACGGCTACTTCACGACTGCCAAATATGAGCTGTCAAAACTAACGTCTATCAAAATGGCAGCAAACCAAAGTAGTATACCTTCCCAGCGGACACCCTGTAGTACAAACAGCTTAACACACATGCTTCAAATATTTGTGCAAACAAGCAAGCACACCTTTATACAACGTAAAATATTTGTTCAAAAGTAAAATTTTGGATGGTTTGTCAAGCAGTTTGTGTAGTTTATTGGGTCCTTAAATGTACAGCAAGTTATTTACTATTTCATTTAACCCGCTCTGCCTGCCCTTTGCGGTTTTAGACTAGTAAAAAGTGAAATGATAATTAAAAAAAGCAGCAAAGTTTTTCTACTGCTGGCGAATTGTATGTTCCTATGTTTGTTGGTACTATTTGATTTGCGCTTTTCATGTTCTAATATATATCATAGCTTTCAGACTAAAGTTTCCACAAGCATCATGAAAGAACGACATCGTAAAAGAAGCGCCTATCTGTATTTGTCGTAAATTGAAGTTGTATTAGTGGAATTATCTTGGACCAGTACTCAGGGGATGACCCATACATATGCAGTGAATTGTACCAGAACTAGGAAAATAGGAAATTGTCGCCATGTAGTAAAGAGTTGGCAAGCCTAAAAAACGATTTAACAGCTGACAGGTTATGGTTAATGAAACTGAAGCGTTACACGGTACACTAATAGCAAAACCTTCGTAGATATAACTATTTTTGCATTAATACAACCATTTTGTCATTGTTTTTGGGGCAACGTAAAGCTTCATTCGCTCTATATATAATATTGAAAAAATTAAAGAAATAAGAATCGTTTATAGAATGAAATTTTCTCATTTATGAAATTAAGTTTTTGATTGCAAACACCAAAAATCTTTTGAATGACAAGAATTAAAAAAAATGAATTTGAAAGCTTTGGGATTGATTAACATGTGGAATTAACAAGACAGTGCCGCATCGCATATAGCCTGGATTACAGCGAGTAGTATATCTTCCCGGCAGACATTTATTTAGCGCTAAATTTTGTCATTTCACTGAAAATTTCGCAGAGTGAGGTTGTAGCACACAAAATGCAGCAGGAAAGACTTAAAAAGGAAAGAATTAAAATTATGGTGCTGTTCATAGAACACAGACGAGCAACTCGTCTAGAAAATTTGTATGAATATCACTCAATTTTTTGAGTGATTTCCATATAACATTTTTTAGACGAGTGCTCGTCTGTGTGCTATGAGCAGCACATATATCTACTTTTTCGGTCGCTGAAGAGCCTATAAATGTATTGAATTCCGTGTTCGAATAAAATTAAACTCTGCCTCTTGGCCGTCTATATATAGCTCCTTTATTGCAACATAGTCATATCTCAAAAAATTAATTTTTCGATTGCAGAATGGTTAATAGTACCACTTTTTTATTGTGAAAAAAGTTTACTCAAATTGCTTTTAAACTATTTTCTTTAGGAATTATTTTCTAAAAAAAATTCCTAAGACTTGTATGGAAACTAAAAATTTGAAATGTGTTTTTCTCGAAACAAGCTTTTTTTTAGTTGTGACTATGTTGCAATAAAGGAGCAATGTATATTTAAGCTAAGGTGAATATACTTTGATAAATCCTCAATGATTTGATAACAATTGGAAGGTAGCTCTTTATCAGCCCTGGCCAGGAACCCCTTTTGATATAAAGAGATTAATGGATTTTTCGGGATAAATCAATAAACACGCATTTCTAATTTAATCCATTTAACAAAAATTTCTTTTCAACTAGTATAATACATTATGATTTTGTTTCAGCATAAAGAAAACTCTGCTTTTCAGCCATTTAACACCCTCTTCCCAATACGAGTACAGCAGAGTTTCCTTAGCAATAAGCTTTATAATAAAAAAACATATAAATATGCCACCACACATCTAAACTTGATATGTTTCTTGTGTTTTCCTTTCTCTTTTTTTTTGGAATTGAGACATTGAAAAATTGTGTTATGGTTTTCACATGTTGTGGCTTTTGGCCCATGTTTAAGTGGAATACCTCTACGAGGGTAGAGGAAGCCTTTTAAACCTCAAAATGAAGCAAAACAAGAATATAGCGCACACATACACACTCATGCTTGTATTCTTGCTTTTAGTTTTATTTTGCAAAACTAAGTGTTAAACATAAAAATGATGACATATTTTATATACATATTATTTTCTTTTTTTTTTTTGCTCACTTTAGTTCGCATAAAATTGCTCGTACACATTCATGACTATAAAAAAGAAAAAAAAATTAAAACCCAAAAAGGGAACTTCAATTCTACTCGTACATACTTTGAATTATTATGCAAACATACTTGTACTTGTGTAATTTATACCATACCAACATACTTTACTAAGTGAGTTTGCGAAAATATGTAAATAAAGTGTAGTCAAGTCTGTATAAATAGCGCTTCCCTTGATGAGTGTATAACTTTTCTTCAGATGGGAAGGAATGCCAATTTGGAAACCCATCAAACCTTATGAGTATTTAAGCAGCGGATATTAACGCTCGATCACAAAGTACACAGGGATGCAAAATACTCGTATTACGTTTACATAAAATAAAAGCAGGTTTTTCAGAGAGATGCCAGAAAAACTATAGCAGACAGTGTTTTAATGATTTGTCCTACTTACGTATGCTTTTGAGCTTGCAAAGTTATTTGTTTACGAATGAAAGCACAAAGCGCGGAGAGAAAACATAAAAAAAATACATATAGTCACCTAGGTTGCTCAGGCCGCCAGTTTCATTAAACCAGCCCACTTGGGTCCCTACTTTCTGTATCTTTTTTTTTTTTTTTTCTTTGAGTAGAACACTTTTTACGTTGTGGCTCAATCTCAACCACTGTACCAGTAGGAAAAATAATGCATATACATGAACACTGCTAAGGAGGAAGTTGGCAAAAGCATTGTTTCACACATTTCTTTATTTTATTTTTTTAATTTTTACTTGCTAAAAATTCACTTTTGACAAAAATAATTTTAAGACTTAATTAAATATAAAATTACTATGGTAATTGCAAAATTATAAGTGCATATCTTTCACCTTCTACTTGTATGGTCGCTCTGACAACTCAATTTAAGATATGTTTAAAGCATCGAAGGAAAATCTGGCATGAACTTTTTTATGTTGCAAATACAATTACCACAAGTTACAATTCTGTAATAATATAATCAATACAATTGATAGATCCTTCTCTTTTTGAGATTGCGACCGAAGCTAACCGCAAATTTTGTTATCATTTTGATATTCGTGATAGGAATCATTAAAGGACCTGATATACTATCCTACACGATCGTATTGTACAGTCTCACCGACTTTACAATATCGCCTCAAAACGGCATTGTAGTCCACACTGTTATACGAATACAAGTATGATTGCAATAATTTATAAACATATTAATATAATAAAAAACTATTATTAAAATAATAAATTTATATTAATTTAATTTATTTCTCGAGCCGCCAACAATATTCTCATATTTTTCAGAATACCACCATCACTCGCATAGAAAACAATTGTTCTGAAACTTTTCATAAAATTTTTCAAATCGCACGATTTGTCAAAAACTTTGTCACACAGTTGCATTTTTAGTACTCTTTCAGCACATATTTTATATTTAGTAGGTCACACGATCATGCCGGATAGTATATCAGGGGCTTAAATTGCATTTTACAGCAAAATGGGGCAACTTGCAGGATAGTGAATCACGGCCTTAAGCAATGGAGCCAGAAGTTCGAGATGACTGAATCAACATTATGAAAACTGTGACCCGGGAGCTCTAAAAGATTAAGTGAGTACGAGCAACTGTTCCAACCGCTCTACTCGTAAGCGGTCTGTGGCTTTACATATGCCTCGATTCTGATACACCATCCTACACGATCGTACGGTTCATTCACGGTAAAATGTTTTAAAAGTCTGGCCGACTTTACAAAATCGCTTCAAAATAACGTTGTAGGCCATAATATTATACAAGTATGATATGAATAAACTATATTTTTTGTGATGTAATTACAAATTATTATTACCATAGTAATTTAACATTATTTCAATTTATTTCTGGAGGCGCCAACAATGTTCTCATATTTTTCACAATATACTCGTACACCACACTGATCATGTTCTAAAAATTTTAACAAATATTTTTCAACCGCAAAAAACTCCATTACACAGTTGCATTTTTAGTAATTTTTCCGCGTACTATATTTAGTAGATAGTACGACTCTTTAATATAGTGTATCAGGGCCTTAAATCGTAATAATTAAATCGTAAATAAACTTGAAAATTTTGGTTTATGATATAAATATAATATAATTATAAATAAATATAAATATGCTAGATTTTTGGAATAAAATATCAGGAATGATTCTTCACTAATATGTCTTTATTGGCTAAGTTTATAGCAATAATATTAATTTTAACATATTTTTATGCAAATGTGGCAAGTTTCGCATCCAGATATATAAACCTTAACAGAACCAAAGTGAGAAATTAGTATAAGAAACTATTTTTAGAAAAAATATTATGTAATAAAAACTACTTAAAACTTTGCAATTTGCCGATTTAATAAAATTGTATATAACCCTTAAATATGGAGTGCAAAAAGAAGTTTCAAAACTCTTTTTTTAAATAATATCTTATTTAAAAATTTTTTTTAAATATATACCAAATGTACTTATGAAATTAACTTCACGTTGGTACGAATATATATTTAGTTACTGTAGTTTTTTTATTGAAGACAACCATGAATTAATTGTTTTGTTATATTTTACGCCTTATGCTTAGAACACAACTGCGACGATCGATGATCTACGCCTATCGCGACGAATTCGCCGGCAAATATTCGTTGTATAAATTTGTCGTGAAGCACAATATCAACGAAAATTGTTTGCATTCGTGCAAAGAAAAAAAATGAATATAAATACTAAGCTGGACATATTAAAATTAAACCTATATAAATCCCATCCGAAAGAGGGATTTTTGAACAAATTATCTCAGGTACTTTATATTTTGAGAACATCTTCTTCCTTCATACATATTTTACTACATGGATTAATATAAATTATGAACGATTATTACATCTTAATAAAATATGAAAATTATGTCATGAAAAATACTTTTTTTATGTAAGAAACCTGGTCACCTTATACTGCTTTTTTCGTCGCTCGCTGAAGAGACAATTAGAAATAAATCTATTTCAACTTTCGCTGAGTATGACGAATTTCGACCAACACCATGATTCTGTGCATTTTCATATACACCAATGTGTTTTATTTTTGGCGGCGACTAGTCGCGATCAAATATTTTTCATTCGTCGCAATTGTGTTTCTAGCATTAAAAATACATTTTTTATTTAAAAACGTTTAATTTGCGACAACCATATTGAGGATTTTGACGAATTTTTTCCCAGAATTTGGCGATTTTAAACCACATTTATCTGGCGTCTATGTCTGTATCATATTAATTTTTTGTTTCATAAACAAACATTGCCACTTTACCTACAAATACACACAAATAATAACACAAGATTACTTCAGTATTTTCTTACGGATTATGTAATCAAAACTTTCGGGTATAAAATTCAACCCAGCTTCATTTATATTCCTCAAATAGGAGCAGATGAGTGGATTTCAAAACAGTACGTGATGGATTTGAAGGGTTTAGATTTTTTTTTTTTCTTGAAGTAACAACTTGACAATATTTTCACAATAGACATTCATATTCACCCAACTTCTCTATGTATTCTTTCTTTAAGATTTTTGTGTATACAAAAAAAAATTATTTTTGGCAGCTGAAAAATATCTGATGATTTATGCTTAAAAGTTCTTAAACAATTTCTCTTTTTACTCCAAAACAAAAAGGTCTGGCAACTGTCATTAGATAATTAAAAGTAATAAAAACATAAATAGTTACAATATGAATCCCAGAATCCCTTAATTAATTATAAACCACATTTAAATGGAGTTTATGAATTGTTTATTAACGCATTAACGCACATGTTTCAAACATTAATACAAACTTATCTGCATACTCTCACGCCTCAAAGTAAATATTTACTCTCACGCAAGTGACAATAAATGTTAATGTGAGCACAATGGGCTGTTAAAAATAAGTTTAAAAATACTTTTTTTTTCTATACTTTACCAGCAGAGCAAACATATACTCGTATATAATTTATTTGTATTATAACGACTCAAGTATTGTAATGCTGTTACACGTGCAAGTTTTTCCTTGCAGTTGTGCACACGTAGGAGTACTGCTTGCTGAAATTCTTTCGATATCGAAATCGACTTGATGTTTAACATGCGAGCGTCAGGGAAACATCGTCAGATAGTTGTTCAATAGAGAAAAAACTGTTAAAGTTTGGATATTAATAAACTATAAACACCTGATTTCCTACACGTTATAAGGCAGACAATTTGTAAAAGAAAAATGTTCTCTGTTAGCCAGCAGAGAATATTTTCTGCTATATTACATATTTTTAATGATGTTTGTAATACTTAACATTCAATGAATGCTAACTTATAATGAGTACGATGTAGTGTTTAATATGTGTTTTCTCTGCTTACAAATGACCGATAATTTGAACGAGACGTTATGAACACTTGAGTATCTCGCTAAACTTTGTGTACAATTGGAAGACATTCACTCTACATAGCTGGAGAAGACTTAACGATAATAATAATGAAATTCTTATCTAAGGATAGAGAATATAAAGATTCGTGTACAGCACCAAATCCGTAAGAGATATCTTTCATCCAAATACAAAATATGTCATACTCTTTGAAGGCTTTGAAACAGTACTTTAGTACTTGAATATGGCGAAGCTTTTCAAAGTAAAACTAAAATCACTTCAAAGATCATCGGCAAAATATTTGTAAATACAGTCGAACTTTTCTAAAACGATTTATGCTAAATATAACGATTTTTTCCATAATCAACTACTTTTTAGAACACTGTACTGCTTTAAGCATTTGTTAAGATACAATAGTCTCCCTATAATATATAACCATAGCATACTATAATCTACATCTACAGGCTTGGCAATATATGGAAAACAATATATTCAAATATTTAACACTATATTCTACAATTTTCGAGAAAACAATGAGAATTAACATCACCATTTTTTATTCCTCTAACGTTTTACTTTTCTTAACAATCTTTAAACAAATGACCTACCATCAGTTACAACGATAACTATTTGAAATTCTGTTTTTGTTGTTTAAAAAGTATTATACCAACTTTTTCTTTTTAGTTCTCATTATTTTCATGCAAATAGTGCAGTACAAAAGTGGAATGTTTTAACATACTCTTCAAAGGTTTTCAAGCTTACTAATAAATAGGTAAGCTCCTATGAAATAAACACAATAAACAGCTGCGTATATTTTTTGATTTGTATAAATGTTAACAGTGAAGTTAATAAAGATTTTGAGTAAAACACAAATTTTTTAGGAATTATTGTCTTTTTTTCTTTGTTTAATTACAATATTGATCAAGTTCAATTGTATAGGGAAAAACAACGGCTAAATGGACGCCATGACCAAATTTTCGATGACGCTGTAATACAATTGAAGTTCTATGCCATTAATGTGCCGAATAATCTCATATTTTAGCTCTTGAATTATTGCTGCCTTATCGACGAACACCTTTCATTTCAAATAACCCTAAAGAAAGAAGTCCAACGGTGTCAAATCACATGGTCTTGGCGGCCAATTGACATCACGTGAGATAACATGGCCATTGTTTCGTTAGCTGTATGGCAAGTGGCACTATCCTTTTGAAACCACATATCGTCCTTACCCGATATTCCAATTCGGGGCATAAGAAGTTCCTTATCAGCTCACGATAGCGAAGACCATTCACAGTAACTGCCTCATTGGCCTCATTTTAGAAAAAAGTACGGCTAGCTGATGCCGCTAACCCATAAACCCAAAAAAAAAAAAAAATCACTCTGTTCATGCATTGTTGGGCTAGACGACGAGTCATACTATCGCAAACAGTAGCAATATTTTATGCAGTACGAGCGTGTACTGGTCTGTTAATATCTCTTACTACCAGGTTTTGCGAAATCACGAAGTGCACGATATGCATTTCGTTTTGGGCGCCCATTTTCATAATAAGCCGGAATACTTTTAACGCATTGCTCGATTGTGTATCTATCCTTGGCTCAGATTAAGTTAGTCTCAAATTGAGAAATGTCAAATAAAATAAAGGAAAAAAGTTAACGTTTAGTTCACATTCAACATTCGACCCTTAGTTGCCATTGGAGCAATAAAGTGTTGCAATGCAAAAAGAAAAACAATACGACAGCTAATAGTTTAGGGTTACACAATAGACTAACTTGTTTTCATTACTGATTAATATATTAAATGCGAGTATAATGAAAGCCTGACTGTACTTCATGCCATGCAGCCCATAAAAAATTCAATTACTCCATGAGACATTTAGAGCTCATGCTTTCTCTCATTGTGGTGATCAGAATTGATCCTCTAGATCGTGTGATTTAGCACCATTAGATTTATTTTAATGGAGTTATCTGTAATCATTGGTCTACGTCAATAGTCCCACAGTCAAACAAGTGAGTGCATACATATGCATACAAAACCATTTGTCCAGTGCTATATTCTTTAAACAACCTTAAAATAGTTCAATAAAAATATAAAAGTCAAAAGACTAAAAACTGTGATTAATATTTAACTCAAATATTGAGTTAATTTAGGACTCCCTTTACATTTAGAAGATTGCTGCTTTTCTATTATGAATTTTTTCTATCATATAGAAAAATAGGAGCCGATGCCCAGTTATTGGAGAAGTTCGACTGTATACACATAAAACAAATTAAAATCTTTTCCATGAGTTGCTCTAATGAACGAACACATTAATATTAACATGTGTGTGTGTTTGTGCGTGTGAGTGGTGCAACATGTTTGTACTGACACAAAGTCACACAATCATTATTTATTTTATTTTGACGATTGTTGCTCTCATTTTTGTTTGTTTTTAAGATGAAAAAAATAAATAATAATAATAATAATGACAACCGCAATAACAACAACAGCATGAAAACAACAAGTCCGTTCTTAACAAAAGGAAACAAGCGTACGTTTGTGCTCGCTGGAAGAAAGGAAGATGTCAATGTTTACATGTCCCACATACACATCCTTACTCACCCCCTCAACAGCAACACACACCCTCACACGCACACGCACTCAAATAATAAATACTTTTAATATTAAAATACTTTTAATAGGACCTTTTTGCTTCATTCTTCCTTTTATTGTTGGTTGGTTGTTTTTTTATATTTCTTGAATATTTTTTTATGTTCCATAAGCGGAAACTCAAACAAAAGGCAGCATTTTTATTTATTTTTTTAAGACTTTATACTTAAAAATAAATACATACCTTGAATTGTTTGAAATTGAATGAATGCTTATTGTCCTGTTTGTTTGAGTAATTTTCACACCTTTGCTGAATTCTTTTATTATAAAAATTATATTCAGGTTAAAAATAAAAAACAAATAAATAAATAATAAAATGAACACTGACAAGCGGATACCCAGCAAACGTTTGCTTAAGTGTAAAGCGAATTCATAACTTGAATATGTATATAAATAAATTCTTTGAAACAACATATTTAATATTAACAGCGTACTTAATATTTGATCATGTTTAAGTAAATAATTCTTATTTTTGCAGCTAAGGATCGCTTTGGATTTGTATAAAAACTTCATTCATAAATTTATTGTCGATATTTCGATAACAATTTGTTATCATCATCAAGAAAATAACTATAACAACAACATACATATTTAATATTTATTTATTTGATATTGTTTAAGCAATTAATTCTTATTTTTGCAGCTAAAGATCGTTTTGGTTTTGTATAAAAAATTCATTTACAAATTTATTGTCTATATTTCGATAACAATTTATTATCATCGCCAAGAAAATAACAATAACAACAATATACGAGTATTTAATATTTATTTATTTGATCTTGTTTAAGTAATTAATTCTTATTTTTGCAGCTAAAGATCGTTTTGCTTTTATATCAAAAACTCAACAGTATTCAGAAAAATAACTTAATTTTCCTGACGATGATAACAAATTGATCTGAGACTTTACTTTTCACGAAATAATTAAAAGTTTTGCTTTTCTTGTAATTATTATTTTTTTATTTTATTATTTTTTCTTATAAATTTTAAAACAGATATTATTCACAATTCTCCCCAATCTGGCTGGCCATTTACACCTTTTCACGCTCTATGATCTGAGACTTTAATTTTCACGATATAATTAAAAGTTTTACGAAATATATAAAAGTTTTTCTTTTCTTGTAAATTTTTTTTAAATTCTTTTTTGTGTTGATATTTTTCTCTTGACATTTGAAAACGATTTATATTTTGTAGTGTTGTATTTATTGCTCTTGCATATACCTGGTATAAATTCGCTTTGCTTAAGTGCTTCTTGCGAAATGTGAATCAATTTGGGTTTGTCTGTGTCACTATTGTACATTCGCATGAGCTTATGTATTTTAATTGAATTTTGACACATCGTTCGCATAGAATAAAGTTAGAAAAAACCCAAATCAATTTTTTTTCGCCTAGAATGCGAATGAACTTATCCTTTCGACATCGGCGAACTGGCTGTTAATGTACATTTAAATGCATTCCATGAAGTCTACAAAGAGTGTTTTGTTGGAGGGCAACAAGAAAAGCTTATCAAATATTACATTATTTAATGTGAGTTTGAACGGACGGACGCATGTAGTATTCTTCAAGCTAAGGATATTCGGGAGGGATATCATGATAGTAACGGCTAGTAAGGCCGCCAGCAACTACATGACTGGAATATACACTAATTCTAGTCTAGCCCAAAAATGCCGGATATATTTAAACAAGATGGAGAGATATTCTAACCTAACCCTAAAATGGGTACATGACACGGGTCCAACAACGGCAACAATACCGCTAACGACTCGACCAAGTAAGGAACAACACCAGAGGATAGGGATATAGACCGCTTTTGCGGATGACCCTTATCAGCGTGTTGGAAAAGAATAAAAATGCACACAGCGCCCACATGCCATTATATCAAGGACCGTGTGGCCGCATATCAACTCTAAGAGAACGTGGGAGCTCTTAAAGCAGCACAGATCTCTCCTGAGAGTCACTGTAGCAGTCATCACTGGAACCATGCCAGCAGACCAGGCGTACCCTATAACGACTTCTGCAGAAGTTGCCAAGACGAGGAACATGCGCCAATACATTGGAGCATCACCGCCTAAGATATCTAGGCGTGAGGAGCTGTGATAACCTATCAATTTCCCAACTTTCTTACCCACTCCACCCCCACCACCTCTAACTCGTATTTTTCAGCTCTACTCCACTTTTCAGGCTGTCACAAAGAGAACTATTTCAGAATCCAAGTGAGCTGGAGAATCTAAGCTACATTGGAGAATACAGTGGCCTGTCTACTTAACCTTAAAGGTGAGCTAGCGAAGCCGAGGCGAGCATTTGGCCCATATTTTGTTACACACAATTGTACCTGCTAATATAACATAAATATTAAGATAATACTCCGAAACCCGTTTGTTTTATTTACAATTAATATCGTGCGTTTTGGTTGAAAAAACAAAAGTTGTTTCGTAAAAGTTTTGAAGGATAAACATTAATTCTTATCTCCATTAATTTATACTTCAGATATGTATGTACGCGTATGTGCTAGAAATATTTTAAAATCAAACCTTATTATCTTCTCTAGTTAAATTTAATACAATATTTTTGTATAAAATTAAAATAATTTGCATAAATTTTCTTTTATATCCTTAAACAAAAATTAGTTCCAGTCTTGTGCAAGTTATACAAATGAGTGTAAACTTCCAACTTCAGGAAAAGTTTTTTATTCCTTTCAACAAGATTTTGCTTCAAAAAAAAAAAAAAAATGTGTGCAAACATTTGTTAAAATTAATTTTGAAATATCCTTGAGCAACACCCACACGTACACGCACATACTCACTTGTATTTATAACACATGTGGAAATGAGTAAGAAATTAATTTCCTGTGTGTTTGTGGAATAATTACTTCTTCAGATAAATCAAAGCGAAGTCTATAACTTAATGATGGTTGTAGAACTTGTCTTAAGTGTTTTAAATGGAAAGCGTTGTTTGAAACCTCACAGTCTTAATTAAAGTCATAAAATCGAAATTAATGTGTAAATTAAATTGAAAATATTTTTCAAAATTTAACAAGTTTATTGAAGATTAAGGTAGCTCCTATGAAATAACCACATAGAGACAGCTATGAAACATAAAGGATAAGCTGTATATGTATATAATTTTTAATTGGTACAAATATTAGTAGCTAATAAAGTAAATAATATAGACACAATTGCTTAAATAAATCGTATATATTCTATGAAAAATATACAACTTATAAACTTAGGGAAAAACGAAAAATACTGCAAAAAAGTATTAAATACAAAAAGTTTTAAAAAACATTTAATGATTCAATAAGACAAATACCATGTTGTATTTAAAATACACAAAATAATTCCTATTCCAAAAACTTTCAGATGTAACTAGAATAAAAAATTATTGTCTGATATCAATTCTGTCTACAGTTGACAAAATTCTAGAAAAAGTTCCCTGCAGGAAATGTCAATAGTGCAATGCTACTGACCAAGGCAAATTCATACCAGTGCAACAGCAATAAATGCGACACTACAAAAAATAAATCTTTTTCAAATGTCAAGGGAAAAATAAAAACACAGAAATGAATTTAAAAAATATATAATAAAAAAAATTTAAATTAAAGTCTCAGATCATTGAGCTTGGAAAGAGGCAAAAGGCCAGCAAGATTGGGGAGGATTCAGGATGATAGCTGGCGCTTAAGATGCAATACATAATTTAAAAAATTGTTTTGACATTTTTTTTTCAAATTTCTATTCAAAAAAATTTACAATGAAAGAAAAACTTAATTATACTTTTAATTATTTCGTGAAACTTAAACTTAGCACTTTAAAAGGTGAAAATGACCAGCCAGACTGCGGAGGATTCTGGATGATATCTGGCGCTCAAAATAGAATACATAATTTAAAAAATTGTTTTAAATTTGTTTTCCAATTTTGTTTTAATTATGCCATTGACATCTGAAACAGATTAAAATTATAAAAAAGTTATCAGCTGCGCTGTCAATTTCACCTGTTTTGAATTCGCCTTGCTACTGACAAATTGTACCTTTACTAATGCTAACTACTATTGACATTTAACACACGCTTGTTCTACGAAATCTACCAGTAGCCTGCGTCAATACAAAACCTCTGCATGAATGGATTTGTTGTTAAATTGTGCTCCGCAAATTCAGAGTATGTACTCTTAATCAAAAGAAATATGTTAATATTTTTGAGAACAACAAAATTATCGAATATGTATTTGTTGTTACTTGGCTTTGTCTTTACCAAGGCGAATTAATTATAAGGTGGATGCATCGGCGAATTCAGGCGAATTCGATTAGTATGGCGGCATTTTCTCTGTCAAGTGTTGTTTACCTTTTTCGGCGCCATTTAAATTTTTTACATGTTCGTTATCAACTACTTTTGACAGCTTAAGTGTGAATTCGCCTTTTTACACGAACAAAATACCTGTTGTTTTTTTTATTGTTGTATTGTTGTAGCGAAGCGGCTACCTTGTTTTTTATATCATGGTCTTTACTAGTTAAGTACAGGTTTGTTTTACGCTCGCACTCTCAACATACCCGAAGAGAACATATGGAGTATACAGCGCCAACCACACTTCACGAAGTACTTGCAGTACTACGAGAAGTTTTGCAAATAAAATTTAAATTTAATATTTTGTTGTGATCATCATAAAAAATGAAAATAAATGCGGCAAATTCATAACTTATTTATAACAGTTATTTATTGAAATTTGCATAAATTAAAAATGTTATTTAAGTATCAAATTTATAGAAAATTATTCTTAAATCTGGCTTTTAATTTTTGTTCACATTCGATATGTTCTTTTTTTTCGTTACTATATTAACTTCGATTACCTGCTTGTTGGTGTTTACTAAACAAACATTCTCTTCACTTTACTTCCCTCTTTGTGCTTTGAGTAGGAGTACAAATATATACTACATTCGACAGCGAATTTCACACATGAAGAAAAAACTTATTCGCTGCAGATATTTAGTCAATACTGAATTGGTAGTTCTTATGGGACTATATGAAGAAAATGTCAATAGTGAGATTGTACTGCCCTACTATTGACGACATCACCACATTGTGGGAAATGTTCGTAGTAAAAATGTACTGATTCCCTATAAACGCTGTCACCACCTGCAGGAAATGTCGATAGTAAAACTATAGTGATTACCTATTGACGATATCACCAATGCTACTGACAAATCGTACTCTTATTATTGCTATTTATTGACATTTAACACAGACTTGTAACACGAAATTTACCAGTAAACTACGTCACTTTTTATTATTATTAGTTTTTATTAGAGTCAGCTATATAGCTTGTGCCCACAAATAAATGTTAAAACAAATTAAATTATTAGAAAAACTTTTTCTCTGTCTTTCAAAAACAAAAGACAGAAACAAAAATTATTGACAGTGACACCATAAATGTTGACAAAAAAGTTGACATGGATAGATACACTTAACCCCATGATTCCTTGAGGCTTATTTTTGAACAGGTATCTGGTTATTTGGAATAACATAATTTTATTCGGTCACCAATATGGGTTCAGAAAAGGAACTAGATCAGAGGAAGCAGTGATGAACGTAGTTGAGTATATTGTAAGGATCTTGATGAAGGTTACAGTGGTGTGGCAGGTATATTTTTGATTTGACAAAATAATTGATACTGGTTGGCCATGACATTCTATGTGCGAAACTTCGCACATAGAATGTCTGAAGATGAAACAATTCCACGGAGTGAGTTATTCACGATTTACCAGCGCATAGGTTGCAATTTTTATCATATAGGCAAACCCCTTGCTTAGGAGTTCAGACCTTCTAGTCCCTTCTGTATGCAAATTCACAGCAATCAATGGAAGACAAGGCTTAATGAGTTGGTAAGTCGAAGCCCACTAAGAGCATCACTCGTCAACTATCACTACTGGTATCCTTACAGTACAGATATTTGTTGTAAAAACAACAGATCCTCTGGAGGTTGTTAGTCCACAAGAAAGCCACGCACCTAACAATTATCAGGGATAGTAACTCCTCCTCTCCGTGTCTGTCATTTTTTGAACCACAGACACACAATTTTTAAGATTTAGATCAGGGAGTCACAGACCTGAAGAGCCTATGAAGGTCCATGTTGAGGGCAATTTAATATGTGAATTGGAAAATATTTAGTACCTCGGCATAAATCTTAGTTGTAACCTTGTATTAGATATAACTAAACTAAAAGCCCCAATTTTATGGGGATTTCATAATCTTTACAAATTTAGGAATAAACTAAACCTAAGGAAAAAACTCTTGCTTTACAAATCTATTATTCATTCACACCTTACTTATCTTCCGGTAGTTTATGAGCATAACATGAGTACCAACTTGAAAAGTTTACAGGCAGCATACTTTGAAAAGTTTACGGGGCACTAAAACTCGTGTTTAATTTATCCATAAGACGAATAATGTTGAATTGATGCCATCACCTTATTGGCCCCAAGCCAATGGAGAGATCGAAAACTTGAACTGCTCTCTAGTAAAATGTCTTCAAATTGCTCACGCGCAGGGTTTGGACTATAAATAAGATATTCGTAAGTTTACACTCATGTACAACGTCACACCGCCTGGTGAAACTGCGAAAACTCCATCGGAACT
The DNA here is from genome assembly GCA_914767995.1 of Thecocarcelia acutangulata. NCBI lineage: Eukaryota > Metazoa > Arthropoda > Insecta > Diptera > Tachinidae > Thecocarcelia > Thecocarcelia acutangulata. The sequence goes on from OU612096.1 coordinate 33,526,263, forward strand.
TATTTTTACTCGAGTTATTAGAGACAAGATTCCATCGCTAAATGAAGTTGAAGAGCATGTTATCGCCAAATTCAATGACATTGCTAATAAATAAAATGGGAAACAAAGAGCTGACTCTGACAGAAACGCCGTCGATTGTGAATTCAGTTATTAGAGATAAAATTCCATCGCTGAACGACGTATGTTATGGACTCTGAAGCCAAATTCAATGACATTGCTAATAAGTAAAAAGGGAAACAAAGAGCCGATTCTGACAGAAACGACGTCGATTGTCATAATCGATGTTGAGGATACTCCTAAATACTTTACACAGTTGTAAATTATCTACAACAATTGGGAAAACTGAATATGAAGTAACTGATAGGAAAGGAAATGATGTCGTAATATCAGGAAAAAGAAATATGTATCATAGAAACATTACTCATGTTAAGAAAGTTGCAGCTGATTCACCGCTACCATCTTTAGCCAAACTTAACAGGACTTTGGTAAAAATTAGAAAATCTCGAACATGAACAAGTCATGCCGGTAATGAGCTGTCAGCAGAGGTACCATCAACATCAGAGAATATCGGTCCAGATAGACCCAGGCCAAAAGTGATGTTGAAGCTTAAAGATATAAGAGAGAAGTGGCAACCCACCCAAAAGTAGCAACCCACGATAATAACCAGTTGATCTGGCAACGCAAATATGGATTATTATAACTTAAGTTATGCTTTTTGTTATGATGAAAAAATAAAAAATTGGTCGAGAAAATAAATAGTTCTTTTAATATATTTTCTAAATCTGGTAGAACCCTAGGTTGTCACATCGGCTAAAGATGGAAGCTTTTTGAGTTAAATTTAGCTGCCATCTTTAGCCAGGAGTTTTTGAGTTTTGAGCGTCTCTTCGACGCTGAGGCAAAACTATGAATATTGTAAATATTGTTTTTGAAAATACATAAATATAAAAAAAGAAAGTTTAATATAATCTAATACAAGAAAATATACCAAAATATGCTTTAAAGGATAAAACATGCAGAGAAAAAAACACTAAAATGTATTAAAAACCTTTTAATCAGAAAAAAACTGCCATAAAAAGTTTATATGACATTAAATAAAATATGACATCTACCACCTCCCTGCCGCCTGGCTTTGTTTAAATCTTCATAAAAATAAAAGTTCTTAAAAAAAATTTAAATTTCTTTAGTTATGTGTAGGAAGCAAATAAATTTTCTATTTTTAACATTCATTAGGCGGAAGTCCTTGTTGCCACTTCCTACACATAGCTTTTGAAGGTGTTCTTCGAAAGGGACGAAAGAGTGATTCCTTTGAAGTTATTTTTATAAATTTCTCTGAAGTAAAAAAAAATATATATAAATGTAAACCAGCCAGAAGCTGTTAGCAGTTGGGGGCATAGAGAGTGGCACAACGTTTATTTTCAAAGACTAATGGGGTTTGTTTTTGCTGATTTCGTTTTTATTTTTTTTTTGTTCTAACGTTTATATAAGGTATTTATTTAAAAGTAATCTAATTTTAATTAAAAAGCAAAAGAAAATCACCTCCATACATCTTGCTTATCTATGTAAATCATTACTTATTTACAAGAAGCTTAAAAGAGTTATATTAACGCTCAAGTCCTAGTGAGATAGTAAAGTAGAGTAACAGTGAAACCTACACGAGTATGAGCAAGTAAAGAGGTATCTGGCTGTCAAAAAATCTCATGCACTTATAAGCCACATGAGCCCAAGCCATACAGTGCGATGTCAACTTTTCGCAATAGGCAAATCGAATTTTGACTGCACCTCAAGAATGAATTTGGTTTGAGATGTTTTCAGTTTTCTTGTGGCTTATTTCTCCGTTCTTTCCCCTGCCCTATTTCTTATTTTCCTCAATGACCTTTAACTTCAAACTTCCAACCCTATCCGCTCTTTCACATATGACAGCAGCATTTTCCATTCGTACTCTTTCAGTTATAGGCCCAGGCTATCCGAAATCGTTGCTAAAAGGCAAAATATGAATGAATCACTGAATTGTGATCTTCTATTAATTTCCGAATTGGGTCGCAAAAACAGGGTCGCCTTTAACATCACAGTGTGATGTTCGCTGGAATGAACGCATTTTCCATGTCTCTAAAGCAGCTTTGAAGTGCCTCGGATTTTTGAAATGGAGTAAGATGTACTTCACTCCATCCGACCTCCATACTATTTATACCACCTACACAGAAAAAAATAGATGCCAAATTGATAACAAGAATTGCACTATTTTTATCAAATTTCCTGTGAAAAAGATTTTTGCCGGATTGATAATACAAATTACAAAGTAGAAATACCTTTTTCACTTAAAAGCAAAAATTATTGAGTTGAAAAAAATTGTTGTTAATATGTAAAATATACTTAACAAAAAAAAAATTGTTAAAGAAACAACAACTCTTCACTGTTATATGACAATCTTTGAAATTTATTTATTGAATAACAGTCAATAATTCGGAAAACTTTTTATTAATTGCATTTTATTAAGACATATTTCCAAAAATTCATTATTAATAATAATTTAATTAAGTCAATGCAAATTTTATTAAATTGATGGTTTTTTATTAATAACATAACTTGATTGAAAAAAAATCTCATCTATTTTTTTCTGTGTGTGTACATTCGACCATAAATGGCATAGAACTCTCATGTTTGGGCTGGTGCCTCAAAATCTATTTTGAGGTTATTCGATCGTGTGCAGGAGAGGGCAAAGAAGATTATCGGTGACCGAAGGGCATCCAACTCTATTGGCTCACTGGAGCATTGATGCAGTGTAAGGTGCATTACTCGTTTCTATCATTACTACTCATATAATGGAATTTGCTCTGACGAGATTAGGGACCTTGTTCCCGAAACTCGCACATCCAGAACTCACGTATTTGTCGTCGATTGCCCGGGGAATCGTACAACGCATTGCAGAGAGGGTTCGCCTATGATATATGTTGCCTATAGATGTGTTTTCCATCTGTTATAACGTTGGAAAGTTCAAGTCAAATGATCACTAACACTACTCCCTCTTTCCCCCTCCTCACAACCTATTTTCTTAGTTCTGGTACAATGCACTGCATATGTAGGGGTTATTCCCCGAGTACTGGTCCAAGAATAAAAAAAAAGATTGCAGATGTGCAACGAAGAGTGATTTCCGCTATTGAAACTTTAAAGGTTTTTAGTTTTAATTAGAAATGTTTAAGAAGATGATACTCGTGTAAATCTTCCACTGAAATTATTTTTTTTTTTTAAGTTGTTGTTTACTCACCTTAAAAATGTAATTTCATTTAAAAGCTGCTGTTTTGTTAACTATCCACAATTTAAAAATTTAAATTTTTTTAATTTTTTTTTACAATAAATTAATATTTTATTTAGCGGAGTTTTGCAAAATTGTGGCAAATTTAAAGCTCGTGAATAATTTTAACTTTTAATTTGTAAGTTTTACTTTTTTTTTTTTTAATGGGAAAACTTTTGCTATTTTAACTCTTTTACTTGCTAAATTTCTTTTTCGTTCTTATTTATTTATTTTTTATTTTTATATTTTTTGTTTTGTTTTAGAAACACTTTAGTTATAGATTTCTTGGCTGCTATTTTTTTTCAAATTGCTGAACTTCCGTTTGTAACAAAAATTTTTTGTACCTTTTTTTTTGTTTTGTTTTTACTACAAATTATTAAATGCTGTTAACGGTTAACAACAAACCTTTTTAAACACTGTTTGTTCGTTGTTGCCAAAGTTTTTGTTTCTTTAGAAATAATTTTGTTTAAAAAAAAAATTTTTTCCTCAAGTGTGTAAAAGTGTTGAGAAGAGTTTTTCTCAAACAGCAAAAAGAAAAACTTTTTCATAAATACTTGATTATTATAATTCTTTTCAGTTGTGGCAACAGAATATTGCACTTGCCACTTTTGTTGCCGTTGTTGCTTTTTTTCTTGCTTTTCTTAAAGTTTTCTTTTCTTTTGTTGGTGGCACAACCCAGAAATAGTTACGTGGTATTAAGACGAGAACAAGTGGAAACTTTGTTGATTACTTTATAATGTTAAAAAATTGTTTTTCTATTTTTAGTTTTCCTCAAGAATTTTTCTTTCTTTTTGTCAGCAACTAACTTTAAAAGCGGGTGTTGGTTGAGATTGAGCCAGGAAAAAAAATATAACAACAACTAGCCGAAAAAAGAAAAACGTAGCGGCATTAAGGAAAACACAACTCAAGTTAACAACAGTTTTTAAGGCCACTATTAAAGCGAAACTGGTAACTTATAGGGAAAAACAATTTTTAAGTAAAAAAAATATATATTTTTTTATTTTAAGTAATTTTTTGTTTGTTTTTTATATTAAATGTATTTGGCTGCAAAAAAAAAACCCCCGTAATCTAAAGACCGTGATCAAAAGACCAGAACGTAGTTGTTGTTGTTGCTGTAGTGGCTATTGTTGTTGGTGTAAAAGTTACATTGGGGCAGTCAACTAGCAGAAAAAACAAATTTCTTATAGCAAAAAAAAAAAAAGTATCACAAACCAGCAACAACTTAAACACACAACGAAATGTTAATGATGACGATAGATACGCTGACGTTTGAAGTTTCTTTCAGGCGGAAGAATTTTCTTTAAGAAGTAACAGAAAAAAAGTTTTTCTCAACTTTTTTTTTTCTCTCTAAATTTGCCTAGATTTTTCTTTTAAACAGTTTGTTGCGATGTGAGCAGGCGGTGAAGGACGTTGATGGTATTCCTTTTGCTGCTGCTGTTGTTGTTGTTGTTGCTTAGATTCTGCTGTTAAATGAATGGTAGTTTTTCTGGGGTTGTGTATCTTTAAGCTGTTGTCAACGTTTAGTTGTTGAAATTCCTTTGTGGCACTTGCTGTTTATTGTGGAAAGATGCTGGCGATATGTTTGATTGTTGCTTTTTGTTGGGGCTTGGTTTTTTCTTTGTTTGCGGCAGATGTTGTCTATTGATAACCAGCAACATATTTCTACTTTTTTTGCTCCTCAGTTTTCTTATTCAAATCTATTAAGCAACTTTTCTTTTTTTTTCTTTTGTTTTTCTTTTGGGTTTGTTTTATTAATTAAGACTTGTTTTTTGCAGGCTTTTTTGCTAGTTTATGTTGTAGCCTACCATTCATTTTATACATGTTACCCCCCCAAATCTCTATTGCTTATAATTATTTGTTATTAAATTATAAAGTAGTAAGTTTTTTTTTTTGTTGTTGCTATAATTTCATATACATAAACATTAATAAAAGATTTGGTAATTAAACGCACGCGATTTGTGTTATTTATTTCTGTTATTTTTCTGGCCACAAAAACCTGCACTTCACAGTTTCATACAACTTCTTCAATTTCATTCATCAAAAAAAAATTTTTTTTTTTTTTTAGCTGAAGCTCCACAAAAAGTACGAAATATTCTTGGACATTTTTCCTGTTGTTTTTTTTACGTGTTTTTATTTATTTTTTTTTGTTGATAACACGAGCGTTTCATATATCATGCGCTTTATGGTCTTCTTTAAGGTTTATGAGTGTGTCTGTCTTTTTTTTTTTCTTTTACTTTTTTGCTTCTTGTGTGTAATTTGCGGCAACGGCCCGTTAACCAGAAAATTTTGCTTTAAACGTTACGTACGAACCGGTCTCTAGCACTAAACTAAATTCATATAGGAACAGGTCATTCATACAACCACTAAACAGTATAAAAGTTAAGTTTATTTCGAGCCAACCCGTCAAACCAACGCAACACTGTTTTAATGCTTCACGGCATTCAGCTCAAACTTGCCGCATGTTCAATTCCCTGTATTCCTATATAAATGTTTATGGTTGTATCAAACTGCTGCCACAGTCGTAAAGAGTATTTCAATTCCAACTATCTTAAAGATATTTTACTCTATCTTTTCCAACAAATTGAGTTTGTTTTGATACTCAAACCTCTTGTGCAATTTGTTTATATTTGAACACAATTATTTTGTGTTGAAGTGAAACTCTCTTAAAAGTAATTTCGTTAATGGAAATTTACATTATACTCGTATAAAGTTTCATGAATTAAAAATCAAATGATATTGAATTAAGAAACAAATATTAAGAAGAAATATTAGAGTACACAGAGCAAATTTTAATAAAAATAAAATTAATAAAAAAATTTTGTCTGAAAATATAGCGCCATCTAGGCAAAAGAAACACAAATTGTGGCTTGCTAGGCTCACTCAGGTTGGAGCTTTTGGCATATGTTTCTAGCCATATGAACTTACCACTTGCCCAAGAACTCAGGCCACTAATTCCTTCTGTATGCGATTTCGCACATATTCAATGATAGGCAAAGCTTAAGCTAGGTGGGTACACTCATAGAAAATAGCGTCTTCATATTGATGACAGCTGTACATCAGAAATGTGACATCAATATTATGTAAAAAGTCATCAGTAATGTGGAAACAGACATCAATCTCAATGACAGAAGTCATCAGAGAATTTTATCATACATTGAGTATCATCAATGCTACAACTATGATGACATCAATTCAATGATACATTTGATTAATAATTATAATACATCAAATTTGTCTAATCGATTTAAAAAAAGGTAAATGGTATTATAATATATTTAATTTATTGTTAAAAAAGAATTTTGTTATAAAAATCATCTTTTTTAAACTTACATGAATTTTTAAGAAGTAGAAAAAATGCATCATGCTGATGTAAATTTGTAATTATAGCAAGTATCGTTTAAGCAAAGACAAATAAGTATAACTATAAAGCGAATGCGGCCTTAGTTAGATAACGAATACAATGAGAGCGTAGAGAGTAAAGTGCTATTGCCACATAAAGACATTATATTGATGACAGTAAGTCATCAAAAGTATTAGAACATTTTTAATTCTCATTGGTTTCTTGAAAGTAGTTAAATATAAAGTAAATGTTTGAACATATATTTGAATTAAATTAAATATAACTAGAGCTTAAGTTGAATTGCTGATAGCGTGCCCTGGTACTAATGACATTTGGTCATAATTTTTCTGATATTAATGAGCCATCACATCAATGAGATTTTTACATCATACTGAAACCAAATTGTAGTTGGTCTGATGTGAATCTGATACTCTATTGATAATATTTTGTCATTATATTGCCTTCATTTAATCATTTCTTCGATATTAGAGTGTCACTGCATTGATCATGCTCATATCAAACGTATTCCAATAAGGCATCACCATGATGTCAGTTTGACATATCATTGATGAAATAAGTGTCATAATTACTGGTAATGATAATTAATGCAGCTGATGTAATGGTTGACATCACAGTGATGAAAAGTGTCATGGGGTCAAAAATGATGACATTTGGCATTGCATTGATGTTAAAATACATCACAGTTATGACGGGTTTTCTATGAGTGTAAGTAAGCCAAAGCCCCTTTAAGAGCATCAGCCCTCAAACGAACTCATCCATCACCATCAGCTATAACTTCTGGTGCCTTACAAAATAGGTTTCTGTTGCAGTATCTCGGGCAGTATAATTAGCTCCTCGAAAAACAACATACAAGGGCTGATCAAAAATAAATTGTTTTCAATTTTCAAAAAGTATTTATTTATTCATCAATAACTATCTTGTCCCCTCCAAAGTAATCCCCCTCAGATATAATACACTTATGCCAGCGTTTTTTTCAATCTTCGAAACACTGCTGAAGCGCGCTTTTTGGTATCGCGAATAGCCCCTATATCGATTTTTCTTTTATCTCCTCAATCGTAGCAAAATGCTTTCCTTTCATTCAATCTTCACAATGTGAACTAACAATAAGTATTGAAATCTTAATATTAAATACAAAAAATTAACTAAGTGCAGCCAATGCTCGAAAAAAAGTTTTATTTTGCGCCAAATATATCGGTATTTATTTATAGCTCTAATGGTGACAAGGGCAACCGACTGTGACCGCTAAAATTAAGGCTGTTTCGTGTAAGGGGATTTGGGTGAGGTTCCAATTTGCTGATACACCTTGTCGCTTAATTTGAAAATTAATATTTTACCGGTGAAATACACAGATCCTTATGAATTCGGTGTCTTCAAATTTGGGAAGAGGAAAAAGTCAGCGGGAGTCAAGTCCAGTGAATACGGACTACGAAACAGCTAGTTGTCCCCAAGCTAAAGAATCGATTGCTATTTTTCTTGTCTTCTTGAAGCAAAAATTATTGATCACAGCAAATTTGTATTATAAAAAAATCCTTCTTAAAAAAAACTCGAGAAAGAAAAACCCCGATGTACAAATGTAACAAAATGTAATTTAAAAACAAAAGTTTGAAGCAAAATTGAACTCTATCAAATTTCCTTCGTTAAGATTGGTAGCATATGTAAAAAGCGAAATAGACTACACAAACTACTTGGCACACATGCTAAAATTTTACATTTGTACAAACATTTTGCATGGTTTATGAGAGTGTTTACCTGTTTGCGCAAATATTTGAAGCATAATTGCGCGAAAATTAAAATTTGTGGATTTTCCCGTAGATATGTTCGTAAACCACTTGTAGTGTTTAATGCTAAGCTTTGTCATTTCAGTGATTGGCAAAAGCAGAATCAAATAAAATAGACCAAGAAAAGGTCTTGTTAGGATATATAGTACTGCTTACAAATCTTCCTTCTTTGTGAAATAATTAAAAGGAAAGTCTGCAGTAACCGATTATTATACCTTTTTTTTTTGTTGCGACCAATAAAACAACTTATTAATTGATTCGGTGAATTTCGTTATTGAATATGAGAAGAATTTCCTTCTGTGCAGGAACAAGTATATTTCATTTTCGATTAACTTTTTTATCAAATAGAAACAAAAAAATATTTTGAGTGCTGGAAATTGTTATTTGCATTTGTACAATTTTTTCTGGTTATTGGAAAATATGAAAGCCAGGTGGCTGCCGCCAGTATTGATATTGATGTACATTTGTGGGATGAGCAGAACCGCCCGGGGCATGATGATCCCCAGTCAGCCAATTTATACCCTTAGCAAGGGTTTTGGAAGCCAACACAACATGCGGCTTTCTAGAGTTTTATTTGCTACAACAAACGAGGGACTCTTTACCCGAAAAACAGACTGCCCGGTTTGGAATACGCAAAGGCAAAACCTGTTCCCCCCGGGGTGTCCTTGCAGCCACAGACAGAAAAAAAGTATCAAAATATTTTACATATTTGTTGTACTGCCCTTAGAGTTTGCAGGAGTTTATTATATATATACATATTTTATACCAATAAAAAATTATAAATAGCTTGTTTTCTATGTTTCCCAGCTATCTATATGTTGACATTTCATAGGAACTACCCTAATCATCAGTAGACTGTGGAAATTTTCGAAAGATATTCTCAAACATTCAACTTTATATCCCAACAATCCAAATAAATTGCTGAGAATTTAAAAAGAAAAATGCTCTAATAATATCCGTCAAAACAAAAAAAACAAGCTTTTCTATTTATAAACGTCTCTAACATTTCTTTACATATTTTATATGTAGCGATAATATGATAGTTTATCTCGCATTAAAATACAGCTATGAAAATGGGCGTGAAATTGACCTCGTACTACCTAAAATGGTAGCAGGATATCAACATAAATACCTATATGAATTTAATGTTATTACTTTCCTTTGCTTTAATCTGTCATGAGCACTCTTTTATTTTTATCATATTGTGCAGCAGAGAAAATATAATTTAAGTAGTCTTTAAATAACAAAATGCATTTGATTGAAACAAAATTGATCCACTTTTGATTAATTTGATTAATTGCATTAAATCGCTCACTAATCTGATAAAACTGAGACTTATAATTCTCTTTTACTCAATTGAGTGCTGTTCTCTGTTTATTTTCTAGTCACTCATTTCCATTCACTACAACCTGTTTTCGTATTGGAATCTCAGCTAGTTTTGTTGTTGCACTATTTTCATCATTGCGTTCGTTCGTTCGTTTGTTCGTTTGTTCGTGCGATTGAATATTCATTCAGTCGTTGCTCGACCAGGTGAGTTTTCCATTTACATTATTAGTTTTTCCTGTCATTTGTTTGCTCATTTCATTTTTCTGCTCCGTCTGCTGGTGCTGCTGTTGCTGCTGCTGCCGTTTTATCTTTATTAGGTATTTTCTAATGATTTTATAGAAAATTAAGTTTTTGTTGTTGGGCCCCTTGTTGTTTTCTATTGTTATTGCTCTCAGTGTGCGAGTTGCTGAATTAACTTCATTTATTGCACTTTAGTTCTATTTCTCTTTTTTCTTCTTTTAGTTTTCCTTTGTACTTTACTAGCCAAAAAAAAAAAATATATTATTCTTTTTTGATTTACAGTTTTTGTTGTTGCTGTTGTGGCTGTTGAATTTTGTCTTCTTCCTAAGCAGGTGGAAATTCATGACAGGGCAACACTGCTGGTGGCTGCCACTGCCACTGCCACTCAATGCCTCAATAATGGCAAACCAAAAAGAAAAAAAAAAGAAAGAAAAGCAAGAAAAGCAGCAGCAAGTAGAAATAAGATATTATTTTTGTGATAATCTGTGTGGTTAATTAGCTATTAATTTTAATGTGATTATAATGATTTTTGTGTTCCTTTTTAATCTGTTTATTCGTTTTCTCGGGCTTTTGTGGCTTTTGCTTCGCTGCTGTGTCCTTTTGCTACCGAGAGGTTAACAGTGTTAGAATAAATGTAATTTTAATTCATAACTTATTAAATTTAATTCATTGGGTTTATCTCTTGCCGCATCAAAATCTAGCAAATTGTAATAAAGGGCCATTAAATTGTTATGAAATCTTTAAGGAATTTTAATAGATGCTTGTAATTGGAGTACATGGCAAAGCGGAGATAGTTTCTTCTTAAGAGTTAGGCAATTGTAGTTCATCAGGAAATTGCACCGAATGCTGCATATACTCGTACCTCGATTGTATATCTTATAAGAAAATTATTTATGGAGTCTCAAAGGCAACAATTTGCTCTTAGATATTGTTACCTGAAATGCCATGAGACTTGCAAGCCAGGTTAATAGAACTAAATATCCCGATCAGGCTGAACGCTGCAGGAGCAGGGACCCAAAGGTCATGGGGACACGCTAATACACTTGAGATTGGAAAGGATTTAGTCCCCGATCTAATTGACTACTGCATTTCTCCAGGGGCACAGGTTTTGCTTGGCGTATTCCTATCTTGGACACTCTGTTTTTCGGGTGTAGAGGAGAAGGAGTCCCTCTTTTGTTGCAGCAAATAAAACTCTCGAAAGTCGCATGACTTATGTTATGTTGGCTTTTGAAACCCTTACCAAGCGTAAAAATTGACAGAAAGGGGATTAGCATGCTCACAGGCGGTTTTGCTTGCAGTTCAACCCGGGCTGATCATGGTTGAGGTGCCTACAGTGTTGCCAGGAGATATTTTGTGAAATCCCTACCGCAGTGCAAAAAAATCGTTATTTTTCCCTACAATCAAAAAAATATTTCCCTACGCAATTTTTCATTTATTACTTTGAAGGGACAAGATATTTTTATTTATTCATCAACAAATAAATACTTTTTGAAAATAACGAAAATTATGTAAATCATTAATCAGTGAACATTTTTAGTTATATACATATGTACGATATTAACTAATTAGTTGTGAGCTCGAGTCCAACTTCAGTCAAGAAGGAGGATTATTTATTATTTAATAACGGTTATTTTATTTATCAGACCTCGTATTTTCTGTGACCGCATGCTGCAGGAAGGAAGACTCAAATTCAAACTATTTTTTTTTTTAGCTACAGTGTACTATACTGCATGTGTAGTGGTCTTCTCCTGAGTACCTTGCAGAAATCAAGATTACTCCCTACATGCGTGTAAAGAGTACTCCACACGGGACCAGGAGTAGTCCAAAAGTAATCCAAATATATGGGAAAAACATGCTCCATTTGACATTACAATGTCCTAGGAAAGGACCATGTAATCCAAAAAGGCATTACATCAGAGTAATCCAAAAACTAGTCCAAGTAATTACTCCACAAATAATTACTTTATGCCATTACTTCATGAACTTACTTCATGCCATTACTCCATGGATTACGACAGAATACTAGTTTGGAAACCATTTTTAAATTTCTCTGATGTGGATACTCTATGGAACACAACAAGTGGCTACTTTGAAAAGTATAATTTTGTAAAAAAATTATACTTTTTGCAAAAAAAAAAAAAAACAAAATCAACTGAAATATAATCACAAAATTTTTTGTATACGTTTTTTTCTCCATTTACTAAAAGACTATTATAAACAAAAAAATATAAATAAATAATTGCAAACCTGACAATTGTATTCATAGAATATACTTGGACTTACGGAATTCAACTTTGGAGACCTACTAGTAACTCAAACCTTGAAACTTTTCAAAGATTCCAATCAAAAATGTTAAGAACAGTAACTAGGGCTCTATGGTTTGTGAATAATAAAAATAGTCATCGGGACCTTAACATACCTATGGTTAAGGATGAAATTAACATGGTGCGCTACTGGCAATACTTACTGCTTTTGGTGTCGGTGATGACTTCTCTCGGTTTATATCGAGCTTTCTCAGGTAGCGCTCTATACGAGTTGTTATAGATGCTGTCCAATCAAACGAGTTCAAGATTAATTCAGGGGTACCGCAAGGTTCCGTTGTTTCTTCTACCCTATTTCTTATTTTTCTCAATGACCTTCTCTATCAAACTTCCAACCCTATCCACTCTTTCGCAGATGACAGCAGCATTTGCCATTCGTACTCTTTTAGCTATAGGCCCAGCCTATCAGAGATCGCAGCCAAGAGGCTAAATATGAACGATTCACTGAATAGTGACCTTCTATTAATCTCCGAATGGGGTCGTAAAAACAGAGTCGCCTTCAACGCTCGTAAGACCCAATGTTGTTTATTAACACACAAACAAACGACCGCAAGTGCTGCCTCATCTGTACTCATGGATGGTATAAATATTGAGGACTCGGATGCTCTTGATGTTCTTGGGATGAAGATACAGTGTGATGTTCGCTGGACTGAACACATTTTTATTGTCTCTAAAGAAGCATTCCAGTGCCTCCGGTTTTTGAAACGGTGAAAATGTACTTCACTCCACCCCACCTCCTTACTATTGATACCACCTACATCCGACCGCAAATGGAATACAACTCTCATGTTTGGGCCGTAGCCTCAAAGTCTATTTTGGGATTACTCGACCGTGTGCAGGAAAGGGCGAAGAAGCTTATCGGTGACAGTAGGATATCCAACTCTATTGACTCACTGGAGCATCGACGCAGTGTGGGGTACATTACTCTGCTCTATCGTTACTACAATGGATTTTGCTCTGACGAGATTAGGGATCTTGTTCCCGAAATTCGCACATTTTTACGTAGCAGGCGTTCATCAGAGCTCATCTATTTGTGGTCGATTACCCAGAGAATCGTACTACGCATTACAGAGAGAATTCGTTTTTCAGCCGTACGCTTCGTCTGTGGAATAAGTTGCCTGCAGACGTGTTTCCTGTCTGTTATAACGTTGGAAAGTTCAAGTCAAGTGTTCACAAACAGTACTCCCTCTTTCCCCGTTCTCACAACCTATTTTCCTAGTTCCGGTACAATGCGCTGCTTATGTAGGGGTCATCCCCTGAGTAGTGGTCCAAGAAAAAAAAAATGAAATTAACAAGTCCTGTGATAGATATTTATTTATTATTAATAATAAAAAAAATCATTCGGCTTGTCAGAAAACACACTAAACAAAATATGGCGTAACAGTGTTACCATAGTTGTATTTTTTTTTTAATAATGTGTTGCAAGTATCATGGTCCATGTTTGCATTACATCGGACTATGTTATAACTACTCCTTTTTATTTAAAACGGATCATGTATTCCAATAATTTCTGCAGGTGTACTAGTCCAAATTAATTTAAAAACAAACCAAAAATTTAAACCAATTGTCGTTTGCACGCATTTTCTATTCTCTAATTTTTTGGCTGTTTAGTGAAGTGCCATAAAGTGCTTACTGGCTTATCCTTTTGTTCAATCAAATAACTGTTTTGAATTGCTGCTCGCTTTTGTTTTTTTGTTTTTTTTTTGTACGAAATACAACAATTCTTTTGGAAAAAATGGCAAATATTTAATTTGCGAAAAATCTGTTAGCGCGAAACAAATCACTGAAAAATCTTTTTTGTTCATTTATTGAATTTGTTATTGACAGCGATTTCATGTGCACATTTGTATCTAAAAAATTTATTGGTTTGGTAAATTAAATTTCGAATTTTATTCAACAATTTAATTGCATAAAATTTCCTATTTTTAGAGTTGGCGAAAAGAAAGATATAATTTGAATGTGGGTTTTGTGGAAAACCCATACAGACGCACACACACACACAAACACACACACATTTTGGTTTATAAGTATGTATATCTTATTTATTTTTTGAGCGCTTTACCCTTCTCCCGCCTGTCGTGGACAGTAATTTAAATCTCTCAATTCAAATCTTGTTAATTGTCCTACAAAAAATCCGTTAAAAACATTTTCTAATTAAACAACATGTACCACCATCGAGAAAAATAACCGTTGCAAACAACATCATGGCTACTTACTACAACTGCGGCAGCAACAACAACAGCAACAACAACAACGGTAACAACACCGACCAAAATACCGAAAAAACCAAAATGTAAAAAAATGGTCATTTGATTGGAATTTTCATTAATGCTTATAATGGTTGCCAGCAACAACAACACAGCAACTGCTTTTGGGACGTCATTTGTTGCTGTTTTTGTTTTTTTTTTTGTTTCATTTGGCTGATGGTTGGTTGCCTGGTTAAAAAGTTTCGTTTTTTTTTTTTTTTTTGATTTTTTGGTTCGGTTTTACATTTTTAGCTTTTAGCCATCAGTATTTGGCTTTTTGTGTTTTTGTAACTAATTACAACAATGTTTGTGGTTTCAACATTAACACATTTCGATTGAAAATTAAACATTTGTTGTGTATTTATTGTCTGAGTGTGCGTCTCTGTGTGTATGTGTGTGCGTGTTAGCTGGTATATTTCACCGTTAAAAAGGTTTGCAAGTCTCTTAAGTTGGTTAATAGTGCGAATTTAAGGTATTTGATATTTTTTTTTCCTCATTTTGTTTGTTTTCATTAATTTTTTTTTTCAAAGCAGCGCTGCTTAAGTTCATGTTGCCGCTGCGCATTGATTACATTCGACTTTTAATTTTTCATTGCGTTAAAAAGCAAGCAAATTTAATTTGCTTATTGAGCGCACCTTTTTTGTTTAAGGAAAAACGAGTACGTAAAAATATATTAAACCAGCGGTGGCCAAAATTTTTATTTTTAACACGCTATTATTGTTTTTACTTTTATGTTTGTTTGTATATATGTTTGTATGTTTGCAATATACGAAACCCATGCCATGTGAGTGTTTATTACACACTGAAAGAAAAACGCTTCGTAGCGGGAATGAAACTCCTTCATTAATACGATGAACAGTTGCATTCCGGCTATGAAAGCTTCGTTATTGGGATGAAATTTTTGAGTACTGCCACTTTTTTATATTTTACGACTTCATTAATGTTACGAAAAATGTTTCATTCCAATTACGAAAAGTTTTTGCATAGTAAAAAATTAAAACCAAGCTGAATTTAACGATAATTTTAACTTTCAGGAGTTTGCAAATAGTCCCAATTTTCACGAGGCAATTTTAGTTGCGCAATTCTAGAGTTTGTGGACAAATAAGAGAGGAAAGAGTGGGGAGTGTAAAAATGAGTACAGACTTGCTTGTACTCGGAAAGTCGTTTTGTGCTATCATTCGTAATATCAGAAATTTTACATTTTCTTTCATTTGTGTTTCTTTTATGTATTGATATGTTGTCCGTGATGAAAGTAATATTAGCGCGAAATTGCGATATTTTAATTCAATTGAAAAAAATTTTTTTTTTTTTTTTAAATATTGTGGACAATTTCAAAAAATACATAGCAGTATTAAATTAGAAGAAGTGAAAATTAAATGGAAAAATTTTAGAATGCAGTACATGCAAGATTAAGAAAGTGTAAGCAATAAAAAACGAAAATTGCTCAAGTAAAATTGCTGTGTCTGAACATAAAAGCAAGTTGAAACGAAAATTTGATAAGAATTGCGCAACTAAAATTGCCTCGTGAAAATTGGGACATACAAGAATATATCTTTTCTTCTAATAATTGATAAAGATTAAAGAACTATTCCATATAGTGAAATATTTGTTCTTAGTTGAACAACTACTTGTCATTTTATTTACGTAAAATTTCATTCATTCATTTTTTTATTTCTTATAAGAATGAAATGTACTCTATTTCTGTATAACGGGATCTGTAGTGCAATTCACTAACTTTTAACGATTTTAAAAGAGCATAACTTAACGCGAGCTACTGTGGTTTGCACTAACGCTTATGTGATTCACTAACTTATTCGTAACACCTCTGGTTGTATGTTAAAAAAATTTGAAATAATGTGGCAGCTTTGTTAAAAATAAAGAAAACCACAAAGAGGAACAGGAAAAAAACAAACAAATTTGCAAATAATTCCATGTTTAGGGTAAGTAAAACTATTTATATGTTTATTATTTAAAATATTTTTTGATAAATAAAATAAGTTCTCACAGAGAAAACGTCGACCGACTGTTGGAGTCTTGCGACAAGTCGTATCCCAAATACAGCGAAGTTATTCTAGTAGAAATTTTAACAACATTGTTGTTAAGATAAACACCGCAAAAATAATTGGTGTTTAGTTAACGCTAATCAGTCAGGCTATAAAAACAGCTGATTTAAAACGAAGACAAATAGTGTTAAAAACTGTTATCGAATCGCGAAAACACCAACGCTAGTGTTAACTTCTCTAAACGAATTTTATTAACGTTAAAAAAGGTCAGTGAATTGCACTACTGGTTAAAAAAAAATCCGTTGTTAATAATATTCGTTCCATAAATGAAATGTTCGTTCTATGAATGAAATTTTCGTTCTATGAACGTAATAAATAATTCCTGGGGCCAAATCACCCCATACGATATCGAGCAAAATTATCGAAATTTTTCATTTTGGTATCACGGCATACGATATCGAATAAACTGTATTGCAATAATATAAAAAAGTTAAAGGATTTATTTTTTGTATTCCTACTTTTAGGGAACGTATGGTCTTCAATCTATTGCGTTTTGTTTAAATTACGATCCAATATGCATCGGTTGCCATAATCTAGATGTGTCGTAATGTTATTCGATACGATAGTTAATTCGATATCGTATGCGGTAATTAGACCCCTGGGCTTCTTTTATTAAAAACAAGAAAAAAGAAAGTAACATACTCATAAAGAGATAAACAAATGTTGTGTATAGAATTATTCCATCATTAATGCAGCGTATTCTTCATTTACTTGACAGAGAGAATGACAAAAGTCATTCATATAACGGCTTATTTCATTTAGTAGACGAAATGTCCAGAAAAAATAACGGGACTTAAAAGTTTTTTTTTAGTTCATTTTGTTTCTTTTTCCATTCTTCAAAAGCGTGCGTCCTTTGGCAGAGTTAGTTTGGTGTCAGTTGAATTGTTTTTATAAATATTCGGAGAAATACATATATAAAAGAACAAGTGGAGGTTAATAAATTCTCAATTATTAAATTTGGTAAGTAACAATGAATTGTTTTCTGTGTGAAAAAGTTTTCAACGAAAATGATAGCTATTTTAGCCACTTAAAAAAATATCATTTTCTAAGTAATAATTGCTTTTTCGTATGCAAGTGTTCATACAAAATATTGAACACACATTCATATCGCTCCTTTATTGCAATATAGTCATATCTCAAAAAATTAACTATTCGAGTTAACAATGCAGAATTGTTAACAGTACTACCTTTTATATTGTGCCAAGTTTTTATTTAAGTTTCCTTTAGGAGATATTTTGCAAAAAAAAAATTTTCTAACTTTTGCATGGAAACTAAAAATTTGAAATGTGGTTTTCTCGAAACGAGCTTATTTACGTTATGACTATGTTGCAATGAAGGAGCGATATGTAGGATGCCATTACCGGCAAGCTGCCTTGCAGCTGACATTGATAATTCTCCAAAAACTCGGAAATTAGGAACATGTGCTTGTATTTTGTGTTTTAAGGATATTATAAGAATGTTTTTCTTTTTAAATTCTCATTGGTTTATTTAAATATTGTTTTATATAGTTGAAGATGTACTTCATTACCTTGTAGTGTGTAAGGTGTTGGACTAAATTTTACTAATCTGAGCAGTGTCGAAGGTATATAAACTGGGCACTGATAAGTTTTAACTAATTTATTTCCAACATTTTAAATGCTGCAATAGAGTTTGTTTTAGGATTTCGTGTTGTTATTGTTTACTGGTAAATTAAACCTCCACGAACACTTCTCCCTCTTTCCTACCTCATCCCAACCTATTTTCCTAGTTCCAGTAAAGTGCGCTGCATATATAGGGATAATCCTCTGAGTACTGGTCCAAGATAAAACAAAAAAAAAAAAAATGTCTGAAAATATGTTGCCAAGATTTCCAAGTCTTCTGATGATTAGGGTAGCTCCTATGTTACAACTATTTTATTTATATATTTCTCAAACTATATAAATATGCAAACATACAAATATAACTATAATCTCTATATATAATATATAAGCCACTCTATTCTGCGCGCTTAAAAGCCAAACTCACTTTACAGGCTTAAAATAAAAAAAAAAATAAAAATAACACACTTTTTTTCTTGGAACCTTAAAAACAAAAATCTTTTTTAATAAGTACACAAACAAATAACAAGAAAAACAAACAAACGGTCATTGTCTATTGAATAAACAGATTGTGTTTGACTGTGAATTTGAGTATTTGCTTCTCATTATCTACGGTAAAAGTGTTGCGCATGCGCAACACTGACAAAAAGTAACGCTTAACTGCTGATGACGATGCCGATGATGATGATGATGGTGACCATGATGATGATGATGTTGAAGTCGATGTCGATGGTAGTTAAGTAAACTCTAGATATGCACCAGTCAGTGCCAAGCCAGCTTGTAATACTTTTACAAGCTGGTCAAAAAAGCTTTGGAGTTTTGTGGGTCTCTTAAAGGTTTTTCTTTTTCCATGATTTTCCTTTTTTTTTTTTTTTGGGCTTCAGCATCTTCATACTCGGGGCACTTCTTTTTAAACATTTGCTTCCTTAAAAAAGTCGAGAGGGAAAAAAAGAGAAACAAGCCAGAAAAAAGTTTGTTGACTTTTTTCGTTGGCAATGCGTCGCTAATAGAAAAATAACAATGTAACGATGTAACGGTTTGGTGAGAGATGGTGATTGTATGATGTTGGCGATGTTTTCAGAATTTTTTTTTCTACACATATTTTTTGTTATTGTTGTTGTAGCTGTGGTGGCTATTGTTGTTGTGTTTGTTTTGTTTATTGAATTGTTTTAAGGTTATGGTTTCATGCGTGTATTATTATTATCATTATTGTTGTATTGTATTGAGGTTTTAGCAAATAACCCAGCGAACAGTTTTTAAACATCTCTATACGGCTGAGTAGTTTACGAGTATACGTCACGAATGAGTGATACGTCTAAAAAAATCGTGTGAAATACACTCAAAATATTAAAAGTATTTCATCCAAATTTTTTCTAGACTCGTGAGTCTTTTTAATCATGTTTCATGAGTATTTTTAATATTGGGATAAAGGACAAGTCAAAGGTGGTAAGTACAGTGGCTCAAACATGGTTTTTTCAGCAAAAAAAAAAAAAAAAAAAAAAAGATTTGAACTGAGTAAAATGGACTAGCAAAAATCGGGTTACTTGAGGTTTTTATTTTTTACTCGCTTTTTTTTTAGTATGAATCTAACAAGTATTTAACCATTTTACAATCCCAATTAGTTTTAATGGCACTTGCTAATGCACTTAAGTAAATTTTTTTTTAAAGGAGGGCGTGTCAATGTCGACATATTTAGAAAATTTAAAATTCATAGATTGGCAAATAGCCCTTATAGAAAATTTGGGGCAATTTTGTCATTATTTTTTACTGTAGTTTTAGAAATATTATTTAGGGTTACGGCTCTAAAGTTTAGAAGAACAAATATAATAAAAATTAGTAACAAGAACTGCAAAATTGGTAGAGGTTGATTAAATTTCTGGGTTTTTGTTAAATTTTTTCTTTATATATATATATATGTTTTTTAGCTTTTATTTACTTATTGAAGCTTCACAATGTGAACTAACAATAAACGTTCAAATCTTAATACTAAATACAAAAAATTAATCAAGTGTAGTAAAAAGTTTTATTTTGCGACAATTACATCGGTGAAATCACCTATTAAAGGCTCTGACAATGGCAAGGGTAACCCTTCTTCTCAACCGAGTGTGACCGCCAAAATGAAGTATGTTCGTTGCAAAAGGGTTTGGGTGAAGTTTCAATTTGCTGATATACCCTGTCGCGTACTTTGAGAATGCGTCTTTTACTAACGGAACGTAGAGATCCTTGTGACTTCGCGAGTTTTCTTGTGTAGCATGGAGCATGGAGTAATCGTTCGAAGAATTTTGTTTTGTCGCCTTTGATCTTTTTCAGTGTTTGACTCTGAGCTGGTGCCCCATAATTGTATACACGCAGAGAAAAATATATGGTTGATACGACAATTTTCTAAGGGTAACATACTATTGTTGGATTATATGGTTGTACTTAATAATACTACATTGGTATATTTAAAACGCCACTGACAGGGGACACCATAGATATATGTAAAAATATATTATAAGTAACCATACTATATTTTGGTTTAACATTACTATAGTAATACGTAACCACAGTAGTGATTAAAGGTATCAAATAATTGTCATACTCAGCCGTATTGTTATACTAACCACCCATATTTTTCTCATATGTAACCATGTTACTTTTATGCAAAAAGCTTTATTGTAATATAACCATATATTTGTTATAATTAGCACAAATACATACATTTGATGATTAATTACAAAAAAAAGACAGCTTATAATATAATTTTTAATACTATGTTTAATATAAATGTAAAAAAATAATCGCGTTGCTTCTCCTCTTTCACGTTGAATCATCCATTTGCTGCAGTGACGCAAAAATAATTATTATGAATTTCGTTTACGATTGCAATTTTAAAAGTAAAATGTAACCATATTAATATGGTTGCACGTATTGTTGCATATGTTTATATCTTAATATTACAGACTTACCTTTATATTTCTGCGAATGTTTAATATGTATTTTTCGCCAATTTCGTATTTTTTTCTCCTGCATAAAATATCTTGTTATTTCCAAAGAAAAACTCGAATGAAAAAAAATTATGTGTCAGCGACTGAAAGGAAAATATTATTAATGACAACAATAGTAAATATATTTTTTTATTTTATTTTATTTTTTTATTTATTTACTTGATTTATTTAACCGAGCCCACAATGGGCCATATATAGTTAATAGTACAATTGAACTTAATGTGCAAAATAAACATTATATTATAATTAAAAATTCGAAAAATAAGTATTGGTAAAAATTCAGCAGCAATCATACGTTACTTTTTTAAACTCTTTCGTAGGATATGAATTAGCATATCATATGTTTTATAAAAACAAAAATTTTTATATTGGATGTGATAAAAGCTGTTGTAGTTTAAAAAAAATTCACAATTGCTGTTATTATATGCAACCATATCTTGAAATATATAGATAGTAACAATATACTTCCAGAAACTCAAACAGTAACATATTTATAGAGGAACAAACCATGATTAAACCGATAATACGCTTTGTTTAACAGTAATACGAGTACACAATGTTATAGAATATATTTTATGCTGTCGCAACCATATATTAAACCGCCTATTCTTAGCGTGAAATAAAATTTTGCAATCTAACTTCAATCTTGAATTTCTGCCCATTAGTCAATTTCGTTGCGGTGCTTTTAACTGATTAACTTTCGCATCAATGTTAGACTTCCACGTCAGCCTACGGTCGAGGTGAACATCAAGGTATTTGATTTCACTGTGCTGCGGAATTAGTGAATTGTTAATGTGGATAGGCAGTGTAAGTGTAACATGAGTACATTTTTGTTCATTAACTTTGATTTTTCAAAGTTTCAGCCATTTCTCTAATATTGAAATATATTCCTGCAAATTTCGTGAAGTTAATTGGTGGTTGTTATGAACACTGCAGAGTGCTGTGCAAAGGTTGAAGTGTAAATACCAGATCTAGTTGGCATGTCAGAAGCGTAAATCAAACATAAAATAGATAACAGAATGCTACCTTGGGAAACTCCTGCTCCAACTGGCTGCGTTTGGCTTAAAAACCCGGCTTTTCTGGTAACAAATTTTCGTCCACATAAATAAATAGCTTACCAGCAGCTTGTGAGTGTTTGCAGGCAAGTTCAACTTTATAT
Source organism: Thecocarcelia acutangulata (assembly GCA_914767995.1). Classification (NCBI taxonomy): domain Eukaryota; kingdom Metazoa; phylum Arthropoda; class Insecta; order Diptera; family Tachinidae; genus Thecocarcelia; species Thecocarcelia acutangulata. The sequence continues at coordinate 33,548,610 of OU612096.1, forward strand.
TGTGCATTAAACCCTCGTGCCAGACTTTATCAAACGCTTGGGAAACATCAGTGAATAGAGCTGTACAGTACTTTTTGATTCGAAAGTCGTCTTTATGACATAAACTAGTCATTGCGTTCGTTCTATGGTTTCTATTTTAGCCAGAAAGCCAAATTGATTATTAAGGATACATCTTACATCATTCAAAACTGCAGTAAGCCTGGCCATTAACTATTCGAACAGTTTTGAAATAGTAAGATCCTTCCCTAGCTTGTGTATCATAGACACTTTCCACTATGCAGGATAATTCTCGAGACGTAAAATAGCGTTAAAAATAAGTAGTAGAATAATCAGTGACAATAGGGTATCCAACTCTATTGACTCGACGCAGTGTAGGGTGCGTTACTCTGTTCTATCGTTACTACAATGGATTTTGCTCTGACGAGATTAGGGATCTGGTTCTTGAAACTCGCACATTTTTACGCGGCACGCGTTCATCGTCCAAAGCTCATCCATTTCTGGTCGATTGCCCAGGGAATCGTACTACGTATTACAGAGAGGATTCGTTTTTCAGTCGCACGCTTCGCATGTGGAACAGGTTGTCTGCAGACGTGTTTACTGTCTGTTATAACGTTGGAAGATTAAAGTCAAATGTTCACAAATACTACTCCCTCTTTCCCCCTCCTCACAACCTATTTTCCTAGTTCTGGTGCAATGCACTGCATATGTAGGAGTCATCCATTCCCTGAGTACTGGTCCGAGATATAAAAAAGAAGAAGAATAAAAAAGAAAATAAGAAGAAGAATTTTTCTCGCCACAAAAGGTACAAGCATTTTGCCAATAATTTTATTAATTCCTGTTGTTTATTTTATTTATAACATTTTCGACATCTTGAAAACTCAAAGTCCACAGGCGGTCCAACAGCTTACGGTGGTTACTCAGCTGCATCATTTGCTGTAGATCAGGTTCGGAAATAGAGTTCTTTAGAAAACTATAAAAAAAAGGTTTTTGGAAACGAAATCATTTTCACTCAAACACTCGCCACTAGTCGCCAGTCATTTGGCTCGTTATCATGCATAAATTTCTACATTAGAGACATGTTGTCTCTGCAGCGAATGGTATCGTAATGCTTGTTAGTATGATTTTGTAAATGTGTTTATCTATTTTACTGAGAATCTTGTGAATGAGATCTACAACTGGCCAAGATAATAGTGTCCATACCAGGAAATTGCCATCCGCTTAACCGTTTTTAAGGCGTACTTTGGGTGACGCTCCTGGATTGGAGAACGCCATATGTTTTGTTTTCGTCAGAATCACAAGGCTACCACTGGTCGCTCCAAAGTATATTTCCAAAAGGCAATCGGATAATTTCGATGTTCTCTTGAAAACGCTAGCCGGGACTCAATATTTTGTTTCGTAGGCACAAGTGAGTTTATATCATTCAGACCTCTTCTGAATGATATAAACTCTGATTCTTCAAAAAACGACAAACTTTTTTTTTTCTCCATTTAGTATTATTAATTTCTTATTATTTTCCCCTTATGTATTTTATTGCCTTACGGTGTGCGCGGTGTTGAACTAATTTTTATTATTCTGAGCAGTGTCGAAGGTATATACACTCAAGTTCATTTAAATAACAACAGCAAAAACTGTATTAGTTCCAGAATTTTTGACTAACCAACCAAAACAAAAAGATGCAATAATTTTTTTTAGATACTTTATTTCATTGTTTATTATAATCGACAAAAATTTTTTTTCTTTAATGTTCTTGTTATTTATTTATTATATTTAAAAAAAAAAATGCTGGAAAACTAAAAAAAAGTAGTTCATTTGAATAACAACGGCAAAGAAAGTTTGGAAAACATAAAATTTATTCACTAGATTAGTTTTTATTGTTAAGAACTATTTGTTTGGACGTTTAGTAATGAGTGCTGCCTCCATAGTGCTTTATAACCTCAAATATTCGACTTGGAATGGAATCGTAGAGAGTTTTAAGGTAATTTAATGAAATATCGTCCCAAGCGGTCTCGATTGCATGGATCAACGATGGAATTTCTTCATATTGCTTACCTCCTTCATAAACTTTCCGTGAAAGCCATCCCCAAACGTTTTCAACTATGTTTAAGTCGGGTGAGTAAGGTGGCCAGTCCATCAGCTTCACATTTTGTTCACTTATCCAGGCTTTTACCACTCTGGCATTGTGTATCGGAGCGTTATCCTGCTGGAAAATCCAAGGCAAAGGCCCAAAGATGTTACTGCATTCCGGAAAAGCTTGTACGAGAATGTTCTTGTATTGTTCTGCATTAAGTTTTGTACTTTTAAATTGTAGTTTAATTTGGCCATAGTATGATATGGCACCCCATACCATAATTCCACCAATGCGACTGTATCGACGGCTTAATATTACCTCCTCTTTTCTCATGTCATGGTAATAGTAATTAAACCCATCAGGACCATCAAGGTTAAATTTTTTTTTCATCAGAAAAGACAACCGTGCGCTATTCGGTATTCCACGTCATGTGAACTTTAGCAAAATCCAATCGTTTTTCTCTGTGAATAGTCTTTAATACAGGTTTTTTTTCAATTTCATTCTTTGGATATGCGGAGCACCCACAATCAAGCACCGAACAGTCGAAATACTAGCAGAAATTCCCGCTTTTGCCTTTATTTTTGGTATGGAATCAGGGGTGTTCGATGCTATTCTTAAAATTGCGCGCTTATCTGTTGCCGATAGGACACTTGCTGGTCTTCCTTTCATGTTTTTCACATATGAATTCTTATTTTTGATGTAATTGAAGACAACACGAGTACTTCTTCCTATTTTCTCTCCAATTTTTCTGAATGATAACTTTTGGGTAAAATAGGCTTCAATTTTTCCTCTTTCTTCTCCAGTTAATGACTTTCCTCGTCCCATTTGAAAAGATTTATTATTTTATAAGATGCAATTTATCAAACTAATTAAAACTGAACACTCTGCGTAACACAATCGCTAAAGAATATCTAAAGCCAGCTTCTGTTGTTATTCATATGAACTATTTCAAAAGCACATTTTTTGCTATTTTAATACGAATGCGTACATAGCAAACGTAACGGGACTTTTTTATTTATTCTTCTTTTGCACATTTTCTTAAGCCAGTGTGGTCAACTAATATAAAATGTAAGTACATACAAATCGGTTTTTGTTAGTTTTCCCTCAATGTAAATTTTTAGCATTGATTATCGCTGTTGTTATTTAAATGAACTAGAGTGTACACTGGGCACTGATCAGTTTTAACTAATTTAATTTCAACACTTTAAATGCTGCGATAACGTTTGTTTTGGTCGTTCCGTGTGTTCACAACGTTACTCCCTCCTTCATCCTCATAATCTATTTTCTTAGTTCCAGTACTGCATATGTAGGGGCTATTCCCTGAGTACTGGTCCAAGATAAAAAATATAAAAAAGTAATAAAAAAGTTTGTCAAATGATTATCCCATTTCTTGCCCAGTCGCCAGTTGCATTACGCAAATGTGTAACGGGTTGTTTCACATCTTTTGTCGCTTTCTATAGAGACTTGTTGGATTGAGGAGTACCATCAAGACTTTCGAGATAATTTTTAAGAGAAGCCATTTTCTGGATTTCAAGCAGATTTCTTAGCTGCATAATGCATTCCCTTAGCCTAATTTTAAGCTAGTTTTTCTTAAATGCCCATAATTTTCATGGGATAGATTTCTTCTGATTCTTCTCATGATGGTTACAATCAATCTTGTCACTTAGTTTCGGCTTGACATTGTGTTCCGGTACACCCTGTGTAATTCAAACATAGTATGTTGCCCTATCAAGTAACCCATACATTTGTTTTGGTGTGTATATAATCGTATAGCTTTCTTTGCATCTCATATAAGACTTAATTTGACTTGAATTTGTTTGCTGGGTTCACTATGGCTTCATGGTATCATGAAAATGCATGTGTGTGATTAAGGTTTTTCATTGCTTAAACTTTTTCAATACGTTTTTAATATATATAAGTAATTTTCTTTTTGTTTTTTGTTATTTTCATTTTTGAACTCTCTCTCTCCCAACTGAACCCAGTAAACAATAGCTAATACTGAGATTTAATCATGCGCGTAATATTAAACTAAGCATTTATATTAAAGAAGAAAAAGAAAAAAGAAGCAGAAAACTGTCATACCACTCAAATCATTAGAGAAGAAAATAATAATAGAAAAAAAGAAGAAAAATTCAAAGCACTCTTGTGCCAGCATATTTATAAATTTATAAAACTAAAAAGCTGAACATTTTTTCTCAAATCTTTAATAAACTTTAAAGCAACCATAATTTTTTTTTAAATGCATTTAAATGTTTTTCTTTGTTATTGTTTGATTTTCTTTATTTTTTTGTTAAATTTTTAGACGTTTGTAATAACAAAAATATTATTTTATAATTGACATTGACTATGGTGGGAATGCTGATTATTACCAAAACTGAAAGTAATCTTTTTCTTTTGTTTCTTATTATTTTTTTCTATAATAAATAAACAATTTTAAGTAATAAAGCAGAAAATAAGTAAATAAAACTGAGATTTCTAATTATTTGCTATAACAAAACAAAAACCGTAGAGTAAGAGCTTCAGCAAATAAAAAGCGTCAAGGCAGGAAAAGCGCAGAGAAGTGGAGTGGCGGTTAAGGAAAATAGTAGAAAGAATCCTACTCGACTGTTTAAATATTTATGCCTTGCATACCAATCATCGGCAGCGGTCATTCTCATCAGCATTGAACCTGATCGCTACATCATTATCGCCATCAATGTTCGTTATCATCTTAATGATCATCTCTCTATAATATTGGTATTTATCCTTTAAGTTTATTTTTCTTTTATATTATTTTCAATTTTTATTTTATACGTTTTGCACAGGCAGCCAGACGGACAGCTCAAAGTGTGTTTGTACCATATCTCTGGTGGTAGGTTTGTTTTAAAAGAAGGATTTATACAATTACCTTAAAAATTCAACTACAATTAAGTGACAATTTTTTTGTTTTCCAGTTGTTGTTTGTGCTCCAGCAGCTTTATGCTGCAGTTGCAGTTGTGTTTTTCAAGCGCTTGCAATAGTTGGCCATATGAATGTATGTACGTGATTACAATATACAGCTGAGAGCTGCTTTTGGTCGGCTTATTAAATATATTGACTACTGGGGTTTTCATTTCGAATTAGACAGTGGAGCAATATAAAGAATTTGGGGGACGAGAGGAAATTTTTCTTTAGAAAAGCTTTATTAATCAAAAAAGTGAAGAAAAATTAGTTGGTTTGTATATTTATTTATTTATATATTTCAGCTAAATGGTTAATAACAGCTGAGAATTCAGTATAACAAGGAAATAGATAGAATTAATATAACAAAATTTTCATTAGAAAACTACAAACAGTTATAAATATAATCACTAGAGTTTAAATACAAAAGAAGTCTTTTCTTAGTAACATGAATATTGTCAGATAAGTCGATGAGATTATAAAATCTGTTTACTTCGCCACAAACTCTACGGAAAGGATCAAAATTTAAAAAGTTTGATCGATGAAATTGAAGATACAGTGGAACGTATGATCTTAGCTGTCTGTTAGGCATATTGATGTTTATTCTATCGCGAAGATGAATTGAACCAATATTCCCTTGTAATAACTTTAAAAATAATATATTTGATGTAATTCTTTGGCTTTTCAATGTAGGGAAGTTAATAAGCTAGCCGGCTGCTGTATGATGGTAAATTCTCTTCTACGTTCCAATGGAGATGATTAAGACAGAACTGCAGGACTTCTTTTTGGACTGACTCCACCTTTTTTATATAAAAGCTATACTGCGGTTCCCAAATTACCGAGCAGTATTTAAGGGAAAAGAAATATAGATGGCTTGAAATTCGCATACTCTTTTTATTTTTATGGATGTATCTTTGATCAAGCTTTTCGGAAAAGGATACAATAATTTTCTATACAAAATGGAAATCAATCCATTTTTTGTTCTTCAAGAAACTAAAAACTTTGAAACTATTTAAAACAGAATCTATAAGGTATATTTTATAGACGTATAAAACTTTCAGCTGGCAACACTTTTTCAACAGAGCATACAATAGATTCCCATCCGAAACGGAACTCAACTCATTTTCTGCTCTTAAAGAAACTAAAATGATTGAAAATCTTTAAAACAGAATCTATAAGGTACTTTTTGTAGACGTATACAACTTTAAGCTGGTAACACTTTTTTTACAGAGCTGCTATTTTGTCTGCAGTTAGGCGATTTATATTTAGTTAGGTTTGGTATTACAGCGTGAATGCTGTGAAGCCTGAACAACTCTTCCAAATTGGACTATTGGGATTGATATACGTGGGTGTCGGGAACAAGATCCCGTTGTAATAACGATGAAACAGAGATATGCATCCCATACCGTGGCGATGCTCTAGTAAGCCAATAGACTTGGAACTCCTCGAAATAAAGAAATGGAAGTCACAACAAAGTGGTTTCATTCCCATAACGTACCGTTTTTCTTTCAGAGTATGATACAGACTTTAATCCTAATGAGATTTAAGAATCTCCTTTTGCAATGTTTTTCCTACCTTGGACCAGAAAATTATCCCTACATATGCAGTGCTGATGCTGGAACTAGGAAAAAGGAAAGATTAGTGAATGTAGACATTTTAATTGAACCTTTCAACGTTATATGTGACAGGGAATACGACCGCAGGCAACTTAATCAACAGACGAACAGTACGACTGAGGAAAGAATTCTGCTTGTAATGCAGTGTGCGACTCACTGGCCAATAGACTATAAATGGATGAGCTCTGCACGATGCACGCGTGTTACGAATAAATGTCCGATTTTCGGGAACAAGATCCCTATTCTTGTCGGAGCCAAATTCATTGTAGTAACGATAGAATAGAGTAACGCACCCTATACTGCGTCAGTGCTCCAGTGAGTCAACAGATACCCTACTGTCACCGATAAGCTTCTTCGCCCCCTCCTGCACACAATCGAGTAACTCCAAAACAGACTTTTAGACACCGGACCGAACATGAGAGTTGTATTCATTAAACGTGTATGAGTAAGACGGAAATATATGTGGATTTCGGGTACAAGATCCCTAATCTCATCAGCACAAAATCCATTGTAGTATCGATAAAAGCGAGTAACGTGCCCTACATTACGTTGTTGTCAATTAAGTTGTCACCGATTAGTAACCCCAAAATAGACTTTGAGACATTGCACCAAACATAAGAGTTGTATCCCATTTTGTTATCGGATATAGGTGGTATTTATAGTAAAAAGGTAGTTTACTTTACCCTTATACCGATTCAAGATATTTGAAGCCTTCTTTAGAGAAAAGTGTTCAGTCCAGTAAACATCATACTTCTGTATATGGAGTGTATGGGGACTTCATTTTGAGACATATTGTGGTAATTGATGTACTTTAGCGGCTGCTTTATCGGCCTAATCTAATGACGGGCCAACTCCATGGTTTGAATTATTCACGATCCATTATCACCATCATATAACTTGCAACGTTCAGGCAGGTGGCAACTTTTGCCTTCGTTAGGCCGAAGCCCATTAAGACTAACCTTTAACCAACTCACCCGTCTAACCATCACTTCTGGTACCTTACATTACAGGTATCTTTTGCAAGATAACAGCTCTTCGAGGGGTTATTAGCCTCCGAAAACCGGCATGCAGCAAAAGTATCAGGGTAATTCCCCTTCCTGTTATTTTAGGTTAAAATCGCAGCCAGAACGTTTCAGCCGAGGCAGAGAAGCTCCCGGGGACTTTGCTGATCCCTGTCCTGCCAATTGTAACTCTTGGTTAAGGTTTCGGATGTCGAACACAATATAAATCATGTGGCTTCCTAGAGTTTTATTTGCAACAACAAACGGGGAACTCCCTTCTATGGTCCAAAGAGCACTGGTATAATGTAAACCAAAGCAAAACCTGCTCAACCGGGGTGTGGATTTCACGACACCGTTGCATCCAGAAAAACTAACTGGTGTGCTTAATAGGTCAGTGGGTTGTAGAACTGCGCTTGAGCCAGCCAGCCAAGATTTTTTTTTCGAATAAAGTAAATATCCTATGAAATGAACATTTATCTTTATTTTATACCATTTCAAAGCTCTATACTTCAATACAAACACCCTATACTTGTTTCTTTCTCGAAATCATAAATGATTTCGTTACACACAAGCTTTTTCTTTAGTGAAGAATCTAAAATTAGATTGAGTTCCATTTACGAACGGAACGGAATTCTATCCTATATCTGATAAAGATGAAAAACCAGATCCGAATGGGTGCTGATGAGTAGTGTAGCGACTACGAAACAGCTAGTTGTTCCCCAGCTAAAGATTTGATTACTGATTTTTTATTGACATGGAATTATTTTAGGCCTCACTAGCTAATGATAACATACATTATTTTACATTACATTAAGATTTCATTATTAGTTTTCTTGTCTTCTTCAATAAAAAATTGTTGAGCACAGCAAATTTGTATTGTAAAAAAGATCCTTCTTAAGAAAAACTTAAGTAAGGAAAAACTTAAACTAAGAACCCCGATGTACAAATGTACAAAAAATTTGAAAACCTTTTTCATTAAAGTTAATGCCCACTGTAACGCAGTAAATTCAGCAATGTTGACTGCAATTAACTGAACATTTTCCCTTAAAGGCCACAAGTCAGTGATCGTGTTTGTTTGTTTGTTGATTTTTGCCTGCTAACAACAACAAAAAAAAAGTGCGTGTATTAGTTTTGCATCAGACAATTGGTAAGCGAATGTGTTTTGTTTTTTTTTTTGCTGTTTGCCGGACCAACAGCAGCCTAAACGAATAGTCGATCGGCCGGCCAGCCAGTCGCTATTATGTCCTCGAACTACTGCGAGAAATAACTATGATCTTGTAGTTATAAAAATAAATACACATTGTTGTCGTCAACGTTCAGTTGTTAAAGTGGAATGTTTAGACCAACATTTTCCAAGTTCTATAAAAACTAAAAACAATACTTAAACAGAATAAAATGAGCTGAAAACATACCGCACCTTATGCTCTACGCGCAACTTCTCGTTTGGCCATTAAACAAAACAATTCAACTTGTCCAGCTACGAAGGGTCTCTCGCAGGCAGTCAGGAAAAAAGATTTTTGCCCTTTTAAGAAATTAAAATTAAAAAAAAAAAACAGACAAACAATAATAAAAAACGAGGACTTAAATAAGACAAACATTAAAACAACCAAAATATAGACGAGTGTAGTGGAGAAAAAAGCAGCAACATTTTATGCGATTGAGCCAGTGTTGCATTATTGTGGCTGCAGCAAAAAATCAAAGAAACAGACACAGTCAACGGCAGTTGCAGTAGCAGCAGCACACGACATTCTCCTGGAAATAGTTTGAATGCATACTTGAAGAACATTTTACATGCCTTTCCTTCCTGTTTTCTTTAAAGCCCAGCAAAAGAATATACTCGTATGTACATGGCAACATATTAAGTATGTATATTTATTTCACTCGCCTGTGTCTATGTCTACTCTACATACATATTTTGTTTAGAATTACAAGACATATAGAGAAACTTGCGCGGCTGGTGCACCAAATATCAGGCCAATTGTAAAAGTTCTTGGCTAATTTTAAAAGCAAAGAAAACACAATACAATTAAAATGTTTTAATGTTTATTGACGGTTTACTCCCCTATAGTGAACTATTTGATAATTCAAAGCCAGTGTTTTATAAGAGGCAGAATAATTTAAGACAATTACACAGACCGAGCAAAACCATAATATTTTCAAAGGCTATCAAACTCGCCCTTTATCAATGTTCATGTGCTTGCAAAGAGTTTCCTTCTCGAGAATTGCTTGAACTTGTGTAGAGCACTGGAACGCTAATGTAAGTTGTTTTGGTTTTAACTTGAAATTTTTGTTTAAATAACAAATTTCACTTAAAAAACAAATATTTCTAATTACGCCACAAATACCTTCTCGTAACACCCTCGTTTACTATTTAACATAAACGCGTACTTTGTGCGTCTTGCAATGGATTTTTTTTAAAGAATTATTTCATGTACTTAAGGGCGTTGTGGTTTGGCATCTACAGCGATTTAAGATGATGCAGAATATCTATGCAAGTATGCTCATTAATCTATAATGGGTGATTCATTTAGAGTGTATTTCCCCATATAAATGAATTGTGCATGGCTAAAGTCCTTTTAGATATTGTTAGATATTTTAGATATTAATTGCCACATAATTTCACAATCTCATCTCTTTCTGATCAATTACGGAAAGCTGCCGGTTAGGTAAGGTTAGGTTAAACAGGCTGCCAGCTATTATAAAGCCAACCCACTTGGATCCAGTCAGGTCCCGTTGTGTTGCCTGGATATGATATGTATCTCAGTAGATCTACATATCATTGGCTTAGAACCAACGCGAGGATCGGATAAAGGAGTCCAATCCACTTACATCGCATTCCGATACCTCCGTCAAATCATGCAGCATGGGTCTGCCTAGGTACAATGCCCTTATATAAGAAAGAGCTGGACACTGACAGAGGAAGTGCTCAACGTTCTCTTCTTCCTCTTCGTCTCTGCAACTTCTACAGAAGTCATTAAATGGAAGATTTAACCTCCTTGCCTGCGTCCCTATGTGGCAATGTCCCGTCAGAACCGCCATAGCAGAACGCAACCTCCTGTTATCATATTTGGGCCATGTCAGCCTTGATATTCGACAGGTACCCTCATTAGACCATCTGTCTTGAGCGGTCTGAAAAAGTTCAAGCTGTACTAGTTTCTTACAGCTCGCAAGGGGATTCCAACGATCCCATCAATATCTCTTTGTTGTAGCTGGACACCGGCCGCCAGTAGTCTGAGATATTATCAATGACTCACGCAAAGAATAGGCAGTTGTAAATATGTTTGCGGCAACATTAGTATATATTCCATAGCACTGCGCATTGTTGTTCAAATGTGTGTATTATCAGTTTAATTATAGTTTGTTTCAAACAATTAAGTTTTTTATTCGCTATTGAAGCTTCTAACATTTATACCAGTAAAAAATTATAAATAGCTTGTTTTCTATGTTTCCCAGCTATCTATATGTCGACATTTCATAGGAACTACCCAAATCATCAGTAGACTTTGGAAATTTTTGAAAGATATTCTCAAACATTCATTGCGATATAAAGTTGAATGTTTTAGAACATCTTTCAAAAATTTCCACAGTCTACTGATGATTAGGGTAGTTCCTATGAAGTGTCGACATATAGATAGCTGGGAAACATAGAAAACAAGCTATTTATACTTTTTTATAGTTTGTTTCTCTAAAAATATGTCACTATTTGTATTAATTCTATTGTTATCATCTATAAGTTTTGACATATACATACAATAATAGCAATTTAAACATTCTTTTAAAAACAATAATAGCTTTGATCAAAATATTTGTTGCATCATATATAAAATTATAAGCTCATCGGCGACAGTAGGGTATCCAGCTCTATTGACTCACTGGAGCATCGACGCAGTGTGGGGTGCTTTACTCTGTTTTATTGTTACTACAATGGATTTTTCTCTGACGAGATTAGAGATCTTGTCCCCGAAACGCGCACATTTTTACGTAGCACGCGTTCATTGTCCAGAGCTCATCCATTCGTGATTGATTGCTCGAGGAATCGTACTACGCATTACAGAGTGAATTCGTTTTTTAGTCGTACGCTTCGTCTGTGGAACAAGTTGCCTGCAGACGTGTTTTCTGTCTGTTATAGCGTTGCAAAGTTCAAGTCAAATGATCACAAACACTACTCCCTCTTTCCCCCTCCTCACAACCTATTTTCCTAGTTCTGGTACAATGCACTGTATATGTAGGGGTCATTCCCTGAGTACTGGTCCAAGTTAAAAAAAAAAAAATATTATAATTCATATGCAATTAAAGTAAGTTTACAGAATATATTTGTTGTCAGTAACGATATTTTCCTTCTAGTCGTTGATATATAATTTTCTTTTAGTTTGATATATTTGCTCAGCTATGGAAAAAACATGAAATTATAGAAAAAATAAATATTGGTGTCTTCATGTATTAGAAGTAATTGCCCCTACCGCTTAATTACACGAATGTCTAAGAATCTCAGTCGATTTACTAAGAGTGCATTATTGATAGAGCTTACTGCAAATTTTATGGCTAGTCATACACTTTATACGCCTCATGATCGTGATCTAATGTTTACTTTATAATCGCCAAACTTAATTTACTAGAAAACTCCATGAACATGGCAACCGTGTCCAATTCGATGATATTCATCTGCCAATGCTATCTTTTTGTTAAACCTTTAAAATGTTCTTTTAAGAATTTTAATACTTCCGTACATCTTATTTCAACCCATTGTGCAGCATAAAAAGGAGTTAATAAAATAGTTTTTATCTGTTTAAGTTGATGTTTGGCCAGCAGTTAAAATGTTGTTATTGGCATATTTTAGGATCTTCAAAGTGAAGTGAATATTTGTCATGAAAATTTACAACATAAAAATATTTATGTTGGCAAACTTGACAACTGAAAACGTTGCTTGTTGCATGCAACTGCTTATCTTTCAGTTTAAACACACAGCAGACAGAAAATGTTTTTCTCATTATTTATGTACTTTGGCTAGATGTGCGAAAATGTCTAGAAAAATATCTTATTATTTAGCAATATTATTAAAACTGACAAAATATACGAGTATATGTAATAACTTTCTTTTCTTTCGTTTGCATTTCGCTTATTGCTTTTCTTTTAAATTTCTTTTTATACAAATTTCTTCAAGTCTCCGATATTTGCTGGAGTTTGCTGTTGCGGAGCATTTGCCAGCATGTAATTAAAATACAAATTCTTTTGTTTTCCTTAAGGAATTTCTTTGCGTTTAGCATTTTGTTTTAACTCAAATCCATATGACGATTTCAAAACGAAGAAAAAAAAAAACATAAAAAAAAAGTGGAAACCATTTAAATCTTAAACGGCAAGAAGAAGTTGTTCGATTTGAAAATATATGGATTTTCTTTATGCATTTATATTTTTCGTTTTTTGTTTTTTTCTATTTCGTGTTTGTATTCCCAATTTCCATTTGAATGGTTTTAACTGACCTTCTTGGCACTTAGCATATTGTAATTCGATTAGTTTTGGTTGCAATTGCCAAAAATGGTAATTTGTACAAATTGCAATATGGAATAGTTGTTAGTTTAGCTTTACTAAAGCTTAACAAGCAAAAGCATTCGCAAAATCTGCTGCAGCCGCGTGCATGTAGTACTTGATAGTAGTAGTTCCAGCTAAAACCAATATGAAATACAAAATTAAAAAAAAAAATGGAAAAAGAAAACTGAAAGCTTCACTAACGAACTAACCAAAATACATTGAAGTTTTTCCCCCCAAAAAAATATATACATTCATAATGTGACCAACTCACTTTATTTTCTTTGATTATATGGAAATTGGTTTTGTTCCGTATTTAGAAAAATTATTTTCAGGTATGTTCTGAGAAACGCAAAACGCTTAAATTTAGCGTTTTCGATTTGAAAACGCCAAATAGGTGTCCTGGAAAACGTATAACGCAAGAAGTATGGTTTTGCGATTTGAAATCGCCATATAGGTGTTCTGGAAAACTCATATCGCTTAAAATTGACGACTTCAACTCGCATCTGTATATTGAAGTGAACTGATTGAATTTGCTAAAACTGAACTCGCAAAAGGCAATAAATTTATTCACTATTAAAATTTAACATATTTTCTTTTTATTTCAATAAAAAGTTTAACGAATTTTACACATTTTCATTAAGAAAACTAAATTGAAAAATTTGTCTATTTGTTGTCAAATTTTTTTTCGTTTTATATTACTACCACATATATACATATATACGTATGTAAAACACATGTTGTATTTTTTCGGAAAAAACTCCGAAACACCAGTAAAACGCGCGTTCCTCAGAACACCAAAAAATCTATTAAGCGTTTTTCAAAACGCATTGCCGTTTCAGAACGCGCGTTCTCGGAACATGGCTGTTTATCTTTATTATTATCAGGCCTGTTCTGAAAACGGCATGCTTTCACATCACGAACTGTTTTGAGCACGCAGACAATTTGCAGCTGTTCTGCAAATCACGTGAGTTTACGGTTTTCGATGTGCTTTTAACTTTTCGAAAACAGCTTCTTCTTAACTCCAACAAAAACTGAAAATTTTCATACAAAATTTAAATGTCTCATAAGCGAAGTTAAACAACTTTTTTTTTGCTTTAAAGCAGTTCTGGTAATAAAAGAAGGTTATTTAAATATGAATATGAACATATCCGATATCAGTCCATATATATCCAAGATATAGTCTAAACCGATTTTTTCATGATAATGTCGCCTAAGCGAACTTATGCGAATTTTTTTTTTTTTTTGTTTAACAGCAAGTTTTAGCAGTAAGATAAGATTATCTAAATACAGAAAATCAAAATTTCCGATATCGGTTCATATACTCGTATAGCCGAGATATAGCTTAACCGAATTTTTTATGACACGATAAACACTTTTAAAGCAGTTTTGGTAGTACAAGCAAGTTAGTATAATACAGAAAATAAAAAATTCCGATATCGGTCTATATATATCTGAGATATTGTCTAAACCGATTTTTTCATAAAAAGGTTTTTTTTTTGTTAAAAGCAGTTCTGGTAATAAAATGAGGTTATATAAATACAGAAAATGAAATTTTTTGATATCGGTCCATATATTGATATGTATATACTATACTTGGGGTATAGTCTAAACCGATTTTTTCAGGAAAAAAAATTTTTTCGTTAAACGCAGTTCTGGTTAGAAAAGACGGTTACTAAAATACAGAAAATGAAGAATTCCGATATCGGTCCATATATACCCTAGATATAGTCTACACCGATTTTTTCATGAAAATGACGCAGAAGCGAACTTAAACCACTTTTTTTTTGCTCAAAAGCAATTGTGGTAATCTAAGGAGGTTACCAAATAAAGAGAATTAAAATTTCTGATATCGGTCCATATATACAGAGATATAGCCTAAACATATTTTTCCATGAAAAAAATTTTTCTGTTTAAATGCAGTTCAGGTTATAAAAAAGGTTACTAAAATACACAAAACGAAAATTTCTCATATCGGTCCGTATATACCCGAGATATAGTCTAAACCGATTTATCAATGAAAAAAGTTTGTTTTTCTTACAGAAAATGAAATTACCGATATCGTTCCCTATACTCGTATACGCGAGATATAGCCTGAACCGATTTTTCCATGAACAATTTTTTTGTTTTTATTGTTTAAAATCAGTTCTGTTAATGAAACCAGGTTATTAAAATTCAGATAATGAAAATTTTCCGTATATACCCGAGTTATAAGATAAACTGATTTTTCCATGAACATTTTTTTTGTTCTGAGAAGAAATTTTCGTTATAAAAGAATGTTACTAAAATACAGAAAATGGAAAATTCCGATATCGGTTCATATATAACCGAGATAAAGCTTAAACAAACTTTTCCATGAAAATGTCCATGAAAGATTTTGTGTTTGGAATGGTGATTATAAGGCAAAAATATTTTTTCGCCGATATCGGTCTATATTTAGTTCAAATTTGTAGTTTAGGAGGTAGTGTAGGAGGTTTCCAACTAGCTACTTTTTCTGAGCACAGACCACTCAGTGGGTTCCAACCCTCTCTCTGGGTACGCCGACATAAAAAATATTTATTTATACTGAAAAAAACTAAACTATTTACATAAGCCGCTTTGCTTGCCATTTTTCCGATCTCTTAAAGGAGATATACATATATGTGAAAATCGTGAAGGATATTTTAGATCTTAGAGTGGGGTATAATCGGCCCAGCCGAATATACCACATTCTCTCTTACTGTTTTATATATATTTCTATAGAAAATCTGTCAAAGGAACCTGTTATAAACAAAAAAATTGTTTGTATGAACATGGCCAAGGTGAAATAATTTGGACAGATGATGCTGGGTTCATAATAAGTGCAGGTTGTCTGGTAGCAGATTTATATTTTCAAACTTATGCATTAAACACATTGAAGCCAGCAGACTACCGATTTTAATACGTAATATTTTTTATTTATATCAAATATATCATATATAAAATTTTTTTTGCAAACACAAATGCTAGGAACACAGCGCTACGAATTTGCCGGCAAATATTCGTTGTCTGAATTCGTCGTGTGAAGCATAATATCGACGAATTTTTGTAGAGATAACACTGTTTACATTCCGTTCAAAGATAAAATTTTCATTTTTTTTAGCTTTTATTTATTTCTTGAATATTTACAATGTCAACTAACAATGTCAAGTACTCGTTCGTGTTGGACTTTCAAAGCCCTCGCCGAGGACTAACTGACGATCCTTAAATCCCACGGAAGATGCTGCTTTTCAGAACATCTTGCGGCTAATCATGGTTGAGGTGCCTACTTCTACGTTATGGATGTGGTTTAAACCTCAAATCTCAGGGAGGGGAATTAGTTTCCCTGATAACTATGCTGCAATGCCAGTTTTCGGGGGCTAATAACCCCCGAAGTGCTGTAATGTAAGGATGTAAGTGATGGTTGGGTGAATTAGTTGCTTTAAAGTTTACTGCTCTTAAATGGACTTCGGCCTACCAATGCATTACGCCTTTTCTTTCAGTGACTGTATGGGAAATTGCTTACATGAGGAATTAGAAGGCCCGATTTCTGCAGCAAGCTAGCTACAAACTTAAGACAGAAGTTACGATTTATGTAAGCTTTTGAAGCCACACAGGGACGCTGCTAAATCACGAAAAATTTTCACTCCGTGGAGTTGGTCCATCATCATATTAGGCCGTCAAGGCGGGTGCGGAGCCAAATCAATGACAAATCTTGGCTCACAAGATGGTATTTGACGATGCTTTCCCCTACCTTGGTCAGCGGAGAGCAAATTGCTATTAGGCAATATTTTCCAGAATTTTTCGCCTAACTTGTTATAGGGATTGATATTAAAATATTTGATGCATTACAAAGAACACTTTTAAAAGCTACATTTTCAACCACTTCTTAATTAGACCGCACAAAATTACGATGGCGGATTGATATTGTAGCAACCTAGCGCTAGATGGCAGCATAAACATATTATTGGTTTCTTTTCAAAATAGCGATGTGTCAAACGTCAGCTGTTAAAATTTCTCCCAAATTCATCGATTAGTTTCTTTTTTGTAGTCGTTTGAAGTAAACAAATTTTGTGTTTCTTGAATAATGGAAAGAAGTTAATTTCGTGCTGTGATTAAACACTATTATTTGAAAGAAAAAACGGAGAAAGAGCAAAGCTCGATAAACATTACGGTGAGTCTGCTCTGTCAGATTACATGGTAAAATATTGGATTGCTGAAATTAAACACGGCCGAACAAGCACTGCTGCAATACCATTGATAGGAAGGCCAAAAAAGATCGTTACGAGTACTGAAGCAAATATCAAGAAAATCCTCGATATCATAACGAATGATTTCCGAGTCAAGCTATGTGAGAGTTTTCAAATGGTAAACATATCATATCGCTCCTTTATTGCAACATAGTCATTACTCAAAAAAGCTTGTTTCAAGAAAAATACATTTCAAAGTTTTAGATTCCATACAAGTCTTAGAAAAAAATTTTAGAAAAGATCTCCTAAATGAAACAGATTAAAAGTAATTTGAATAAGTTTGTGGCACAATATAAAGGGTGGCACTGTTAAGAATTCTGCATTGTTAACTCGAAAAGCTCATTTTTTGAGATATGTGTATGTTGCAATAAAGAAGCGATATGAATGTGTGTTCAATATTTTGCATGAATATTTGCATACGAAAAAGCAATCGGCGTTTGCTCAGTGTCGAACAAAAACGAGTTCGACAGACCACTTCACAGCGGTTTTTGGCCAGGATAAAGAGTAATCCTGTTGGTTTTTGGCGTCGAATAAAAACTGTTGACTACACACCTGAAACCAAAAATCAATCGAAACAATGGATGGAAGCTGGTGGAAGTGCTCCGACGAAGACGAAGACAGTGAAATCGGCTGGCAAGGTTATGGACATTGTATTTTGGAATGCACACGGAATATTGCTTAACAATTACCTTGAGAAAGGAAAGTTTTATCGTGCATTATTGGATCAATTGATTGATGCAATCAAGAAAAAACGACCCTATTTAAAGAAGAAAAAAAGTGCTCTTTCTTCAAGACAACGCACCAGTTCACACATTATTAGAAACGATGCTAAAATTACGCGAAATACACTTCGAATTACACTATAATCTAGATTTAGCTCCTAGTGATTTTTCATTGTTTCCGAAATTGAAAAAATTGAATCAATTGATTGATGCAATCAAGAAAAAATGACCCTATTTAAAGAAGAAAAAAAGGGCTTTTTCTTCAAGACAAGGCACCAGTTCACACATTATTAGAAACGAAGCTAAAATTACGCGAAATACACTTCGAATCACACTATAATCTAGATTTAACTCCTAGTGATTTTTTACTGTTTCCGAAATTGAAAAAATTGGATCAATTGATTGATGCAATCAAGAAAAAACGCCCCTATTTAAAGAAAAAAAGGACTCTTTCTTCAAGACAACGCACCAGTTCACACATTATTAGAAACGATGCTCAAATTACGCGAAATATTCTTCGAATTACACTATAATCTAGATTTAGCTTCTAGTGATTTTTTGCTGTTCCCAAAATTGAAAAAATTGTTCGCAGGAAAAACATTCTTCTCATAGTATACATATCATAAACCTCAAAATTTTACACTTGAGAAAAAACATTTACGAGTAATAAATAAATTAGCTGGTGCCATTGTGCCATTGTGCATTTAATCAACATTGTATTAGAAATTTTTATTGAATTTAAGCTGAGCAGTAATAGAGAAAGAAAATTGTTAAAACGTAAGTTTTACCCTGTTTATAAGTTAAACAGAAGTTTCATTTTTTCAATATTTGTGATATTTTTTTATTTTTTATTTTTTTTTTTAGCTTATTTTATTTTATTTGGATTGAAACTTTCGCGTCATAAGCATATCTTCCTTATTTTCCACCAAAACTGAAAACTGTTTTTTTTTATTTTGTAACTATGAAAAACTATTATTGGTTTTAAAGCAATTCGTGGTGTAGACTAGTCACTCGTAAAGGAGTATGTAGAATTATATTCCATTCATTTCAACCAAAAATGTACAAAATCAGCGAATTATGCGCAGCTGTGCTACTGTTTTTTTTTTTCTTCTACATACTTTTTATTTTACTTTTTTTTTGATTTCATTTTAGTCTTCTTATATTTGTTTGTACTTTTCCAAGTTGTTGTGTACTGGAACTAGGAAACGTAGTTCAGTTTAGTTTAAGGAACATTTGAACGTACAATTTCAATACGGCTTTTGGTCTTTTGTATTGCCTTTTACGTAGAATAGGAAGGAAAACAAAAAAACAAATAAATAGAATTGAAAAAAGAATCGTTATACGTTGTAATATAGTTTGTTTAAATAAATTGTTATTGTAGCAGCTTCTGTTTTTAACTGGCATAATGCAACTGTTCCACTGTAGCCGCTGCCGCTTCTAGAGATGACGATGGAGGATACAGCATTTGCTTTTGATGTTGATGAGGGAAATTCTTATTCTATTTTCTGAATGCTTTTTCATTTTAGTTGATTTGAAGTTTATTGATGAAGCAATTCAAAAATTTGCTGCTTGGAGAAATTTTACATTTTCTTCAGCTGAAGGAATTAATGAAAATGCTGTTAAATTTTGCAATCATTATTTATATTTTCTATTTAAGTTTTCCATAACTTATATAGGGTTAAGTAATTGGAAGCTATGATCATAAAGGGTGCAGAACCTTTTATATTTTCAAAGCGCAAAACTGTAAAGCCAACAGTGGTACAATCTTGAATCTTGCAGAAATTTAACAGCCAGTTTATCAATCTCGACAGCGTGCTTGCGTTCGCAATCTAACGCAAGAAAATTGATTTGGGTGCATCTAACTTTTTCTATGCGAACGATGTATCACAACTTAATCAAAATATATAAGAATATGCGAACGAAAAGTAGTGGGATAGACCAAGGCGAATTCATTATTAGGTGGATGCATCGGCGAAATCAGGCGAATTCGGTTAATATGGCGGCACTTCCTCTGTCAAGTTTTGTTTACCTTTTTCAGGCAAATTCGCTTAATATGGCGGCGCTTCCTCTGTCAAGTTTTGTTTACCTTTTTCAGCGCCATTTAAATTTTTGTGCATGTTCTTTATCAACTACTTTTGACAGCTGAAGTGTGAATTCGCCTTTTTACACAAACAAAATACCTGTAGTGCAATTCACTAACCTGTTTTAACGCTAATAAAATTCGTTTAGAGAAATTAACACTAGCGTAATTAAAAGGAAGAAAAATCTTTTAGTTTATTAAGGTTAATTATTATAATATCAGCGACGAGCAACCCGATTGTTGATCAAGTCAGTAAAAATTATAGTTGTTCTTAAAACTAAAATTACGTCTACTTGTATACTACTTATGAGAAGTTCTAGACGACTCATATTATTATAATTAATGTTTGGGAAACCAATTTGGTTCCCACGGCTTAGAGGCAAGCTGATCAGACTTTACATATGCACATACGTATATGGTTAAAAGCCATAAATTGTCTCTTTGGTATGTGCTTACATATGAGCATGTGTGGCGCGATTCAAGTGTTTAGATTTAATTATAACAGTGCAACACAGATGCATACGTATTTTCATAAATCCATATCATTCGCACCTCAAGTGTATCTTCAAATGATTGCACTTAGCAGGCGCACTGTCACGACAACGGCCAGTGACAGAAAAGGTGTCAAGTGACGAGGGTTATGAATTTAAAAGTAACTTAATACTCTTTAAGTTATTTCTTGTAAATGCCTTTAATAGGATGCATTCGGGTTATCGCTAAAAGAATGAATTTATGTCGTGATCATGCTACAATGTCAAACTTCTTCATTCGTGCGCATCAAAGAGAAAAACATGAAAATAGTGATGATCTTTTGGCATATCTCTCTGAAAAATGGTGCCACTCAATCCATCATTTCGGAAACAGGTGGTGGCTCGGGATATTTCCGAAGCGTTTAACAGAGTGTGGCATGATGCAATACTGGAAAAACTTACTGCTTTCACAGAGACCGCACTATATGGGTTGTTCTAGATGGGGTCTCATCAAGTGAGTTCAAGATTAATTTAGGGGTACCACAAGGCTCCGTTCTTTCTCTTACCCTATTCCTTATTTTCCTCTATGACCTTCTATATAAACTTCCAACTCTTCACTCTACTCTTTCGCAGATGACAGCAGTATTTGCCGTTCATACTCATTCAGTTGTAGGCCTAGCCTATCTGAGATCGTTGCCAAGGGAATATGAATGACTCACTGAATCTTTTACTAATCTCCTAATGGAGTCGTAAAAACAGGGTCGACTTCAACGATGGTAAGACCCAATGTTGTTTATTAGCACACAAGGCCACGACCACTGATACTGCTTCATCTATATTACTGAATAGTATAAATGTTTAGATGCTGTTGATTAAAATATAGTGTAATGTTTCAGCAACTCAACATATTTGTCATGTTTCTAAAGCAGTGTTTAGGAGTCTCGGTTTTTTGAAGCGGTGTAAGATGTTCGTCACTCTATCTGATCTACTTTTATGGTTTTAATGTTTAATAACTTTTTAATTTAATTTTTAGTCAATTTTATTTTCTTACACAGTTCATTAGTGGTAAATGTTTTTGGCTTATGTATGAAAAATTCTGTGAAAGGACCACCGCGATAGCCTTAGTTGTGATGAACGTCTTCTTGTTGATGTTTCTGGACTATCCTCTACACTATTCACAACACGTTGGATGACCTTTGATTTTCAAAATAAAATTCAACAATTTTTGATCGCTGTTTTGTTGTGTAGTATTTCGTGTTAAGTTTCCTAAGTCTACTTCACAAAGTTCTAAAAAAAATATACATAAACTAAAAAGTTATTGAATATTCAAACCATTCAATATGTCGTTCTGCGCCACCCTATATTTCTGCCACCTATATCCGACCGAAAATGGAATACAACTGTCATGTTTGTTACGGTGCCTCAAAGTATATTTTGGGGTTACTCGACCAATTGCAAGAGAGAGCGAAGAAGCTGTTCGGTGACAGTAGGGATCCAACTCCATTGATTAACTGGAGTGTCACCGCAGTGTAGTGTGCTTTACTCTGTTTTATCGCTACTACCATGAATTTTATTCTGACAAGATTAGGAATACTGTTCCGAAACCCATATATTCAAACGTAACTCGAGTTCTTCGTCCAGGGCCTAACCATATGTGGTCGATTGCGTAGTAAATTGCACAGCTTATTACAGAGAGAAATTCATTGTTGAACTGTACAGGTCGTCGGTGGAACAAGTTGTCTCCATGATTTCTTGCGCTTATAATGTTGGAAAGTTCAAGTCAAATAACTACAACACTATTCCCTCTTTCTTCCTTTTCATAACGTATTTTGCTAGTTTTAGTGCAATTCAGGGTCAGGACCACAGTATTGATTCCAGATTAAAAATAATTATAAGGATATTGAGGAGGAGGAAGAGGAGCAGGAGCAGTAGGAGGACAAGAGTGTTGAGGAATACCTCTGCCATTCTTCGGCGCTTTGAGAGCTTGTAACTGGGATGACTGAAACTGTAGCAAACAATGCTTGCCCTTACAGCACTGCGGGGTGATTTATCTAGTTTTCGTATTGGTTTGTATCTGCACCGTTGTGAGATGTCTAGGTCTCACAGGCTGTGTATCTTCCTGGGGCAACAGAATGGGACCAAGAAAGCATCCAGAACTTAATATAATAAGAAATTTAAATATAATGTAATTTGTTGAATTGAAAAAAAGAAGTATGTGGTAATAGGTAAGAGCCAGGCTGGATGTGAGGTAAGGTGAACGTGTGATGTGTGTGGGTTTTTGGGGACATCACGAAATAAACTTGACGGGACAAGTCGTGTCCATGGTAGGACTGGCTAGTGGAGAACCAAACCATCTGTTCTCCCTCTTAAGTGTTTCCCAAATGCGTTCAGTAACATATTTTATTTGTAGAGAATACAGTGTAAATTGTGGTAACAAAAAAATTAAACTGTGATGATCTTGGAGAAGTAGGTTACTAGTTGGTGTTCGCCCTGATGCAGCAACTGAATTGGTTGCCAACGCAATGACTTTTCTTCACGTAAGTTAATAACAATATGGCAATATTGGTAAATTTTAAGCATAACGGCAACATAATTTTATTATTTACCTACTTTTCTTTTAACTCAGCCACCGGGTAAGATTTAATTGCTTAAATAATCAAGCAGAAATGACTGCATTTTTTCATTAATATCTTTCCTTATATTTTCAACATATTTGCTTGAATTTTTATTGACAAATTCTTAGTTGTTTCAAAGCGGAAAATGTTCATAAAATAATTTTGATGATTTAAGCGTTGACAATTTTCAAAATTAAAGCGCAGTTAGACAATTAGCAAATGTGCTCAAACAGCCGGATGCATTTAAATAAAGTTTTCATTAACAATTAATGAGACAATTGATATCGACATTCACTATTAGCAATTTTAAACTCGCACATGTCTTTTGGCTTCTGTGGAAATAATAAAAAAATTCAAATCGGATTCCCAGGCATTATCTTTTCATCTCTTTTTTAGGCATCTCAACTAAATACATTTTATGATTTTTTAATCGAAATGTCATAAATTTTGTTTTAACGCACTTGAAATTATGTGAATACGAAGATACATATTCCTTAGCAGAACATTCTTTTCTTGCGTTTTTTTCCTCTTTTTTTGTTTCTTGCACAATGGCCTTGTATAAAAGTTTTAATATCTTAATGATGAGAGCTTATTAATCACACTTTTGACACCCGAACATGAACATTAAACGTTTCTTTGGAAAAACAAAAAATCATACTCGTATAAAGTGCGGCACTAAAGCAAAATGTTGCTCTATATGATTATAAATTACAAAATGTCTTTAAAAAAGACCAATTTCAGCAAAAACAAAAAAACAAAAACTTATTTTATATGCAAAATTGTAGCCCACGTTAAAAGAACATTAAGTTTTAAAAATGTCTTTCAATATTTTTATTTCTTTTTTTCAACTAAAAAAGGTTTTATACAAATTTTTAAGGCCAGGTAATTTGTTCACCGACAACACACATACTCGCATTCAAACAACTTCTACACGCTCACATACACATATACATACATACTATATACCAGCATACAACCCCTATAATAAATATTTTAAAAAAGGTACATTAATACAACAATAACAACAACAACATCAGCAATATAGAGAAGAAGCACAAAAAGTCTTACAAATACCGCCATAACACAAAAGTGATTATGAGGAGCTCATGCGATCGTCGGTCGTCATCATTATAATCACCAAATAAAAGCAGCAGTCCAAGAATTAACCACGAGAACCCATACATAAAGAGAAGATAACTTAATTAAGCGATATAAGTATCATTTTATTTTATTTTTCCTCTTTTTTTCTACCTAAAGTCATTATACCAACAAACAGACATTTATATACATAACAATTTAGTTTATTGCCAAACGCCCTACACGTCTCCTGGCGACTACAGACGACTTATTACGCGACTAATACAGTTAATTTGCTGAAATAACGATAAAAATTAATGTGACGATGGTGGTTGATCAAATCATTTTACGCCGAATGTTGCTTAAGGCCGAGTTAGAATGTTATATGTTTACATCAGCACCTGCCTTGAGGGGCTTATATGATAAACTATCTCCACGAGGTGGATTATTCACGATTCACCACCGCTCCCTTATGGCTTGCAAGGCTCACATAGGTCATAACTTTTGCCATCAATTTGTAGCGCCATATGGACAAACTCCTTGCACGAAAAAAAATATATGGTTGATATGACAATATTCTAGGGGCAACATGTTGAATTATGTGGTTGTATCTGATATTGTTAAATTAAAACGCCATTAATATTGCTCTCCATAGTATAGTTAAAAAAATTATATAGATAATTATTCTTTATTTTGGTTGAATATTATTATAATAGTAAACAACCATAGTATAAATTAAAGTTACCATATTTGTGTCATATTCAAGCATATTATTATATTAAGAAACCATATTTTTGTCATACATAACCACATTACTTCCATTAAAGAACTATACTACTGTTGCAAATAAGTTTATTTTAACAGAACCATATTTTTGTCATAATTTTATGTACATACATAGGAAAATAAATAAAAGCTAATATATAAATCTATATTTTCATGTTATAAAATAATTAGAAATAATTCGGAAAAATTATCTGGTTTGTTTCTTGATGGGATGAAAGCACAAATGCCCTCTTTAATGTTGAATTACTGTTAACTGTAATAAATCAAAAATAGTTATTAAGCACTTTGTTGAAATTGCGACATTAAGAGTAATACATAACCATATTAATATGGTTGGATGTAACATAGTATGATTGATCACAACAATATAATGGTTAATCATAGAAATTGTAATTACTGTGACAATAGTATGGTTAGATATAACCATAATATGGTTAGCCGAAATTATGAATGGCTACGTCATAGTATTGTTGGTTACTAGACGCCTATATATGTTTACATCTTAATAAACTAACTTTTCGATTTACACTATCACTTAAAATGGAGAGTTAACTCTTACCTTAGGAAAGTTAACAACTCACCTGCCTCACCACCACTACTTGTTTTTTATATTACATGTATCTGAGGCAAGACTACAGCACCTAGGAGGATATTAGCCCCTCCAATACTAGCTTGCAGCGTAGTTATTAAGGAGGACTAATTAACCCTCCCTGCGAGTTAAGGCTTAACTCACTGCCTGATTGTTTCAGCCAAGAAGTAGGTACCTCAACCCGGAACAGCGCTTAAATAGTTTGCAAACAGAACCTCCCGGTTCCTTTGCCGGCTTTTATTCTGGCACTTAACCCTCGGAAATCAAACATAAACTAAGTCATAAGGCTTCTTAGAGTTTTATTTGCTACAACAAACGCGGAAAGACTTCAAAACGCGGGGAGCCCCGGATAGACATACACCAAGACTAAACGTGCTCCCTTGTTGTTAAGGTAGAGTAACATAGAATCCATCGTACGTTGCTCGTCGCCTTTTCCAGCTGACAACTAACTTGACCCCTGAGGAGATTGTATTACCCTGGTGCAAGCCTAACCGGGGCACTCTGCTTTCTGGGGTACAAAGATGTAGGCGTTTTTTATTTGTTGTAGTAAATAAAAGCTACCCGCATAACTTATGTTGTATTGTGACTTCCGAAACCTGCACCAAGGGTTAATTGGCAGAGTGGGGAGGTCAGCATACAGTCAAGGGACTATATTTCGCAGACCATCCTGGCGCTAATCGTTTAATTAAGGTGCCTTTTTAGTGGCTGAGATGTTCTGGTTATACGTTTAGACCTGAACTCGCAGGGGGTTGTTAGTAGTAATACCTGATCATTATAATGCATGGCTAGTTTTTAGGGAACTGCTTGTAGGTCTGGAGGTGCTGTTGTAACACATACTTTTAATGTATTATTATTGGAATCGGGTGTGACTCAAAACGAATCACTGTTTCAGTTCAAGGCGCCATTTTGCGCAGAGAAGTGCTAGATACGCGGATAATCTGCTTAAGGGCTGATACTCAGTGTGAACATTTGCCTTCCATTGACTGTGTATAGAATTAGAAGGCCGACAGCTTCAGCAAAGGGTTTGTTCATATGGCCATAAACCTGTGTCAAAAAGTTGTCATCTGTGTGATTCTTGTAAGCCACATAGGGGCTAGCTAGCGACCCGTGAGTTAGTTAGTTCACCTTGCGGAATTGGCCCACTGTTAAGTTTGGCGTTAAAGCAGTTGCTAAGGCAATTAATTATACACCTGTATTTTGAAAATGTACCGTACATTTAATAGCATTAAAAGAAATTCCATTCGTTTTGCAAGAGTCAGTCCACCATAATAGCAGTTTAAATATGGTGGTCGTCATTTGGACGAATAATGAGTTTTACGCAACTTATTATAGCTTTCATTTTTAGTACTGGAGTGGTATGCAGTACTTCACTTCATTAGCTGCAGGTCTCGATTTAACAACGCCAAGAGAAATATTTAAGTTATTAACAGAATTAATGGTATCTCCTCCTGGAGAACTGATTTTGGGTTGCGATCTAAGCTTTGTGGAAACCTTTCCGCTATCAAATATACCCAACTCAGTCACAAAGGCTATAGATGTGCTGTAAATAGCAGCTAGTTTAATTTTTGGAGCCAGCTTTTTGATATCGAAAGCTGAAGTAACAAAAGTTTATATCTTAAATTAAATTTTTGGTTTGTACATTTTTTTTCTTAAGAAAGATTTTTTACAATACAAATCTGCTGTGATCAATAATTTTGATTGAAGAAGACAAGAAAAATAATAATCAAATCTTTAGCTGGGGGACAACTAGCTGTTTCGTAGTCGCTACACTACTCATCAGCACCCACTGGGATTTGAACTCGGGACATGACGTATCATGATCTACTGCTTTAACCACTAAGCCACCGAGCATTTAATTATTTTCTATCTATATTCATCTCATATTGAATCACATATGCATTTTGTTCATTGCCCACATTGTTTGTACAGCGTTTGCTGTCTCAGAACTAGCGGTATTTATTTTATTTATTAACATACATATTTTTGTATTTTAATATTCTCCGTACCCAGAGATGTAAATATAAATTTATTGAATTTTTGATGAACTTTTATAATTTTTAAATTAAATTTTTGGTTTATACATTTGTACAACGGGTTATAATTTATATCACTTTTAAGCTTTTGTGATTTTTTTTTTGTATTACCAGTGCGCTATGAAAAGTATAAAATTGTAGAGAATTATACAGTCGCTGCGACCATAACTTTTCTTAAAAATTAAAAAAAAAAACACAAAAAAAAATTAAATCCGGTTTAAGAAAAGTGATTCGAAGCTTAAAACACATTTTTTTAATAACAGCTTTTGCAATATAGATGTTAAGGAAATATCACGGTTTCTCTTTTATTTTTATTGAAAGGTGTCCAAAAGACAAATATTTTATCTTAAATCCAAATATTAACGTATAAACATTAAATATTAAAAAGGATTTTGCGACTGCATATGACAGTTGACAACTGCCTTCCGTTTTTAACAGTTCATGCAATGAGAGTGACAAGCACAAGATTTAAGATAAGAAACACTATACCTAATGATAAAAATATTATGCTCAAAATGCGACGAAGTAGTCTTTTGGGAAAGGTTAACACATAAAAATACAGCAGTAATTATTTTGGAAATTTACTGGGAAAATCGCTGATGGGAGTCCACTAAGCAAGAGGTTTATTGTAGTTTGTACTTGAAAGAAAATCGTTATTTGTGCGCAGCTTATTGTGATGCAAAGTAGAAAGTCAGTACTACCAAAATAAAGGTGTCTTTTATATCCTGCAAATGCAGATTTCCATAACTTTTCTCGGAACCATCAAGTAAGATTTTGGTTCTAATAATTAGTTGTATCCTAACTGCAACTAAATGCCCACAGTATATGAAAAATACTATACCAAAGTAGGCTTATGGGCTGTCATACACAAAGCAAAACTTATTTTATTTGTAAAAGCATTATTGTGAATTTGCATTGTTTCTAACCCACTGTACAGCCGTTATTCTGCTTGATATAACTGTACACGCGCCTCCACAGAATCAACACAAAGTTAAAAGTATAATACACAAACAAACAAGAGTACAAGATTTAATCAATTGATGATTTTATTGTTTTGCTGCGTTCTTATTGTTTCTCAATCGTCGAATACTCTACTGGGAATCTCTTGAAGAGTGTTTTGGATCGTCGACGAGCTCGTGTTTTAATCACAGACGAACCCTCGTACGAAAGTAAGTGTTACAAAGCTGATTCTTCTATGAGACTCTCAAAAAACTCAGCTTGAGACTCTTATATTAGTCATATAGGAAATAGTCTAAGACTTGTGTCTTACAACTCTTCAAGGAATCAGCCGGAAGTAATCTGCGTCCACACTTTTTATATTCAAAAGGTTATTAAACGTATATTTATTATACGCTCTTTGATTCTGCTTTTCTCTAATATAAATAAAAATATGCTTATTATTTCTTTATTTCGACCGTTTTTTCTTTCTTAATATGTGTAATTGTTTGAGCTTAAGGTCTCTTTTGGAATTTTTAGTTTTTTTGGTTTTTAGTTATCTGGCAATATTTCGCTTTCCTTTGGATAGCTTCCTCTGGTTTTGCCTGAAGAAGCAGCGACTATATTTTTCTTTCGATACCAAGTGCTTTTGGAATCGATTCTTCACTACCGATTATCAAGTAGGTATTGGTCAAAAATACGCGTATCGGTCAGAAATACTCTTTTTTTCTTGGCAGGCAAAAAAACTGAGTTGGAGACCATTTTTACCATACTTTTATTTGTTATCAAAGTTGTTATAAAATCAATCCGTGCACGGTGGATTACATACAAGTGGGACCATTAAAATCGGATGTATCTTTGTATTTCGTAAAAAAATCTGATAAGATTGCGGTCACGGTCTTGAAATACTAGAACAAATAGTCTAAGAAGCCATTCGAATTTGTCACTAAAGAATATTTAAGCCAGAATTATGTGAAGAGTATAGCAATGATAAATAGTTTAAAATCTAAGCTTCAAAGTTTTTCTTCTTCCGTTGACTCTGACACTGAATGCAGCAGAAGAATTTTTATGATAGAATTCCAGCGTTTTAAAATACTTCGCTTCCGGTATCCTAGTTAAGACACTTCCATTTTAGCTAGTAAATCAAAAAATTAAGTCCATAACGAAAATTTTGAGTTTTGGATGGATGAGTTTTTCCCCGCTACTATTGTATACAGAAATCGACGGATACAAGTATGTATCGACACTTTTTCTGTGATACCGAGTAGGTATCGATACTTTGCGACCAATACCTTATCAACTATAAGTATCGATACCTTAGTGGTATCCTTTCATCCCTACCAATGCAACGCTCATAGACAGCTTGTTTTCTATGTTTTCCAGCTGTCTGTATGTCGACATTTCATAGGAGATACCCTAATCATCCATGAAGCAAATAACTAAGATGACGCCGAAAACAAAATAATTTTCTACTGCACATGACGTCACAAGGGTCTATAGTTATTTGTTTACATCAGCTAGTTGTATAGATACATATGTGTGTGATATTATTTCCTAATAAAATAAATTTTCATGCATTTTTTTGTTAATTTTTTATCAATTTATAATTTTATGGAACTTTTTTTTCGTGTGATCTCGCATTTTCTTTTATATTTTGGTTTAACTGTTTTATTTGAAAATGCTATAGAGAGCTAAAAAAAAATAATTTCTATCTTATCGCTGCATTCAACATCCTCGGCCTGAGTGAGAGGGAATTTTAAATAACCCTTTTGTATAAGGTTTTCTTCATTGAACTTATCAAATATAATTTTTAGTTTTCTCGGAACGACCATAGTTTCTTCTGGCGGCTTTAATAGTCCGCCTTCTAACAAATGATCAATCCATGAATATGGGTCATCGTTTTTTCGCTCGGAAATGCCAGGAATATCGTCCTTTAATCTGTGACAAATGTACCCCGCCAAATTTTCCAAGCCATCATATTGCATGTTTTTATGTTCTTCGTCTGGTTCTTCGGAACAAACATTAATATTAAAACTTTCAAACATTTTACCTATAAAAAAATGTTGCAGCACGAATTGGACGAAATTTTTTAAAAATAGTACCTATTATATATTTTTCATATATTTCTAAATCTGGAATATCATCATTTTTTACATTACGCCAAAACCTTATCCACTGCTTTAGTGGCGTAGGATCAGATGGAAAAGTAAAATTACTTATTTTACGTTTGTTTTTTTATTATTCTTGCACTTTTTTATATCGCACCTCATTTTAATTTGCAAATTTATTTAATTTTTAATAATTTTGTTGCTTTTTCAATCACTTCACAATAATATTTGTTTGTTTTCACGCTCTATGTCAGGCTCAACAGCTGACTGATGTAAACAACATAACGGACCTGCGCAAAGCGTAATCTATTATTTTTGATTCATGCTAATCATCAGTAGACTTGGAAATCTTTGAAAGGCGTTCTCAAATATTCAACTTCATATCCCCACAATCTAAATAAATTATTGAGAATTTAAAAAGCAAAATATTTTAATAATACCTGTCAAAACACAAAAAACTGTTTCTTTTTCAGACGTCTCTACTTTTCTTTACATTGTTCAAAAGAAAAGTAGGGAGATGTGAAAAAGAAAAAACTTTTTTTAATACTTATGTGTTGTGAAAACATTTTTCTTTTTAAATCCTCAATATTTTATTTATTTATTGGGATATACAGTGGATTGTTTGAGAATCTCTTTTCCAAGTTTACTAATGATTAGATATAGCATTCCTTAGCATACATAGTAACCACCAGCAAGCATCAATAAATTTACAGGAACATATCAACAAACTAGAGAAATGGCTCAAGCTTTGGAAAATCAAGGTTAATGAACAAAAGTGTGCCCATGTTACATTCGCACTACGTCTAGGAAAATGCTCACCCATTACTATTAACAATAAAGTAATACCTCAACACAGTGAAGTCAAATACCTCGGTATTCATCTTGACCGTAGACTAACATGGAAGTCGCATATCGAGGCAAAAGTAATGCAGATGAAATTGAAAGCAGTGCAAATTAACTGGCTACTAGGCAGAAATTCGACCTTGAAGCTTGATTGTAAACTTTTGCTGTACAACTCGATTCTTAAGCCAATATGGTGCTATGGGATTCAGTTATGGGGCACAGCCTCGGCATCTAACATTGAAAAAATTCAAAGAAGTCAAAATAAAATTCTCCGCAGAATTACAGATGCGCCATGGTACGTTAAAAACTCACGAATCCGCGCAGATCTGAACGTACCTTTTGTGAAATCTGAATTTGTGAAGTACGCGACAAGATATATTAACAAACTTGAACTCCATCCAAATCCTCTTGCAGTTAATATTCTTAACTTTGGTGAGTTACATGTTAGATATCTATATGATACAATGTACATATTTCTATACCTTTTGTTATATATTATACCTATTTCTATTACTTTTATTTTTTCTACCGTTGTTACGAACATTTTAAATAATCATATCTTCATATAATATTTTGTAATTTTGTTTCAATCAATTTTTTTTAATTTGAATTTTGATATTGAACAAATATCTTGTATTATATTTTTTTAAATTTGTTTAAAGAAAAACATTAAGATTTATTTTCAATAAAATATATTAAAATAAATAGAAGTGGTATAATTAATTTACTGGCGCAGTCGGTCTTCCGAGCCACTAAAACAGAATAATATAAGGAAGAAATTTAAACCTTTTTTCCCGTAATATTTTGGCTTGATATATGTATGTATATGAAGACATATATTTGTGATAAGTTCAACAATTTCAAATCTTGTGAATAAAAAAGAAAACTCAAGAATTCTAAAGAAAATCCGTTTATAATTTTGTGTGCAACAATTTCATATCTTGTGGGTTTCAAAACTTGAGAAAAGAGGAAATTCAAAAAGTATTTACCAGCAGAAAATTCAATTGATAGTTAATTTCTAAAAAATACTAGACGTGCAGCCTTTTTGAATAAAATATTGAATATTACTGAGTTGTGGACAATCAAAACCAGTTTTGTCAAGTTACTCATTAGCAAGTATTAAGATGTCACTCAATCCATTTCAACTACTGGAAGGTGTACCTATGTTTGATGGGAAATCTGAAGAGCTTGAAATATTTATTACACATGTGGAAGAAATAAGAAAACTTGTTGAAGCAAATTTTTTATCACTATTTGATTTAAGGGTAAGAAACAAAATTGTATCACACGCTAACATAACATTCATTAACAATAATAGCCCCACTGACTGGAATCAAATTAAAGTAGTTTTAAGAATTAATTTTAACATACCTGAGAGTATTGAACACATTATAAGTAAAATTAAAACTTCAGAAATAAGAACTAATATTAGTGATTTTTACGAATATTTACTGAAACTTCTTACAAAATTAAATTTAAAATCAAGTGTTGATAGAAATGATCAATGGTTTAATTGTAAAAATAATGAGTTAATGGTTTTGAAAATTTTTATTAGCAAATTACCAAGTGAGCCAAAACTAATTTTGAACTCTAGAAATCCTTGTTCTTTATTGAAAGCAAAAGAAATTTTAGTTGAGACAGATAATTTTTATCACGTTTGCAGTCATTTTCGGTATTCTTCATCAAAAACTTATAATGAAAATGGTAATATTCCCTATCAAAATGCTTTAAATTATAAACCAAGAAACATTTACAAACACAATTCTTTAAATTCTGCATCTTTTAATAATTCAAATAAAAATGCCTTTGATGAAAATATTCAAAAACATAATCAACAGTTTAATCCCAAAAAAATTTATCACAACGCTAATTTTAGAAGATATAATTCAGAAGGTGTTCAAAGTATGCCGAATAGTGCTACAAATTTGAACCACTATAAGCAAAATAGATATTTTTCTAATCAAGAAAGTAGAGTTGAAGACAGACCATCGAATATTTCTCTAAATAAACGACAAAGCTTTGAGAATTTTCAAAATAAAAAAGGTTTTACTGATTCTCAACGAATGAATTTGAACGAAACAATACCAATGGAGGTGGATAATATTGTGTCTTCAAATTTTCAGTTAGTAGCCGGAGAGCTATTCCCTTCATAATAGTTAAGACAAGAACAAGTCCGATAAAATTGTTAATAGATAGTGGATCTGGAACAACTTTAATAAGAAAAGGTTTATTTCACAATTCCTTTAGAACTAACCTTGAACGTCCGATAATATTAAATACAATTTGTTCCAAAACTGAAGCAACCACAAAAATAACTATACCACTTTTTAAAGAATTTAATCGACCCAATTCTAAAATAGAAATGATAGAAACAGAAATCAATAATGACTTCGATGGAATTTTAGGTTGTAATTTACTAAAACCACTCGAAGCTAAGATTGATTTTAAGAATAACATTTTAAGAACACGTGATGCTGATATTCCCATTGTTTTTGAAAATTGTTTGGAAGATTTAATTTATGATACAAAATTAGATGAAGAAATTGAAGTAAACTTAAGTGAACCAAGAATTGATTTCTTAATACAAAAACTAAAAAATCAAAATTTTAATGAAGAAGAAATCAATCAACTAGTTAAAATAGTAAAAGAATTTAAGCATATTTTTTATATTGAAGGAGATAATTTATCTGCAGCATGCAATTATAGACACAAAATTTCTACCATAAATGAAGTACCTGTTTATTCAAGAATATACCGTTTTCCAGAAATACATAAAGTGGAAGTAGACAAGCAAATTAATGATATGTTACAATCAGGTATAATAAGCAAATCTAATAGTGCATATAATGCTCCTATTTGGGTTGTTCCTAAAAAGATTGACAATTCAGGAAAGCAAAAATGGAGAGTAGTTATCGACTATAGAAAATTAAATAATGTTACAATTGAAGACAAATTCCCAATACCAAATATAGAAGATTTGTTTTCGAAATTAGGAAACTCCCAATACTTTAGTACAATAGATTTAGCAAAAGGTTTCCACCAAATTCTAATTTCACCTGAAGATAGACACAAAACTGCATTTTCTACACCAAACGGTCACTATGAGTTTAACAGAATGCCATTCGGATTAAAAAATTCGCCAGCTTCATTTCAACGTATGATGAATGAAGTTCTGCATGACTATATTAATAACAAGTGCGTTGTATACATGGATGATATTTTAGTATTTTCTACTTCTCTTGAAGAACATGTTTTATCATTAAAACAAATTTTTAAAAGATTATCTGATTATAATCTCAAAGTTCAAATTGATAAATGCAATTTCTTTCAACATGAATCGGAGTATCTTGGACATATTATAACTCCTGAAGGCATAAAACCAAACCAAGAAAAAGTAAACATCATTAAGAAAATTCCACTACCAAAAACTATCAAAGAAATCAGATCATTTTTAGGTATTACCGGATTTTATAGAAAATTTATACAGGATTACAGCCAAATTGCTTTACCAATGATCTCAAATTTAAAGAAAGGTGTAAAAATTAATGTTAAGGATCAAAAATATATTGATTCTTTTAATAAATTAAAGACAATTTTATCCATTGCCCCAGTTTTATCATATCCTCAATTTGATAAACTATTTGTATTGACTACTGATGCTAGCAAAGAAGCGTTAGGAGCAGTATTATCCCAAAACGGACATCCAATTGCTTTTGCATCACGTACCTTAAACAAACATGAGTTAAATTATAGTGCTATTGAAAAAGAATTACTTGCAATAGTTTGGGCAGTAAAATATTTTAGACCTTACTTATTTGGAAGAAAATTTAAGATTCAGACCGATCATAGACCACTAGTATGGCTAAACTCGATGAAAGAACCGAACATGAAATTACAAAGATGGAAAATACAATTGAACGAATATGATTTCGAAATCGAATATATTAAAGGAAAAACAAATAAAGTTGCTGATTATTTAAGTCGTCTTAAAGTGAACGTACTGACAGGAGAACAAAAATCTATTAAAACTAATCTAGCTACAACTCACAATGCTAATGGAAATTATGACGATATTTCTATATCAGATTCTCCAATAAACATTTATAAAAATCAGATAATAATAAATCTTGGAAATCGTTATAAATATAAAAGAGAAACGTTATTCAAAAACAAATTTAGACATATAATAACAATAAAAGAATATGGTGAGGAACGAATCATCAAACTTTTAAAACAAATACTACCAATTAAAGGAACTACAGCTATTTTTTGCGAGAACTTTGAAATCCTTAAAAGCTTTCAGAAAACTTTAATGCATTTCTTTTCGAGAACAAACAAAGAAAACTTTGTATATTGCTCGAAATTTTTAGAAGATGTTTTTAATAAAGAGGAACTCTTAGAAATTATTGTAAAATATCATACAGATAAAAATCATAGGGGAATTGAAGAGACTTTCTTGGAACTAAAAAACATAATTTATTTTCCAAGTTTGAAAACAGAGATTTATAAATTTATCAACAATTGTGTAACATGTAATATGTGTAAATATGATAGAAGACCTATAAAAACAAAACTTTGCGTAACAGAAACTCCTTTTAGATCTAATGAAGTTATTCACATTGATATATGGTTTTTAAATAAAACAACAACTTTTTTAACTTGTATTGATAAACTTACAAAACATGTATCAATTCATTGTTTAACAGACAAAAATTCGATAACTATAGTAGATATATTAAAAGAAAGATTTGCAATATTAGGCAAACCATGTAAAATAATTGCTGACAACGAATTTAACACAGCATATATAAAGGACTTCTTAAATTCAGAAAGCATAGAATATCATTTTACTTCTCCTAATACTCATACAGGTAATTCAGATATAGAACGTTTTCATTTGACATTGAATGAACACATACGCCTTTTTAAACTTGAAAAACAGAATAAAGATATTAATGACAAAACTTTAGTTATGAAATCTGTTCAAATTTATAATGAGACTATACATAGCACAACTGGATATAAACCAAATGATTTGCTACATAATAAAGTGGATAGATCTTTTTGGAAAACCCTGCATGATATTGTTCATAATAAAAAAGTGAATCGTATCAATAAAACTAATCAGAACAGAGAAGAATGTCATGAATTTAAAGAAAGAGAATTAATAAAAAATGTTGGTTTTCATAACCTTAAACAGAAACCAAAATATATTTTGAAAGAAGTAAAAGAAAAGAGTAAAACTCACTTTTTGGATGAAAATAATTGTAAACGTGATAGACAATTAGTCAAAAGAATATTTAAACATCAAAGAGAATTGCCTCATGTCAAATTTGATAAGAAAATCACTGGAAGAAATTATTCTAAAAAATAGGATAATAAGACTTTTAATAAACCATTAACTTAGTATTTCCTTAATTCAATAAATTTAATTATACATTTCAGGAGTAATGTATCAGCAGAGGGTGGGGGAGTTACATGTTAGATATCTATATGATACAACGTACATATTTCTATACCTTTTGTTATATATTATACCTATTTCTATTACTTTTATTTTTTCTACCGTTGTTACGAACATTTTAAATAATCATATCTTCATATAATATTTTGTAATTTTGTTTCAATCAATTTTTTTTAATTTGAATTTTGATATTGAACAAATATCTTGTATTATATTTTTTTAAATTTGTTTAAAGAAAAACATTAAGATTTATTTTCAATAAAATATATTAAAATAAATAGAAGTGGTATAATTAATTTACTGGTGGTCATACCCGTCTGAGAAGGAGGGATACTTTGGCTACCATTAGAGCTCTAAACAGATGACTGAATTCTGAAATAATATTCGCATAAAAATAAATTTTTGTCCAGCACTGGCAGGACTTTAATCACAATTTTTTTTTTAGTATTAAGATATGAATACTTATTGTCATTACATTTTTTTTTATGTAGATTCAATAAATAAAATAAAGAAGTTAAAAAAAATAAAATAAAAAAAAAACTAATGATTAGAGTAGCTCCTATGAAATGTTGACATATAGACAGCTGGGAAACATGGAAAATAAACTGTTTATAATAAAAAATATAGATGAACTAAAAAAGTTATTGAACATTAAAACCATAAAAGTATGTAGTTCTGCTCCACCCTGTAGTAAAATGAAACAAATATGTATTGACTTAGTTCTGCAGCCCCCCTCTTCACCT
Source organism: Thecocarcelia acutangulata (assembly GCA_914767995.1). Classification (NCBI taxonomy): domain Eukaryota; kingdom Metazoa; phylum Arthropoda; class Insecta; order Diptera; family Tachinidae; genus Thecocarcelia; species Thecocarcelia acutangulata. The sequence continues at coordinate 33,586,450 of OU612096.1, forward strand.
TCCTTATTTGAGTTAATTAAACCAAACACCAAACTTTCTTTCCGCCTGTCCGTCTGTCCTTTGATATTAAATATTTTTACGTTTAATTTACATTAATCGTATTCCACTTTTGACCACTTTTTCTCTTTAAGCTGGAGCATAAATCGTGGCAGGCATTTACGGGTATTTCTACATACATATGTACGTTTTTAAAGTTTTGAAAAAAATATATTTGTTTACCTCTTTGATTCGTATCAAATTTCCCAATTAATGGAACATTCTCTGTGAAACACTCGCTGTTACTCGTACTCGTACACTCGCACTCATGTTTACGAAAACAACAATTTTAACAACTGTTAACAAACATTTTGACCACTACCGCTGAATTTTGTTGTTGTTTGCCATTTACAATGGCAACGGAAACGTTAAAGCAGGAAGGGGAGGGAGGCAGTTAGCAAACGGACAAATTATTAAACGTTAGATTAGAAAAATAGAAACAAAACCGAAAACAACTTTTAACACACAGAGATTGACTACCAAAACGTACGAAATTGTTGATTTAACTACCGTAAAAACTTTATTGTCACGACATGAGATCTTGTTCGTTCATTTATCTTGTTCAAATTCTATTTTCAAGATATTAATTTTACTTTTGTTACCTCTTTTTTACACTTGTGTAAAAAAGAGTTAAAACAACAACAGCAAAATAATTAAATGTTAAACGCTTTTGACAGATTAGAAAAATAGTGAAGTCTTTCAGAGCTGAAGAGGAGAGAGTTTCAACGCTCTTGTGGGATTTATGCAGCAAAAAAAAAAACTTTGTTTTGATCGCAAGGTGTTCTGGGCTATGATAATGAGACCACCCTGTTGGGTTGTTGCCTTAAGCCTTCTAGTCTCAAACTGAGCAAGTGAGAGTTTTAATGGCCATTTCTCACTTCAAGCATTTAACTGCATCGAAAGGAATTAAAGATATTTTGTGGTTGTATATCAGTTTGATTAGTAAATAATTGAATAGTTGTGTTTTATGGCGAAAACAGGATTTATATTGATCCATTAATTTTTTTATTTGCTCATAAACGATTACTAAGCTAGAATCGTTTAGTTTCAATGAAATACTATAATAGAATGAAATGTCTTCTGACAACCTCTTATAATAGTGCGCTACAGGGTGGCGCAAAATTGCTCACCCTGTTGTAAGATATAACAGCTTTTGCAAATGGCGTTTTACGTCAATCATATTTGACATTTGTTGACAGCTGCAGAATACAAACAGACAAACATTTAAGCGTATGTACTCCGTATGTAGAGCCATCTTCAATCTCTACAACGAAGACAAAGATTTGGAGTCGAAAATTATTGTTTAATTACCTGATAAATCGATAGGTTAAATTAACAAATTATCGGTTTGCGGATAAACTGGACGAGGGACTAAAAGTTGGAAATAATCTAAGGGGATTTAGGTATCTATTGAGTGAACACAAGAGAACTTCACTCAACTTCAAATCGAAATACTTATATTTTCAATTTTGGGCACTTCTTGGGCGAGCTTCTTGGGTACTTACGAATGTGAACCGGAAAAGTACAAAAACTTCAGTTTTAAGTTTAGAAAATGTTCGCTTTTTCGTCAAAAAATCGTTGTGCCACAAAATCGTTAACTAACCAAAAAATAACAATAGTTACTCAATTCAGGCTTGGGAATATTAAACTTTAAACACATAGAAGACAGCAGACAGCAAGCAGCAATCTCTCAAAAATAAATTACATGTGTTTAAATGCACACAATTATTTTAACGACATCACAGCAGCACGACTTCACAACAGCATTTGCTGCTGCTGCCAACTTAGATTAATTTCTATTTCGGAAGCAGCAAAAAGTAAATGCAATGATGAATTTTTACATCTTTACGTGATATTATTACGTTTTCAGTCAGTAATTTTAATTTTATTTATGTAAAATATTTCCAAAATTTGCATTGCTAAATACACATAGTGCTGCTGCTGTCTTGAATATAATTATGTTGCTGACGAGACGGCAGCACTTGAAGTTAACTTCATTTGTAGCCGTGAAGTTGTGAAGTCGGCTGTTGTCTAAGTGTTTAGAGCTGTAAACTCAAAATAGAATAACTGAAATTTGTTTCTTAATATGAATAAATAATACAAATTTAGAAAATTCGATTTTACCAATTTGAATTAATAACAATAAAAAATTCAATTGTTGTGGTAATAGAAAAAAAATAAAAATAATTAGCTCGAAATATTTTAAACCAGGTGTGCCCAAAATTTGTTTCTTAATATGAATAAATAATACAAGTTTAGAAAATTAGATTTTACCAATTTGAATTAGTAGCAATAAAAAATTCAATTGCGCCGGTAATAGAAAAAATAATAATAATTAGATGGATATATTTTATACCAGGAGCGCCCAAGCCCTATGCGCCTGATGCTCAAGTGTTTTTGCATAAGCGCTTTGCTATAGGGCTGCGCTCTTTAATACACACATAGCAATGAAAAACACACAAACAACTTTATTTTATTTTATCTTAATATTTTTTGATCTTCCTTTATTTATTATATATAAAATTTTTGCAGCTTGAGATCTTGTTTTTTATACAAAATGTTTAACAATTTTTTAAACTTTTATTTTTCAATATTTCGCCAACAATTTGTTAGCATCTTTCTGAAGATGCTTCAAAAATTTTGAAGAGCATCAACACTTAAACCAACTCACCCATCAACCATCACCACTAGTTCCTTACTGTACAGGTATCTGCCCCCCGGGGAACAGGTTTTGCCTTGGCGTATTCCTAACTTAGGCGCTCTGTTTTTCGGGGAAAAGAGGGGAAAGGGTCCCTCGTTTGGTGCGGCAAACAAAACTATAGGAAGCCACATGGCTTATGTTGTGTTGGCTTCCGAAACCCTTACCCGGGTAGTTCTGCTTGCGGTTCGACCCGAGCTGAAGGGAGTGTTAGTATCCTTGATAATTGTTTGGTGATGGCTTTTTTCGAGGGCTAACAATCTCCCGAGGATCTGTTGCCTATACAACAGATACGTGTACTGTAAGGAACCAGTGGTGATGGTTGACGGGTGAGTTGGTTTAAGGGCTAATGATTTTAGTGGGCTTCGGCTTACCAACTCATTAAGCCTTGTCCTCCATTGATTGCTGGGAAATTGCATACATGTGGGATTAGAAAGCCCGAACTCCTCAACAAGAAGTTGTTCATATGACCGCAATCATATGACAAGAATTGCTACCTGTGTGAGCCTAGCTAGCCACACGGGGGCGGTGGTGAATCGTGAAAAATTCACTCCATGGAATTGGTCTACCATCAGGTTAGGCCGTCAAGGCAGGTACTGATGTTAATCATTTTCACAGTTGTACAGGTATCTGTTGTAAAGGCAACAGGCCCTCGGGAGGTTGTTAATCCCGGAAAAAACCACACACCGATTATTAAGGATATTAAGTCCCCCTCCCTGCGTGTTAGGTTTAAGCCACAGCCAGGACGTTCCAGCCAAAGTAGGCACTTTAACCATGATCAGCCCGGGTCGAACTACAAGCAGAACCAACCAGGGGCAATTCTGATCCCCGTTCTGCCAATTTATACCCTTGGTAAGGGTTTCGAAAACGAACACAACATAAGTCATGCCACATCCTAGAGTTCTATTTGCTAAAAAAAAAAAACACGAGGGAAGACATAATTCGGCCCATTACCGGCATAAAACCTCAATTATGTCTCAGCGTCATCAAAAATTTAGACCATAATTGAACCATACTAGTATTATCATAATAAAAAAAACGGCAATAATTCTTAATTAATTTTATTTCATTTAAAATCAACATCGGCTCTTAAAACTTAATCATACATTATTTATTTATATTTTTTAAGAACTCACTCTTTCAAATTTGTTGTTTATTAAGGAAAAACAAAAACGTACAAGTTAACAATTTGAAACGTTTAAAAATCCAAAACAGAACACAAAAAAAAATCACAAAATTACAAACCACAAAAACCGAGTGATTAATCGCACCACCCGCTGTGTAAATCCCATAATAATCGAAATTACTTGTTCTCGCCCGTAATCCACCAAATAGTTTGGCCACTCAAATGAACAACAACAACAACTGCTAAAGCAACTCTATGTGTTTAAAATAGGAAACCAGCAACAGTTAACAAAAACAACAATAAAATCAGCGGATATTTAAGTTGGTTTCCGAGTTGATTTTATTTATTCAAGTGCGAGCTGTTAACATCATTAACGAGATAGCAGAGAAACAAAGAAAGAAAGAAAAAAAAACCGCATTTTATAATTATTATTTTGTTCACAATTTTAAATGGTTTAATTAATTGTACAAATTAAGATAATTAAAAAAAAAACGTGGCCTTAGTCATCAACTTAGAGCGAAAGAAGATCGCTTCAAGATACTTAGATGTATCCTTTAAAATGTTTTAATTCAAGTTTTTAAAACAGTTTTCTGTTGGAATACAACTCTCATGTTTGGGCCAGTGTATCAAAATCTATTTTCGGGTTACTCTAACGCAGTTCTGCCCAGGCCTATGCGTTGATGCTCAATTGCTTTTATAAAAGCGCTTAGCTAAAGGGCTGTGCTCCTTAATACACACATACTGCGCTCAGCACTAGCAACGAAAAATACACAAACAACTTCGTCTTATATAATTTGTGTCGTTCTTCACTGTACACACTCAAGCAACAACACTTTCGCTTGTTTTGCTGGTAAACTTTGACGACAGCGATTATCAGTGTGAATTTTGTTTTTGTAAATCGTTTTGCTTTTTACAACAAAAAATATTAAATATAAGTTGTTTTTCCTTAAATGTACTCGTATTGGTGTTTACTCTTCCATATAGAGTTATTGGGCACCATTGCTCTAACGTGTGCAGGAGAGGACGAAGATGCTTATCGGTGACAGTAAGGTATCCAACTCTATTAGCTCACTGGCGCATCGACAAAGTGTAGAGTGTGTTACTCTGTTCTATCGTTACTACAATGGATTTTGCGATCTTGTTCTCGAAACTCTAATTTTTTGGTTGCTACGATCTATTTTTTGATTGGTACCAATATTCAGATATATATAGTGACCAAAACTCAATTGTTTGTAATTACTAATAATTAGAGTTTTGTCCCGGGAATTCTCGATGCCTCATTTAAAATGTCCCGCTTTCCCGGGATTTTATTTTGCGGGATCCCGGGAAGTAATAAAAAAATTAAAGGTTTTAAAGAATTATTTCCTAATCCAAAAAACATGAATTAGTTTATAAACTAATAAACTAATAAATACTACTCCCTCTCTCCCCCTCCTCACAACCTATTTTCCTAGTTCTGCTACAATGCACTGCATATGTAGAGGTCATCCCCTGAGTACTGGTCTAGTTAACAAAAAAAAATTATTTTTTAAGTTTGTTCTCATTTTCATGATGGAAAATATCTCTAAGAAATTTTAAAATTAAAAGCTAAATAAAATAAAGTTCTTGTTTCAATACCCAATTTAACTAATTTATTTCTGTATAAAGGTTTGTTTTAGTAAGTGAGTTAAGCTTTCTAATAAAATTTTTGTAAATACCTAAAGTCTTATTATTTCTGGCAGGCGTGATCCCGGGAAACTATAAAAAAATTCCCGCTTTACCGGGAAATGAAAAACTGCGGGAAAATAAAAATTCTACTAATAATATAACTTTAATTTTTATATTAAATTTATAATAATAAAAATTATAAATAGCTTGTTTTCTATGTTTCCCAGCTATCTATATGTCGACATTTCATAGGAACTATCCTAATCATCAGTAGACTTTGGAAATTTTTGAAAAAATATTTATAATTTTTATTGGTATAAATGGTAGAAGCTAAAAATAGCGAATAAAAAACTTAATTGTTTAAATTTATAATTTTTGTTTTAAAATTTATAATATTTCGCTACACCACTGGGTATGATACCCAGGGATTTAGATATTGTTTTTTTTTTCAAAGAACTCTAGAAACACAAAATAGGGATCCTTTTTAATCGTATGTTATTACTGTACTAACTCTACGATAAACAGGATCCCTATTTTGTGTTTCTAGAGTACTTTGAAAAAAAAAAAAACAATATCCAAATCCCTGATGATGCTACCCAGTAGTGTAGCGAAATATTGGAAATTTTAAAATAAAAATTAAAAACCTGACCTCAAGCTCGAAAAATTCCTGATATTTTTATTTAACAATTATAAAGGTCGAAAAATCTATCATTAATATAATATAATTTATGGTTTAAACACATAAATTTAAAAAGGAGAATTTATTATTTCATAAACTTTAGCCTGAGAAGCCGACATTAAAGTGCATATTATAAAACTCTTGTTAGCATTGAAAGATTTAAAGTTTTAATTTTGTATTTCACTTTACGTGTACGAGTATGTTTGTTAGTCCTTTACTGCTTTTAGTTGTTAATAATCAGGAGTATTGATTGCATGTTTGTTGTATCGTTTTAACAAAAGCATTTTTACTCGAACTTGTAGCAACGACAATCAAAAGGAGTTGAAACATTTCATATCATAAATTGACAGCTTGAAGGCCGGAGGTCATTTAAATATCAATGCGAACACAAAAGATTGCCAGTAAGTACATTTAAGTAAAATAGTCGTATTTTTAATGTGAACAAAAAGCATATTTAAACTTAACAACAATCAATAAAAGCTTAAAGGAAATCTCTTGCATGTAGGATGCTTTTAAACTACGAAGCGTACAAATAGGCTGAACAGAAAAAAATATATCTTTTCCTTTCGAAAAATTTAATTAACTTAAAAATAAGTTTAGCTTGAGTATTATGCAATAAGTGTGTAATTTTATTGTGTTTTCTGAATTTTTTGTTTTCTAGATAGTGTTTCTATTTTGTGCGGGACACCCTAATTGTATGCATGTCTTTATAAGTGTTTTTGCATTTAATAAATAAATTTTATTAAACCTTAAGCGCCTACATACGAGACTTGTTTTATTAAAAGCAACTCAATTACATCTTTACACCCATCCTTTCGGAAATTAAAATATCTCTCATATGCACACGCACACACACACACACAGCGTAAAAGATTTATGCACACAACTACATGCTACATGTACGAGTACATAAAAGTAGTTGTGTGTTTATATTATCAATTAAGGTATGCAGTCAACTTATAGATACCTTTCATGTTTTGTTAAGTTTACATACGTATATACGTACATCTATCCCCCAATTTACACAATAGATATTTTTTTTTACCTTGGAGCCCTACATTTGCAGTTCATTGTACCAGAACTAGGAAAATAGCGAAAGAGGCAGTAGTGTTTGTGAACATTTACCTTGAAATAGCAAATCACTTAAGGCCGTGTCAGATAATACGTTTGCTTTGACATCTAAAGCCTAGTATTGAGATTGAATATGCGAAAAATGTTCAGCAACATTACTTATTTCGTACGAAAAAATTGAGATGTGCTCAGTGTTGTCAATTCTTTCTCTTGTTCATGTTTCTTTTTTAATTTTAAGTATACATGTACATATATAATTCGTGCGAAAAAAGCTTTGCTTATGTTATTTCGCAGCTGAAAAAACAAATAGTCCCAGAAACAGTTTTAAATTTTTCTAAACTTATTTCGCAAATATTTTAAAATTTTTAAGTATTGAGATTGAATGAGCGAAAATTTTTCAGCAACATTACTTATTTCGTACGAAAAAATTGAGATGTACTCAGTGTTGTCTATTTTTTCTCTTATTCATGTTTCATTTTTAATTTATGTTATTTCGCAGCTGAAAAAAGAAATAGTCCCAGAAAAAATTTTATTTTAAAAACTAAGTAATACATTTCTAAAGTTATTTCGCAAATATTTCATACGAAACACTTTTGTATGCAATTTGAAAGAATTTCGCACGAAATAATGAACTCAATATTAGACTTAAAGCTAAATACTGTGCTCGTCATTTCATGCAAAATGCTGTCAAAACTCTATATAAAAAAAAATTGTGTGAAATATCTATGAAATAATGTTGTTGAAATGGTACACTGTTCAATTTGTGAAAAGCTTATGAAATGTTTCTGGCAACATTATGTTGTAATTGTGAAATAATATGTGTTAACGCAACTCCCAAAATTGCCATAATTAAATGCAATCTGGCAGCACCATTTAAACACCGTAAAAAGTAATTAGAGTTACGTAATAAAAGTTTGATTGTCAAAAAACGTTCTAGCGCCCTCGCTATTTTGTAAAGACTTAATCACAAGGCGGTTCAGAACTTCTTGAATATAATCAAAAGAACCAAATTTCCAGAAATTTCCCTACCAAAACGTATAGTATTTTTTTCCTGAACTTTCTATATCTTATTAAAATGTATAATTATTTTTTTATTTGTTTACAAGGAATTTTAATAAAAATACACTGCATAATAAATCAAGTTTTTTATTACGCTTTGTACCCCTGGAAAATTGCTGGCTTGGCCTATAGCCCTCTCAACAATATGAGTGGTACTTATTTCGCGCGAAACAACAACTGAGCAAACAACAGCTGAGCAATTTTTTGTTTGCTAAAAATTCTTCTTTTTCAATTGTAAATTTCTAAAATGGAAAAGCAATTAAATCTAATAACAAATGAAAAAGAAAGGATAAAATTTTGTGAAACAGAAACGCGTCTTTTGATAGCCTCAGTAAAAAAAGAAATAATATCTGGGATAAGCTCAAAAAAATGCATTGCAACCGGAACGCAATGAGATCATCTTGCAGAGAAACAGCAATTGAAGTAGGAAAACCAGATAAGAAGAAGACATAAATGCATCACCGATATTATTAAATGCTTTTTATTTATATATTTCTTGTAGATGAAGAGTGTAGACAAATGTGGAATAGCGTTCTTGACAGCAAAAGTTATTATAGCAAAAAACGAAAAGTGGCCAACAAATCTTTGCTGAAGATGCTGACTTGTTAGAGACCGAGTGTTATCCAAAAGTTCTTCAGCAGCCAGCGCAATTTAAACTACTTCCTGCACTGCACCACAAGCTGTTAGTAGTATTTGGTCATCCATATAAAATATTAAATTGGAAATGTTTTCTCTTTTTCACAAAAAAAAAAAAAAGTTTTTAATTATAAACAATTAAATATGTTATCATATGGTTTTTATTTACATTTGTAAAACAATGTGGTATACCTAAAACCAAGAAAACCCTGAAATTTGCCTAAAACGCGCAATAGGCACCACATTTTAAATATCATATTTTATGAGTGAAATAATTAATGTGCTCAACATTTTTCGCAGATTTGAACAGAGTACTTACCTTAAGATAAACTATACATACTTATATGAAACATGCCACATAAAGTAATGAGTGATTTTTTTGCTATTATCTTTTTGGCAACACTAGTTTTGACAGCTCACGCACGTTTTGTATCTTGTGTCACTGTCCAACATCTTCAGTTTGGTCTATAATTTAATCATGAATCGTCTTACAAACGAACAACGCTTGCAAATTATTGAATTTTATTACCAAAATGCGTGCTCTGTTAAGAAAGTTCATCGCGCGCTTCTTCCATTTTATGGTCAGTTTAATCGACCTACTGAGGCTTCTATTCGGGCTATTGTAAAAAAATTTCGCACCAAATTTACATTGTTGGTCATTAAACCACCAACACGCTTACGTAGAGTGCGAACTGAAGAAAATATCGCAGCCGTATCGGCCAGTGTTGGTGATGACCGTGAATTATCGATTCGGCGCCGTTCGCAGCAATTGGGCCTCTGTTACTCCACTACGTGGAAAATTTTGCGGAAGGATTTGGGTGTGAAGCCTTATAAGATACAGCTGGTGCAAGAATTGAAGCCAAACGACCTACCACAACGCCAAATTTTTGGTGAATGGGCTCTTGAAAAGTTAGATGAAGATCCACTTTTTTATCGAAGAATTGTGTTCAGCGACGAGGCTCATTTCTGGTTGAATGGATACGTGAACAAGCAAAACTGCCGTATTTGGAGTGAAGAGCAGCCAGAAGCATTGCAAGAGCTACCAATGCATCCACAAAAAACAGCCGTTTGGTGCGGATTATGGGCTGGCGGCATCATTGGGCCGTATTTCTTCAAAGATGATGCGAATCACAACGTTACTGTGAATGGTGATCGCTACCGTGCGATGATAACAAACTTTTTTTTGCCCAAAATGGAAGAGCCTCTAGACTATTTTTGTGGGGCTATGTTAAGGCTAATGTCTATAGTGACAAGCCCGCTTCGATTGACGCACTGGAAGCCAACATTGCCAACATTATTCGTGAGATACCGGCCGAAATGTTGGAAAGAGTATGCCAAAATTGGACTAAGCGGATGGACCATTTGAGGCGCAGCCGCAGCTAACATTTGCATGAAATAATTTTCAAACATTAAATTATATCGACCCAACTATCGATCCAAATAAATATTTCATGCAATTTTCTGAATTTTATGTTTTTTTTTTTTTTAATTTCCGATAGTTCTTATAAATCACCCTTTTAACGCAACGTGAAGCGAAAAGTTCGGCACCTCTCATCTTTTTACGCGACGAAGTAATGATGGACACCTTCCACTCTGCAGGATAATACTCGAGACATAAAATAGCGAATTCTACGAGCTACAAGAATTTTACCAGTAATTTGATCAACGCCAGGAGCTTTCCTGCGGTTTGTGTTACAAATAACATTTTCAACATCTTGAAAAGTAAGACAAAGGCGGTCTAACAGCATATGGCGGAAGTTCAGCTGCATCATCCACTGTATCATTTGCAATAAAAACGTATTTTAAATGATTAACATACACCATCCCTTTTTCAGAATCGCTTCTTGCCCAGTCGCCAGTTGAAGTTCGAAAAGGTGGCTTACCTACTACAGGTCTTTTCAGACCTTTTATCGCTTTCCATAGAGAATAGTCGGATTGAGGAGTACCATCAAGGCCTTCCAGATAATTTTTAAGGGAAGCCATTCTTTGGATTTCGAGCAGATTTCTTAACTGAGCTATGCACTCTCGTAGCCTGCTTTTAAGCTGGGGAGACCTGCAAAGTTGCCACTCTCTTCTAACTCTTCTTTTTTCTGTTAGAAGTTGTTCAATTTCAAACGAATATGTTCTGTTGCTCACATTTCTGGATCTTATATGGCTAGTGGTGGCATGTTGTACGGCCAGTTTAAGCTTTTTTCGTTAATCGACACATCAATATCCTCAGGCGTTATCAAGGCAATATTTTCCGTACAATGTGTACTTAAATATTTTTTATATTTTAACCAATTAACTCGAGTGACGGTCAACGTCAAGTCACAAAACGGGGAACCAACACCCTGGGGGAACGAAACAGAAACTATGGTTGGTGAAAGATCTGATGACAAATCTAATGAAGGCTCCACTTGCATCCATTCTGAGAGAAAATTTTTGTAACTCCAAAATCTATAACGTCTGGGATCTTTCGTTGGTCTGACGGCCAATAAGTGGGGTGTCCACTTGGAATCACACCTCAGTCCATTTTGGAAACGGTGTCAAAAAGCACGCGGCCTTTTGAGGACCAAGTGATTTGAAAAAATTTCAATATTGGCTTTCTGTTATTGAAAATCGTGGCGGTGAGCAGATGGAGGAAATAACGATTTTTCATGCAAATATTTAATGCATATATTAGTTGCTTGGATATACTCCTCACATGTTTCGTTCATTAAAAAGTGCTTAATTCTGGATTTTATTACAATTGCCGCTCTTCCGCAAGATCTTCCTTGGGGATCCTTTGTATCGTACAGTATGCAGCCATTAATTTTGAAAAAACTGTTCGTTGTCAAATGCGTTTCAGCAATCAAGATTATGTCGATTTGCTTTTCCATAAGGAAATGCTCAAGTTAATTTTTGTATAGGCGGATGCCGTTTGCGTTCCAGAAACATATTTGAAAACAATTCATTTGTCTAACATTGCCTTCAAAATAGTGGTTTGCATTTAATAGAATGAATTAAAAAATTCCCGCTGCAACATACCAGGCAGGAATGCATAACTTTTTGATAAGCTGTCGCACATGTGTCAACGAGGGTGGATGCCATTTGAATTCGATTATTTTCAAAACTTAATAGTGGATGCTGATGAGTAGTGTAGCGACTACGAAACAGCTAGTTGTCCTCCCAGCTTTAGTGTATTCAATTATTTTTTCCTGTCTTCTTTGGTCAAGAGTTATTGATCGCGGCAATTATTGTTATAATTATAAATAAAAATATTTCTTGGCTTTAGCCAGAATTGAACTTGAGCTAGACGAATGATACCAACCCATCATCATATAATATTAGAAATCTTAATAAATTACTTTAATAAAAACATATTACTTTTCAAACGAATTTCTAAAAAGTAAAATAAAAACTTTACAAAAAGTTATTTGAGTTTTTTAATGTAGCAAAATTGATCGGCCACCCTGTAGAAGAATTATTGTAAGAGGCTGCTATTTGAATATTGGAAAAAGTTGATCAATGACAAAAATGTCGCAGTTAATCTTCATTTGAATACGCATTTCTCTCTCTCTCTCTCCCTGACATACGAGTAATGACAGCAGCTAAAATCCTGCATGTCTCTAACACACATTTATAACACCTTTTTAAGTACTTAAATTAAGCGCACAAGGTTAAATTTTATATCTGTTTTCAAAAATAAATAAATAAAAAAACTAATAAAATGAAATAGATTAAATTTGATTTTAGTGCTCGTATTTCATGATGGCTGGTATCAGATGAATGTATAACAGATGTTTATTACGGCCACAATTTTTCAAACAGTTCTCTCCAACTTCTAGATGCAATAATTTTTCATAAATTTACTAGATACGTATCAGAACCAGAATAAAATGGTTTATAAAGCTTAAATTGTTGCACAAACGCAAAATGCCTAAACAACAGGCTCAGCTCCACCAAATAGCAAATATTTTCCTTTAGCAAATATTGAAATTTATTGGGAGGGCAAACATTCAGTTGCCGCCCTTTAATTGGAGCCTTTACTGTAGTTGAGGTAAACTTTTTTCTTTGCAAAAATTGCTTGTTGTATTTTCAGTTGTAGTGTCCAAGTTAATTGTGTGTTTGTCTGCACCACGAAGGTGTCATATTCATAATTTACTATACAGGGTCACCGCAGGAGGCAGACTTTTGCATAAAAATTCATTTCTACTCTACATATCTACATATGTATGTATGTCCACTAGTCTATTTAGTTCTTTTATTTGCCATATTTTGCTCGTTTTTTTCTATTCCAAGCTTTTCAATTTTTTCCATAAATGTATAATCATGACTCAGTGTGTGTGTGTGTGTGTGCGTGAGTTTGTGTTGATGTGCGAGTATTTGTGTTTGTGTGATTTAATAATGGCCAGGGAATGCGGTTGTTATTGTGGACCATGTTATTTAACAACTTGGTCGACTGCTCTAAATTACTTGTGAAATTACTGTGACAGTTTGGTGTCTTACTCCTTTTTTTTTTTGTCTTCTTTTTCTTTATGCTCCTTCAGTTTATTTTTATGATTTTATTTATTTAATTTTTTTTCGTAGTTTATGGATGGCATTTGTGAGGGTTTGTTTGATTTGTTGTTTCGTTATTTATTTAGTGCAAGTTGTTGGTCTTACTGCCTTTTCTTATATATATTTTTTTTTTGTGGTGTGTCCGTCTGTCTGTTCGCTCACTTTTCGCCTTCATCATGTACAAAAGAATTATCGCAATTTTTTTAATTTAGTGTCTAGCAAATATGAAAGAATGTCATGAAAATATTTGTTATAGTCAAGTTTCTTTCTAGTAAATTAAATTTTCATCTCGCAGCGGTATGAGGACGAAAATGGCATTTAGCATCGGAAGCGATTAGAATGGTTGGGGGAAAAAAGTGAACAAATTTAGTTAAATTATCGAATTAGTAGTATTTCATGTTGTCAGCAACATGTGAGGAAAACAAGCATTTGATTAATTGCCAGCAATTATTATACGAAAATATTTGTTTTTTTCATTCATTTATTTATTGAAACTTCAAAATATGAACTAACAATAAAGGCAGGATTAGTTTGTACGTTTTTTTCCGTTCTGAATCAGCTGTTTTGTTTCTGTTCAATATAAACTATATGTGAATGGTTTGTTTTCACTTGTTCGTTCTATTCTGTTGCGGACTAACCTCTTGAAAATAGAATTCAACGTTAAGTGACACCCAGATATGTGAATGTGTTACTTTTTTCTGGTATGGAAAAATGAATTTTTTATTCATATGACTACAAATTTTTTGTCGAAAGCTAACATAATTTGTTTTAGTTAAAGATTTTTAAAATATAATATATATTAATCAATGAAACAACTATGGATGTTCAAAAGAATATAATTTATAAAAATAAAGACATTATTTTTTGTATAAGAAACGTTGTAAACATTTTATATTTTTCTTGTAAACATTTTATATGTTTCTTTCTCTATTTTTCTCGTGCTTCACTGTAAAATCAGCTGAAATTTTTCACAGAAAAAGTAATTGTAAAATATTTGCTACAGAATGGAACGTCAGAGAACGGCAACTGAAAGTAAAAACTAATGAGGCCTTAAGTATTCAAATCTTAATACTAAACATAAAAGTTATTTAAGTCCAGCCACTGCTAGACAAAAAAGTTTTATTTTGCGCGTATAATATCGGTAGAATCACCTATTTAACGTTCTAATGGTGTCAAGGGTATCCCTTCTTCTCAACCGAGAGTGGCCGCCAAAATTAAGTTATTGCGTGCTAGAGGATTTAGGTGAATTTCCAGTTTACTGATATACCTTGTCGCATACTTAGAAAACTCCTCTTTTACCAGTGGAACACTCAGATCTTTATGAATTCGTGAATTTTCTACATACCATAGAGCTGCAGTAATCGTACGAAGAATTTGGTTTTGTCGTCTTTGAACTTTTTCAATATTAGATGTTGAGGCGGTTCCCCATAATTGAACTCCGTAGACCATATAGGCTTTAAAATTGCGTTATATAACAAAAGTTTGCAGTCCAACTTCAATGTCGAATTTCTGCCCATAAGCCAATTTAGTTGCGCTGCTTTAATTTCAATTGAGTGACTTTCGCATCAATGTGAGACTTCCATGTTAGCCTACGGTCGAGGTAAATACCAAGGTATTTAACTTCATTATGCTGCGGAATAGGTGTATTGTTAATTTGGATAGCCGAACATGTTTGTGAATGTAATGTGAGTACATTTTTGTTCATTAACTTTAATTTTCCAAAGTTTTAACCATTTCTCTAATATTGAAATATACTCCTGAAAATTTCGTGAAGCTTCTTGATGGTCTTCATGAACGCTGCAGACTCCTGTGTCATCTGCAAAAGTTGAAGTATGGATTCCGGATCTCGTTGGCATGTCAGATGCGTAAATCAAATATAGAGTGGGTCCTAGAATGATACCTTGGGGAACTCCTGATCCGATTGACTGTGAGAGACTTGTAAAGTCACCTTCTTTGATAACAAATTTCCGGTCGTATAAGTAGCTTTCCAGAAGCTTGTGAGTGTTTGCAGGCAAGTTCAACTTTATTTTGTGTATC
The DNA here is from genome assembly GCA_914767995.1 of Thecocarcelia acutangulata. Taxonomy (NCBI): domain Eukaryota; kingdom Metazoa; phylum Arthropoda; class Insecta; order Diptera; family Tachinidae; genus Thecocarcelia; species Thecocarcelia acutangulata. The sequence continues at coordinate 33,601,960 of OU612096.1, forward strand.
AGTCCGTCGTGCCACACTTTATCAAAAGCTTGGGAAATGTCGATGAATAGAGCTGAACAATACTTTTTGTCTTCAAAAGTCTGTCTGATGACATTGACTAGTCTATGTGTTTGATCTATGGTGTTATGCTTAGTCCGAAAGCCAAGTTGATGATTAGGGATACATCCCACATCATTAAATATTGGAGACAACTTCGCCATTAACAATTTTTCGAACAGTTTTGAAATTGTTGGTAGTAGACTTATTGGTCTATATGATTCTACTTTAGTGGGATCCTTCCCTGGCTTGGGTATCACAGTAATCATAGAGACCTTCCACTCTACAGGATAACACTCAAGGCGTAAAATAGCGTTAAAAATAAAAAGTAGAACTCTTCTAGCTACACGAGGTAACAACTATTCAAGCATTTTACCAGTAATTTGATCAATACCGGGAGCTTTCCTGGGGTTTATGTTATTGACATTTTCGACATCTTGAAGGTTAAGTCTCAAAGACACATGCTGTCTAACAGCATATGGCGGAAGTTCTGCTACAGCATCCGCTGAATAATTTGTCGTAAAAACATTTCTCGAATACGAAAATATAACAATTTTTGTGCAAAGAAAAAAATTTATTCTAACTCTACAAAATTGTTTTCGATTTACCTCAACACTCAGCAACAGGGCTGGGCAGTACTTGAAATACGTATTTTGTATCTGTATTTCAAATACACGACCTGAAAGTATTTAGTATCTTGTTTTTCAAATACGTGTAGCTCAAATAAACTGAAAATACGTTTTTTTCACAATAGCTAAAATGCTAGAAACTACGACCAGTGTTGCAAAATGCAACACTGCAATTATTAATCAAAAAATTACGCACAAGCAGCGATGTATGAGCTGGTGCGTCATCATGGTGCAAAATGCATTATTGTTTTTTCCAAAATTCTGTGCGTATTTCTGGCGCATAACTTTAAAGTAGTATTCCATATTGACCGTACAGCCTTGTGGCAAGAACTCATGATGCACCATGCCATTGCAGTCGAAGAAAACAGTGATCAAAACCTTCACATTTGACCGAACTTGACGAGAGTTTTTAGGTCTTGGCTCTTCTGGACGCTTCCATTGGGATGATTGGGCTTTGGATTCAGTGTCGTCCCAGTTATGACCTTATTTTGGTGACATCTGCATCGTCATTGACGACGCTCAACAGCTTCTGAGCGATGTCTATGCGACGTTATTTTTGCTCAAAATTCAGTACATTTAGTAAAAAATCGAAGAGCACACCAAAACACGACTAACCTTTTTATATGTCAAAAACAAACTGACAATCCGAAATAATCTCAAAATCATTTTTGTCGTACAATAGTTTTTGAGTTAGTTATTATAACTTTTGTCTGAAATTGTTAATGATATCACAAGAGTACCTGCTATCACACACACATACACACACAGAAAAGCTGGCTAATAACATACTAAAACATGACTTTCTACAGCATCATTTACTCCTTTTGTTCGAACCCCACGGTCTACATCAAGTGTGCCCAGCCCTACGCGCTTGATACTCAATTGTTTTTGTAAATGCGCTTAGCTATAGGCCTGTGCTCTTTAATATACAAATACTGCGATCAGCATTAGCAATGAAAAATACACAAACAAATTCGTCTTTTATATTTCTTTTTTTTCGTTCTTCACCGCACACACACAAAAGCAAAGCAACAGCACTTTCGCTTGCTTTGTTGGTAAACAATGACGACAGCGATTATCAGTGTAAATTTTGTTTTTGTAAATATGTTTTGCTTTTTACAACAAAAAATATTATATAAAAATAGTTTTTCCGTAAATGTGCTCGTATTGGCGTTTACTCTTTCATATAGAACTTGTGGGCACCACTGGTCTACATAGTAGAATACTTAATATCAGCATCGTTTTGATAAATTTTCGGGCTTTAATAAAAATGTAGTTCTTTGCAATTATAAATTGCACCATTAACAATAACGCAATTTAAGTCAATTAAACAACTGCTCGGCTGCGTTTAAGCGCCCAGTGCTCGATCACAGAGTAACAGGTTGCGCATTTTAAATAGTAAATGTTGAAATTCTGATTGCTCTTTATCACCTTCGATAAATTTTCAAAGTTTAACTGCATTTAACTTAAATCACAACAATTATTCATTGAAATCAATGATCATCATCGCTGCAATTAATAATTTATTGTAGAAGTGTAGGAATTGACAAACAGGATAACTAATCGCATATAATAAGCCAGGCACCTGACTGTGTCTTAAGGTAGTCAATGCTCTTTCGCTCACAGTGGGTATAATATGGCGCAGCAGACGAACCAAGCGCAGCAACGGGCGTAATGTAATGCAATAATGCCTGGACCCATGGCAGCAAAGTAAAAAAAAAAACCAAAAATCTCAAGTAAAGGATTTCAAAAGATAATTAACTTTTATAAAAATGCTTCACTATGCTTAATGATCGACGATTTTCTATAACGCCAATATATGAATGACAATTGTAAGAATTCCTGCATGCGGAGAACAAGCAAAAGAAATACTTTCAAACAAATAGCAACAACTAGGCTTTGGCAACACAAACAGCACCCAAGATATTTTTGCTTTCAACAGTACACTTCATTTGTCTGGCCAAAAGAATGCATTTGTCATTTGCAGCTCAGCAGGTACACAGATTTCTTTGCTGCCTTTACAAGCAAACTTTACTTGAGATTTCTTTTTACTTTGTTTTTTTTTTTTGTTTGCCTTTTCTAGTTTAGTGGTAAAAGCTTTTACAAAACAATTGGAAATACATAAACGACAGCGCTGTAAAGGAGGCCAGCAGGTTTGTGGTAGGACGACAAAAGAATGAAAGCTAAAATTCAAAAACTGCAAGGAGAAACCTCTTGGTGTGGTAATTAACTATTATATAGGAATAGATTGCAGTAATATAAAAATACTGGCTTATAACCTCTAATTTGTCCGTAATTTGCAGATGATTTCGGCAGCTTACTTTGACTTGAAACCAAACTAAAAGGAAATATTTTATTCGTTGAGATATCCTTACAGAAAACGAAAGAATTTCTATTCACTCCTAAGTGGCGGAGGTATTTTAAAACTGATTTTTTGGATGGATACTACGATTAAAAAAGGTTTGGGAAAGGTTAGCTACAAATAGTATCTTTCAAACAAACAAAGAGTTTTGAAAATTGGTTTATACGAGTAAATTTCTATTTTAACCCCTTCAAAGTAATGCCCCTTCGATGTAAGACACTTGCGACCAATTTTTCCAATCATCAAAGCAGTGCTGATTTTTGTTAAGGCCTTCTCAGCGATATGCTGTTTGTCTGCTGCCCTTTCACGGGCCTCTTCCGTTCTGGGAAAGGAAAGAGTCACCAGGAATGTATCACTAATTTACAGCAGCACCTGTCTTTACATCCTTATTGGATGATGGGTCAACTCCCCATCCGATAGCAAAGAAGATCTTACATAAACAGTAGGTTCAACAATCATAGAAGCACGTAAAAAAGCCCGTATGGATAATTAAGATATCAATGATAAAAAATTAACGCACACAGGTTTAAGCAAGCTTAAATTAGACCTCAACTTAAAATCTTCAGTTAGCGCAAGTACTGGAGCTACAGTGGTAAAAGAAGAAGAAAAAGTCTCATGATGCAGAAGAACAGTGCCCTCATGTGGCTTGCTAAGCTCAGGTATCGACTTTTGTCATATGTTTGTGATCATATAAACAATGAAATTCCTCACGCAGACCGAGGAAGAAAAAGCTCAATGAGTTGGTAGACCGAAGCCCATTAAGGGCATCAGTCCTTGACCAAATCACAATCCATCACTGCTGATTCCTTACATTGCAGGTGTCTATAAAATGGCGGCACCTCGGGGCCACTAGCTTCGGAAAACTGGCAAGCATTAGATAGTTGTCAGGGAAGACTTAACCCTTAAATGCTCAAGAGCACCGATTTCAATGAATTAAATATATGATATGTAAAAACTAAAACAAAGCAAGACTGCTTAATCAAATTTAAAAAATAAAAAAATTTTTCAAAGTTATTTAAAAAAAATTGGTTGTATCTTATAAGATACACTGAGCACTTTCCAGTGAATAATTTTTATATGAAATTGTATATAAAGTTAAAGAAAAAACCAATGAATTAAAAGTTTACAATCAATTTTTATGCATTATGCGTGTGCTCCATAACATATTAAAGCTCCTATCATTCAATATATTAAAAACTGCCATTTATTATTATTTATATCAGCATTTTTTTTTAGTTTTCAGTGTGTTTTTATTTCAGGTGTCGATATTTTTAAGTATACAAAATAAAAGATAAAAAAACGATGTTAAAAATAAAATAACAGAAACGATAAAAATAAACATAAAATTCACTTCTAAACAATAGTTCCATAAAATATAACAGTTATTTACAAAAACATTCTTAGCTGTGATGATAATCAAAGAAGCAATTTTTTTCGGCGGTTAAGCAAAGATTGACCTTACATTTTGAGCAAAACATCCGTGTTTGTTCAGAGCAATTCGGTAGCTTACATCTTTGCTTTTTGTCCATTATAGTCCAATGCTCCATCATATCAAGCCTGATATCCTTGGGAGGCCTCGATTGAGAGTTTGGCTTTCGTCGTTTTTCTTCAATTAGTTTTTCTAGGGGTGGCCGACCACGCCGCGTAGGAGTACCTGATGAAGAGGAAAACAACACATCTGCCACCTCCAACTTAAAATCAATCAGTCTCATATTTGCATGCTGATTATTATTTTTTCTTCTGTATAATATCCATGCATTTACACAAGTCATATCAAGAAGATGATAAAATATTCTGTTCGTCCATTTCCTGCTCTTCATCATTATTTTGTGGCGACCCATTGAGCTGTCCATTAAGTCAACTCCACCCATATGACAGTTGTAGTCTTTAATGATTTGCGGACATGGTACGTTTTTTGTTGATTTTTCCTTTTTGTCAAATCTTTTAATTGTTATGGGTAATTCTTCCGCATTTTCTGCAACCTTTATTGGCTTAGTACCAACGTAAGTCGAAACCAGATTAACAACCCTGTTATCTTTCCATGACAACGATGTAACTTCTATACCATTTATGTTACAAATAAACTCCTGAGACGTTCCTCGTTCATATTTCATCATGACTTTCTCATCAGGAAGCTTACAGTTTTTTATTCTATTGCGTCGAATGGTACCTACTGCGAGGATACCCTGTGTGCGCAAATAAACTAATAACGGTATTGTGGTATAGAAGTTGTCAAAGTACACTATATAATTTTTAAAGCGAGGTACTTCGCGCAGCAATCGAACAACTATATTTGCAGAGGCTAAAAGATCAGGTTCCCCTTGTGCACATCGTTCAGATGATCCACTATATATTTCAAATTTGTAAGCATATCCCATAGTATCACAGACTACAAAAAGTTTAAATCCCCATTTTTTTGGCTTATTGGGCAGGTACTGTTTCATATAACTTCCAATTTTCGTAGAGCACATTTGTTCGTCTACACATAGTCTACTCAACTTCGGAACACTGCCAAATGTTTTATTTAGTATTTCAATAACAGGACGTAGTAGATAAAGCCTATCGCGATCTGGATCTTCTCTGGGAGGTATTTTATCTCTATCGTTGAAGTGAATTATTTCCCGAATTTTTTCAAAACGCCTTCTGCTCATTTGTTTTTTTATGACTTCAACGCAGCGATGACTGTTTTCAGACCAATAATCTCTTGAGTTTGGAAGTTTATAGTAACTCATATAAAAGAGAATACCGATAAATTTACGTAAATCCGTTACGTCAAAATAAACTTGATTTATGCCAGAATATTTTATAGACTCGCTGACTATAAGTTCCTCCAAGTCGTGCGGAAATAAATAACACCAAACTTGGTACGGTGTCTGTAAATGTTCTATGTTTTCGGAAAGATTGCTATCTCCTTCAAACTTAACTTGCTTTTCTTTAAACTGAAGGTTTCCTTTTTTCCACAAAATTCTTTCAAACTCAGAAGATTTTGGATGTACCTTTACTTCACTAAACATAGACGGAAATGGATTAGAAACTTTGGAAAAGGAATGAGACTGAGGTGAGTTGTCGATTTCAGGTTCTACTATATCTATTTCTGAAACGAAATTCTCATCACTTTCATCGTTTATCATTTTGACAAAAGAATCGTGTAAAGATGTACTGAGATCAATATCCTCCTCACTCTCGATATCGTTAATAAGATGCATTTTAGATACTTCTTGGTTTTTAGTTCCTACTTCTCGATCTCTTTCTGAATAATTTTTTACTTGTGAAACCTCATCATCTTCATCAGAGTCAATTTCATCTGTACTATCATATGGAAAACTTTCGCTGTTGCACAACAACTCGCATATCTCTTCATCCGTCATCTTAGCATTACTAAATCTTGTAAGACCTGACATAACTATTTGCAAATAGTTTCATATTAGCTCAAAAAACTCTGTGTTTATTTTACTTACTTTTAAAAAATAATATTGAACTACTTATATAAGAAATATACCACCAACACCAAATGTATCAAAAACACCAACCTGTTTGTTCAAAGTTCAACATACGACTGATTCTAAGCATAAAAACAACACAAAATGTAAACAATAACGACTTTTCTTTTTACTAGCGAGTGCTCAGTGTATCTTTAAAGATACAACCATTAAATAAAGCTTCTTGTAAAGGTTTCGAAAAAAATCTTCCAAGTATTCCTAAAAGTGGATAGAAAATGTATAAAGACACCAGCCTATATTTTTTTCATGCTTCTAAATCTTTCTTATTTGAAGTTTTTACCATATGAAAAACTTAAATATTTTAATTTTCAAAATAAATATTTTTGAGATTCAAAAGCCAATTAGTCTAACAATTCTAATATATTTTTTCAAAAACTAATTTAAAATGAATAATTAATGTACTCTTCATTGTCATATATTGTCCTTTCCTCAGTTTTGCCAAAAATATGCCTGTGGGAGCACTTTTAATGGTTGTATCTTTAAAGATACAGTGAGCGTTTAAGGGTTAATCCTCTCCACGATTTAAGTGTACACCACAGCCAAACCATTTAGTTAAGATGTAGGCATCTCAACTATGAGACGTTCTTGGGACTTTGCCAATTGTAATTCTGTACACACTACACCTTAGTAAGGGTTTCAGAAATCCAACACATCTTAAGTCATGCGGCTTCCTAAAGTCATATGTTTGTAGGCTCTGAGTACAGTCTTTACTAAAGAGTTTGGCTTTAAAATCCTTATTTGCCTGAAATTTCCCAGGCAGTCAGTGGGAGAAAGCTTAACGAGCTGTTAGCTTGAAGCCCTTTAAGAGCTCCAGCTCTTAACCAGCTCACTTGTCTAACCATCACTGCTGGTTCCTTACATTACAAGTATATACTGCAAGACAACAACACCTCGACGATTATTCTCCCCCGAAAACTAGCATGCACAATAGGTATCAGAAAAACTAATTACCCTCCAGACGTTTTTAAGTTTACACCACAGCCGGAATGTTTTAGCTCAGATATAGGCATCATAACTATGACAAGCAATGGGGAAGTTATGCAAGCAAAATACTCCCGAAGCCTTTGCCCAACGCCGTTCTTTCAATTAACCATACGTGAGGTCTTCGGAAGTTCAAAATAACCTGATGTCATGTGGCTTCCTAGAGTCATGTGTTTGTAGCCACATGAACAAAGCCCTTGCTGAAGAGCTGGGACCTTCTAATCCCTTTTGTATGCAGTTCCCCTGGTAGTCAGTGGAAGACAAAGCTTAATTACTCGTAGTTGGTAGGTCAAAGCACATATCCAACTCATGCGCCTAACCATCAGTACTGGTTCTTTACATTACAGCAATCTGTTCCAAGGCAGCAGCTCCTCGGGTGTCCGTAAGAATTGGCATGTAACACATAGTTATCAGAGAAGACATATTCCCCTCGTTATATTCAAGTTTTTTAGATTTAAACCACAGCCAGAACATTTAAGCCGAAGAAGGCACCTTAACCTTGATTAACGCCAATATGGTCTACAAAATAGAACCTCTTGGAAACTTTGTCTATCTCCATTCTGCCTATTAATTCTTAAGCTATGTACACACGGCTGTCAGATGTTACAATATTGTAAGATCTGGCAACATGCTGACAATGTAGTGACAATGAAAAATTGTCGCGCAGAAATAAATTGTGTGTTCAGACGATCGTAAGAAAATCTTACAATTTCATTGTCAGACTATGGTCTGACAAATAATTCATCTGACAACAAAAATTGTCAGTTCACACGGTTGTCAGATTGTTAGATGAAAACAATTGCCGGACATGTTGTAAGGCATTGCCATTTATATATATCAACAGCCATCTGTTTGGCAGTGTTGTCCATCAAACTTTTTTCTGACAATGATGTCATTGCCAGGTGCATTAATTTTATACATCTGACAATTAAAACTGAGCTTACAATACCAGCGAATTATCTGGCAATGCCAACGAAGAGTGTTCCCACGAGTGTCAGATGCCTGACAACATTGTTGTCTTACAATTGTTTGACAATGGTTTTTCTGACCACGTTGTAAGTTAAAAATTGGCAGTTCACACGATTGTAATACATTTTTAGGAAATTATACTAGCAATATTGTAAGATCTGACAACCGTGTGTGTTTTTTTTTATATTGGACCATTACTCAGGGGATGACCCCTACATATGCAGTGCATTGTACCAGAACTAAGAAAATAGGTTGTGAGGAGGGGGAAAGCGGGAGTAGTGTTTGTGAACATTTGACTTGAATTTTCCAATGTTACAACAGACAGGAAACACTTCTGCAGGCAACTTATTCCACAGACGAAGCGTGCGGCTGAAAAATGAATTCACTCTGTAATGCGTAGTACGATTCCCCGGGCAATCAACCACAAATGGATGAGCTCTAGACGATGAACGCGTGATATGTAAGAATGTGCGAGTTTCGGGAACAAGATCCCTGATCTCGTCAGAGCAAAATCCATTGTAGTAACGATAGAACAGAGTAACGCACCCCACACTGCGTCGATGCTCCAGTGAATCAATAGAGTTGGATACCCTAATGTCACTGATGAGCTTCTTCGCCCTCTCCTGCATACGGTCGAGTAACCCCGAGTTTGGGCACCGGCCCAAACATGAGAGTTTTATTCCATTTTCGGTCGGATGTAGGTGGTATAAATAGTAAGGATATCGGATGGAGTGAAGTACATCTTACACCGTTTCAAAAAACCGAGACACTTGAATACTTCTTTAGAGATATGTGTACGTAGCTTTAGTAAGAGTTTTGGAAGTTCATAACAACATATAAATCATGCGGCTTCCTATCATGAACTCGGGTCATGACAATGTGGGCAATTAACAAAATGCATATGTAATGCAATATGAGATGAATATAGATAGAAAATAATTAAATGGTTCGCTGGCTGAGTGGTTCAAGCAGCAGCTCATGATACGTCATGACCCGAGTTCAAATCCGAAAATGGGTGCTGATGAGCAGTGTAGCGACTACGAAACAGCTAGTTGTTCCCCAGCTAAAGATTTGAATATTATTTCTCTTGTCTTCTTCAATCAAAAATTATTGATCACAGCAAGTTTGTATTGTAAAAAAATCCTTCTTAAGAAAAAACTTGAACTATAATCTGTTGTACAAATGTAAAAACCAAAAATTTAATTTAAAAATTATAAAGTTCAACAAAAATTCAATAAAGTAAAACTATAAGTTTTCAAACAAAACCTCTAATTGAATTTTTGAGAAATCTACTCGCACTTTTGTTATATGTGGCAATTTTGGCGGTTAGTTGGGATATATGGCCACCTTAATGATTACCTATGCCACTTGCATTGAAGGGTGCCTGCCATCTTTTAAGGAAAATCACATCTTAGCGCTTTTATAGCTGCTTGTTTATAGCAAATAGTAGCAGCAAATTTAACTAAACTATAATTCTCATATGAACAGAAGAAACACATTAAAATTAAAAGAAAAGGCTGCCTGCCAAACACAAAAAGACACAAACTAAAAATTTCCTCAACTTTTAGCTCCCCGCGGTGAGCGCGTAGCATAGAAAATAGACAGATATAAACTGAACAGAAATGCAGCGAACACTTTTCTATAAAATGGAATAAAATAAGTTTAGTTGAGCAGTAATATTGTGTGATCATTTGTAAATGTTTCAAACATTATTTGAACATGCAGCAAAAGATGGATACGAAATCAAAAAATCATACAGACACAATTGCAGTCAAAGTTGTAGCGGACTTTGTTGTCTTAAGTGTCGTTGTTGTTGTTGTTGTTGTTTGTGGTGTTGTTGCTGTTGCTGTCTGCCATCATCTGCATTATTGTATGATTATGCTTTATATTGTGCCATCGCATCATTTAAAGCATTCAATTTGCAATTGAACTGTTTTGCTTGTTGAGCTGCATCTAAATGCATGTCTGTCTGTCTGGCTGTGTGTCTCCTCGTCCGTCTGCCTATTTATATGTACTCATGTTGTTTGTCTGGCAATCCTGGGTGTAGAAGTTTTTGATGGTCTAGCCACCATTTTAGGGAAGTAACTCGTCGTAAAACGTTTACATGTACGTGGGATTGTTGAAACGTCAAGTCAAGCTGTGCCAGCCAGTCAGTGCCGAGTTACTTTAGCATTCTGTATAAAAATTGCTACGCGTTTAGCATGATACATACGCAACTTCACCAACCAAATATCGCGTTCTTAATTTACACACTCACACACACACGGATACTGGATGTATGAACCTATAAGTAGATGATATTACTAGACCAGCCGAAGTGCTTGTGGTGAAAGAAAAAAGTCTCAATAAAAAAAAAACTTGCATAAAATGATGGCTTATAAAAAAGATTATTTATCACCTGTATTTCAGAACTTGCATTCAGGAAGCAGTAGGAGACATTTTTTTCATACCTTGGCCTGACTTCAGGAATGAGTTCTGCTCTTTGTCTGATTATGAATAGGAAAGTAAGCAATTTTTGTGTTTTAGATGCCAGCGCAGCCAAACCTCTTCTTCTACTCTACTTCTACGCTACATGACAGCTTTTTTCAAGGTCTTCAATAAGTGTTGAGTGACAACAGCAAAACACACACATACAACACCAACAACAATAGCCACAATAACACCAAAGGATAACACCAAGGGGGCTTAAATGATAAATAAACAAAAAGAAGAAAACATGAAAAATACCTGAAGAGTATAAAAATTGAAAACATAATAATATTTTTGGTTTGCCGGTCTGAAACAATGAAAACTGCAGTACTTCAGTTTTATTGTGTGTGTGTGTTTGTATGTGTGCTTTTTCGGATTTGCTAGCTTATTTCGCGTAACCCAAATTCTTAAAAAAAATAATAATATTCTATACGAAAAAAAAAATTCCCAGAATAACATCTTTTCACTTACATATCTACTTAAAAAACACAAAAATTGTTAAATACAAAGGGCAGACAAATAAATCACATCACCTACTTTGCTTTACCACAAACACAAAACGAACAAAAATTCTCTTAAACAAATGCGCAAAGAAACAAAATGTACAAACATATTCTCTATATTGAAAAATACACTGGAAAAAATGGTTAAAGATAGCCAATCTAAAAATTATATTTCTACGTTTGCCAGCTGTTTATATCGCTCCTTTATTGCAACATAGTCATAACTAAAAAAAAGAAGCTCGTTTCGAGAAAAACGCATTTCAAATTTTTAGAATTTTTTTTTTTATAAAATATCTTCAATAAATTTTTGGCTCAATGTAAAAGGTAACTTACATTTTTGGTTTGTACATTTGTACAACGGGTTATAGTTCAAGTTTTTTTTCCTTTCTTAAGAAAGATTTTTTTACAATACAAATTTGTTGTCATCAATAATTTTTGATTGAAGAAGACAAGAATAATATAACCCGTTCTACAAATGTACAAAACACAAATTTAATTTAAAAATTATAAAGTTCAACAAAAATTCAATAAATTAGTAAAAGGTAACTGTTAACAATTCCGCATTGTTAACTCGAAAAGCTCATTTCTAAGAGATATGACTATGTTGCAATAAAGGAGCGATATATCAATATTTCATAGGAGCCGTAATCATTAGTGGACCGTAATCATCAGTAGACTTTGAACATTTTTGAAAGATATTCTTAAACATTCAACTTTATATTCCAACAATCTAAATCAGTGATGCCCAAAAGTTCTATATGAAAGAGTAAAAACCAAAAAAACTAAAAATTCAACCGTGCGATAGAGTTTTTGACAAATCGTGCGATTTGAAAAATTTGATGAAACTTTTCAAAACATTTGGGGGATTCAAACGGTGTCATAACACGCATAATGTCATAATATTTTATAATATGCTTCGTACAAAAAAGTGAGAAAGTGCTTGTGATAAGACTTTTTAAACGGAGTTTGCCGTAACTAAAGCGAATACATCTCAGCTGATTCAAATTTAAAATAATTTATGTCAAAATGCTCACAGAATTCATATTTGTTCATACTAATATTTTAAGACTTATGACTTTATGACAACCCTTTGAATACCGTAATTATGGTTTCTGTGCGATCAGTGTTGTATATATTGTGAAAAATATGAAAATATTTCAATCATACTTGTATAATAGTGTGGACTTGTATAATAGTGTACGATCGTATAGGATAGTGAATCAGGGTCTTTACCAACAAAGTATTGCGAAAGTGTTGTTGCTTTGCTTTTGTGTGTGTGCGGTGAAGAACGAAAAAAAATATAAAAAAGGAAGTTGTTTGTGTAGTTTTCATTGCTAATGCTGAGCGCAGTATTTGTGTATTAAAGAGCACAGCCCTATAGCTACCCAGTGAAATTTTTGTCACACACAACTTCAATCCTAGACCATTAACAATGTAAGCGTGACCCCTCCGAAGTCTGTATACAATTCCTACTTACATTTACACAGCAATAGTCTAGGCCGTAAGATGCATCCAACACTGTATACATTGTAAGCGAAGATTGGATAAGTTCAAAACTATAGTATTATTCTTCTTTGCTTCTTATGTACATTTAATTTAACAAAATGAGTAAAAAAAATGACTAATCTGAATCGGCTGCTAGTTGTTTGTTGTGCTTAAAGCGGCCCATACACGTTTCAATTCAATTGAGAATTGAGTCTATCAACTGAATTGATTATTGTTCACACACTTCATAAACTGAATTGAAAGATTTTCATTCAACTATTAAATTCAATGAAATTATAGACAATTTTAAAAATATATAATTTTCTCTCTGCAAAAACACTACAAATATAAATTTTGAGACCTGATCAAGAGATTTGAACACACACAACACAATCGAATTGAAAGACTTGCTAATCAACTTGAAAAAATCAAAACATTTTAATTTTTCTTCAACCAACTCGACAACTGCCAAACTACTCACCTGACATACACGCTTTGATTTCGACAACAACTGACTCAGTTGCCAACTGAGTTGAAACGTGTATGGGGCGCTTAGCATGTTTATTTTGATTTTTTCTGTTGACACAATCGCAATTTGCTTTGCAAATTGTAATAACTTGTGGACTGCTGGGTAAGCGCATTTACAAAAACAATTGAGTACCAAGCACATAGGCCTGGGCATGTTTGATCTTAACAAATTAATGAGAATTTAAAAAGTAATATGCTTTAATAATACTTGTCAAAACACAAAAAAGCTTTTTCATTTATAAACGTTTCTTATTGCCTCTTTACGGCAATAAAAAAATTTTTTTTTAATTAATTACTTTTCAGAACTTTTAATATTGATTTCTCGGCAGAGTTAAACATATATATACCAAATAAATTTTCTAAATTATAATAATTCATTACAGTCTTTTGAAGATATGCTAAAAGAGTATAAAAAGAGCTACTGAGGTGGAAAGTTGCGGTTTTTAGGGTACCGGAAAGCGTTAAAACTAGCGCGAAATGCGCTAAATTGGCAACCGTGATTGTGATAATCAAATATAAAAATAGAAGGACCTACCTATTTCACTCAAAAAACTATTTTTAGCATAATTTCAAATATTTCAAATTATGTATCATATATAACAATAAAAAAAATAAATAAATAAAAAATTATATTTTATTTTAGTGAAAAATATTATTGCTTATCGCCCTACCCTCTTAGGCGTTTCTGCAGTGAAATTATGTAAGTCGAGAAATAAGTTTTTATGTATTTTCAATACTTCATTTCATTCACTTGGTAAGAGTTTCGGATGTCCAACAGAATATAAGTCATGCCTCTTTCTAGAGTTTTATTTGTTACAACAAACAACAATAACAAACTCTATGCTGCAGAAAGTAGAGTTCCCTAGTTTGGTATACGCCAAGGCTAAACCTACTCCCTAGGGGGGAATTACTCATACGACTGTAGTTGCGAGAGTTACAAAAATACAAGTTAAATCAATGTAAACCTTTTAATAAACGTTTCAATCGTGTAGATTCAAGCTTTTCAGCACTAAAAACTGGCAGGAAACGTTTAAAATTGCTACTGCGTTGCACGAAATGCCCACAAACTCAGCAAAATGTCACATAACCCCGTAAAAAGGGCCAAAAACCAAGCAAATCCCATAAAAATCGACAAAAAATGGATAACTTCGTATAACCGGGTTCAAAATTACCGTTCAAAGTTCAGCGACACGTTCCACGTCAAAAACGCGCACTGTACATGAAAAACCGTTTTCGAACAGGTTATCCAACCGGTTACGAGTTTTTTGAGAATTCTCAAAATCAATTCCAAAAATCTCCAGAATTTCCTCATTTCCCCGGAAAATACTCGGAATCAAATGGAATGAAACGGCAACTTCAATTTTCACCCTAAAGTGGCAACACTCTTTTCTATAGCGGAATATCAAATTCCTCAAAAGTGCACACTGTATATAACAGGACTTCTGTGAGTTTCAAACGTACAAGCAAAGTTAATACCAGCGTGCTAATAAAGGAAGACAGGAAGTGCTTAGGCTTGGAACCTTATGAACCGATGACTGGCTGAAATCCCAACTTTATTATCTCCGCTTATCAGTTGCATTTAAGGCACAGTCAACACTTACACTTACGCTTAAGATTACTTAAAGCTCTTAAAGTTCAGCTGTTTCTTTTTTCAGTGTACTCTGTTAAATGTTTATTCGCTTTAACTGAATTTTAGAAGCCAGCGGCATAATTTTTTGTTTGTTTTTTTTTTTTCAAAAAAAGTTCATGTTTTCGCTGCCATACATTTTCCTTTTCATTGTGCTAACAATGGCCTCATATATAAATATAAATAAATAGGTGCCCAAAAATCCAAAAAGGGAAGCATTGTCTTCCCTGTTTTTATGCTGCTTGTTTTCGCTTCAACAAACGCCAAGTGTGGAGTTGGAGTTTGTTGCATAAAAAGACAACAACAAAAGGTAATTTTTTGTTGGAATAAAGCCCCTTTAGGATAAAGGATTCATTTGACATTCTTTGTGTGAATGAGTGTACGAGTATTTTATTAGGTTGGTACTTGTTTGCCATTGTTGCAAATTATTTCAAGCAAGACTGGTGAATATTAAAATTTTTCGTAGACGGACAAGAGATTTACTTTAGTTTTGTTTTGGGCATGGACTTGGAACTGAAAACAACAGATCGCACAAGCACGAGCAGATCTGAGTTGGATTTGGATAGTAGTGATATTTTTATTCCCAGTACACAGGTAAAATTAGTTCTGGCCACAATTGAGGCTGTCACAAAAGCAGCAAATCAGTTGTTGTACTATTTATATGTACCAGCTTAATACTCCAAACTATACTGACACCCATAAAAGGATATCTAGGTTGGTGTTGATTACGCTTTATCATGTCCAAACACCGCTGTGAAGTGGTCTGTCTCCTTTTGGTTCGACACTGAGCAAACGCGGCACCTATTTTGCCGATAGCTTTTTTATAAGCAAATGTTCATGCGACCTGTTGAACACACATTCGTATGATGTTGCTAAGAATCTATCACATCATCCAGTGTGCAGCTGTTGATCTGCTTGTTATAAATATACAACACTTTCATACAAACACGATAAAACTAACAACATAATACACAAACAAACAAACATATATGATTTAAAATACGTAAAATTCCAAGTAAATCAACTAAACATGATGTTGTTGTTTTTCTTGTATGGCTTGTTATAAATGTACAACACATTCACACAAACAAGATAAAACTAACAACATAATACACAAACCAAGTATATCAATGATGTTGTTGTTTTTTCCTGTACTCGTTTTATTATTGTTTGTTGTTGTGACTTCCTTAGTGTTCACAAGCATGTGTGTGAATGTGTATATGCATAAGAATTATATCTGTATATTTGAGTCTAGAACTACGAATAACTAGAATGATGATCGTGATGATTATAGAAGATGATAATGAAATATAAATAGCAGGTAGCTCGGCGGCAACGAGTCAGTTTATTTTTAAGTTTTGTGCAAAACCGTCATAAATCAAAATAGTAATCAAATCTAGTGTGTAAATACACAGTGGCTTGAAGTGTAAAGTTGTGAATTATATAAGTACTGTGTAACAAACAAGTGTGTGAGTCATTATTTAATTTGCAATGGAAGAATCAGAAAAAGTGTTTTTAAAGGCAAAAACGTAAAAATATGTTCGGGACTTCATAAAAATGAAGTCACTGCACTCATAGAAAACCCGTCATAACTGTGATGTATTATATAACCAATGCAATGCCAAATGTCAAAGTAAGCAAATCTAGTGTTTTGGTACACAGAGGCAGAAACGTAACTATATATATACCATTTCAACAGTCTCACGTAACTTGACTCGACGATCATTCATAACGATATCATGGATTTTCTTGATATTTTCTTCAGTAATCACTTCTTTTGGCTTTCCTGTTGATGGTGTTGTTGCAGTGCTTGTTCGGCCGCGTTTAAATTCAGCAATCCCATATTCTACCACGTAATCTGAACTTTTCTTTTGTCTCTTTCGCCGTTTTTCTTTTAAAATAATAGTGTTTTAATCACTGCACGAAATTCACTTTCTTCCATTTTTCAAGAAACACAAAAGTTGCTTATTTCAAACGGTTAAAAGAAATAAACTAATCGATGAATTGGGGTGAAATTTTAACAGCTGATGTTTGACAGATCGCAATTTAAAAAAAAAAAATTTTGTAAATGCTGCCTGCCCCGGGGAACAGGTTTTGCCTTGGCGTATTCCTAACTTGGGCGCTCTGTTTTTCGGGGAAAACATAGGGAAGGGGTCCCTCGTTTGTTGTAGCAAATAAAACTCCAGGAAGCCAATGACTTATATTGTGTTGGCTTGCGAAACCCTTACCAAGGGTATAAATTGGCAGAACAGGGATCAGCACGGCCACTGGGTGGATCTGCTTGATCATGAATGAGGTGCCCACCTTGGCTGAAACTTTCTGGCTGTGGTTGAAACCTAAAACGCAGGAAGGAGGTGTTAGTATCCTTAATGATTGCTTGGCGTGGCTTTTTTCGGGGACTAACAAACTCCCGAGGGTCTGTTGCACTTACAACAGATACCTGTACTAGTGGTGATGGTTGACGGGTGAGTTGGTTTAAGGGCTCATGCTGCTAGTGGGCTTCGGCCTACCAACTCATTAAGCCTTGACTTCCATTGATTGCTGGGAAATTGCATACAGGAGGGATTATAAGGCCTGAACTCCTCAACAAGAAGTTGGTCATATGGTTACAAACATATGGCATAAATTGCTACCTGTGTGAGCCTAGCAAGCCACACGGGTGCGCTGGTGAATCATGAATAATTCACTCCGTGGAACTGGTCCATCATCAGATAAGGCCGCAGGGCAGGTGCTGATGTAAATCTTTTTCACAACTGTATATGCTGCCATCTATCAATATCAGCCTGTTCTCGTATCTGTAAAACATTTTATTTCATGAAATATTTTTATTAAACAATATAAATATTAGCAAGGAGCTTTAGCGGCACCCTATTATAATTGTGTGGATGGTTGATTTCGAAATTTGTGATTGTTTGTTGGTGTGCATTAGAATAATAACACTGCTTTCATATGAATACATATGTTTATTAAAAAAAAGAAAAAGGTATGGGGGGGGGGGGGGGGGGGGGGGGGAGATTATGAATAGAGGTATGAAGATTTTGGGCCATGAAAGGTTAACTAAATTAAATAAGCAAATTTAAGTTCGTAACAAAGGCACACACACGCTTATGCATTAACTTGTTAAGTCCAGGGCCGACCTGACCTGTTGATATGAAATGTATGTTGACAGTTTGTAATGCTTGCATCATCACTTCAGTAATAGAATTAGGCTTGCATGAGGACTTGCAAAGGACAGTAGTGGATTTGATTCAAACTCAAGGTGTTTTTGTTTACAAAATATTTAAGGACCTTCAAGAGACACTTACAGAAGGCAAAAGAAAACAAATAAAATATATATTTCACATAATGTTTAATTATTCATAAACAAAAGAATTACAATACTAACAGACCTTCTAAGTAAAGTTTGAGTTATAAAATTATTTATTTACACAGAAGATTTCAGCTTCATTTTTTTCTTCGCTGCTTTCGCTATAAAATTCTAACGATACAAACGAAGGACCTACAATAACCGCCATAAACCATTCATGTATTTATGTATGTAAGCCTCACAAGCCTGAGTTTTTTTTTTGTTTTCTCTTCTTGTGTTCAATAGCTGTTTACTTAAGTAAATTTAACTAAAAGTTTCGGTATCACTTAAAATAAAAACCGAAGGTGTTTTACAAACAGCCAAACATTCAATTGTTTTCCAACTGACAAGCCAAAATGAAATGGCCACTGCCCCAGCTACAACTGGTTGCTGAACTGGACTCCTTTTCTTCTTCCATCGCCAGAGAACATAAAACTACATACCGCAGAAATAAAAATCAAACACTGCATAAACCAATACAGGAAGAAGGATGTCAAACCAAACAGCAAGTTGCAAAAAAATAAAAATAATGAAATTAAAAACTTAAAAAGCAAAAAAAAAAAGGAAAAAAGTAAAAGAGAACCAAAGAGCCCCAACAAAACGATTGTTAAACATCATGTCCATGGAGTAGCAAACAGAAAAGAATTGTTTGTTCTTAAACAGGATAGATGGGCCTTGCCAGGATTGCATGGAATATAGTATGTACGAGTACATATTGTAAAAGCTAAAGCCGGCGGTAAAGGGCGAATGACAGTAAAACACATAAACGAAGTGTAAGAATATCAAATGTACGATGGTGGGTTTGGCGGTCAATTGTTTGTTTGTTTCTGCGTGTTGAAGATGTTTATCAGTAAATAAAAAAAAAAAAGAATCTTTGTTAATCTTTAACAAAATGAAATGTAGAAAACAAAATACTTATATAAAAACGTCTCAAATAAATTTAAGAAAGCGATAAATTTATGTCCAGAGTAAAAAAGCACGCAACGAATGGTAACCACCCTACTAGTTTGAGGGATAAAAGGACTAAAGGCTTGAAGAACACTAAATTGTTAAAAAAACGTTTTGTAATAACTTTCTACGCCAAAAATTGTGATAAATTTTTATTACATCACAATATTATTATTTCCAAAAAATTTTAAAAATCGTTTATTTTCTATGTTTCGATATTTCATAGGAGCCACCCTAATCATCAGTAGACTTTGGAAATTTTTTAAAGACATTCTCAAACATTCAACTTTATATCCCTACAATCTAAATAAATTATTGAGAATTTAAAAAGAAAAATGCTCTAATAATATCTGTCAAAACACAAAAAACAAGCTTTTTCATTTATGCTAGGAACACAATTGCGACCAACGACGAACTTCGCCCATCGCGACGAATTCGCCGACAAATATTCGTTGTGTGAAGCACAATATTAACGAACATTGTTTACATTCCATGCAAAGAAAAAAAAAAATAATATAAATACTAAGCTGGCCATATTAAAAGTAAACCTATATAAATCCCATCCGAAAGAGGGATTTTTGAACAAATTATCTCAGGTACTTTATATTTTGAGAACATCTTCATACATATTTTACTACATGGATTAATATAAATTATGAACGATTATTACATCTTAATAAATTATGAAAAGTATTATGTCATGAAAAATACTTTTTTTATGTAAGAAACCTGGTCACCTTATACTGCTTTTTTCGTCGTTCGCTGACGAAACAATTAGAAATGAATCTATTTCAACTTTCGCTGAGTATGACGAATTTCGACCAACACCATGATTGTGTGCATTTTTATATACACCAATGTGTTTTATTTTTGGCGACGAATATTCGCGACCAAATATTCGTCGTTCGTCGCAGTTGTGTTCCTAGCATTATACACGTCTCTAATATTTCTTTCGACATTTCATAGGAGCTACCCTAATCAACAGTAGACTTTGGAAATTTTTTAAAGACATTCTCAAACATTCAACTTTATATCCCAACAATCTAAATAAATTGTTGAGATATAAAGTTGAATGTTTGAGAATATCTTTTAATAGTTTGCAAAGTCTACTGATGATTAGGGTAGCTCTTATGAAATGTCTGCATATAGATAGCTGGGAAACATAGAAAACAAGCTATTATTAGTATCAATGTTAGAAGCTAATATAGCGAATAAAAACTCAATTATTATTATTTTCTTAAAAAAAAATTCTTCAGCAATACTTTATATACAATAATTTTCTACAGAGGGTGAAAAAGGCTAATATCAGCACCAGCGTTTACGGCCTTATCTGTTGTTAGACCAATTCCGCAGAGTGAATTATTCACCAGCACTCCCGTGTGGCTTACCAGGCACTCACAGGTAAAAATTCTTGTAGCCATATGGACAACCTCTTGTTCAGGAGTTCGGGACTTCTAATCTCTCATGTATGTATGTAATGAGTCCACTAGCGGCATCAGCCCTTAAGCCAACTCACCCGTCAACCATCACCACTGGTTCCTCACAGTACAGACCCTTTGGGAGGTTGTCAGTCCGCGAAAAATGCCACACAGCAAACAATTATCAAAGATGCTAACACCCTCTTTCAGCGTTTTAGGTTTCAGCCACAGCTAGAACGTTTCAGTCAAGGTAGGCACCTCAACCAGCAACAGCCCGGGTAGAACTGCAAGCAGAACCACCCGGGGTCTGCTGATCCCCGTTCTGTCAAATTATACCCTTGGTAAGTGTTCCGGAAGCCAATACAACATAAGTCATGTGGCTTTCTAGAGTCTTATTTGCTACAATAAAAGAGGGATTCCTTCGCCTCTTTATCCGAAAAACAAACTGCCCCGGTTTGAAATACGCATAGACGAAACTAGAGTTGGGTACCCTACTGTCACCGATAAGCATTTTCTTTTGCACTTGGTCAAATAACTCCAAAATAGACCTTTAGGCACCGGGCAAAACGTGAGAGTTGTATTCTATTTTAGTCGGATATAGGTGGTAAAGATAGTAAGGAGATCAGAGGGAATGAAGTATGCCTTACACTGTTCCAAACCAAGAATCTTAAATCCTTCTTTAGGGACGTGGAAAATGTATTCAAGCCAGCGAACATTACACTGAATTTTCATTCGAAGATCATCAAGAGCATCTGATTCTTTAATATTTATACCATCCATGAGTACAGATGAAGCAGTATTCACGTTCATTCGTTTTTGTGTGTGAATAAAAAACACTGGGACTTGCGAGGGTTGAAGATAGCCCTGTTTTTATGTCAGCATTCCCTGTTTTTATGTCGCTCTTAGCTCCGTTCTCGGATAGGCTGGGACTAATATAATTGAATGAACAAGAATTGCAAATACTGCTGTCATCTGCAAAAGAGTGCATAGAGTTACGAGTAGAAGTTTAACGTAGGTCGTTAAGAAAATAGTAAACAAAGTAGGAGAGAGAACCGAGTATTGCCACACTTCTAAATTGATTTTTAATTCGTTTGATGAGAGCGGTTCTAGAACAATTCGCCTCTGAGAGCTCCCGATATAAACCGAGAAAAATTTGCAACGACAACAAAACCAATAACTTTTGCCAGTGATGCACCGTGCCACACTCTGTCAAAGGCACTGGAAACATTCTTTAACTTTAAATTCAAATGTATTGCTTGGCGTAAAAGATACGGAATCTGTAATGTTTTAAAAGTTTATGTTTGATTCCTCATTAAGGGCAAATTTAGAAAGCAAACAACAATTCTTTAAGCTTAAAAAGTTTACTTTTTTATTATTTAATTAATTTAAAAAAAAATTTATAATTCTTCAGCAATACTTAAATGATCAGCCACCCTGTATTTCTTCAGAAATTTTTCCGTTAGCAAACTTCTTTTCTTTGAGAAATTTTCAATAACACTTTTTTGCTAGGGAAAACTTTCGATATAAAAAAAAACGCAATAAATTGCATACTGATCTGACAAACAAATTATACCCATAAACGCTTCATAAATTGCAAGAAGGGTACTCGATTTAAAAAATCGAACTCATATGAATACAAAGGAAAGCAAAATCATAACAATTGCTTTAAAAAAAAACGTATAAAATTGTTTTTTTTTATATTTTTGATAATCTTAGGTTTAGTTTCATCTCCAGTTTTTTGCACTGGGGTTATTGTAATATCATCAACAACAACTACGACAACGGGGAGAAAAAAAAAAAAAAGAAGAATGTAGATTGAAAATCGTTTATTATGGCAACATGCTTAAGGCGTGATTGTTATAAAAACAGCTTGTTAACAAGTGTTGGCACACTAATTGTATAATCTTTTTTCACTTCTTATTATTCAGTCATACAATTTTTACACACTTTTACTAAAGTGGTTTTCGGTACAAACTCTCAAATTGCTGCAATACACAAATCGAACATAAAAATGAAAAAAATTATACTCTTGCATATAAGCATATTTATGCGCATATATGAATGTGAGATACCAGCCAAACTTAAAATATGTCCGCCCTCCTTTTTTTGCTGATAGAATTTTTTCCGTGTTACCTGCGAACAGCAGAGAAAACAGAATATCCTGTCAACACTTAAAAAAAAAGAGGGCTACAACTAATACCGGCTTATAGCTCAAAATATTTATATGTGTTTGTAAGTGTGCAACACTGGCAAAAATATAAGCAGGGCGGTGAAGTAAGCGTGTTGGCTCTTGTGTCAGTGTATGTTAAAGTGTCACTCTTAGTTGCCCATAAATTAAATGGTTGTCAGTATTAATTACAACAACTGTCATTTGTATTGACATTACCCGATTGCTTCAAAAGTAATAACAACAATTGTCAATTTATTGATAGAATATTGAAGTTGTTATTGTTGTTGTTTTTGTTTTTGTTCAACTTGCTTAACGATTTTTTTGTTTTAATTTTGAACACTTAGTTCTTCCTTTTTTTTCGACATGCTTCTTCATTCCTGGAGTTAAACATGTGTCGGTATCGAATGCTGAGTATTTATTATTATAGTAGAATTTTATTTTATTTATTTTGTTTTTTTGTTTTTCCTTGTTTCGTTTCAATGGAAATTCATTGCATGCTTTATTAAAAGCAACAGCAAAAAGTAGCTGTCATCACTTTTTTCTTCTGTGCACGAAACAAAACTAAACTTCACAACACAACTCCTCTCAACTTGGCTCATCCCAATTGTTAGTTGTTGTTGTAGTAGTTGTAGTAGTTGTAGCTGTTGTTGTTGTTGTTGTTATTATTGTTATAAGTAGTTGATATTGTTTGTTTCATGCGAAAAGTTGTCAAAACACAACACCATCCTTGACTTCCTCCTTTTGCTTGATTGTTCTATCTCTCCTCCTCTCGGTGGCCCACTCTAGTAGTTATTGTCTGGCAGACAAGTCAACAGTTTCTGAATGGGTCAATGATAGATGGCTTAAAGACTTTAATCACATATTTGCCATTGACGTAATAAAGCAAAAAGTTAAGTAACAAAAGAAAAGAAAAAACAATAAGTTAAAAGCGTCAATTGAAATTTATTAATGTGGGAGATAAACAGAGAGGCGTTATTTGAAGATGGTTGTAAATTTAAGCAACCCTCTTATCATTTCCGCTCTATTTCAAAACGTACTTTTCTGGAAGGACAAAGTAGTGTAATCAATATTGCTTTGTATATCCTTAAGATATTCTAAGATGTAATGATCCCCAAGCTTGAGGTCTTCTTATAAATTTTCTTTTTTAATTTTTTTTATTAAATTCAATATTTCGTCTTCCTTCTTCCTGAAAAATAAAAAAGCTTGGAGATCATTACATTTTCATTCGAAAAATTAGGATACAAGAAACTTAAAATATTCTCATGTGTTTCTTCTTTATCGCGTGAAGAAAATGACTATTCCTATATATACATGTACATAGACGTAAAACTTATACAACGCATACATACTCGTAAATGTACAACATGTTTTAGCGATTTGGCATAACCAGCAAGATCACCTAATTTAACCAACCTAGACTTCTCTCATTGTGGATACTTCACTTAAACTTTCAACGTTATATGAAACACAAAACACATCTGCAGGCAACTTCTTCCACAAACAAATCGTACGACTGAAATAATAGATGTACATCTTCGCTTCCGCCATTTTCTTTTCCGAAACTCGAGGCTTTATTGTAAAAAACTGGTTATATATAATTTAACTCAAAGTATTGTCCATAGCTGATCACTACTCTCTCCTACCTTTCGGGCAGCGTAAACATCCAGCGTTGATAAAACTGGTCACCTTGTAAAGCGATTCACGAATCGGTCCATCTTCTTAGTTCTTCACAAGACCAAAAGAGCTGGTCATCCAACCCGTTGCCATTAATCGAAATAATCTGATAGTCTAACGGGTGGGATAGTATTTCCCATTTCAATGTATCTAAGTAGGTCTTGGCCACTTTCGCAACAAGGGGTTGACCACTGTCATGCCGTAATATTACTTTATCATGTCTCTCGTTGTGTTGCGGCCTCTTATCTTCAATGTTCGGTCTAAAAGCATTAATTGCGTTCAATAACGATCGCTTGTCAGATAATCACGGGCAAACAAATGCCGTTCAACATCTCTCGGCTTCAACTCCTACGATACCAAATTTCCTTGTTTCTCAATCATTCCCATGAAAATTGCTTATTGCATCACTCTCAATGGCTCTGGCAGTTCTAGTAAAAACACACAAAAACCCGGATAATTACAAGTATAACCGGGTACAAAATTACCATTAAAAGTTCAGATACATGTCCTACGGCAAAAACGTGCATAGAATATGAAAAACCGGTTCCAAACTGGTTAACGGAGCGGTTAAAAGTTTCTTTTTTGGAATTCTCAGAAATCGCAAAATCCCGTTTTTTCATCGAAGTGATACAGAAGCTTTAATTATCGCACTAAAGCGGTAAGCCACTTTTATGCTGCAAAGTACATACTCTATTTGATAGGGGTTGCGAAAGTTACAAACATGCAAGTGAAGCTGAGTTTTTTGGGAATTCCCAAAATCAGTTTCAGAAATCGCCAAAATCTCCTCTTTCTCCGGAGCCATGTGACAGTTTAAATTTTACGACAGTGGTTGTGCAAGTTGCCACCTTACAAACATATAAACATACAAATTTACATACATACATGGAGCTACTAAAAACCGCCAAGAATTATTGAACAGTGCTATTGCACTGCGCAAAAAGCGCATGAACTCGCCAAAATGTAAAAAAACCGGAAAAAAAATACCAAAAACCAGTAAAAATCACCAAAATATCTGTAAATTACCCGTGCAACCGGGTACAAAATTGCCATTAAAAGTTCAGTTACATGTTCTATGGCAAAAACGTGCACCGAATATGAAAATCCGGTACCAAACTGGTTAGCCAAGTGGTTAAGAGTTTATTTTTGGGAATTTTCAAAATGGGTTTCAGAAATCAGCAAAATCCCTTTTTTTTCGGAGCGATACGGTAGCTTCAATTTTCGCACTAAAACGGTAACACTCCTTTCTGTTACGCAATACCAAACTCCTCAAAAGAACACAATGTATATAATAGGGGTTGCAAGAGTTACAAACAAGCAAGTGAAGCTGAGGTTTTTGGGAATTCCCAAAATCAGTTTCAGAAATCGCCAAAATCTCCTTTTTCCCTGGAGGACTGCCATAGCTTTAATTTTATACCAGTGGTTGTGGAAGTTACAAATTTACAAACATATAAGCAAACAAATTTACATTGAGCTACAAAAACCGGCAAGATATAATTAACAGTGCTGCTGCACTGCATAAAAACGGACGACCCCGGAAAATTTTAAAAAACCAGCCAAAAGTACCAAAAACCGATAAAAACTAACAAAAAATCTGAAAAAACTGGTTAGCGGAGCGGTTAAGAGTTTTTGGGAGTTCTCAATATCGGTTTCAGAAATCGCCAAAATCCCGCAGCTTCAATTTTCGTACTAAAGCGGTTACACTCTTGTCCTTTGCGAAATATCCAATGCCTCAAAATTACACACTGAGGGGCTGTGAGAGCTACGAACAAACAAGTGTAGCAGAGTTTTTAAGGATTCTTAAAATCAATTTCAGAAATCGCCAAAATCTCCTTTTTCTCCGTAACAATGCGAAAGCTTCAATTTTGCAACAGTGGTTGTGGGAGTTACAAACTTACAGACATAGAAACATACAAATTTACATACACACATGGAGCTACTAAAAATCAGCGAAAAATATTGAACAGTGATGCTGCACTGCACAAGATACGCATGAACTCGTCAGAATGTGAAAAAACCGGCAAAGAGTACCAAAATGCTGCAATAGAGTTTGTTTTAGTCTTTCGTGTTGTTATTGTTTAAGTTAAACCACGAACACTACTCCCTCTTTCCTACCTCATCATAACCTATTTTCCTAGTTCCAGTACAATGCACTGCATATGTAGGGGTCATCCCCTGAGTACTACTGGTCCAAGATAAAAAAAAAACCCCAGTAAAAATGATTAAAAAAATCTGTAACAACCGACAAAAACCCGGATAATTAGCCGTACAATCGGGTACAAAATTACCATTAAAAGTTCAGATACATGTTCTATGACAAAAACAGGTTCCAAACTGGTTAGCGGAGCGGTTAGTAGCTTTCTGGAAGTTATGAAAATCGGTTTCAGAAATCGCCAAAATCCCCGTTTTTTCGCCGGAGTGATACGGTGGCTTCAATTTTTGCATTAAAACGGTAACAGATTTTTCTGTTGCGTAATAACAAATTCATTTAAAGTAAACACCGTGTTTAATGGTTGCGAGAGTCAGAAACAAACAAGCATAGCTGAGTTTTTAGGAATGCGCAAAATCGGTTTCAGAAATCGCCTTTTTTCCCCGAATCAACACAACTTTAATTTTTGCACCAAAACTGTAATGTTTTTTCTAAGCACACACAGTGAAGCTAAAACAGACGTAATAAAAACCAATGGACCTTGAGCGTGGTGATTATTATGATTACTGAAAAAAAAAAAATTGAGCAACAGGTTAATTCGAATTAAGATGTGATTTATTTGCTTCAATGACTTTATTGGAAAGTACAAGGAAACACTTATTTATGTATTTATTTATATATGCAATGTAAATTTGCAAAGTATATTATGCACAGTGACGGAAACCATATGCCCAAGATGGTATTAACAGTACGTTTGTAGGGTCGCTGTGAGTAACTATAACGACCTATGCCTTCACATAGGAAGTTGCAGCGTGAATAGCACTGAAATACCTCGAAAAAACTGTAAACCAATACAGTAAGTTGAGGCAAACCGTGCGAGTGAGACGCAAAACTCTCGAAGGTCAAACAGCAACGAGAAGTCTGACCGCACTTAAGAAATATTTACGATGACGCGAGAGCTGTTCTTCAGCCCAGAGCTGCTTTACGACTGAACAGAGACACATATTTCAACATTCCTTTGTATTTATTATACACAGTTTTTCATTAATTTTTCCAAGTGGGTCATGCCGAAAATTTTATTTTCCTACAACCATTAAAAATCAAACAAAGTATACAAATTTAATTTTCCTGCTTCTTAGAGTTCCTTTTCTTTTGTTTTCGTTTCTTTTTCAAGTTTATAGTTGTCGGTCGCTCGGCCGTTCGGTCGGTCGGTTGTCTTGAGTTCTTTTGTAGCAATGGCAAGTGTAAATTCATTGTTGACAATGTCAACATTTTCATTTTACTAGCATTTATTGCCAATAAATGGCAAAATAGCTTTAAAATGACAGCAAGCTCTTTTTATGTTTTGCACTTTATATTGTATGTAATTTTGTTTCCTTTTATGCCTTCCCCTATTCTTTTTCCCAAAGCAAAGAATATATAAAATTAAAAAAAATAAAAGAGATGACCTAAAGTAGTTGTGTGACTATAAAATTTCAATTTTGAAATTACGAAAAGGAAAAAAATTGTAAGTAATAAAAAATAGGAAAATAAGAATAAGTTTGAGGAAAGAAAACACCAACAAATTGAAAAGCAACTGACACAAATCAAAATGTTATACAAGATTTTGCTTTCAAACCTTTTATCAGTTCCAACCAATAAAAGGAAATAAAATCTCATAAAAAATCATTTATATGTTCCCTATCATTGAAAGATATTGGATCTAGGAAAAAAAACTGTTTGTCTACACACGCACCTATTTGAAAAATCGAGCAATAAACACCTCTTCAAAAAAATTAAATCTCACTAGCTGTTTGTTTGAACGATTAAGTATCACGGCGGTGAAAAGAAGCAGTTGAAATGCCTTCCAGAAGGCCTGAGTTAGCCAAGACGCAAGGGTCTCTGTACACAGAAACAATTCTTTATACGAGTACGTTCAATGGCGGAATTCACTGAAAGAACGAGTGATTTTTTTGCTATTATCTTTTTGGCAACACTAGTTTTGACAGCTCACGCACGTTTTGTATCTTGTGTCACTGTCAAACATCTTCAGTTTGGTCTATAATTTAATCATGAATCGTCTTACAACCGAACAACGCTTGCAAATTATTGAATTTTATTACCAAAATGCGTGCTCTGTTAAGAAAGTTCATCGCGCGCATCTTCCATTTTATGGTCAGTTTAATCGACCTACTGAGGCTTCTATTCGGGCTATTGTAAAAAAAATTTTTGTGAATGGGCTCTTGAAAAGTTAGATGAAGATCCACTTTTTTATCGAAGAATTGTGTTCAGCGACGAGGCTCATTTCTGGTTGAATGGATACATGAACAAGCAAAACTGCCGTATTTGGAGTGAAGAGCAGCCAGAAGCATTGCAAGAGCTACCAATGCATCCACAAAAAACAACCGTTTGGTGCGGATTATGGGCTGGCGGCATCATTGGGCCGTATTTCTTCAAAGATGATGCGAATCACAACGTTACTGTGAATGGTGAGCGCTACCGTGCGATGATAACAAACTTTTTTTTGCCCAAAATGGAAGAGCTTGACTTGCATGACATGTGGTTTCAACAAGACGGTGCCACATGCTACACAGCACGCGAAACAATGGACCAATTGAGAGGCGAGTTCGGTGAACAGTTTATTTCACGCTTGGGACCAGTCAATTGGCCGCCCAGATCGTGCGATTTAACGCCTCTAGACTATTTTTTGTGGGGCTATGTTAAGGCTAATGTCTATAGCGACAAGCCCGTTTCGATTGACGCACTGAAAGCCAACATTGCCAACATTATTCGTGAGATACCGGCCGCAATGTTGGAAAGAGTATGCCAAAATTGGACTAAGCGGATGGACCATTTGAGGCGCAGCCGCGGCCAACATTTGCATGAAATAATCTTCAAACATTAAATTATATCGACCCAACTATCGATCCAAATAAATATTTCATGCATTTTTCTGAATTTTATGTTTTTTTTTTTTTTTTTAAACTATTTGTCAGATATCAGTTAAGAATTTGAATGAAACCAGCTAATTTTTCCAGCAGCAACAAAATCCGACATCCAAAGGTAATACTGGCCAAGCTTAAGATCTCCTTTTCTTTCTTCGGAAGATTTATTCAGGAAATAAAATTATAAATTATTGCAACATAGTCATAACTTATTGCAACATAGTCATAACTAAAAAAAGCTCGTTTCGAGAAAAATGTATTTAAAATTTTTAGTTTCCACGCAAGTCTTAAATTTTTTTTTAGAAAATATCTCCTAAAGAAAACAGTTTAAAAATAGTTTGAATAAATTTTTGTCACAATATAAAACACAGTACTGTTAACAATTCTGCATTGTTAACACGAAAATCTCAATTTTTGAGATATGACTATGTTGCAATAAAGGAGCGATATGTTTTTATGTGTTGCCAATACCTTATGTTAAGCGTTTTTCCGCATTTCTGGCTTAGCAGATAAGTCCTAATACATATCTTTTATAACTAAAACTACGTTGTAATCATTGTTGTATTAGATGTTTCGTGGATTTTTTCGACTTCTTCCAGGGTTTTTCTATTTTATGTCGAAAAAACGTCGTTTTAATTATAAAAGATATTCGGCTTTACGAGCTAAACAAAAAATGGGCAAAAACGCTAAAAAAAATTTTTTCAATTTGTAATTTTTTTAAACAATTTCCAAAAAAAGTCTTTAGAATGAAGACGAAATATTGAGAAAAATATATAATTAAATAATTTTTCATATAAAATCATAAAAAGAGTCCTCAAGGTTTGATAGCATTACGTAGGAACTTTTAAAAAAAGGTAAAAAAAAACTAGGACAAAGAAAACAAAATTGGAATTTAAAAAAAAAATTTAAAAACTGGGACAAAGAAAACAAAATCACACAAAAATTTTATTGATACTGCAGTTTTTTTTCTGTATAAAGTACATTTCAAATTCATAGACTTTCTTATACATTGTGTAGCCAGCCAAGAGTTTCCCCGTTCATTTCACTTAAAAAAGCCCTTTTTCGGTTATATTTGGAGGCCATATTTGAGAAAGGAATGTGAGACAGCGTAGACGATATTTTCAAATTATTTTTACAGAAAGCAGAAAGGATTGATTGCTAGACATTTAAAAATATAAAAATAAGTAAACAAAAGAGTCAGCTCCAAATTACCCCCCCCCCCCCCCTGCAATGAGCTTCAAAAGTTTGCAGTCAGAAAGTTCGTGAAAGCAGAATATGGAATTGACTTAAAACAGCGCCTGTCTTGACGGCCTTTCCTGGACCAACTCCACGGGGTAAATTATTCCAAATTCACCAGTGCTCCAGTGTGGCTTGCAAGCCTCATACAAGTCGCTACTTTTCGCATTAGTTTGTAGCCACATACAGCAAAGTCCTTACTGTAGAGCTCGGGTCTTCTAATCATATGCAATTCCCCAGGCAGGCAATGGAAGAGAAGGTTTAATGATTTGGTAGGCCGGAGCCCATTCAAAACATTAGCCCTTAATGCAACTCAACCGTCGAACCAACACTTCTTCTTATATGTATGTATCTGTTGCAAGACAACAACACCTAGGGGGGTTGTTAGCCCCCGAAAACCGGCACTATAGGTTAGGTAGGCAGGCCGCTGGATACCCCGGAATAGTTTAGGTTGTCCAGCTCACTTGGGTCCTGTAGTCGTTCCCTTTGTGATGTAGGCACCATAGTCCATCAGGAAAACAAATTTGTTACATGACAATAGCACCTTGGGGGTTATTAGGTACCAAAAGCCGGCATTGCATAACAGCTATCAGGAAATACTAATTCCCCTTTCTGCGTTTTAGGTTTAAACCACAGCCAGAACCTTTAAACCTTTTAGGTTTAAACCAAAGTAACAACCTCAACCACGATCAGCGCCGAGATGGTCTGCAAGCAGGGCCTCCAGGGGGCTTTACCAATTCATCTCTGGTGAGGGTTTCGGAAGTACAACACAGCATTAACGGAACTTGTCCCTGGAAGGGGTGTGGGGGGGGGGGGGGGTTATGAAAACATACTGTGAAAATTGATTTACTTTGACGACAGTACCCCTGTGTAGCTTCTAGGGATCACACAAGTCGTTACTTTTGCCATAAACATGTAGGCCATGTAGGCAAACCCTTGCTGAATAGTTCGAGCCTTCGAAGCCCTCTTGTATGCCATTTCCCAGATGGTTAATGGAAGACAAGGCTAAATGAGTTGGTAGGCGTTCATGAAAGCAGAGAGGAATGAATCATAGCTAGAGATCTAAAACTAAAAACACAAAAAAGTCTGCTGCAAGGTCCTTTTCCGAAAGCCTTCCAAAGGTCACCACCGAAAAATTCGTAAAAATGAAGACATTGACAGCTAATGTAAGACTGACCTTCCAGAGTTTTATGATGGAAAGTTCGTAAATCTGCCTGTGTGCATACGTATGTAGTAGCGAGTATGCTGAGTTTTATAAGTTCTTCTATGTGGACAAAAAAAGGAATCATTACTAACAACCTAAAACTTAAAACGTAAAACAGCCTTCCACAAGGAAGATTGCCAAAAGGCTGCTGGGAAGTTCGTGAAAGGCTTTTCAAACTTTACCACTGCTAAGTTCGTGAATCTGTGTTCATAGCAAATGTATTTTCTTGGGAAGCAGTGTGTGAAAGTAAACGAAAAGTTTACTTTGCAAAGTCTTGAGTTTGTTGGTGACAATGGGAAAAGAGTGTGGCTCTCTTTTCTCCTTTTTTGTCCTCCTTGCCGTCGCCAAACTTAAGACTTTGCAAAGTAAACTTTCTGTGTACGAACGCCGTGAATCGTAATTAGCAATCAAAAATTAGCGATCCCTTCTTAAGGGCCTTCCAAAGTTCACCGCTGGGAACTTCGTGAATATTCCATACGTACGTAGCAAAATATGTGTTGATGGCAAATAATGAATATAAATTTGCGTTTTTTTTTTTTTGATATTTTATAAGTGCAGTTTAAATTTTTCTTTATATGAATTTATTACAACACGTTTTAGGGCAATAATTCAAATGAAAAGCATGCAAATACTTAAATATTTTTATTTATCATCATCTTAAAGCAAATGTTTTATAGCGTTCATTTGCTGCCACCTCGTCTTAACTCAAGAAGACGACTTTTTGAGCTATGACAGCAAAAAAGTTCAAGGATTAATTTTAATTGTATGTTAACTGTACTTTTGAACAACAAATCTTTTCAGTGTTGTTTTAAGATGTTTAAGGTTGCTTGGAAACTGTCTTTTGGAAAACCAGTGTTTTTGAGTTATGACGATGTTGCAGCAAATGGTGGCTCTTTAGCGGTTTTGAGCCGATAAAGAATTGTGAGATCTTTTTGACGGTTAAATGTTTTTATGTGTTTTAAAAATGCGAAATAAAAATAAAATAAATATTTTCATTCGCACAAATACATTTAAAACAAAAACAAATTTTCAAATAGTGGAAGCGGCAATAAGACTATATAAGGCACGCTTGCATGATAAAAAAAGGTGCAAAAAAAACTAATTTTTGCACCGTGTTGTTACAGTTCTATATGAAATCCAACCAGCCTACCAAATCAACGACAAAGCCAATAATCTATGACGCCAAGCTGTTTATTTAGTGGCATCAGAAGAGCGTTTAACATTATGAGCTATTGAACTGAGGTCAGACAATCACAGGGGACATGTACCAAAGACAATTGAGTCGCTTGAAGAAAGCTATCAACAAAAAACGGCCAGAATATTCGATCAGACACGAGATCTTAATCATTCATTATAGAACGTCTCGGCGGCCAAATGCTGCAAGACCGACGAAAACTGTTTGTAAAACAGTGGATGGGAAGTTTTATCTAAACCACTGTATGCGGTCTTTATTCCCCTGTACCAGATGAGAATTAGTTTCCGGCTGCAAGATGAGTGTAGCGTAGTGCAGGCGAAAATTGTCACAATACTGAGGGCAGCTAACTGGCTAAGGTACTATAGGATATGCGGGGATAGTAAGGCTGCATTGTATGCACTAGTAGAGGTCTATACGACATCCAGGTTGGTTCGTGAATGCGGGATGTCTTTAAACGAGACATTCGAACCTTGAGCTTTTCTGGGTACGAGGGCACAATCAAGTTACTGGAAATCTAGTAGCGGAAAAACTGACAAAGGCCGGTGTCCAGCTACAACAAAGAGATATAGATGGTATCATTGGCATCTCGCTTGCGAGGTGTAAGAAGCAAGTATAGCGTCAACTTTTTCGGACCGCTCAGTACGGATGGTCTAGTGAGGATATCTGTCGAATATCAAGGCTGACATGGCCGAGATATGATAACAGCAGGTCTATCATCCTGAGGGACTTGTCCCGACAGAGGATGCGCTCTGATGTGGCAGTCTTGATAGAACATTGCCACATATGGGCGCAGGCGAGGAGCTTAAATCTACCATTAAATAACTTCTGATAAATTGCACAGACGAACAGGAAGTAGATAGCATTGATCACTTCCTCTTTCATCTGGCAGTGTCCAGTACTTTCTTGTAATGGGTGGTTAAATTTCAAGGGCCGGTGTTGATTTTGAATAAAACACAAACTGTTTAGGAAATTATTGTAATTTTATTTTATTATGATATATTGGTACTACTCAATTATGTATGGAACAAAATATCGGCCAAATGGGCGCCGCGACCACGGCGGCACACCTCCATCCGATGGTCCAAATTTTCGATGACCCTGAGGCATAATGGAGGTTCTATGCCGTTAATGTGCCGAATTATCTCATCCTTTAGCTGTTGAATTGTTGCTGGCTTATCAACGTACACCTTTTCTTTCAAATAACCCCAAAGAAAAAAGTCCAACGGTGTCAAATCACATGATCTTGGCGGTCAATTGACATCGCCATTACGTGAGATAACACGGCCATTGAATTTGTTGCGCAAAAGAGCAATTGTTTCGTTAGCTGTGTGGCAAGTGGCACCGTCCTGCTTAAACCACATATCGTCTACATCTATATCTTCCAATTCGGGCCATAAAAAGTTCGTTATCATTTCACGACAGCGAACACCATTCACAGTAACTGCCTGACCGGCCTCATTTTGGAAAAAATACTTCCCGATGATGCCGCCAGCACATAAACCGCACCAAACAGTCACTCTTTGCGGGTGCATTGGTTTGTCGACAATCACTCTTAGATTCTCATTCGCCCAAATGCGGCAATTCTGTTTATTGACGAATCCACTGAGGTGAAAATGTGCCTCATCACTGAAGATGATTTTCTTCGTAAATTGATCATCATTTTCATAATAAGTCTGGATAGCTTTAACACGTTGTTGGATTGTGTATGGTTCAAATTGAATAAGACTGAAATAGAGAAATGTCAAATAAAATTCGGAAAAAAACTTGGCGTTTAGGTGTGGTTCACATGCAACATCGGCCCTTGAAATTTAACCACCCGATATAAGGGCATTGTATCTAGGCAGACCGATGCTGTATGATTTGGCGGAAGTATCGGAAAGCGATGTAAGTGGCTTGGACTTCTTTATCCGATCCACGGGTAGATCTATTAAGATACATATTACATCCAAATAACACAATGGAACCAGACTAGATGTAAGTGGATCACATCCAAACAAGACAATGGGACGAAACTGGATGTAAGTGGATTGGACTCCTTTATCTGATCCTCGGGCTGGTAATATGTAGATCTATTGAGATACATATTACATTTAAATAACACAATAGGACCAGACTCCAGGCAACTTGTCTGACTTTGCAATAGGTGGTAGCCTGTTAACCTATCCTAACCTAACTATTAAGCCCAAATCTTGCCTCTTCTGACTACCATTTCCCTCGATTGATATAGAACGACCTTACTGGGGTATCAGATATTGCCCTAATACATTATTTACCTTAAAATCGGAGCTGAACGGATAATACAATGATTATGATTGAAGTATGATGTTAGTGTAATAAATATATTTTTCAAACAAAGTAATCTGCATTATTATAATAAAATTCCTTTTCAACTACAGTTAAACTTCGATACAACGAATATCAAGGGAACCCAAAAATACTTCGTTATAGCCCTTCCTTCGTTTTTTTGTAATTATTAATAAAATATATTAGAGGATTGCTGTCACCGTTGTCGCAGCATTGATGATACTCAGTATGTTAATATAGATGTCACAATTTTGATAATACGCCACCATCAATATGAAGATTTATATTCTCTGACTGTTAAATAAAAGATGTCGCTGAATTGATGTCGATGTTATGGCACTGATGATGTGTAATATGTGACATAATTCTCTGATGACTTTTGTCACTGAGACTGATTTTTATTATATTAATTACATAAAATTGATGTGCCAGCTTTGATATTGCAGCCTCAGCAATATTTAGCTGCAGTTTTTTTATGAGTGTAGGATTAATGGGGTTGTTTCATTGGCATTTCAGGTTATTTAGAAATCGTTTCAGGTTAAAGGCCACTATTTTTTTAATTACTGTGGTTCTTCAATAAATATAATGTCATATTAAATTTCATTTATTCATTGAAATAATCACATTTTGCCGCGGCAAAACAGATAGAAACAAGCTGTTTTCCAAACGTATAAAATCAACTTGGTTCAATGTTGATGGCCGTTTTCTTCTACAGGCAGTTACTGAGCAGGATTACATCCATACTCGCATAAGCTGCCAAACCAGGCAAATAATTGTTTAATGTATTCTTCAATAATCCCAACTTTTTAATTAAACAAAAGCTTTTGTTAAACTGATTTTATTAAAAAAATCAATAAAACAAGCCGTACGTAATGCAACCTGTGTGCTATCCGTACATATGTATGTTTGTATGCAGAAATAAAAATAGCAACTTGTAGTTCTTTGATGGCTTTAAAGGCACTGCTTTTAAATAAATTTAATGTGTAAATCTTATTGGATTGCAGCAGACATAAGCTTAACTAAAAGACTAAATTATTTTCAATTTAATAAAATGCATTCGGCAAAAACTCCCACA
The DNA here is from genome assembly GCA_914767995.1 of Thecocarcelia acutangulata. Taxonomy (NCBI): domain Eukaryota; kingdom Metazoa; phylum Arthropoda; class Insecta; order Diptera; family Tachinidae; genus Thecocarcelia; species Thecocarcelia acutangulata. The sequence goes on from OU612096.1 coordinate 33,638,689, forward strand.
GGATTGAAAATGTGACTATATCACAAAAGTCATCATTATTTATAGTTAAATTAAAGCTTTTAAAATAAATAACCATCAACATTGATTAGTTTAACAAACAAGTTATAGGAATTATCTATAGTATAGATTCTTTCTACTAAAAGTGTCATATATCCTCTTTAAAGCCTCATCATCAGCATCATCGTCAACAGGAACAGCAACAGCAAAGGCCAGAGCGAGCGATGGTGCAGCAACAGCAGCACCAGCAATAATAGCAGCCAGCACTAAAACCATCATCGTCGTCGTCATCATCAGCATCATCATCGCCTTTGTTGTTGTCATCGTCATCGCCGACATCATCAGGGTTGTTGTCACTAGCAGTGCCGACTTTTTACTTCGCTTTATTGCTTACAAACGGCTACACATGTGCATATACGAGGGCTGGCAGGCAAATAAACATTTGCTTTTTTTTTTATTTCAACACTTTAACGGTAAATAAGGCATCAAGATGATGTGCACGTGATCTTTACAGATGGATTTACGTCAGACTGGAGACTTGGTGGTAGTATCTTTATTCTTGTATTAGAGAAAGATTAGTTGGTGCCTCAAGAAAAAAATTTAAGTAATGTAAAATTATTATGTTAATAAGAGTTTTTAATTGTTTTATTGTGTATATAAATTATTTAAATCATACTTGTGTAATAGTGTGGCCTGCAACACCATTTTGAAACGATTTTTTCAAATCGGCCTGACTTTTGAAACAGTTTCCTGTGAATGAATCGTACGATCGTGTACGATAGTGAATCAGGGCCTTAAGTGCAGCAGACGCTGGTGGTGGTTCTTTAGGGGACACGGCCATGATATCCGAATTCTGATAGTAAGGCTGCCTTAAAGAAACTTGCTGATGAGTATACGACATCCAGCCCTGATTCACTATCCTATACGATCGTATGATTCATTCACAGAAAACTGTTTCAAAAGTCGGGCCGACTTGAAAAAATCGCTTCAAAATGGTGTTGTAGGCCACACTATCATACAAGTATAATTGCAATCATTTATATACACAATAAAATAATTAAAATCTTGTATTAACAAAATAGTTTTATATAACTTAAATTTTTTTCTCGATTCACCAACAATATTCTCACATTTTTCACAATATAAACCACACTGATCGCACAGAAACCATAATGTTTTGAAAAGTTTCATCAAATTTTTCAAATCGCACGATTTGTCAAAAACTCTGTCGCACGGTTGCAGTTTTAGTACTTTTTCAGCACATATGCTTTATTTAGTAGACCGCACGATCGCGTATGATAGTATAGCAAGGTCTTTAATGAGATAGGATGTGTAATTAATTCACTTAAATCAGCACCTTAAGTCTGTGGCCAAGTAAATATCCCTTTCTGAAAGGCTGGGGTCTTCCAAAACCTTCTGTATGCAATTTCCCTGGCAGTCAGCCTGTTAAAAATAACCTAATATATTTCTGTATATACAATACAATTTATATTGCTCCAAACTTATTGAAATTTGAAATTTTTAAATAATTTCCTTTTGCAGTAACTAGCAAATTCGAGGTTTGAGTGATTTTTTTTTAAATCAACTTTCTTGTAAAAACAATCAAACTTGAATTTGCTGATCATACGTCCATGTCACAGAATTCACTTCCGTTCGCAAATGGAATTGAATCGGTTTTTTAATTATTCAAAAAAACGAAAATTTTAATTTTCGGAATGAAATCAATTCTATAAGATAATACTATGTAGCATAAATGGTTGGATTTTGACAACAGAAATATTCGGTGTTGTCAATTTGAATTACCAGACTGCTTGCTTTGCTGACGTGAATGCGTTCTGCTCCGGCAGAAGCTCGCCGTTACGGGGTGGAGTTCTTGCTTGCCCATCTGGTAATGACAACCGATCCAAAAAAAAAAAAAAAAAAAAAACACGTCAGGCTTTTACCCTTATTTGCAACAAGGAAGTGTAACTTCTGAAAATGTTATTGGGACCCGAAGGTAGTTTGATGAGAAAAAAAACCAAAAAACACTTATACCGCGTTCCTTACCTTACCATTTGTTCTTTGGCAGATCTTATGTCACACTCGGTAACCCACCCTCTTGGACCGATCAGAAGTCCACCGTGATGACCTGGACACCGATTTGTTTTTCCCCAGTTATCCCTCATACGTGCAGACTTACCCTTTCACCCTCTTCCTGTGCCTTTCGGACAAATGTAAATTTATCTACTCATAAGAAAAACTATTCATTTAAAAAAACGTTATAACTCATATTTCATTGAATATTAGCAAAACAAAAAAAAGAAAATTGCTAAATGATTTCAATAGATTCAAAATAATGAGCAAACAGTATGATAAATAAATAGTAAAATATGTATATAAAAAAAAATTAATTACTTCCAGACTCTGGCCCAGATGGTTTGCTCTAGTTCAAGTTGTCCCGTATGCAAAGGCAATTCACCTAGCAGCATAGCTACTTATCGGTACATATGTATGTATATTATTCCTCATTGGCTAAAACCAAACTAAAATTTAAGAACCCGAGACCTAGAATGAGCTCTTTCACAGTCGCGTACGCACCTTGATGGGCAACAAATCCCTAATACTATTAATTTTAATTTCCGCAATACATATATATGTATATAATATTGTAGCTATATACTAACGTCCGTCAACTGTCTGTTTCTTTTTACTTTCGTCCACAGTTTAGCAAAATACCTGGCCCTGCCGGTCGACAGAGCAGACTCTGCAGTACAAGAACATCCAGCGTGTTGTTGGCAGCTGTTGTCGCTTGGTGGCACCGGTTTAGTCCTAGGCTGCTGGATTGAAGGCTGAGTGCGGCTGTTGCGTCATACACATGTATCCAGGTTTAATAGGCGTTCGGCAATGATTTATTTCTGTTCAGTTGTTTTTTTATACTTTAATTGTTGACTTTTAGACTTGGAATACTAAGGGGTGATTTTATAATCGGAAATTTAAAAAAAAAACACATAAAATTCAGAAAAATGCATGAAATATTTATTTGGATCGATAGGTCGATATAATTTAATGTTTGAAGATTACTTCATGCAAATGTTGGCCGCGGCTGCGCCTCAAATGGTCCATCCGCTTAGTCCAATTTTGGCATACTCTTTCCAACATTTCGGCCGGTATCTCACGAATAATGTTGGCAATGTTGGCTTCCAGTGCGTCAATCGAAGCGGGCTTGTCGCTATAGACATTAGCCTTAACATAGTCCCACAAAAAATAGTCTAGAGGTGTTAAATCGCACAATCTGGGCGGCGAATTGACTGGTCCCAAGCGTGAAATAAACTGTTCACCGAACTCGCCTCTCAATTGGTCCATTGTTTTGCCGTCTTGTTGAAACCACATGTCATGCAAGTCAAGCTCTTCCATGTTGGTCAACAAAAGTTTGTTATCATCGCACGGTAGCGCTCACCATTCACAGTAACGTTGTGATTCGCATCATCTTTGAAGAAATACGGCCCAATGATGCCGCACCAAACGGTTGTTTTTTGTGGATGCATTGGTAGCTCTTGCAATGCTTCTGGCTGCTCTTCACTCCAAATACGGCAGTTCTGCTTGTTCACGTATCCATTCAACCAGAAATGAGCCTCGTCGCTGAACACAATTCTTCGATAAAAAAGTGGATCTTCATCTAACTTTTCAAGAGCCCATTCACCAAAAATTTGGCGTTGTGGTAGGTCGTTTGGCTTCAATTCTTGCACCAGCTGTATCTTATAAGGCTTCACACCCAAATCCTTCCGCAAAATTTTTCACGTAGTGGAGTAACAGAGGCCCAATTGCTGCGAACGGCGCCGAATCGATAATTCACGGTCATCACCAACACTGGCCGATACGGCTGCGATATTTTCTTCAGTTCGCACTCTACGTAAGCGTGTTGGTGGTTTAATGTCCAACAATGTAAATTTGGTGCGAAATTTTTTTACAATAGCCCGAATAGAAGCCTCAGTAGGTCGATTAAACTGACCATAAAATGGAAGAAGCGCGCGATGAACTTTCTTAACAGAGCACGCATTTTGGTAATAAAATTCAATAATTTGCAAGCGTTGTTCGTTTGTAAGACGATTCATGATTAAATTATAGACCAAACTGAAGATGTTTGACAGTGACACAAGATACAACACGTGCGTGAGCTGTCAAAACTAGTGTTGCCAAAAAGATAATAGCAAAAAAATCACTCGTTATATTACGTTTCCCGTTCTACCGCAATGTGTAGCTTAATTTGGATGTAAATTTGTAAATTTTCAGGTTGTAGCTGGTTAGGATGATTTTATTTAGTTTCTTTCTTTATTCTTTATGTTTACTTTGTGCCGCCTTCAATTTATCGTTGGTACTAACTGTTCTCAAATAGATTTTTGTATTAACTCAATGTTCTGCAACTTTCCACTCGTAGTTTTTCTATCATTGTTTCTTCTCAGCTTTAAATTTTATTTTTACTTTAATTTAATTTTTATGTTTTAAGTTTTTTTAGTAATTAAGTTTTTTATTCGCTATTTAAGCTTCTAACATTTATACCAGTAAAAAATTATAAATAGCTGGTTTTCTATGCTTCCCAGCTATCTATATGTCGACATTTCATAGGAACTTACCTAATCATCAGTAGACTTTGGAAATTTTTGAAAGATATTGTCAAACATTCAACTTTATATCCCAATAATCCAAATAAATTGCTGAGAATTTAAAAAGAAAAATGCTCTAATAATATCCGTCAAAACACAAAAAACAAGCTTTTCTATTCATAAACGTTTCTAACATTTCTTTACACCTTTCAAACAAATGAACAACCGTTGGTTGCTACGATTTGCTTTTTGAAAGTATCGATATCATTTTTCTTTTTAAATTCTCAGCAATTTATTTAGATTGTTGGAATATAAAGTTGAATGTTTGAGAATATCTTTCAAAAACTTCCAAAGTCTACTGATGATTAGGGTAGTTCCTATGAAATGTTGACATATAGATAGCTGGGAAACATAGAAAACAAGCTATTTATAATTTTTTTAGTAATAATTTTTCTTCAGTTTTCAAATGTCTTCTTCAACTTAATATTTATATTATTTTACTTTCAGGTAATAGCCCCTTCTTTTCTGTTTCTAATTCGTTTTTCTTTCGACAGTATCACTTTAAGTATCTTTAAACCTTTATACTTTTTAAACTTTAACACTCTTTTTAAAACCTTTTAACAATTGTACCAAAGCGTTTACCAATAAAAACTCCATTTGAAAAACTTAAAACCGTCTTTTCCTTCTTTTTTTGTTTTTTTGACTTTTCTTTCTAACCACCTGTCGCTTTCATGCTGCAAACCCGAATCCCCGTAACTTTTTTTCTTCTTTTTCTTTCTCATCCAATTTGTTCGCGCCATTTCATAAAAAAAACCGCCATCTTTTTTCTACTGGGTTTTCAGCAAATATCTCCCTTGGAACCTTATAATTTCCCCCCATCTGCTTCTTCTTCCTGTTTTTATTATTATTGATAGCAGCTGATATTAATGCTGTTGTCACCAGACTATACACCGCCATATCGACCTGACTTGCTGAGACCTCACAACTAGTTACATTCTTGCAATTAGAAATTATTTTATTCCAAAAAGTCTTTTACTTTTTCGTATTTTGAAAAAGTAAAAAAAGAATTCAATTCCGTTTCCGAACGGAATTAAGCTCTGTGACATGGCCGTGATGCTTAAGACAGTATTCTTTGGTATGGCCCTGATCTATCCTCGTACCAGCATTTAGTCATTACTAGCATGTGTTGAATAATCATGCAGCTGGAAGTCAAAGTCAAGCTTACACAACATTATTGGCGTCATTTAAAGTTCTAATCCTCGTAAGAAAAAGTGACATGTGTTCTAGATACAGAACCATCCTTAAGACGTTACTTGCAAATTCATACATATTCGTATATACTCGTACATCCATCCATCCATCCATCCACACATACGTACATGTAACGTTCTTTACTGTTTGTCTCCTTTGTTCAAGAGTGCCTTCAAAAAAAGATTGAGGCAATAGCAGACACTAAATAACACATGAACACAAAGTTGCATATGAGACCATTATAAAGTTATGCAAACATACAGACGCGCTGGGATGCCCAAAAGCATGTTACGTCCCAAGAATGAAAACTATTTATATGAAATAATAATAAAATGAAGAAACTATGCCTGAATGGCTGGCCAGTTTGTTTGTTGGCTGGTTGACTGTTTAGCTTTCAGAAAAAAAAAACAAAAATGAAATAGACTGCTTGGATTAAGCCCAACCAACAACGGCAACAGAAATTGACCAAAAATACTTCCATACTCGTATAAGAATAAAATATAGATAATGCTAGTGGGTGTTGCAAGAAGGCAAAGAGTAAAAAATTTTTAAAGAAATGAACGGGAAGGAAAAAAAAATTAACGTTAAGCCAACACCAAAACAAATATTGTTATTATGTATGGTACAAAGTAAGTACTTGGTAAGCTATTTGTTGAACCAAAAGCTTAAATTGGTTTGTAAGCTTTGAATACCTTCCAGAGCATCTTTTAACTTGTATTTTTTGGCATATCGCTCAATTGCTGTTTTTTTTTTTCATTGAATTTGTCTGCATTTGTTAACTAGTAACTAGAATTTACACTCGAAAAACTTTTTTCTAGCAGAATTCAAGTACAATAAGCTCCAAAGCATACGAATTTTTAATGGTGCCCACTACAAGTCCCAAAAACTACTTTGTGACACAGGATTCAAAAATATGACTTGCAATTGATTTAACTAGATAATCAGCCCTATCGTGAATAACAAGTGGAATTTTTGTTTATGCGAAACTTTAATTCCCCTCGAAGTGAAAAATGCATTCACGTGAAATTCCTTAAACAATAGTTAGAAATAAAATAAGCTATCATTGAATATATTCACGTAATAGTGAACTTTGTGGGATTTTTGAAAACTAATAAACAAAGATAAATAAATTTAATTTTTGCAGCTAAAATTTCTAACATTTAATTTCTCCTGACGATGATAACAAATTGTTATCGAAATATTAGAAACAAAAGATTTTAAATTGTAAATTTTTAATATAAAAAGCAAAGATCTGAAGCTGCAAAAATTAAATTAATTTAACAAACAAAGATCAATTAATATTGAGATAAAATAATAAACAAGATATTTAAAATCGGAATAATAATGTTGTTGCAAGATTAGTTTGAAGTTGGGTCAAATCAGGAATCTCCCTGGGAATATTGATTACTGTGCACCAACTCTGCTGTCCGCTAGCAGATTTGACGTAATCCTGTCGAGCACTGTCTTGGTAGCGGATCCAAATTGGACTTGACAGTTTGTGGTGACATTTCTACACCTCTGTAGGCCGCCAAGAGGACATGCTTGATTTCTTTGCAGTTGGAACAAAGTCGGACCTAAGAGTTTTTGGTAACGTCTCTATCCCCCTGTATCAGACTTTAAGTTTAGGCCATGTAATGCGTGTAGCGTGACGCAGGCTGAAGGAACAATTATAATGAGAGCAGCTAACTGGTTGAGATACTATAGAGTACTTGCGGTGAACATTCGAATCTGTACTGATAGTAATGCTGTACTAAATGCACCAACGGGGGTCTATACGACGTCCAGTTCGGTTCATGAATGCCGGATATCTCTAATGAGATACTGTGAAATTCATTTACATCAGCACCCGATTTGAGGGTCTAATATGATTAAGGACTAACTCCACGGCCTGAATTATTCACGATTCACCAGCGCTCTTGTGTGGCTTGCTAGGCTAATATAGATGGCAACTTTTCACTATAAGTTTGTAGTCCTGTAGACGAAACCCTCTACCCCCGGGGAACATGCTTTTCCTTGACGTATTTCAAACCAAATCATTCTGCTTTTCAGGTAAAAAGGGGAAGAAGTCTCTCGTTTGTTGTAGCAAAAGACCTCTAGGAAGCCGGATAACTTATGTTGTGCTGGCTTCCGAAACCCTTAACAAGGGTATAAATTGGCAGAACGGGTATTAGCATTGCCCGCGGGGGGTTCGGAGCCCGAGCTGATTATGGTTGAGGTGCTTACCTTAGCTGCAACATTCTGGCTGTGGTTTAAACCTAAAACGCAGGAAGGGGGAGTTACTATCCCTGATAATTTTTTGGTGTGTAGACGAACCCCTTGCTTAAGAGCTCGGGTGTTCTAATCCCTCCAGCTATTTCCCAGGCAGTCAATTGAAGACAAGGCTTAATGAGTTGGTGGCTTACCTTAGCTGCAACATTCTGGCTGTGGTTTAAACCTAAAACGCAGGAAGGGGGAGTTACTATCCCTGATAATTTTTTGGTGTGTAGACGAACCTCCTGCTTAAGAGCACGGGTATTCTAATCCCTCCTGCTGTTTCCCAGCCAGTCAATTGAAGATTAGGCTTAATGAGTTGGTAGGCCGAAGTCCAGAAGCAGCATCAGCCCATAACCAATTCACCCGTCTAAGCATCATTCCTGGTTCCTAACAGTTTAGGTATCTGTTGCACGACAACAGCACTTAGAAGGTTGTTAGCTCACCAAAAACCGGCATGCACCAAACTTGTCTGGGAAACTAATTCCCCTTCCTGGGATTTAAGTCTTAAACAGCCTGAACGTTTCAGCCAAATTGAGCACCACAACCATGATCAGCACCGAGAAATCTGCAAGGCAGATCGGGGGCCTTGCTAGTCCCCAATCTGCCAATTTTAACCCTTAGTACGGCTTCGGAGGTGCAACACAATTCGTATGGCTTTCTATGCCCCAGAAAACAGAGTGCTCTGGTGTGATCCACGCTGAGGCAAATTCTGTTCCCCTTGATGAGGAGGGGGGGGGGGGGGGTCTTAATAAGATAAGGAGATATGCAAACCTGAAGCTTTGCTGGATAGCGGGACACCGCGGAGTGCCTGAAAATATTGTAGCGCACGAACAGGCAAAATCCGGGGTCTGCTTACAGCCAAGGGACAGAATAGTAGAAGTTCCTCTTAAAAGCTGCAAGAACCAAGTTCAGCGACAACTTGTAGGCGCTGCACAGGGCAGATGATATAGTGAGGTTACCTGCCGAATAGCGAGGTTAACATGACCTGTGTATGATCTCAGGAGGACTATGGTCGTGAGGAGTTTTCGCCTACGAAGGTTGCGCACTTTGCTGGCGTATTTGACAGGATATTGTCACATAGAAAAGCATGCTGGGCGGTTAAATCTTCCATTTAATGATTCCTGTAAAAGTTGTAGGAAAGAAGACAAGGAATAGAGTGTGGAGCACTTCTTCTGTTGGTTTTCGGCTCTTTGTTCTACGAGAATGTGGGGTATCTGGGCGGATCGATACTATAGGGGTAAGCACGATGAACTGGAATGTACGATGAACGAAGTGGATTCTTGTACCCGGTTTTCGGGTTGGTTTGGATCTGAAATGTCAGATGTATAGCTATCAGAGACTGGACATCTCATTCAGGCAGCACCTAACAAAGTGACCAATTGGGCTGATTTTATGAAACTGGCAGCCTGGACAACTTTATTTAACCTAACGGTTCACTTATTATTATTATTATTTATGTTATCGAGTTTCGCTCGCGGATGGAACTATTTTGTTTTCGCAACAAACCAGTCCGCTTCTAGTGCAAAACATTAAACTCACACTTTGCTGCAAGTGTAAGGATTACATATAACCCATTGTATGCATTTGCTGCACATGCACGTTTAACTAATTCTCACATACATGCCTACCTTTAGAAATTGTATTATGTGCAACATACAAATACTTGCACACGCTGGACACTTGAAAAGTGTTGTATGTGTGGCAAAGTATGTCTCCTTGCGGTGGTGTTTTTGCTGTTGTTGTGGCTGTTGCTGTGGCTGTGGCCATGGCTGGGGCTGGTATTGTTGTTTGATGCCATTTTGGCGTTTTTTAAAAGTGTTTTTGTGTTACTGATAGCAACACTATCAGTAGTGGCTTCATGAAAATAAATGTAGCCGGTAGATAGGCAGACATACGCTCGTATATGAAAAGAACGGTCGATCAGACATTCCAAAAACTGAAACTTTTAGTTTATTTTTTATTTTTTTATTTTTGATTTTTAAATTTGCAGAGAAATAAAATGAACCAATCACTGACTGGTCGTTTCAATTTGTAAGTGTATGTAGTAATTTAGTTTTTATTCTGACTCGATTTTGAGCCAAAACTGTAAAAATCTTCGTATTTTTAGTTTCTTTTTTTTTGGGTTTTTTGATTGCAGTTTGCAATCTGAATACCATTTATACAATAAAATGAAAAACCTCATATGATCCCTTACATATTGTAAACTTTTGTTGAATTATTATCGCTTTTTTTTTTTTTTGTGGACTTTTTTTTGTATTCTTATTGCGGAACTTTATTGTTAAAAGTGAAATAAATTTTAAGAAACTTAAATAAATATAAGAATTTTTGAAGTTTTTTTTTTTCTTCATTTCTGTAAGATACAATAATATTTTATTTTGTTACTTACTGTGGCACATACTTCTTTTCTTGCTGCATATACAATACATGCATGTGGTGGCCTGTTGCATACTCATGTTTTTCTTCTCATATTTGGCAAAGTTTCATTATTCATTCGGCTGTCTGTGAGGTGGTGTAGTGTTGCTGTTGCTGTTGTTGCTGCTGTTTAGTTAATCCCTGTTTGACTGGCATTTTTCAACTTCTTCTTAGAGTGCTGAGACGACCTTTTGATGACCTAAAAAAAAATGTTTTTTCCCCCAAATTGGTTTCATTTAATTTAACGTCTGATAGTATTTGGCAGTTTGATATCAATAACATAGAAAATTTGTTTCGAAAAAGAAAAAAAAAAACGGAAAAAAAAACTGTGGAATAAAAAAGTTAAATTGAGATAAAAACTTTTCAAAAAGTCATGAGTCAAAAAAATATTTCAGTAATGCAACAGGCAGGGACAAGGAAACCAAAAAAAATTGCTGTTGATTTTAAACAAAGAAGCGAACCATTTTTTGGCAATCAGGGAAAGAAAATGATAAAATTTCTTAAGTGTTAAAAAAAACTTAATAATAAAATCATACGTATGTTATTTTATTGATTAATAGTAAGCATAAAGGTAGCGTAGAGATAAAAGACTAATTAATAGCCACTCAAATGTATTCTTTAGTTTTATTATTGATGACCTCAATAAAAAGAAATTTCAGAGAATTTACAGGAATTAAGAAAAAGGAAATAAAAAGATGTCACAGTCGTAGAGCAGCTCTGCGCTAAAGAACAGCTCTCGCTGATGAGAACAAGAGCCTTTTCTTGCCCTTTTTACAAGTTTACCTTAGTTTGTTGAAAAAAAGTCCACTGTAGTTTTATATGTTCATAATCCATCGTAGAAACCAACGTTCATTTGTTTGAAAGGTGTAAAGAAATGTTCGATACGTGTATAAATGGAAAATATTGTTTTTTGTGTTTTGACAGATACTATTAGAGCATTTTTCTTTTTCAGTTCTCAACAATTTATTTAGATTGCTGGGATATAAAGTTAAATGTTTGAGAATCTGTTTCAAAATTTTCCAAAGTCCACTGAGGATTAGGGTAGCTCCAATGAAATGTCGATGTATAGATAGCTGGGAAACATAGAAAACAAGCTAATGTAAGTTAACTTCCAAACTAATGTAGGTCAACTTCCAAGAAGTCCATGAAATACAAGTCTTGATGAGTTAGTAGGCCGAAACTTATTGATAGCATCAGCAGTTAAGCAACACACACGTCTAACCATCACTTATGACCACTTAAATTTCAGAAGACAGCAGCACCTCGGGGGGTTAAAAGCCCACAAAACCTGGCATTGCTCCATAGTTATCAGGGAAACTTATTCGCCTTCCTGCGATTTAGGTTTAAACTTGCAGCCAATGTAGGCACTTCAACCATGATCAGTGCCGATATTGTTTGCAAGCGGAATCTTCCGGGAGCATTGCTGTGCGCTATTCTGCTAGTAAATCTCTTGGTGAGGGTTTCGGAAGTCCAACACAACATAAGTCATGCGGTTGCCTAGAGTTTTATGCGCTACAACAAACGAGGAACTCCTACCCCTCTACGAGGGTGGTTCGGAAACTTCTTAGCCTATCAATGAAAGAGAATAGTTAGTTTTTCAAAAATATTTTTATTTTTCAATATAATCTCCTGAAACTTCAATACACTTGGTCCAATGCTTTTTAGCAATTTTATACCTTGATTAAAATAGTTTTCCTCAAGGTCTTCAAAATAGTGTAATTGCATCTTCATTTGAGGTAAAATGCTTGCCAGCAAGGAATTTTTTTTAGATTTGGTAACAGCTAAAAGTCACTGGGAGCTAGATCAGGAGAATAAGGTGGATTGTCAAGCAACTCGTACTTTAATTCGTTGACTTTAGCCATTGTTAAAATACTCTTGTGCGCTGGTGCGTTGTCTTGATGAACAACTTTTTTTTTTGTGCTGTAAGGACGTTTTTCTTGAATTTGTACATTTAATTGATCCAACAGGTTGCAATAGTACCCTGAGTTTATTGTTTTACCCTTTTGCAGATAGTCAATTAACAAAATGCCTTTGAAGTCCCAAAAAGCCATTGTCATGACCTTGCCAGCAGATTGAATTGTTTTTGCCTTCTTTGAGGCACTTCCTCCAGCTTCAGTCCATTGCTTGGATTGTTCTTTTGTCTCTGGAGTATAGTGGTGGATCCATGTCTCATCAAGAGTTATGAAACCACGCTGAAATCCATTTTATTTCGCTTAAAATGATCCAATTAAGCTTGAGAAATGTTCATTCTTATGCGTTTTTGGTCAATTGTTAACAAATGCGGCACCCATCTTGCAGAAAGCTTTTTCATCTGTAGTTCTTCCTGCAAAATTAAATGGACTCGATCATTTGAGATGCCCATGATATTAGCGAATTCACGCACTTTTATTCGTCGATCATTTAATACCACATCATGCACTTTGTCTTTAATTTCTGTTGTTGTTGCTGTTTTTGGACGTCCACTATGTGGTTCATCTTCAGGGCTTGTACGACCACGTTTAAATTCAGCAACCCAATTTTTTACTGTTGCATATGAAGGAGCACTTTCACCTAACACATTCACCATATCATTATGAATTTCTTGTCCCGATAAACTTTTTTTATGTAAATATTTAATGACACCACGCATTTCTAATTTTTCCATTGTAAAAAAACCGCGGATGCGTCCTTTGTGAACACCTGTTTCTATATGAAGGAGTTACCAGCTCGAAACAAAATTTAACATATGTTCATAGCAGAGACGGAAGTTTCCAAAACACTTAACTTTTTCTGTTTATACCGCGCTTTTTGTCCTAGGCTAAGAAGTTTCCGAACTGATCTCGTATATGTCAGAAAACAGAGTGCACATTTTGGGTATAAACCAAGGGACAATCTGCTCCCCAGGGGAACAAATTTCGCCAATAAAAAGCCGCTTATGATGACCCTGTAGAGTTCGCCAGTAACAGCTACTGTAATCCCGATGGCGGATGAGTAAAAATTTGTGCGTTGTAAACTGCACATAAGTTTATTAGGAATTTAAAGAATTCAGATAAGCGTCTATAAAAAAATTGTGTTATTTTTCTATAATATATTTAGAGGAGTCGTGTTCACTTATGTGAACAAGGTATCGAATTCCCCATCCCTGATGTGTGTGATCAATATCCACTAATATCTGTCGCAACATTGATAAAAGGCAATCATCGTTTTACCATAACCCGGATATAATGGGTGATTTTATAAGAACTATCGGAAATTAAAAAAAAAACACATAAAATTCAGAAAAATGCATGAAATATTTATTTGGATCGATAGTTGGGTCGATATAATTTAATGTTTGAAGATTATTTCATGCAAATGTTGGCCGCGGCTGCGCCTCAAATGGTCCATCCGCTTAGTCCAATTTTGGCATACTCTTTCCAACATTTCGGCCGGTATCTCACGAATAATGTTGGCTTCCAGTGTGTCAATCGAAGCGGGCTTGTCGCTATAGACATTAGCCTTAACATAGCCCCACAAAAAATAGTCTAGAGGCGTTAAATCTCACGATCTGGGCGGCCAATTGACTGGTCCCAAGCGTGAAATAAACTGTTCACCGAACTCGCCTCTCAATTGGTCCATTGTTTCGCGTGCTGTGTGGCATGTGACACCGTCTTGTTGAAACCACATGTCATGCAAGTCAAGCTCTTCCATTTTAGGCAAAAAAAAGTTTGTTATCATCGCACAGTAGCGCTCACCATTCACAGTAACGTTGTGATTCGCATCATCTTTGAAGAAATACGGCCCAATGATGCCGCCAGCCCATAATCCGCACCAAACGGTTGTTTTTTGTGGATGCATTGGTAGCTCTTGCAATGCTTCTGGCTGCTCTTCACTCCAAATATGGCAGTTTTGCTTGTTCACGTATCCATTCAACCAGAAATGAGCCTCGTCGCTGAACACAATTCTTCGATAAAAAAAAATGAATCTTCATCTAACTTTTCAAGAGCCCATTCACCAAAAATTTGGCGTTGTGGTAGGTCGTTTGGCTTCAATTCTTGCACCAGCTGTATCTTATAAGGCTTCACACCCAAATCCTTCCGCAAAATTTTTCACGTAGTGGAGTAACAGAGGCCCAATTGCTGCGAACGGCGCCGAATCGATAATTCACGGTCATCACCAACACTGGTCGATACGGCTGCGATATTTTCTTCAGTTCGCACTCTACGTAAGCGTGTTGGTGGTTTAATGTCCAACAATGTAAATTTGGTGCGAAATGTTTTTACAATAGCCCGAATAGAAAGAAGCCTCAGTAGGTCTATTAAACTGACCATAAAATGGAAGAAGCGCGCGATGAACTTTCTTAACAGGGCACACATTTTGGTAATAAAATTCAATAATTTGCAAGCGTTGTTCGTTTGTAAGACGATTCATGATTAAATTATAGACCAAACTGAAGATGTTTGACAGTGACACAAGATACAAAACGTGCGTGAGCTGCCAAAACTAGTGTTGCCAAAAAGATAATAGCAAAAAAATCACTCGTTATATAGTGGCTAGAAAAGCTTGAAGCGAAACGGGTATCCCTTTGAACTTTAATTATTCTATAATTGTTAATAAGTATGTAATTCTTGATAACTGTTATAATAGTGCAAAGTTATGAATATAGTAAATTGAAAATTATAAAGTAAAATGCAAAAATGAAGTTTACATGCATATACATGCAAGGTCAAGGACCATTTTATATACTTGTGTTTTATAACTTTTAACAAAAACGGTTTGTTTTTAATTTAACATCAAGACTTGGAAGATACTTCTCCTCTAACCCCTAAAAGAACAAGTCGTTTGCCAGTTTT
Source organism: Thecocarcelia acutangulata (assembly GCA_914767995.1). Classification (NCBI taxonomy): domain Eukaryota; kingdom Metazoa; phylum Arthropoda; class Insecta; order Diptera; family Tachinidae; genus Thecocarcelia; species Thecocarcelia acutangulata. Next base: position 33,653,993 of record OU612096.1, read on the forward strand.
CTTTTAACAGCATATTAGTAAAACTTTATTCAAAACAAGCAGCATCAAATCGAAACTATTATATTTCACCAATAAATAAAAATGTTATTTACTTCCACCAAAATTATTGTCAGGTAAAATGCTTTAATTTATAGAGTAGCAAAATGAAAACAAAAAAATCATTTTCAATTTCATAACTTCAAACGGACATCTACTACACTTCTCTGGCACTTTAAATCCTTTCAGATATTTTAAATTTTTATTTTAAAAACTTCATCTGTTTTGAAGCTCACTCGTATTTGTCCAGCAACGTTTGCAGCTCGTATGCTTTTCTTTTAGATACAAAAAAATTTTGCCTACGCTACAGTTCGCATGTTGCTGCCTTTAAGAATTTATTCCCTGCGCCATCAGTTTGCTATTTTTATGAGCAGTGATATAAACGATATTTTAATTAATATCACTTAAGATAAAGCACGAAAGGTTGCTGAAAACATTCAGCCAAACATGAGCAAACACTAGAAAGGAGATTGGGCCGGTATTTTGTACGGTTGAATGTTGTGCTGCCGATATTCTTATATGAGAACATATTTGTTTGTTTATTAAAGCATATTAAGGGAATAGAAGTGTCTTCTTTTCGAAAGACCATATTCTCTTGGCAGAAGATAGAGACAAGCAAGCAAATTGGAACATCAGAAACTGGAACTTTTTTTGCAACCATATTATTTTTCGCAAGCGAAAATTTCGAACATTAAATAAGTTTTTTATTTGAAGCTTTGTTTTGTCTCCGCTTGCTTAAGCAACATTTTCAAAGAGATCTGTTGCTGTTGCAGACCCAATACTGTTGCATGTGTTATTTGTTTGCGTTGCTGCATTATTACGAAAGCCTTATTAAATTTAAAGTGATGTCTAAACTATCATAATAATTAGTATTATTTTTATTTCAACGACTATTGATTTTAGTATTATTAAGTCAAAGGAAGTCTTTAGTCACTCAGACACTTATTTGGAGTGTTGTCATAATGGAAGATTTATCTCTTTTTCGCTAGTTTTTTGACACACCAAAATGTTTTCATAGCTGTTCTCCATTTTGTTGCTGAGCTTTATTATTTGGTTTCTTCTTCATGGGCCTTGTCTGTCACCATTCGTCATTGATTTATATCAGCACCTGCCTTGAAGGCCTTATCTGATGATGACTCCCCGTTATGAACGTTAACCCGAGCTACATATGTAGCGATAAAAACAAACTCTTTGCTAAAGAACTTGTATCTTTTATTCCCTACTGTATGTAAATCCCCACACAATCAGTGGAAGACAATGCTCCATGAGTTAGTAGGCCGAAACCCAAAAAGCATCAGCCCTTAAACCAACTCACCCACCTAAACATTATTACTGGCTCTTACATTGCAGGTATCTGTAGCAAGTCAATAGCATCTCGGGCAGCTTCACAAAAACGGGAATGTCATCAGGGAAGACTAATTCCCTGGTTTTTGCTATAAACCACAGCCAGAACATTGCAGCCAAGATGTAGTTACCTCAGCTCCAGGATGATCTGCTTAACAGAACGTCCCGCTGGCTTTGCTGATCAGCATTATATCAATGAACCCTTGCTGAGAGCTCTGGAAGTTCAGCACAATCTAAGTCATGCGGCTCCCTAGAATTTTATTTGTTACAAGAAAGAAAATCAGGGTGCTCTGGTTAAGTTAGGAGAGGTTGGGTAGGCAGGCCACTGGATTCTCTGATGTATCTTGGGTTCTCCAGCTCACTTGGGTCCTTTGTGATTGCCGGAAAAGTGGAAGAGTAGAAACTAGAAGTGAAAAATAGAAGTTAGAGGGATATTGAGGGAGGGGGGGAAAGATTGGAGGGGAATCTTAGTGTGGCATTATATACTGTTTTACAAGCCATTCGCGACTCCTTATGAGAGAGGCTAGCGCCGTCGTATTGAGCGAGGCTATTGATGGTCCGCTCGCCTAAGGCATCACCGCCTAGTTGATCCTAGGCGGTGATGCTCCAATGCCGGGCATTTTCCTCTTGCTCGTCTTCGCAACCTCTACAGTAGTCGTTATAGGGTAAGCCTAGTCTCCTGGCATAATTCCCACACGGGCTGTGATGGCTGCTACAGTTGCTCTCAATTGAGATCTGGGCAGTTTTAAGAGCTCCGGAAAGGAGATGCGGGAACCTTTTAGTGTAGCGTTACATGTTGCTATACTAGCCATCCGCTACTTCTTATGAAAAAGGCTAGCGCGGTCGGTTTGATCGAAGCCAGACAAGATAGGCTATTGAAGCTCCGGTCGCCTAAGTGTCTTAGACGATGATGCTCCAAGGCCGGGCATGTGCCGAGGAGGTGAAGGATCGTCTCCTCCTCCTCCTCCTCGTCTTGGCAGCTTCTACAGAAGTCGTTATGGGGTAGTCCTAGTCTCCTGGCATGGTTCCCAAACGGGCAATGGCCAGTGATGACTGCTTAGTTGAGATCTGGGCAGTTTTAATAGCTCCCACGTTCTCTTAGAGTTAATATGTGGCCACAGGTTCCTTGATATAAGGCATGTGGGCTCTGTGAACCATTTTTTTGGGCATGTTTGGCATACGGAGCTTTATTCTTTTCCAGCACCCTGATAAGGGTTGTCCGCAAAACGGATCGATATCCCGATCCCTTTTTTTGCCAAGTCTTCAGCGATGTTGTTGCCGTTGTTGGACCTGTATCCTAAAACACATTTTAGGATTAGAGTAGAGTGTCTCGCAATATTGTTTAAGAGATGTCTGGCATTCCTGGACTAGACTGGAATTATTATCATGAAATCTCTACCGAATATCTTGGCTGCCTGTAGTTTGAAGGATCTTTTAGTATTGAATTCTTCTATATAAATGCCTCCCCCAACCCAGAAGTGGTGAACCCTTCGGGATTTATCCATGTAAATATAAAAGGATCCAGATTCTATTAGAGATTCCTCGATTTGATAGTCAAAGCTCTTTGAGTGGAATGGTTTTGGGATGCAGTAGTCAATTAGATCTAGGACTAGGTCATTTTCGATCTCAAGATCCCCATTGTTTGCGGGTCTATGCTGCTTTCGCGTTCAACCTGATTGCGGCTTTTAGTCACATGCCTGGCTTCGAAGTCACATGCCATCCAGCTCATAGGTGTAAGAAGTGCATTAGTTCGTGTTTTTATCATGGTATTGCCATGATTTGACTGATTTTCCCAATTTGCAGTCTATTGGTTGCGATGTCCAGTGATATGACTATCACTGGATTCATTGTGAAATTCTTTCTTCACATTATTTTTTCTGACCGATGGCACATCTACTTAAATGGAGGTGATCTTGCCGTCTGATGTCTACTATCTCTTTTGTAGAGATGCTACAAATTTTTGTCAAACAAAAATCTCCAATCTGCCAAAAAATAAATCTTAATATTAGAAAAAGATCTTAAAAAGTTTTTCTTTTAAATAGTTTATGTTAAGCGCCAAAAAATATTGCTTGCTAGTTATTACAAAAGGATGACTATTCTAATTAAGACGGTAAAAACTAAAACATTTGGAACCAAGGGGCCCTAAATTATTCTACGTTTTGTTTTATGCAAGATGAGAAAGCTCCACTGATATTGGAATTGATGCGAGTACTAATTTTCAAAAATCCTTATTTTGAGAAAAAGATCTTCAAATCTTATCTTACTTGTAAATTCTAACAAACTAAGGTAAAATCTTCATTCTGGGAATGCTGCTTCTTTGTAATAATATATTATGAGTCATAGTTAAACGAAGTAGTAAATTCTTTTCCTCCTACCAATATTGGTTTTATTGATATTTAGTCCCCATTTTCAGGAGGCAAGTTTAGTTGCGCAATTCTTATCAAATTTCTTTTAAACTGGCTTTTATGTTCCGACACAGCAATTTAAGTAAGATTTGTTCCCGAAACTCGCACATTTTTACGTAGCACGCGCTCATCGTCTTGATCTCATCCATTTGTGGTCGATTGCCCGGGGAATCGCACTACGCATTACAGAGAGAATTCGTTTTTCAGCCGTACGCTTCGTCTGTGGAATAAGTTGCCTGCAGACGTGTTTCCTGTCTGTTATAACGTTGGAAAGTTCAACACAAATGTTCACAAACACTACTCCCTCTTTCCCCCTCCACATAACCTATTTTTCTAGTTCTGGTACAAAAAAAGATAAGATTGTTGTTTAATGAGTTTGAGGTCACTTGTTGTAAAAATTATTCGTTTATGAATGTTTCGATATTTCGACATCCCTTTGTGTGACTTCTTCAGGAAAATTTCTAAAGATTATAGCAATTTAACTGGGCAGAACAATAATATGGTTGATTTTAACAATATTTTAATGCCCATTGAAAAGAAATTAATGGTTTATTCAAACATCATATAGAAATAAATTGCCTAATTAGATATAAAATAGTTGGTTAGGTTTATAACCGGTCAGTCACAGATATCACATATATCAAAAGTGTTAATGTATCCGTGCATTTGTTTAGTATCATTCATTTCTTCAGAAGAAAATGTGATCGGTTTAATTTTTACTATAATTTTTTTTTCTGTTAGTAGTCATAGCTGATCTTGAGAATAATTAATATTGAACTTTTTAGACTTGTGAATATAATTATATCTCCCTTGACGATTAAAGTCGTTGCCTTATACCGATTAACTAAACTCCTGCGTGAAAAGTCATAAGATCCAATTTAAATTTCTGTTGATTTTGTTACCCCAATACTACAATATGATTTTTATTTTTATGACTTGGTTGTTGCATTACTTTTTATTTTCATGTCTGTTATTGTATGTGTGTGTGTGTGTGTGTGTGTGTATTTCGAAAACAATACCGTCTTGAGAACGATGCGGTAACGCAGACATTCAGCGTGCGAAGTGTGTTGAAAAAGCATTGTACTCTCGTAGCATTATTTGTAGTTTCATAATAAAATTAACGTTAAGTGCAGTTCTTTGTAAGGACTTTGATATCATAAAAGTGCAAATAACTGTCAAACTTTACTCTGAACTTTAATTCCTTTTTTTTTTTTTTTTGTTTTTTTAATAAAACGTACCAACAACAAACAGCTGAAAAAAAGAAAGAAAAAGCTATAAAAAAGTGAACAATGCCACACCGAAGGCGATCTTAAAGATACGATACGTATTTTTATTTATACTTTTCGCTGTTTTCTTTCTTTTTTTTTTTAATATATTTTTTATTGCAGCATTTGTCGATTGTTTTGCAAACAAATGTTGGCAGTCTTAAAATAAGAGGAATTATTTGTTTGTTCGTTTGTTTGGTGGCAGCAGCATTTGGTCGATGTGAACTTTTTTCATGTCGAATTCTAATGCTGGAAGTTGTTGGTATGGGTTTGTCGAAATTTACCGTTTGTTTAGATGGAAAAAGATCAAGAACTTGGCTGAAAGGAGTTTTTTTTCTTCGTCTTGCTTTTCGTTAATGTCTTTTATATTTCAAATTTAATGATTGATTAAAAAAGATTAAACCGCCTGAACATTTTAAAAAGCTTTCCCTTCTGTCAACTGAAACATTGTAAACAATTTAATATGTTTTCTGAATGTGGACTCATTTTACTTAACTCTCTTAATAAAATAAAAATATTCATGGACATTTGGAAAAGGCCATAAATAAAGACCAACAAAATTTTGTAAAGGCGAATAACTGCAAAGAAAGAAATTCAAGGTAGTTAAACGGTAAAGTTACTTAAGCGTAAGGCAATTAAATGAGTCATAATGCAATATCCCATGAGCGTAATGCTATAGAAATGAACAAAAAACATTTCTGCTTAATATCAACTTCATGTATGCACTGGACATAAGTTATTAATAAATTTGTAATATCAATCAAAATTTTGTTGTATTAACTAAAACTTTAATTTATTAATATTATCGTATAATAATAAATTAAGTTTTTTATTCGCTATTTTTAGCTTCTACCATTTATAACAATAAAAATTATAAATAGCCTGTTTTCTATGTTTCCCAGCTATCTATATGTCGACATTTCATAGGAACCACCCTAATCATCAGTAGACTGATGATTAGATGATTAGGGTAGTTCCTATGAAATGTCGACATATAGATAGCTGGGAAACATAGAAAACAGGCTATTTATAATTTTTATTGGTATAAATGGTAGAAGCTAAAAATAGCGAATAAAAAACTTAATTGTTTGAATTTTTGTTCTCTGTTTTCGATACTTTCAAAAAAAAAAATCGTAGCAACCAACAGTTGTTCATTTGTTTGAAAGGTGTAAAGAAATGATAGAGACGGGTATAAATGAAAAAGCTTGTTTTTTGTGTTTTGACAGGTATTATTAGAGCATTTTTCTTTTAAATTCTCAACAATTTATTTATATTGTTGGGATATAAAGTTGAATGTTTGAGAATATCTTTCAAAAATTTCCAAAGTCTACTGATCATTAGGGTAGTTCCTATGAAATGTCGACATATAGATAGCTGGGAAACATAGAAAACAGGCTATTTATAAATTGCTGAGAATTTAAAAAGAAAAATGCTCTAATAATATCCGTCAAAACACAAAAAACAAGATTTTCTATTTATAAACGTCTCTAACATTTCTTTACACCATTTAAACAAATGAACAAACGTTGGTTGCTACGATTTGCTTTTTGAAAGTATCGAAAATCAGAGAACAAAAATTCAAACAATTAAGTTTCCAATATCTTTCAAAAGTTTGAGAATATCTTTCAAAAGTTTTCAAAGTCTGCTGATGATTGGGGTAGTTCCTATGAAATGTCGACATGTAGATAGCTGGGAAACATAGAAAACAAGCTATTTATAACTTTTTACTGGTGTAAATTAGTTATTTTTATTTTTTTTGGTTTCAACCCAAATCGGGCTTTCAAGGTCAATGTGTTGATCTTTCTATATAAAAGAAAAACTACATTTAGTTACAACAAAATAGGTGCGTTCCACGTGAATAACGAAATAGTCCGAACTAGTCCAAAGTAGTCCAAAAGCGTTCCACGTAACAATTTTTCTGAAATTTTGAGAGAAAGTGAGAGAGTAAATTCTTTCATTTTCTGTACAAATTAGCCCGAAATTTTTCTTTGGGTAAGTTCGGACTAGAATTGAATAATCAGCTGTTTGTTGTTTACATGCATATGAAACTGAAAATTTAATCAGAAAATTTGCAAATTGGAAAAAAGATTTTGTTTAAAAATTAGTTAAAAGTAAAATGGAAGGTTGCCCAAACTAGAAATAACGTTGAGAAGTTGTAAACACAACATGCAGTTATTATTTGGCTTTTCATTTTATATATATTTACTATAAAAATCTATTGAAAATTTTACATAGGTTTTAATTTTACAGCTGTAGCCAATAATGCGAAAGTTTTGTTTATATGATGTTATGCGTTTTAAGCGTCTAAAATCACTAAAATATACTTTAATCTAAAAAGTAAGCAGCACTAGTATTGCAAGATGTACAATTGTGGGTTTTTGCGTTCCAGCAGTTTTGGGTAAACTTTGCAAATTTAGAGAGTAATTTGCTTTTTACTCTCATTAGTCGGAACTAGTCTGAGATCTCGCGGAACACACCTAATATTATATCCAAGTTTTTTTTTTTTGATATACACATACACAGGGTGTCCCAGAACTCAACGTCATCATTGTGAGGAGTCTGGATACTATCATGCAAGTTCTGATGGGTAATTTTTTCAAAAAGGTTTCGTGAGAAGATATTAAATATTATTTTTTTCTGCTTTCTGATAACGTTGTGGGGATAACGAGCAGCAAATGAGCATTAAGCCCTTCCTCTGTCTTTATTTAGCTTTTTCTTAATTCTCAGGCAATACAACAGGAACAAATTGGGCTCAAGTGAGCAGGCTTCTTCAACAGCTGGCGGCCTGGTCACCCTACTTTTGTTAATTAATTACCTATTTAATGCAATAAATGGTTTAAATATTCATTCACTAATAGATGCTAGTAATTAATTTTTTAATGCAAGTTTATTTTCAAGGCCTTAATTTGGTTAAATTGGGATTAACAAACGATAGATTTTGTTTATTGATTGAAATTTTAACTAAGTGTACTCCGTGCTTAATGCAACAAATATATTGAATATGCCAAAAAAAACAAGTCATATAATTAAGAGATTAATTATAGCAATTACATAAAATTTTTTAATTAAAATATTAATTATATCAGTTTTTATGTAACAAATTTTTTTTTAGTTTATGTTAAAACACACAATTAAATTTTAATTAAACTGATTAAAAGTTTAACCATATCAGTTGCATTTTGAAAACAATAATTATATTAAATTCGAACAGCTAGTTGTCCCCCAGCTAAAGGTTTGATTATTATTTTTCTTGTCTTCTTCAATCAAAAATTATTGATCACAGCAAATTTGTATTGTAAAAAATTCCTTCTTAAGAAAAACAAGTAAGAGTGTAGTATATTCGGCTGGGCCGAATCTAAAATACCCTTCACGATAGTCACGAATATGTATAGTATATTAAAAATGTGACCTAAATATGCTCGGTTATATATGAACCGATATGGGAAATTTCTATTTTCTGTATTTTAGTAACCTTCTTTTATAACGAGAATTGCTTTTCAGCAAAAAAAAAAAAAAAAAAATTTTTTTAATGGAAAAATCGGTTCAGGCTATATCTCGGGTATATATGGCCCGATATCGAAAATTTTAATTTTCCATATTTATATAACCTTATATCATTACCAGAACTGCTTTTGAGTACAACAAATTGTTTAAGTTCGCTTACGCGATATTTTCATGAAAAACCCGATTTAGGCTATATCTCGGGTATATCTGGACCGATATCAGAAATTTTAATTTTCTCTATTTTCGTAACCTTCTTTTATGACAAGAACTGCTTTTCAGCAAAAAACAAATGTTATTGGAAAAATCGGTTCAGGCTATATCTCGAGTATATATGGACCGATATCGGATATTTTCTTTTTCCATATTTATATAACCTTATTTCATTACCAGAACTGCTTTTGAGCACAAAAAAGTTGTTTAGTCGGCATTTTCATCAAAAAACCTGTTAGGCTATACACCGGGTATATATGAACCGATATCGGAAATTTTCATTTTCCATATTTATGTAACCTAATTTCATTAGCAGAACTGCTTTTCAGCACAAAAAGTTGTTTAAGTTCGCTTACGCTGCATTTTCATGAAAACCCCGGTCTATGCTATATCTCGGGTATATATGGCCCGATATCGAAAATTTTTATTTTTCACATTTATATGACCCTATTTCATTACCAGAACTGCTTTTGAGCACAAAAAAACTGTTTAAGTTCGCTTACGCGATATTTTCATGAAAAACCCGATTTGGGCTATATCTCGGGTGTATATGGACCGACATCGAAAATTTTCATTTTTCATATTTATATAACCCTTTTTCATTACCAGAACTGCTTTGAGCAAAAAAAAGTTGTTTAAGTTCGCTTACGCGACATTTTCATGAAAAACCCGATTTGGGCTATATCTCGGGTATATATGGACCGATATCGGAAATTTTCATTTTCCATATTTATGTAACCTAATTTCATTATCAGAACTGCTTTGAGCACAAAAAAGTTGTTTAAGTTCGCTTGCGCGACATTTTTATGAAAACCCCGATTTGGGCTATATCTCGGGTATATATGGACCGATATCGAAAATTTTCATTTTTCATATTTATATGACCCTATTTCATTACCAGAACTGATTTTGAGAACAAAAAAGTTGTTTAAGTTCGCTTACGCGACATTTTCATGAAAAACCCGATTTGGGCTATATCTCGGGTATATATGGACCGACATGGAAAATTTTCATTTTTCATATTTATGTAACCTAATTTCAATACCAGAACTGCTTTTGACCAGAAAAAAGTTGTTTAAGTTCGCTTACGCGGCATTTTCATGAAAACCCCGGTCTAGGCTGTATCTCGGGTATATATATACCGATATCGGAAATTTTCATTTGCCATATTTATGTAACCTAATTTCAATACCAGAACTGCTTTTGACCACAAAAAAGTTGTTTAAGTTCGCTTACGCGGCATTTTCATGAAAACCCCGGTCTAGGCTATATCTCGGGTATATATGGACCGATATCGAAAATTTTCATTTTTCATATTCATATGACCCTATTTCCTTACCTGAACTGCTTTTGAGCACCAAAAAGTTGTTTAGGTTCGCTTACGCGACATTTTCATGAAAAACCAGGTTTGGGCTATATCTCGGGTATATATGGACCGATATCGGAAATTTTCATTTTCCATATTTATGTAACCTTATATAATTACCAGAACTGCTTTTGAGCAAAAAAAAGTTATTAAGCTTCACCTATGCGACATTTTCATTAAAAATCCGATTTGGGCTATATCTCGGGTATATATGGACCGATATCTGAAAAAAAAAATTTTTGTCTTTTAGTCACCATGCTTAATAAGTGTGTGAAGTTTGAAGCAAAACGAACAACTTTTGTTTTCAAAAATTTTCATACAAAACTGCAAAAAAAAATGGCTTTTTTCGGAATTTTGAATATATCTCAGCTATACGTGGACCGATATTACTGAATTTCAATAGCAAACCCATGAATCGATAGGGTAAAAGAATGGTGAAAGAAAAAAGTTTCTAAGTCTAATGGTTTTCTCAGAAACGGTATTTCAACAGCGGACAGACGGACAGACGGACATCGCTTAATCGACTTTTCCATTAATTCTGATTCAGAATATATATACTTTATAGGGTCGCAAAAAAAACTGTAGAAATTACAAACGGAATCACAAACTTATAAGTATATACCCTTTACATTTTTGTGAAGGGTATAAAAACTGAAGAAAGGAAAAAACTTGAACTATAACCCGTTGTACAAATGTACAAACCAAAAATTTATATTAAATTTACTTAAGAGAAAAATTAAATAATATTTATTTAATTCATTTAATTAAAAGTTTATTTATATCAATTACTGTCTCAGTGTAAGGACTAAATTCAATATGGCCTTAAAAAGCAATCAATTAATTGTTTAATTCGTATGATTAAATGTTTTATTATATTAATTAAATATTCTTAAAAAGAAACTATAAATTCATTGTTTAATTATTTCCAATGAAAATTTTAATTATATTATTACGATAAAAATTTAAAAAAAGTTAATGCCTTACTTTTTTTAAATTTTTATCGTAAACATAATTAAATAGTTTTTTAATTGAAATTATAATATAAGTTTAATCATATCGTTTACATTTTCAAAGCAATAAGTATACTAAATTTGCTCAAAAAAATCAATTAAATATTTTAATCATATGATTAAAAGTTTAATTATATCAATTACATGTGTGGTAAGAAATAAATTAAATAGGCCCTTAAACAAGTATCAGTGAGTTGCTAAACCAATCAACTAAATGGTGAATGCAGCAAATAGCTAATTATGTTTTAATTGAAATTATTAAAAGTTTAATCATATCAGTTACATTTTTAAAGCAATAAGTATATTAATTTGACTCAAAAAAAAAAAAAAAAATCATTAATTAATTACATAATTCATTCGATGAAAAGTTTAATTATATCAATTACAGGTTCAATGTAAGAAATAAATTAAATAGGATCTTAAAAAAGTATCAGAATGTTGCTTAATTCATATGATTAAAACTTTAGTTATATCAACTAAATTTTGAATGCCTGAGAAATATTACAAATTCATTGTTTGATTAACTTCATTAAAAGTTTAATTGCATTAGCTACATTTTTACTTTTATTTAATTTATTAGTTTTAAATTATATCAAAAACAGAAAAAATAAATTTTGTTATTAATTTATTGATGTTTGGTTAAACTTATAATTTTTAAATTAGATTTTTGGTTTTTGTACATTTGTACAATTGGGTTTTGTTCAAGTTTTTCCTTTCTTAAGTTTTCTTAAGAAGGATTTTTTACAATGAGAATTTTTTCTGATCAATAATTTTTGATTGAAGAAGACTAGAAAAATAATAAGCAAACCTTTAGCTGGGGTACAACTAGCTGTTTCGTAGTCGCTACACTACTCATCAGCACCCACTGGGATTTGAATTCGAGTCATGACGTATCATGATCTGCTGCTTTAACCACTCAGCCACCGATCATTTAATTATTCTCGATCTATACGAATATTCATCTCATATTGAATCACATATGCATTTTGTTAATTGCCCACATTGTTTGTACAGCGTTTGCTGTCTCAGAAGTAGCGGTATTTCTTCTTAGTTATTAACATACATATTTTTGTATTTTAATAATTCTCCGTACCCAGAGATGTAAATATTAATTTAGTGAATTTTTTGTTGAACTTTATAATTTTTAAATTAAAGTTCAATAAATTAATATTTACAATTACATCTCTGGGTACGCAGAATTATTAAAATACATATGTATGTACAAGGTGGTTCAAAAGATCCGATGTTGTTTGTCTCTCATTTTGTTTTGAATAAAAAAACTTTGATTCTGATTTTTTTGATAATGTTTATTTGAACCTTTAGAATTTTATTGGTCAACTCGAGAAGATATCGGCCAAAAGGGTGTCGCCACAATAGATTGCTATACGGCCCTGTTTTAAAGCATATTTCATCACTTCGGTGAGGATTTCGGGCGACAGATTATCGCACTCGCGTCGAATGTTATGCTTGAGGGCTGCCAGAGTCTCGGGCTTGTTCCCGTAAACACGGGACTTCAAAACACAGGTACCACAAAAAAAATCTGTAATGGTTAAATCGGGCGATTTTGCTGGCCAGCGCAAATCGAGGAACGCTGCCTTCAGAATATCGGTTGTAGCTAACGCAGTGTCTGCCGCTGCTCCGTTCTGTTGGAACCACATGTCCTCCAGTCCTAATTCGTGCAATTGCGGCAGAAAAAACTCGTTTAACATGACCCTATAACGCGCAACAACGTCCTCGAAAAAACATAGACTCCTCCAGCGTGAACAGCACACCATACAGCCACTTTGAACGGGTGTACTGGCTCCTCGTGCATCACTTATGGATTTTTGGTGCCCCAGATATGAAAGTTTTGCTTGTTCATGTACCCGTTGAGGTGGAAATGAGCCTTTGGGTTGGTTGAGGTTTTGATCGAGAAATCGTCCACTTCTTCCTCGAGGTTGTGGCGTCGAGAATTTGACCGTTATCATCTTCTGGAAATCTAAAGAATAAAATTTTAAAGGTAAAACATAATCGAAAAACAGAATCAAATTTTTTTTTATTTTAAAGCAAAATGAGGGGCAAACAATTGGAATCATGGATGGTATAAATATTGAGGAATCGGATGCTCTTGATGTTCTTGGAATGAAGATACAGTCTGATGTTCGCTGGACTGAACACATTTTTCATGTCTCTAAAGAAGCATTCAAGTGTTTTGGTTTTTTGAAACGGTGTAAGATGTACTTCACTCCATCCGATCTCCTTACTATTTATACCACATACATCCGACCGAAAATGGAATACAACTCTCATGTTTGGGCCGGTGCCTCAAAGTCTATTTTGGGGTTACTCGACCGTGTGCAGGAGAGGGCGAAGAAGCTCATCAGTGACCGTAGGGTATCCAACTCTATTGACTCACTGGAGCATCGACGCAGTGTGGAGTGCGTTACTCTGTTCTATCGTTACTACAATGGATTTTGCTCGGACGAGATTAGGGATCTTGTTCTCGAAACTCGCACATTTTTACGTAGCACGCGCTCATCGTCTAGAGCTCATCCATTTGTGGTTGATTGCCCGGGGAATCGTACTACGCATTACAGAGAGAATTCGTTTTTCAGCCGCACGCTTCGTCTGTGGAACAAGTTGCCTGCAGAAGTGTTTCCTGTCTGTTATAACGTTGGAAAATTCAAGTCAAATGTTCACAAACACTACTCCCGCTTTCCCCCTCCTCACAACCTATTTTCCTAGTTCTGGTACAATGCACTGCATATGTAAGGGTCATCCCCTGAGTACTGGTCCAATAAAAAAAAAAAAAAAAAAGCAGTCGGATAACTTCTTTTGGCCCACCTTGTATATTACTCGTAATAACTAAAATATAAATACCGCTTGTTCACAGGCAGTATGCATACGTGATTCAATATGAGATGAGTATACACAGAGAATAATACAAATGGCTGAGTGGTTCAGGCAGCCGTTCATGATGCGTCTTGACCCGACTTCAAATCCGAAAATGGGTGCTGAGGAGCAGTGTAGTGTAGCGGCTACAACCACCAGCTAAAAAAGTTTGAATATTTTTCTGCAATCAAATTATTGATCACAGCAAATTTGTATTGTAAAAAATACTTTGTAAAAAATGTAATAAAGCAAAAACTTTATTAAAAACTAATTAATTTTTTATTTGAAATTAATTTTCCATGCAATATATTTCAATGCAATAGACATATTATATATTTACATATTTAATTAATTTAATTAAAAGTTTAATTATATCAATTAATTGTTTTTTAAATTAAATTTTTGTTAATATTGTTAAATGCACATTAAGAACTAAATATGTGTGCTGTTAAAATATTGTCTTTTAATTGAGTTTTGATACCAAGATCAATGCTGATTATGCTGTGAAAACTTGTTCCTTCAATATACACTTTAAATGCATAATATTATTACTTTAAAGCATTAAATAAATTTCAAGATAAGAAATGGAGAAAAAGGTAGACAATCAGAATACTCGTATCGTGTGGTGAATACATGGCAATTGAATTGAATTAAGTATTAATTCTGTAATCCTTTAAGTCATGCTTTATCTTAAAATGTTTATTTTTGAACAAACTTCCATAAACCCTTAAGGATATAATTCATAAATTGTATTTCACTTCAACGTTTTACTTCAAAAAAAAAAAAAAAAAAAGGGAGAAAAAAAGTTTTAAATACATTTTGTCAAACAAACAGCAAAACATACATATGAACATATTCTAGACATACTTTAATACCTACATACATACATATGTACATATGTGAGTATGTAGGTACATATCGCTCCTTTATGGCAACATAGTCATATCTCAAAAAAGCTCGTTTCGCATTTAAAATTTTTAGTTTCCTCATTAGTTTTACTTTCAGTTGCCGTTCTGTGACGTTCTTTTCTGTGGCAAATATTTTACAATTACTTTTGCTGTGAAAAAGTTCAGTTGATTTTTACAGTAAAGCAAAATTAAATGAAAAATATTGGAGTTGAGATTTTTCATAAAAATTATTTTATTTGAAAAAACAAAAAAAACAAACAATTTAATTACTTAGAAATGGTGACAAAACAGCCAATTTTTCTCTTACGATCCGCAGAATTTACGACATTTCTTATACAAAATATAATGTTTATTCGCTAAAATTGTATTCTTTTGATCATTCATAGTGGCTTTTAATTGATTAATATATGTTAAATTTGAAAAATTTTTGATTAAAACAAATTATTTTAGCTTTCGACAAAAAAATTTGTATTCATGTGACTAAAAAAATTAGTTTTTCCATACCAGAAAAAAGTAAAACATACACATCTCTGGCTGTCACTTAACGTTGAATTCTATTTTCAACAAATTAGTCCGCAACAGAACAGAACGTAAAAGTAAAAACAAACCATGTACATATAGTTTACAATGGACAGAAACAAGACAGCTGATTCAGAACGGAAAAGAAAGTACAAACTAATTCTGCCTTTAGGAAATTTTTTGAAAAAATATCTCCTTAAGGAAACAGTTTAAAAACAATTTGAATAAATTTTTGAATTGAAAAACAATTTGAATACATATTTAGATAAATGGTAGTACTGTTAACAATTCTGCATTTTTAACTTGAAAAGCTAATTTTTTGAGATATGACTATGTTGCAATAAAGGAGCGATATGTTTGCAGCAACACACGTATATTTTAGATGCGGAATGTTTCCGATGCTGTGAATCTTAAAGATTGTAAATATCAAAAACGAGACAAGAGAACTGAAAAATAAGTTTATTGTTATAGCAAAAAGCTTTTACGTTACATTCTACAAATGTGCTTAAATAGCTAAAGATATGATGACATTCTGATAAATATTAAGATAAGCCAAAATAATATTAAAAAAATAAAACAAAAACAACAAAAAAGTTGAAAGAAAATGATAGACTACGGACGGCTGCCAGTAAAGGGAAGTTGAAAGAATGAAAAATAATATTAAAATTATATGCACACTCGTACATATGTATATATTTATATTGCCATTATCAATGCATATAAAGCATATAGTTGCACTCCAGGTATGTGTGTAGGCATGATTATATTTACTTATGCCAAACGAATTGGACAAGATTGTGCACGACGGGACATGCTCGTTGCTTCTGACATCACACAAAAACAAAATATATAAGTAAGTGCTGAAACAAGTCTGTGCACTTTTCATCTTAATAACACGAAATTTTGCACAGGTGCCAACTTTGACAAAGCCAAAGGGAGGTGCAACTCTCAAGGCCACATTTGTATATAAGCAAAAGTTAGTAAAGGCAATTTCACTAAATAAAAATTATTACGGAAACTAGTTCTTTTTAATAGTTCAATATTTAAAATTAAAGTGCTAGTATACCAGCACGTTTGCTTATGTCACAAGCAGACTATGGTCCATTTAAGCAAATATTTATTTAACAAATTTTATCATATTATAGATATCTCTGAATCTAATAATGTTCTAAAACGAAAACTAATTTTGTACTTGAATACGTAATTGTACCCTGCAGAAATCGAGACTACTCCTTACATGCGTGTAAAGAGTACTCCACAAGGTACCAGGACTAGTCCAAAAGTAATCCAAATATATGGGAAAAACAAGTTCATTTTTAAAGGGTGTTTTTTTAAGCTAGATAGAACTTTAAATTGTAAAAAGTAACACAAAAAATTAAATTTTGATGAAACATTTTTTTTATTTGTTTCAGTATACTCTGACAAATCATCATGAATAGACTCACGCTTGAACAACGCTACGAAATTATCCAAATTTACTTTGAAAATCAGTCGTCGATTCGCGCGTTGTTTTATCGCAAAATTGTGTTCAGCGATGAGGCGCATTTTTGGCTTAACGGGTTTGTTAATAAGCAAAATTGCCGCATATGGAGTGAGACCAATCCACAAGAGACCCTACAGACTCCATTACATCCAGAAAAATGCACTGTTTGGTGCGGTTTTCATGCTGGTGGCATCATCGGACCTTATTTCTTCAAAAATGAGCCCGGAGCTCGCGTTACGGTCAATGGAGATCGTTACCGCACCATGATCAATGATTTTTTGTTTGAAAATATGGATGACATTGATCCGGAGGAGATGTGGTTTCAACAGGATGGCGCTACGTGCCATACGGCGAACGCAACCATCGACTTACTGAAATCAAAATTTGGCGATAAGTTGATTTCGAGAAATGGACCTGTCAATTGGCCTCCAAGGTCGTGCGATTTGACACCTCTCGATTATTTCCTGTGGGGCTACGTGAAGTCACTGGTTTATGCTGATAAACCAGCAACAATTGACGCCTTGGAGGCCAGCATTGTTCGTGTTGTTCGTGACATACGGCCAGCAGTGCTCGAAAAAGTGGCCCAAAATTGGACGTCCAGAATGCGCTTCGTCAAGAACAGCCGCGGTGCCCATATGCCCGAAATCATTTTCAAATGTTAATGTCACGTATTGATCTTTCGAATAAA
Source organism: Thecocarcelia acutangulata (assembly GCA_914767995.1). Taxonomy (NCBI): domain Eukaryota; kingdom Metazoa; phylum Arthropoda; class Insecta; order Diptera; family Tachinidae; genus Thecocarcelia; species Thecocarcelia acutangulata. The sequence continues at coordinate 33,671,602 of OU612096.1, forward strand.
AAAAAATTTTGATTACAATTTCATTTTTTGTGTTATTTTTTACAATTTCAAGTTCTATCGGGCTTAAAAAAACACCCTATACATTACAATGTCCTAGGAGAGGACCACGTAATCCAAAAAAACACTACACCAGACTAATCCAAAAACTAGTCCAAGTAACTAAGTAACTAAGGGTTAGTATTGAAATTACTTTACTGAATTACATCGTGACCTTAACATACCCCATGGTTAAAGATGAAATTAACAAATCCTGTAATAGATTTTTATTTATTAATAATAATAAAAAAATATTCGGCATGTCAGAAAATACACTAAACAAAACATGGCGTAACAGTATTTTAATAATGTGTTGCGAGTATTGTAAAATATCTTTTTTTTAGTTATCATGGTCCATGTTGCATTATATCGGACTATGTTGCAACTACACCTTTTTATTTAAAACGGATCATGTACTCCAAAACCATTCCTCTCAAGGAGCTTTGGCTACCAAATTGAGGAATCCCCCCTAGAATCTGGATACTTCTAAGTCTACGCGGATGGGTCCAGAAGGGGGGAAAGAGTTGGGGGTGGCGTTTACATAGAAGAATTTAACACTGAGATATCCTTCATATTATCAGATGGATGCAGTGTTCTTCAGGCTGATGGCTGACGTTTTACAAGATATTCGGTAGGGATATCATGATAGTAACGGACAGCAAAGCCGCCATCAAATCCCTGATTGGAATATACACTAATTCTAGTCTAGTCCAGGAATGCCGGACATCTTTAAACAAGATGGCGAGACATTCTAACATAACCCTAAAATGGGCACGTGGACATGGGTCAACAATGGCAACAACATCGCCGACGACTTAGCCAAAAAAGAGACAGCCCTATAGGATAGGGATATAGACCCCTTTTGTGGACAACCATTAACAGCGTGCTGGAAAAGAATAAAACTCCACACACTGGAACGTGCACAAGAAAAGTGGCTCACAGAGCCCACATGCCTTATATCAAGAAACCTGTGGGCGCATATTAACTCTAAGAGAACGTGGGAGCTATTAAAACTGCCCAGATCTCAGCTAAGAGTGACTATAGCAGTCATCACTGGCCATTGCCCGTTTGGTAACCATGCCAGGAGACTAGGACTACCTCATAACGACTTCTGTAGAAGCTGCCAAGACGAGGAGGAGGAGACGATCCTTCACCTCCTCGGCACATGCCCGGCATTGCACCATCATCGTCTAAGACACTTAGGCGAGCGGAGCTTCAATAGCCTATCTTGTCTGGCCTCGATCAAACCGACCGCGCTAGCCTCTTTCATAAGAAGCAGCGGATGGCTAGTATAGCAGCATGTAACGCTACACTAAAAGGTTTCCGCATCTCCTTTCCATCCCCGCCCATCCTTTCCACTCACTATCATTTTCCTATAACTTCTTCTCTCCACTCCACTGTTTTAGTTTTTCAGGCAATCACAAAGGGATCTACTACAGGACCCAAGTGAGCTGGACAACCTACATTATTCCGGGGTATCCAGTGGCCTGCCTACCTAACCTAGCCTATGTACTCCAATCATTTCTGCAGGGTACTCCTTTATATTTTTTCTTTAGTCTTGCAAGGCCTTATAGTCTATAGCAAGTGTGCCCAGCCCTATGTGCTTGACACTCAATTTTTTTTTGTAAATACGCTTAGCTATAGGGCTGTGCTCTTTAATACACAAATACTGCGCTCAGCACTAGCAATGAAAAATACACAAACAACTTCGTCTTTTATATTTTTCTTCGTTCTTCACCGCACACACACAAAAGCAAAGCAACAACACTTTCGCATGTTTTACTCGTAAACATTGACGACAGCGATTATCAGAGTGAATTTTGTTTTTGTAAATTGTTTTGCTTTTTACAACAAAAAATATTAAATAAAAGTAGTTTTTGCTTAAATGTATTGGTGTTTACTCTTCCATATAGAACTTTTGGGCATCACTGACTTATATACTCGTACACTGGGCACTGATCATTTTTAACTAATTTAATTCAAACACTTTATATGCTGTGACATATGGTCATGCTTCAATAAGAGGAAGAATAGTGAACCTTCCGGAGAATATTGACTACTGCTCGCCGACAAGAGATTTGAGATTTGATGACAAGAGATTTGATGTTATCTTATCAGGTTCGTTCTCCGAGACGACTGGCATAGATCGTCAAGAGGACGTGCTGGAAATTTTTACAGATGGATCCAAGTCGGACTCGGGAGTCGGTGGGGGTATCTTTATCCCCCTGTATGAGAGGAGGATCAGTGTAGCGCAGCACAGGCCGAAATTGCGGCCATTATGAGGGCAGCTAACTGGTTAAGGTACTACAGGATATACGGGAATGATATCCGAATTTGTAGTGATAATAAGGCTGCGTTGTATGCACTAGCTGGAGTTTATACGACATCCAGGTTGGTTCGTGATTGCCGGATATCTCTAAACGAGATAGCGAGACATTCGAACCTGGAGCTTATCTGGTTACGAGAACACAGTGAAGTGTCCAGAAATCTATTAGCGGATGTACTGACAAAGGCCGGTGTCCAGCTACAAGAAAGAGATATTGATGGGATCGTTGGAGTCCCGCTTGTGAGCTGTAAGAAACAAGTACAGCATCCACTTTTTCAGACCGCTCAAGACAGATGATCTAGTGAGGATACCTGTCGAGTATCAAGGCTGACATGGCCTAAATATGATAACAGGAAGACTATCATCCTTAGGGACTTGCCCCGACGGAGGTTGTGTTCGGTTGTAGCGGTCCTGACGGGACATTGCCACATAGGAACGCAGGCGAGGAAGTTAAATCTTTCATATAATGACTTCTGCAGAAGTTGCAGAGACGAAAAGGAAGAAGAGAGAGTTGAGCACTTCCTCTGTCAGTGTCCTGTTCTTTCTTATATAAGGGCATTGTACCTAGGCAGACCGATGCTGCATGATTTGATGGAGGTATCGGAATGCGATGTAAGTGAATTGGACTCCTTTATTCGATCCTCGGGTTGATTCTAAACCAGTGATATGTGGATCTACTGAGATACATATCATATCCAGGCAACACAGCGGGACCTGACTGGACCCAAGTGGGCTGGCTTTACAATAGCTGGCAGCCTGTCAAACCTAACCTAACCTCTGCTGTGATAACTTAGTTTCGGCCTTTCCGTGTTGTTATTGATGAGTGCAACTCCCTCTTTCATCTTCGCAATAATCAATTTTCCTAGTTCCAGTAGAATGCATTGCATATGTTGGGGTCATCCTAGACCTGAGTACTAGTTCAAGATAAAGAAAATTTAATATTGTGTAAACCGGTAATTAAATATATAAGTGAAAAATGCTAGAAAAAATGCTAGCAGTTAGCATGCAATGGAAAATTTGAAGCTAAATCAGAATTAAAAAATGCTAAATTTAGTCACAAAATGGTCACACTGCTTATGTGGGAGCTTTATTGGTAAAATTACCTATTGGATGCTCTGATGGTGGCAAGGTTATCCCTTCTTCTCAACCGAGTGTGGCATCCAAAATTAAGTATATTGCGTGCAAGAGGATTTGGCTGAAGTTCCAGTTTACTGAGATTTCCTGTCGCATACTTTGGAAATTGGTCTTTTACTAACGGAACACACAAATCCTGGTGGATTCAAGAGTTTTTTACATACTATGGAGTTAAAGTAATCGTTCGAAGAATTTTGTTTTGTTGCTTCTGAATTTTCTTAATATTTGTTTTTATGAAATATACTCAATATGTTGAAAGTATTTCATAAAAATTGTCTAGACTTATCATCCATTCTTGTCCAATAAACACCACGTTAATCGTCTAGTCCAGTGGCTTAAAAAAGCTCGTAATTAAAAGCTTTAAATCGTACAAACTCAGTTCCATCACCTTCGATTTGGTACCGCAGTCATACCAAGTCCCTCGTACAGAATGTCTAATGTTGTATAAGCTGTATAATACGTCCGGCTATCTATTTCATTTGATAGAGAACAAAATAAGTTGATAATCATTATCCTAAAGCACTTGCCAGTATTGTGGCCACGCGTCGGCCTGTACGAGTATAAAGCATACACCAATGTCATCATTAGCCAAAAAACTCTTCCCAATAAAATATTGATAAATAAAACTATTTAATAAAAACAAATTTACAAATTTACTCTTAATTTTATTGCCCACTGTCTTCATTCTTACTACCTGCCGGACTTACTGGATATGTGTGCGTTTTTTATGTTTAATGAAATTAAACAAAAGTAAATCTAATAAACATTCGTTTCTTTATTTTGACTATAAAAAATAAATTTGATACAAACATGCAACAATAAGCGAAATTAATTTAAAATAAAATTTATGGCTCGTTAACAGTTAAAATAATAAATAAAATGCACCCCTGCCTGGTGTTTTTACAGCATTTAATCAGGAGATGCAGCCAATAAGCACTTCACTGCATCCTCGTTTAAATACACTTTATTTATAATTCTTTCGCTGGCTAAATTATATAGATTAACAGATAAGAATGTAATTGAAAAGAAAAAAAAACAAGTAAGAATGTGCTATATTCGCCGGGGCCGAATCTAAAATACACTTCACGTATATATATTGAATATATTACAAATTTGAACTAAATATGCTCGGATATATATCGGCCGATATCGGGAAAAAATTGTTTTTGCCCTTTCGAAAAGGTAATCTCGCATGGAAAAATCGGTTTAGGCTATAGCTCGGTTATATGTGAACCAATATCGGAATTTTTCATTTTCTGTAATTTAGTAACCTTCCTTTATATAGACTACTGATTATAAGCATAAAAAAAATTTTTTTTTTCATTGAAAAATCGGTTTATGCTATATCTTAGTTATATATGCATCGATATCGGAAATTTTAATTTTCTTTATTTTCTTACCTTCTCATATTACCAGAATTTCTTTTAAGCAAAAACATGTTAAAGTTCGCTCACGTGACATTTTCGTGCAAAATCGGCTTAGGCTATATCTCGGGCATATATGGAAAAATATCGGAATTTTTCATTTTCTGTATTTTAGTAACCTCATTTTATAATCACAACTACTTTTAAGTAAAAAAAATTTTTTCATTGCAAAATCGGTTTAGACTATACCTCGGGTATATATGGACCGAAATCGGAAATTTTTATTTTCTGTATTTTATAACCTCCTTTTATAATCAAAACTGCTTTCAAGCAAAAAAGAAAAAAAAATTTTTGTTATGGGAAAACCGGTTTAGGCTATATCTCGGTTATATATGAACCGATATCGGAAGTTTTAATTTTCTTTAATAATCAGAACTGTTTTTAAGTAAAAAAAAATTTATGGAAAAATCGGTTTAGGCTATATCTCGGTTATATATGAACCAATACCGGAATTTGTCATTTTCGATATATTAGTAACCTCCTTTTATAACCAGAATTTGCTTTTATTACCAGAACTGATTTTAATCAAAGAAATTTCTTTAGTTCCCTTACGCGATATTTTCATGGAAGAACCGGTTTTAGCTATATCTCGGGAATATATGGACCGATAACGGAATTTTCATTTTTTGTATTTTAATAACCTCTTTTTATAACCAGAACTTCCTTTTATCACCAAAACTTATTTTATTTATTTATTTATTTATTTATATTTCCTGCACAACAAGACTAAGTCTTGTAATGGATATTAGGTAATTAAAATAAGAATAATTTAGAAACTTAACAATTTGATTGAATTAATAAAAAAAACTTGCTTAAAAAATTAATTAATTACTCAAAGAAATTAAAAAGGAATTTCCTAAGAGATATTGCGTTGTTGTTTGTCTGTTGATTATTTGGAAGAGCATTCCAAAGACGAACAGCGTTAATGAAAAATTGCCATTCAGAAACAAGGCATTGAAATTTGGGAACAATAATCTTTCTACCCCTTGCTGATTTAGCGAATACTATTTTCTCAAATAGATATTTCGGTTCTCCAGTATTAATTAATCAGCTTGTATAAAAACAAAAGCACTCTTATCTTAAGAAGGTTTTTAAAGTTAACTCCATAGAGATTCTTTGAGTATGCAGAGACCTGCTCACGCTTTTCGAGTCCATAGATATATCTTATGATGTTGTTATATAAGTCTTCAAGTTTCTTCTCACTTACGCAGTCACAATTAGAAAATAATTCACATCCGTATGTAAGGCTTGGGATTAAATATGCTTTTGCAAGTAAGATTCTTACATTCAATGGCGTAAAGTATTGTACGGACCACAAGGTTCTTAGCTTAATGTAAATTTGTTCAACCAGTGTATTAACGCACAGAAAAAAATAGATGAGATTTTTTTTCAATCAAGTTATGTTATTAAAAAAAACCATCAATTTAATAAAATTTGCATTGACTTAATTAAATTATTATTAATAATGAATTTTTGGAAATATCTCTTAATAAAATGCAATTAATAAAAAGTTTTCCGAATTATTGACTGTTATTCAATAAATAAATTTAAAAGGTTGTCATATAACAGTGAAGAGTTGTTGTTTCATTAACAATTTTTTTTGTTAAGTATATTTTTCAACTCAATAATTTTTGCTTTTAAGTGAAAAAGCTATTTCTACTTTATAATTTGAATTATCAATCCGGCAAAAAATCTTTTTCACAGGATATTTGATAAAAATAGTGCAATTTTTATCCAATTTCCTGTGAAAAAGATTTTTTGCCGGATTGATAATTCAAATTATAGAGTAGAAATAGCTTTTTCACTTAAAAGCAAAAATTATTGAGTTGAAAAAATTTTCGTTAATACGTAAAATATATTTAACAAAAAAAATTGTTAATGAAACAACAACTCTTCACTGTTATATGACAACCTCTTCAATTTATTTATTGAATAACAGTCAATAATTCGGAAAACTTTTTATTAATTGCATTTTATTAAGAGATATTTCCAAAAATTCATTATTAATAATAATTTAATTAAGTCAATGCAAATTTTATTAAATTGATGGTTTTTTTTAATAACATAACTTGATTGAAAAAAAATCTCATCTATTTTTTTCTGTGTGTGGTTTGTCCATGTTAAGGTGCTATTAAACACTAATCCTAGGTTTTTTGCCGTGTGTACAATATCAATTTTCTTGTTGTCTATTACGATATCATCTTCTATTAAAGGGGTAACTGTTTTTTGTGAATTAGAAGACATTTATATTTTCGGGGATTTAAGCACAGTCCGTTTTGAGATTTATATTGTTGAGGTCAGAATTGAGTTTTTCAACATTCTCCTTAATTGAGGATACTGGACTACTTAAGTGTAACTGTACATCATTTTAATCGAAAAATTTTTTTTAGTTCCATATTAGGTTATATCTGGAGTATATATGGACCAATATAGGAAATTTTCAACTCCTGTATTTTATTAACTTCCAGGACAGCAAATAAAAGTTGTTTAGGTGCGCTTAAGCGACACATTCATGAAACATCAGTTTTGGCCATATCTCGGGTATATATGGACCGATATCGGAAAGTTTCATTTTCTGTATTTTGGCAAACTCATTTTATTACCAAAATTGATTTTGAGTAAACAAAGTTCTAAGTTTGCTTATACGACATATTCATTAAAAAATCGGTTTAGGCTATATCTCCAATATATATTAACCGATTTCGGGGAAATTATTTTTTTGCCTTTTAATCGCCATGTTTAATAATTGTGTGTACAGAACGCAAGACAAAACTCTACTCCTTGTGTTTTATTATTTTACGGTGTACGCGGCGTTGATCTAATTTTTGTTAGTCTGAGCAGTGTCGAAGGTACGAGTATGTACACTGGGCACTGATCAGTTTTAATTAATTTAATTTCAACATTCTAAATGTTGTGATAATGTTTGTTTTGGTCGTTCCGAATATTAAGTTCACAAACATTACTCCCCCTTTCCTCCTTCTCACAATCTATTTTCCTAATTCCGGTACAATGCACTGCATAAGTAGGGGTTATTCCCTGAGTACTGGTCCAAGATAAAAAAAAAATTGTGTGAAGTTTCAAGCAAAACAAACAACTTTTTTTTCACATATCTTCATACAAAATTGCGAAAAAAAATGGATTCTTTTGGAATTTAGAATATATCTCAGCTGTATGTAAACCGATTTTACTGAATTTCTATAGCAAACCCATGATGGGGTATTAGAAAGAAAAAGAAAGAAAAAAATTTCTAAGTCTAATGGTTTTCTCAGAAACGATATTTCAACGGCCGACGGATGGACAGACGGGCATCGCTTAGTCGGCTTTTCTATTAATTCTGATACAGAATATGCATATATAGTATATACACAGAAAAAATATTTTTTTTTTTTTGTTTTCAGTAATGAAATTCGTTGAATCAATTAATAAATTGTTTGAATGCGGACCTGTAAAGGAATTCGTGGAATCAATCAAAAGTTTAGTAAAAATAATTATTGACCGAAAACAACTATTTTTTTTAAACAACAACAAAATACGATACCCAAGGTTATATATTTGATATTTATGTATATGCATACACATTATTTTTTCAGACAAAAATTTTGTTGATTTTATTTTTAATATAATTTTTTCTGTGTAGGGTCGGAAAAAAAATTGTAGAAATTACAAACGGAATCACAAACCTATATACATATACCCTTTACATTTTTGTGTAGGGTATAAAAAGGTGTTAAAGCATTAGAACAGGATTCTGCAAAAAAATAGTATTCTTATCTTTGTATTTGGTGTCAGGGATTATGTATGTATGTACATAGATATGCATGTGCAAGTGGTAGTTGGTAATTAAATTAAGAACAGCAGGCGCTGGTTCCAAACTCTGTCGTTTATTTGCTTCAGCCTGATGTTTTGTTTTGGTTTTTGCTATGCAACAGAATTCAAGTATTGTCAAGCACTGTCGCGTATGTGTTTCAAAACTATGAAGTGTTTGTTCTGTTTCCAAATGTTCCACTGCTTATTATTTACTTTTTGTTGTTTTAAAAATTGTTCTAAAATTCGTACAGTGCTTGGAACCATAGATGCCAGATTAATCTGGTTTAAAACCGTCAAATTCGGCGGAAAAAATCGTCAACATGATTATCGCAAATCGTCAAAAAATCGTCAGCTAATAAAATGAATGGTTTTTGAATATAATATGTATTTCAATGGAGCAAAATATAGCAAGACAATTTATGGTTGCCTTCAATGAAAAACTACAACATTTAATGCTTTAACAACAAATGTATATGGACTTGTACAAACATGAAGTTAACCTCAAAATGTTTAGAAAATACTTTGATGATAGTTTGTGACAAGTGTAAAATAAGGCACAGATCTCATGTGGCCGCTGTGAATCGAGTGTTCAACGCAATGTTTATTTAACGTCATTGTTGAAACGGCAACGAAAATGAAAAAGGTTAAAGTCACTACTTTGACTTTATCAGATAGGCTTATTAAAGTCATTCGTTAAGAGAGTAAAGAACAATGCTAGTTCATCAATTCCAACCCTCTTAAAGAATGACCAAGCATTCACCGACCCGGTTGACAAAGCTAACCTGCTGGCTGAAATTTTTGCAAGTAATTCTTACTTGCTGGAAAGCAGTCAACCACTTCACGAGCTCGAAAGAGTATCTGTAACTATGCCAAAAATATTTCGCCAAGCTCGAGCAGTTAAAAGGGTTTTGGCCGATCTCGACATAAATAAGACTCCTGGACCGGATGGCATCACAGCAGCGGTCTTGAAGCAGTGTTCTTCTACACTTGTGCGTACGTTAGCACACCTTTTTATCATAATTTACCATGGTGGTAAGTTTCCATCGTGCTGGAAGGTCGCTAATGTAAGGCCAATCCCAAAAAAGGGTGAGGCAAATAACCCTAAAAAATTACCGCCCAATTGCAATTTGCTCTGCGCTTTCCAAAGTAATGGAAAGTATGGTTAACTACCATCTTATGGGATACCTAGAGTCGCACAAATTACTTTGTGATCGCCAATATGGATTTCGTAAGGGTCGCTCTACTGGCGATCTTACGGCATATCTTTCGGAGAAATGGTGCCACTCAATCCATCATTTCGGTGAAAGTAGGGTGGTGGCTCTGGATATTTCAAAAGCGTTTGACAGAGTGTGGCATGCTGCACTACTAGCAAAACTTACTGCTGTTGGTGTCGGTGATGATTTTTCTCGGTTTATATCGAGCTTTCTCAGAGACCGCACTACACGAGTTGTTATAGATGGGGTCTCATCAAACGATTTCAAGATAAATTCAGGGGTACCGCAAGGCTCCGTTATTTCTCCTACACTATTGCTCTTTCAAACTTCCAATCCTATCCACTCTTTCGCAGATGACAGCGGCATATGCCATTCGTACTCTTTTAGTTATAGGCCCAGTCTATCGGAGATCGCTGCCAAGAGGCTAAATATGGACGATTCACGGAATAGTGATCTTCTATTGATCTCCGAATGGGGTCGTATTAACAGTGTCGCCTTCAACGCTCGTAAGACCCAGTGTTGTTTATTAACATACAAACATACGCCCACAAATGCTGCTTCGGTGATGATTTTTCTCGGTTTATATCGAGCTTTCTCAGAGACCGCACTACACGAGTTGTTATAGATGGGGTCTCATCAAACGATTTCAAGATAAATTCAGGGGTACCGCAAGGCTCCGTTATTTCTCCTACACTATTGCTCTTTCAAACTTCCAATCCTATCCACTCTTTCGCAGATGACAGCGGCATATGCCATTCGTACTCTTTTAGTTATAGGCCCAGTCTATCGGAGATCGCTGCCAAGAGGCTAAATATGGACGATTCACGGAATAGTGATCTTCTATTGATCTCCGAATGGGGTCGTATTAACAGTGTCGCCTTCAACGCTCGTAAGACCCAGTGTTGTTTATTAACATACAAACATACGCCCACAAATGCTGCTTCATCTGTACTCATGGATGGTATAAATATTGAGGAATCGGATGCTCTTGATGTTCTTGGGATGAAAATACAGTGTGACGTTTGCTGGAATGAACACATTTTTCATGTCTCTAAAGAAGCATTCAAGTGCTTCGGTTCTTTGAAACGGTGTAAGATGTACTTCACTCCATCCGACTTCCTTACTATTTATACCACCTACATCCGGCCGAAAATGGAATACAACTCTCATGTTTGGGCCGGTGCCTCAAAGTCTATTTTGGGGTTACTCGACCGTGTGCAGGAGAGGGCGAAGAAGCTTATCGGTGACAGTAGGGTATCCAACTCTATTGACTCACTGGAGCATCGACGCAGTATGGGGTGCGTTACTCTGTTCTATCGTTACTACAATGGATTTTGCTCTGACGAGATTAGGGATCTTGTTCCTGAAACTCGCACATTTTTACGTTTGTCGATTGCCCGGGGAATCGTACTACGCATTACAGAGAGAATTCGTTTTTCAGCCGTACGCTCGTCTGTGGAATAAGTTGCCTGTCTGTTATAACGTTGGAAATTTCTAGTCAAATGTTTACAAACCCTACTCCCTCTTTCCCCCTCCTCCTAAAACTATTTTCCTAGTTCTGGTACAATGCACTGCATATGTAGGGGTCATCCCCTGAGTACTGGTCCAAATTAAAAAAAAAATATTGACAACTGTATCTAGTGAATTTTATGAAAATGACAAATAAGTCATTTATATTAAAAGCTTGAACCATATCGTGTCGAAACTGTGGACTGGGCATTGGAAACTCTACATCGTTTATAGGTAGAGTACCTCATTAAATGCTCCCCGGGTTACGAATGGGACCAAAAGAGATATAATTAACTTTGCCCTAAATCTTTTCCTTAATAGAGTTTTGTTCAGAGAAAAAAAAACTCAATTGTTGTTAATCAATTGAGTTTTTTATTCAGTATATTAGCTTCCAACATTAATACCAATAAAAAATTATAAATAGTTTGTTTTCTATGTGTCCCAGCTATCTATATGTCGACATTTCATAGGAGCTACTCTAATCATCAGCACACATTTTTGACGGGTTTTATTAGAGCATTTTTCTCTTTAAACTCTCAACATTTTATTTAGATGGTTGGGATATAAATGATGGAGAATATCTTTCAAAAATTTCCCAAGTCTGCTGATGATTAGGGTAGCTCCTATCTAATTTTTAGTCTTCAAATTTAAGTCTCCTTAAAATATAATCACACGCTTATGCATAAAAATTTTAAACAGGTTTTTGCTTATATTCGTATAATAATTTTTTGAAGATCAAATACACCTCTAACATATGCAATATATCTATACTCCCAAATAAATAAATAAATTTACATACGCATTTATTTTACTACCGTTCTTCCTCTTTCCAGAAATATCGCTGCTTTATTGCAACGTAGTCATATCGTAAAAAAGCTCGTTTCGAAAAAAACGCATTTAAAATTTTTAGTTTCCATACAAGTCTTAGCAAATTTTTTGAAAAAATATCTCCTAAAGGAAACAGTTTAAAAGCAATTTGAATATATGTTTGCCACAATGTAAAAGGTAGTACTGTTAACAATTCTGCATTGTTAACTCGAAAAGCTCATGTTTTGATATACGACTATGTTGCAATAAAGGAGCGATATGGTCTCCGTCACCCCGCCCATGCTGTGCATCCTATACTTTGCAAATTTACTTTGCAACTGTATAGTCAAATAGAAATAGAAAAAAGATGTCAAATACTTTTGGCGAATGCTTTGATCACCTGCTACAATATTGTATAACTAGATACTCATACTCATACTACAAGGTGGCGCAAAATCAATCACCTAATTTCGTTTTTAAATAGCATTTTTAATAATTAAAACACATTATTCTCAGTGTTCGTAAAAAACATGGCGTCAGTCACCCCCTTGGATTTATGTTGGGTTAGGTAGGCAGGCCGCTGCAACTCCAAGTGTTCTTTGGTTATCCAGCTCACATTGGTCCTTATCAGTTCCCTTTGTATTTGATGAAAAGAAAAGATGTAGGAGAAAAAGAGGAAGATAGAATTTTGAATTATACTAGAGCGGATTGGTATTGAAACTACCTAAGTACGAAAAAAATGTTAGTTGTTCAAAAACCATTTATTTCCCAACATAGTCTCCTTTTAACTCAATAAACTCAGTAAGATAATATTCCAACTTTTTTGTGCCATCTGAATGATACGATTTTGGAAACCCTTCAAAATATGCGTTAGTTTCGGTTATCACTTCTTCGTTTGAGAAGAATCTTTTTCCTGTGAGCGATTTTATCAAGTTTGGAACAGGAAAAATTCACTAGAAGCTAAATCTAGAGTATAAGTTGGATGAATAAGCAATGAAGTGCACTGCGTGAACTGGTACTTTGTCTTGAAGAAAGAGCACTTTTTTCTTCTTTAAATGTGGTCGTCTCTTCTTCATTGCATCAATCAATTGATCCAATAATACGCAAAAATACTCGCCTGTGATTGTGTATACTTTTTCAAGATAATCGTCGAGCAATATTCCGAGTTCATCCCAAAATACAGTGGCCATAATCTTGCCAGCTGATTTCACTGCCTTCACCTTCTTCGGAGCACTTCCCCAGCTTCCACGTGGTGGACCCACGTTTCATCAACAGTTATTAATCGCAGCCAAAACTAAACAGGATTACGCTTAATCATCTCCAAACACCGCTGTGAAGTGGTCTGTTTCACTCGAATTGTGGATAGGCTCAGAAGTAAAAACATATTATACATCATCACATCTGGAAGTATTCCCAATGAGAAATGCAATTTCCAATACAAATTACTTTTTAGCAATAAAGCGATATTATTCTCGTTTCCTGCATAAATTAACTTCGCGGAAGTATGTGTGTAGTTGTAAATGTGATCTACAAAAATCGGCAAAAACAGACCTTAAAGCGTCAAATCGTCAAAGTACAATTTTTAGTATACAAAATCGTCAAATATGGCAACCGTGCTTGGAACTACTGCAGAGTAGTGAGATGTGCTGTTTAGAACTCGCTTAATATCCCTGCATGCGTTCATCTGAAATTTATTTTGTGTATTTAAATTATTTTAAATTAAACAGTAAAATCAATTATTCTATTATGAAAAAAAAAAATGACACCTTAGCTGTGTGAATTTACTAAAAACTTCATTGAATGTGTAAATAATTGATATTCTTTTAATATAATTAAAGGTTTACGATACGACTAATAGTATAATTGGTCACACATAAGCCAGCAACATTTTATGGCCCATATGTATTCATTAGCTGTTTAGAGTTGAGCCTTTAGCCATCTGTGCTCTCTGCAGTTGTATCACAATAATTTGTCATTTATCGCAAAACAGACTTTTCGCCCGGTGAAGCCAAAGCGACAGAAAGCAGCAAACAGTCGTGCAGTTTGTCAGTCACTCAGCCAGCCAACCAGCAAGCAATTTAGCAATAATTTTTATTAAGGTTTTCTTATATAAAACTTTTTTTTTCAAAATTTCCTTTTTTTTTGCTCTTTGAATGTAATGAATGGCATTTGTTGCGATATGCTGCAAATGTGAAAAAGTTTTTTTGTTTTGCTGTTTTAGCTCATGCAAATTGAAATTTAATTGGATTTTAATTAAATGCAGTATTTTTCATTTATGTGAACATATGATTGAACACACGCACACACAAACACACACACACACGCAGCCACACACATATACAGCTGCTTGGGCACAGGCACATGTACAACAAACAATACGTTTAGATTACAGGCGCATAAACATGTATGAAACATGACATAAACTTGACATCAAATTGTCATGACATGTTAATGTCATTTTTTTTTTTAATAATAAATAGCATATTTAAAGAAATAATCATGTGGTTTTTTATTTTGCTGAAAATTGATATATTGCACAAGCAACAGCATTAAGTTTAATCGATTTTAAATAAAGATGGTTGAGTTTCTTGAACATTTTTTTGCTTTTTTCTCATTTATTTATTATTTTCAGTTGACCGCAAATTTTGGTTGAATAAATTTATTGCAAAAAAAGTAAATGCATGTATAAAAAAATATATATTACTGGCAAAGAATTCTCTTGTAGGTACATAAGTAGAGATCTGGTTGGTCATTTGTAATTTAAGGGTGGAAAAAAGTTTTAAGAAAATGGTTGTATTTGTATATATAACTGTGCAGGTATTAAGTTAAACCTGGAATGAAGGCTCTCGTTTGCTATGAAGAATTATGGTATACAATTTAAATTTGAATTACACTCAAAAAAAAAATCCGGCCTCTATCTTTTTCTTGGTTTAAGTAGTGATTATGATCAGTAATCAGTGGAAGACAAGGCCCCAGGAATTAGCAGCCGAAGTGCAAAAAGAGGAACAACCTAACTAACTAACTCAAGCGGCAGCCCAGCGAAAACTTGGTAGTGTATTGCACTTACTTGAGAACATACTTTTCAATATCCTAGTATTTACCACCTGTATTACTAAGAAGTAGTTAAGTAATGACTTGCTTAATATCTGTTATATGTTCGTATGTAAGTAGTTATTCTTTTCAGATATAAGTACATCTACAAATTTTTTTTTATTTTGTTTATTTTGGACCAGTACTCAGGGGATGGCCCCTGCATATGCGGAGCATTGTACCAGAACTAGGTAAATAGGTTGTCAGGAGGAGGAAAGAGGGAGTAGTGTTTTCCAACGTTATAACAGACAGGAAATACATCTGCAGGCAACTTATTCCACAGACGAAACGTATGGCTGAAAAACGAATTCTCTCTGTAATGCGTAGTACGATTCCCTGGGCAATCGACCACAAATGGATGAGCACTGGACGATGAAAGCGTGCTACGCAAAAATGTGCGAGTTTCGGAAACAAGATTCCTAATCTCGTCAGAGCAAACGACAGAACAGTGCAACGCACCCTACACTGCGTCAATGCTCCAGTGAGTTAATAGAGTTGGATACCCTACTGCCACCGATAAGCTTCGTCGCCCTCTCCTTCCCACGCTCGAATAATTCCAAAATAGGCTTTGAGTCACCGGCCCAAACATGAGAGTTGTATTCCATTTTCGGCCGGATGTAGGTGGTATAAACAGTAAGGAGGTCGGACGGAGTGAAGTATATCTTGCACCGTTTCAAAATCCCGAGACACTTGAATGCTTCTTTAGAGACATGAAAAATGTGTTCAGTCAAGAGAATATCTCACTGTATCTTCATTCCTAGAACATCAAGAGCATGCAATTCCACAATATTTTTATGATTCATGAGTAAAAATGAAGCAGCATTTGCGGTCGTTTGTTTGTGTGTTATCAACAACATTGGGTCTTACGAGCGTTGAAGGCGACTCTGTTTTTACGACCCCATTCAGAGATTAATAGAAGGTCACCATTATTCAGTGAATCGTTCATATTTAGCCTCTTGGTAGCGATCTCTGGTAGGCTGGGCATATAACTAAAAAAGTACGAGTGGCAAATGCTGCTAAATGGTTTAAACCATAGCCAGAACGATGCAGCCAAGCATGATCTGCAAGCAGAATCTCCCGGAGGCTTTGCTGACCCCCATTCTGCCAATTAATCCTTGGTAAGGACTCCGGCTTCCGAGAGTTCTATTTGTTACAATAAACGAAGTATTACTACCAATTTATGTCTAAGTAGGCAGAGTAGCCAGGTAAGTTATTGCTTTCTGCTATTAACGTATGTATATCTTTGAGAAAGCAAGAGATAAATATAGTTATATATTTTTGTTTTACTTCATATCCGTTTACTTTGTGTCCTCCGTACTCAGAGGACGACCTCTACATATCGCTTCTTTATTGCAACATAGTCATAACGCAAAAAAGCTTGTTTCGAGAAAAACACATTTCAAATTTTTAGTTTCCATACAAGACTTAGAAAAACTTTTAGAAAATATCTCCTAAAGCAAACAGTTTAAAGGTAATTTAAATAAAAATTTGGCACAATATAAAATGTAGTACTGTTAACAATTCTGCATTGTTAACTCGAAAAGCTAATTTTTTGAGATATGACTATGTTGCAATAAACGAGCGATATGCAGTACACTGTGCCAGAACTATGAAAATAAGTTTTGAAGAGGGGGGAGAAGGGTAAAGTTTGTGTTTTTATTGAAATTTTCCTACGTTCTAATCAATAGGAAATACATCTGCAGTGATGCCAGACGTATTTAAAAATATTAATCCGGCAGTTTCATTCTACAGTCAACGAGACAAGAAGAGGTTTCTAAAAAGGCAATAAAACCAATAGAGCTCCGTTTGGTAAATAGCCGTTTTACGAGCTGTGATAAAAAAACAATCGCTATTTTAAATTTTTTCAAAAACCCTTTACCAAGTGCGGTGAAAACGGTGGTAGAGGCATTATAATGGTTTCGTTTTAAGCCAAAAACTCAAGCATCGATGTGTGAGCTGGAGCGTTATCATGATGTAAAATCCATGATTGTTTTTTCCACATTTATTGCTTCGCGCAATAAATGTACGTACGATCTTGTGGCGAGAATTCATGATGCACCACGCCATTGTAGTCGAAGAAAACAGTGAGGAAAACCTTTACATTTTACCAAACTAGACCCATTATAATGATCAATTTCATAGCCATACATCCATGATTCGTCGTCACCAGCTATTTTTTCCTGTCTTCTTTGATCAAGAGTTATTGATCGCGGCAATTATTGTTATAATTCAAAATAAAAATATTTCTTGGCTAAAGCCAGGATTGAACTTGAGCCACATGAATGATACCATCATTTAATATTAGAATAAACTTATTATGCTAATAAAAGTTTTTAATTATTTTATTGTGTTTATAAATTATTGCAATCATACTTGTATAATAGTGTGGCCTACAACGCCATTTTGAAGCCATTTTCTGAAGTCGGCCAGACTTTTAAAACTTTTTCCTGGGAATAAATCGAACGATCATCCTACATGAATCAGTGAATCAGGGCCTTTAGGGGACAAGATTTAAATTTAATGTTGCTACAATAAAATTCGTATTTGACTTTTTTACCATTCGAGTGCATTGTCCTTTGTATGTGGTGCTTAGTGGCACTTTGTCATATTGTTAGGTGTTGCCACATATTTTGATGGTGATACAACAAACAAGCGAACAACGAGCAGTCATAAAATATTCCTTCAAGCTAAATATCTTAAGTAGACAAGGTCATGCCATGCAACGAATTTAAAGTTTCACAAATAAAACTACTTACATATCGTTAGTCTGACGTAGAAAGGCCCTAACTCGCATTTTCCCTGAATTGAGCTCTTTTAGGGCTTCTATTACGTTTAACACAAGTACATAGTGTAACAAAGATTTAATTATATAATTTCATACATATCGCTCTTAAAACCAATTGAGCTAAAAAATTTACTTTTAGATGTACCTATTTATACAGTTTCCATTACGATTTTCCTTCTCCTGTAAAATTTTTTTTTTTAAGCATTTTTTTATTTATTGAATCTTCAAAATGAACTAAGAATAAGTATTCAAATCTTAATACTAAATTTAATATTAAAAAATGTGATTCTTAAGTCCGGCCAATGCTAGACAAAAAGTTTTATTATGCGGGAGCTATTTCGGTAAAATCACCTATTGAGCAATCTGATGGTGGCAGCGGTATCCCTTCTTTTAAGCCGAGTGTGGCCGCCAAAATTGAGTATATTGCGCGCAAGAGCATTTGGATGAAGTTCCTGTTTACTGACATGCCTTGTCGCGTACTTAGAAAATTCCTCTTTTACCAGCGGAACACTCAGATCGTAATGAATTCGTGAATTTTTTACGTACCATGGAGCTGCAGTAATCGTTCGAAGAATTTTGTTTTGTGGCCTTTGGATTTTTTCAATGTTTGACGCTGAGGCGGTGCCCCATAACTGAATTCCATAGCACCATATAGGCTTTAGTATTGCGTTGTATAACAAAAGTTTGCAATCCAACTTCAATGTCGAGTTTTTGCCCATAAGCCAATTTAGCTGCGCTGCTTTTAGTTTTAACTGAGTGACCTTTGCTTCAGGTCCAGGTGAATACCAAGGTACTTGACTTCACTGTGATGCGGAATAGGCGAGTTGTTAATTTGGATAGGCGGACATGTTTGCCTACACAGTGTGAATGTGACATGAGTACATTTTTGTTCATTAACTTTGATTTTCCAAAGTTTTAGCCATTTCTCTAATATTGAAATGTATTCCTGTAAATTTCGTGAAGCTAATTGGTGGTTTTCATGAACACTCAAAAACGCTGTGTCATCTGCAAAGGTAGAAATGTGGATTCCGGATGTAGTTGGCATGTCGGAGGCGTAAATCAAATATAAAGTAGGCCCTATTGTAAAATTGCAAATATTTTTGTTCGGGCCTTTCTACATGAGACCAATGATATGTCCACTGGATAAAAAAACACCGAGCAGCTTCAGAACTTTGTTAAGAACCTAGACAGACTGAGGTCCTCACCAGCTGGAAAGAAATTTCGTGCATATGGATACATATTTTAACTTTGCAACTGTTGTCATATTTTGTGCTTCCTGGCAAAACCTTTCTTAGAGTGTAGTTTAGTTTTTTTTGAATATTTTTCAAGCAGGAAATTCAATTGTTAAATGCATTTAAACAAAAATGTCATTCATTCATTCATCCTTTTCTTTTTATATTTTTGTATAGTAGTTAAGCAGACGGTTCATTTTCTGCATTTTGTTTTAGTTGTTATGGCAGAAAAATTAGCATAACTCCATATTATTATGATGACTTCTGTCAACATTCACAGTTTTTCCTTTTTTTGTTTTTTGTTTTTTAAAGTTGCATTTAGCAGCATAAAGTGCAGTTGTTTTGGTTGCTGTTGTTGTTGTTGTTGATGATGATTTGATTGTGCAACCTGTAGTTTAGCAGTGTTTCCTTTTTATTTAAAGAAAATTTGCAACAAATTCGTATTCCATTTAATTTGCTAAATTTGTTGGAATACATTAAGCACATCAGTTAACCAACAGAATGATTGTCTCAAGGAAAGAATACAAAGAAAAAAAAAGAATAGGGACAGACAGACCGACAGACTGACAATTTTAAACTGTTGAGTGGTAAATGAGTGGGAAAAAATAAAAGCACCAATTCGTCTGCATAATAATTCTATTTTAATAAGAATAAATTGATAAATTAGCATAAAAATACAAATTTTATAAAAATGTATTTTTACGAGACTGTCTGCCACTCATTGAAATTAAAAATAAAGGAAAATAATAGAAAGAGAAAGAAAAGGAAAAAGAAAACAATTTGTTGAATTTAATGAAAACTTAACAACAATTGAAATAATAAGATAATAAGCTCAAGTTTTTCTGCTTGAAGCCCACAACTAGAAAAGAAAACTATTCATAAGTACGAGTATATTTCCAAACAAAGCGCTCAACATGTTAATTTTTTTAATTTATTAAACACTAGCCGTACCCGCGGCGTTGCCCGCCCGTTACTAATTTTTGTTTAACTATAGGAATAAACTCAACGGTACCAAACAAGGACTCAAGTGGGCTGGTCTTATGAAATTGGCAGCCTTTACAACCTTACTATAAGACTAACAGCCTGTTCGACGATATCGAATGAAAATGTATGCGAAAGAAAGCTAGTCACTCACATTCGAATCAATTTGGGCTTGTCTATGTCACTATTATTCGTTTGCATCCACTTATGTATTTTAATTGATTTAATTTAATTGAACAGCTGTTATTCGAAGTCATTGTTTACTTGTCGGTTAGTATAAGCTCTCATCTTCATTCGCAAGTTCAGTTTCTGGACAAAAATCTATAAAATGGAGGATTTAAGCCAAGCGTTTATCATCTCTGCTCTTATTTCTTTTATAATCATGAAAATCATTAGCAACCACAAAAGTTATTTGACCCATAATTGCGCTGGAATTCGTATTGTTTTCAAACATTCGGTCCTCGGCTTCGACATGAGATCTGAAACTCATTTTACACTCGTCCTTACCTTTGCCAGCTGCTATTCTTACACAAATCATTTCATAATTACATGACTTTTTTAGATAAAAAGCTTTTTACGTTTTAAACATACATATGGATATTTATTTTTGGTTTTAACTTCATCAAAGTTTTAACTAATTTAATTCCAACATTCTAAATGCTGTAATAGAGTTTCCTTTGGTCTTTCATGTTGTTATTGTTGAAGTAAAACCTCGACAAACACTACTCCTTCTTCCCTCCTCATCATAACTTATTTTCTCAGCTCCAGTATAATGCACTGCATATGTAGGGGTCATCTCCTGAGTAATGGTCCAAGATAAAAAAAGTTGAACAGCTCAGTTAAAGAATTGAAGTTGAAAAATATTTCTCATGAGCCACGCTTTGTCCTAGCTTTAAAGAAATTAAATACTGAGTTTCTTTTTAGATCAAGTTATACTTATGTTTTGAATTTCATAAAAATGGTGTGGATAGTTTTATAGACAAGGAAAATTACCTCTGGCACCCTTCAGTCAAAGCCTTGCTATTTAAAGCTGTTGTATTCCTTTGAACCCATGGAGAGATATTTCTGTTTACCATTAGTTGATACTAGTTTTAAAATAGTTTATTAATCTAGACCAGTAGTGCAATTCACTAACTTTACACCCCAATTAGAAGTGTTAACTGTAACCACACATTTTGTTGTTTGCACTAACCCCAACGTTATTCACTAACTATATTTAGCCACCGTAGAGGGGTTTATTTTTCTTTACGTTCAGATTGTTATAACGTGGCAACTCTCCATTTCATTTTTATTAGCTATTGTACTGAATCTCTTTTTGTTTATATGTTTTCTTCATCTTTTGTAACTTTGACCTTTTTATATACATACATATGTATAAAAATCTTGAAAATAATATGTGAGCTCGAGATCCTTTCTATATAAAACAATAATTAATAGTTTTTATTAAATATTTCGTTTTGCTTTAGAAAACTTCTTAAGGAATGTATTTGTTGATTAATTAATTATAAAATCAAAAACATTTTTGTGATAGGAAATAAAATAACATGAAGAGCTTTAGCACATACATACATCCATACATAATTACATTTAACATAAAAATAATGTTATTGCCTATCAAAACATTTTTGATTTTATAATCGATCAACAAATACTTTTCTTAAGAAGTTTTCTAAAGGAAAACCAAATACACAATGAATAAAAAATTTTTTAATTATTGTTTTATACAAAAATATTATTTCCAAGATTTATTTTTGTTGTTTGCTAACTTTTATTGTTTTTTTATTAGACAAATAGTTTATTACATAAATTAAATGAAATGAATATGTAAACAATATCAACACTTTTTTTAAACCCACAAAAAATTGGGGTGTTAATTAACACCTATTTATGTGGTTAAATATAACAGCTGCCTCAAACAGCTGACTTTAAACCCCAGTATATGGTGTTTAAAGCACTTGTGAATAGGAAAAAGGTTAATTTTGTGGTTAATAATTTTAACCGAAATAATTGGGGCTTAAATAGCATAGTGAATCGCACTACAGGGGTGCACAAAGGTTCTATATGGAAGAGCAAACACTTGAAATTTTTACAGATGGATCCAAGTCGGACTCGGGAGTCGGTGGGGGTATCTTTATCCCCTTGTATGAGAGGAGGATGAGTTTTAGGCTGCAAAATGAGTGTAGCGGCCATTATGAGGGCAGCTAACTGGTTAAGGTACAACAGGATATATGAGAATGATATCCGAATTTGTACTGATAGTAAGGCTGCGTTGTATGCACTAGCTGGAGTCTATACGACATCCAGGTTGGTTCGTGAATGCCGGATATCTCTAAACGAGATAGCGAAACTTTCGAACCTGCAGCTTATCTGGGTACGAGGGCACAGTGAAGTGTCCGGAAATCTAGTAGCGGATGAACTGGCAAAGGCCGGTGTCCAGCTACAACAAAGAGATATTGATGGGATCGTTGGAATCCCGCTTGCGAGCTGTAAGAAACTAGTACAGCGTCAACTTTTTCAGACCGCTCAAGACAGATGATCTAGTGAGGGTACCTGTCGAATATCAAGGCTGACATGGCCCAGATATGATAACAGGAGGACTATTATCCTAAGGGGCTTGCACCGATGGAGGTTGCGTTCTGCTGTGGCGGTTCTGACGGGACATTGATAGGGACGCAGGCAAGGAGGTTAACTCTTCCATTTAATGACTTCTGTAGAAGTTGCAGAGACGAGGAGGAAGAAGAGAGCGTTAAGCACTTCCTCTGTCAGTGTCCAGCTCTTTCTTATATAAGGGCATTGTACCTAGGCAGACCGATGCTGCATGATTTGACGGAGGTATCGGAATGCGATGTAAGTGGATTGGACTCCTTTATCCGACCCTCAGGTTGGTTCTAAGCCAGTGATATGTAGATCTACTGAGATACATATCATATCCAGGCAACACAACGGGACCTGACTGGGCCCAAGTGGGCTGGCTTTATAATAGCTGGCTGCCTGTTAAACCTAACCTAACCTAAGAGCAAACACCACTACGTTTAAGGAAAAATTAATTTTATTTAATAAGCAAAGCATACAAAAGTGTTGTGGCTTTGTGTTGTGTGTACATACACATGTATGTATGAAAGCACACATCCTATAGCTAAGTGCTTTTACAAAAACCAAGCGCATAGGGCTTGGGCGCTACTGATCTAGACATACCTATAAGTATCTATTTTTGCCTTTAAATTTAAATTAAAAGCTGTACAGCTCAGAAGAAGGCAAAATTCGCAAAGAGCCATTTGTTTTAGATTTCAAATTTTGTCAGGGGACAGACAGGCGGAAAAACACGCAGATTAGAGGGCATATAGCGTCCTCACGTCGAGTTTTATTTTCCTTTTTTGGTTCCTAAAACTATTGTTTTAATAGATATCTTCATAAACAGTTAGAAAAATTTCCTGAGTTTAGGGGGTTTAGCATCTCTTGGCCCTAAACGAAAATCTTTAGTGAACTTTAGTCAAGAGGCTTTACTCTACACTTTGCTAAAAAAAATTTTTAAAACCGGACCGGAGATTACCTTTTGCAAACATACAAACTTTTCCTCTTTATATATTAGTATAGATTTACGAATTTAATTGAAATTTTTACTTTTTAAAATTGCTATTGTCGTTTTTGCTACTGCATTAATTTGACTAAAGAAAGCACATAAGAACGCTCAATATTTTTTTTTAATAATTTAAAAATAAAAAATGACAAGACATGTGGATATTTCCTTATACATTTTCTGCTTTAGATTATGAACAGTGAATTAAATTCCTGTACGCTACATTTGCCACCTCTTGTGCTGGTGTCAGAATCAACAAAAATTTACGGTTATATGCGTTAAAATATGCCATAAACGAACAATAAAAAAAAGCTGCAAGAAAAAGTTTATTAATAAAAAAAAAAAAATACACAAAACATTCAAACAATGGCAGCAAATATTTATATTTAACACATCTATAAACCAGCGTTGCCATGCAGCAAAAAAAAGGTTTTTAGCCAAAATTAATTACAAAGGCAAAATGTGGGAATTTATTTACATCAGCACCAGGCTTATCGGTCTTATCTGATGATGGACCAACTCCACGAGCTTAGTTATTTACGATGACTTGCAAGGCTCCCATAGGTTACAACTTTTGCCATAAGTTTGTATCCGTATAGACAAAGACATTTCTGAATTAAAAGTGGTGGGCTCATCGGCAGAAATTCTATCTTGAAGTTAGATTGCAAACTTCAGTTGTATAACGCAATCCTAAAGCCAATATGGAGCTATGGAATTCAATTGTGGGGTACCGCCTCTGTATGTAGCATTGAGAAAATTCAAAAACGCCAGAATAAAATTCTCCGTACAATTACTGCAGCTCCATGGTATGTTAAAAACTCTTGAATTCACAAAGATCTAGGTGTACCCTTAGTGAAAGATGAACTTTCAAATCACGCGATAAGTTACATTAACAGACTGGAGTCTCAGCAGAATCCTCTCGCACGTAGCATCCTTAACTTTGGTGGCCACACGCGACCGAGAAGGATGGGCACTCTTGCAACCATCACAGCGTTGGAAAGGTGATTTATCAACAAAATACACGCAAGAAACAACTTTTCGTCTAGCATTGGCTGGACCCAGGTAAGGTTAGGTAGGCAGGCCGCTGGGTTCTCCAAAGTGTACCCGGATACTCCAGCTCACTTGGGTCCTGAAGGTCGTCCCCTTTGTGATTGCCTGAAAAGTTAGGGTATGATAGAAGGAAAAATAAAAGTTGTAAGGATATAAAAGAAGTGCAGAAGAGGGAAAGGAAAGGAAAGGTGGGAAACTGCTTAATGTGGCATTAATTGCTGATTTACTAGCCATCCGCTACTTCTTATGAAAGAAGCTATAGCAGTCGGTTTGACCAAGGCCAGACATGGTAGACTATTGAAGCTCCTCTCGCCTAAGCATCTTAGACAATGGTGCTCTAAAGCCGGGCATGTACCGAGGAAATTAAGGATGGTCTCCTCCTCCTCCTCGTCTAGGCAACTTCTACAGAAGTCGTTATAGGGTAATCCTAGTCTCCTGGTATGGTTCCCAAACGGGCAATGTCCAGTGATGACTGCTACCGTCATTCTAAGGAGAGATCTGGGAAGTTTTAATAGCTCCCCCGTTCTCTTATAATAACAGTTCTCTTATAATGACATTTGAAAGCGGGAAATTTTTTCGCAAAAGTTTTACAGACACAGTTTTTCTGTAAAATGGCGAGTAGTTTCCTTACGTGACAACTATTACTCACCAAAACAGGTTATAGTTACAGTTTAGTGAGAAAAGCAGCTGTTTGTATCAGCTTTGTTTCATTTCCCACGTTTCAGTCGAAAAGTTTCTCGTGGCGAGAGTTACAGAACACACCCACTGGTTCCTTACATTTATTTATTTATTTATTTAATTTATTAGTCAATAGATATAATCCCTACAGGCTATTATTACACAAGCTATGTACACACGGTTGTCAGATGTTACAATATTGTAAGAACTGGCAACATGCTGACAATATAGTGACAATGAAAAATTGCCCCGCAGAAGTAAATTGTGTGTTCAGACGATCGTAAGAAAATCTTACAATTTCATTGGTCTGACAAATATTTCATCTGACAACAAAAATTGTCAGTTCACACGGTTGTCAGATTGTTAGATGAAAAAAATTGCCAGACATGTTGTAAGTCATTGCCACTTATGTATATCAACAACGATCTGTTTGGCAGTGTTGCCCATCAAACTTTTTTCTGACAATGATGCCATTGTCAGGGGCATTAATTTTATACATCTGACAATTAAAACTGAGCTTACAATTCCAGCCAATTATCTGGCAATGCCGACGAAGAATGTTCTCAAAATTGCCAGATGCCTGACAACATTGTCGTCTTAAAAATTGGCAGTTTACATGATTGTAATACATTTTTAGACAATTTTACTGTTAATATTGTAAGATCTGGCAACCGTGTGTATGTAGCTAAAGAGCTTACACTAATTTTAAACTCATGATATGATATTGAAATACATAATAATTTTTTGCTTAAGCTACGTACACACGGTCGTCAGACCTTACAATATTGCCAGTAAAATTGTCTAAAAATGTATTAAAATCGTGTAAACTGCCAATTTTTAACTTACAACGTTGTCAGAAAAACCATTGTCAATCAATTGTAAGTCGACAATGTTGTCAGGCATCTGACAATCGTGAGAATACTCTTCGTCGGCATTGCCAGATAATTGGCTCAGTTTTAATTGTCAGATGTATAAAATTAATGCACCTGACAATGGCATCATTGTCAGAAAAAAGTTTGATGGGCAACACTTCCAAACACATCGTTGTTGATATACATAAGTGGCAATGCTTTACAACATATGTGACAATTTTTTTCATCTAACAATCTGACAACCGTGTGAACTGACAATTTTTGTTGTCAGAGGAATTATTTTTCAGACCATAGTCTGACAATGAAATTGTAAGATTTTCTTACGATCGTCTGAACACACAATTTACTTCTGCGGGCCAATTTTTCGTTGTCACTACATTGTCAGCATGTTGCCAGCCTTGCAGTATTGTAATGTATCTGACAACCGTGTGTACATAGCTTTAATTATATTAACATTTAGACCAAAGTCAACCAAAGAAAACAGATTATTAAAATCGTTACATAAACGCGTTATTTAAGCGTTGTATAAAAATAAGTAATTGTAATAATATTAATTATAATGAATTGAACTATTATTTAACGAATATGAACTACTGAATATGATACGAATAACGATTATTTGTTTGTTACCAAATCTACCGCTTTGAATATTACTGTAATGCTTTTGCGGTTTTTCCGGTTTATCATTCGAAGTACTCTTGTCTCAGAAGGTGTCTAGACAGCGTGCAACTCTTATATAATATATTTTTTACAATAAATACTAATGTAAATGAATAGAAAGAAAATCTCTTTTTCTTATCATTTAAACTCAGGAATCCCCTCCTATCATTAAACGTAAGTTTCTACAAAGATTGGGTATATATACCTCAACTTTGTTCACGCGTTAACGGCAAGAGCATAATTTGTTGTACAGATATTAACATGTAGGGTTTTGTAACATCGTGCGTTATGACATGGAACCTTAAATCGAATATTATATAAAAGAAAGTCTTAATAAACGTTACTTTTAATAAGACTTTAACATAACAGATACTTTAGAAGTTGGAAACTCGGAATGAAAATAAAATAAACACTCACTTCCTAAGCTGGCAACGCTGCCGCATACTGCTGACTCGCTTGCCTGCCCACTACTGCACCGAAGTTCAAATAAACATTTCAAAATATTTCATTTACCAGTAGAATTATTGTTGGTTGAACGGTTCATTCGTCTGTTAGTTCTTTTGGTTATTTGGCTGATGTTCGCTTGCAACATGCGTAAAATTTTATTAAGCCACATTATGCGAGCATTAAACAAGACAACAAAAAAAAAAAAAAAAAGAAAACGCAGAAGAAAATAAAGAAAAAAACTTTGTAGCTTCTTGCAACAAAGAATCGAATGAATACCAGAAGCCAAATTTATCAAGCCATTGCAATCAATGAGTGCAATATTATCCAACTGTGTAGAAAATAAAGCAAATATTGTAATAAAAGAGATTCCTGCGTATTTGAAGCTGCTGGTACACACTTATTCTTAAGAAACTGATGCTATTGTTATAATTTTTAATATTATTTTGTGGACTTAACTGTGAGCTGGGTGTTGGGGGTCAACAATTTCGTAATAAATTTTTGATTTTCGATGCAGGAATAGGAAGTGCTTGACTGGTTATAAGTGTGTTGATATGAAGAAGAAAGTTTAGACAAACAAACACTTCGGTTGGGTGAAAAGAAATGCGTTTATTTATCATAGTAAATGATACTGGGAAGAGTGTTGTAATCAGCCATGTCCCAGAATGTAATTCCATGTGAAAACGGAATTCAATCCCGGTTCTGGTTAGCCAGAAATAGAAAAAGTAACAAGTACAGGATGGCTGATCAATTTTGCTGCATTAAGCAACTCAAATAACTTTTTTTTAAGTTTATGTAATTAACTTTTTAGAAATACATTTGAAAAATACTACGTTTTTATTGAAGTAATTCATTAAGTTTTGAAAATATTTGAATTCAAATGGCCTCCACTCTCGTTGACACATGTGCGACATCTTTTCAAAAAGTTATTCATTACTGCCTGGAGTGTTGCAGCGGGAACTGTCTCAATTACAGTTCGAATAGCTTGCTTTTAATCATTCAAATTTTTTGGATTTTTTTTTTTGTAAACTTCTTGTTTGCAATTACCCCACAGATCAGGAGACCTGGGAGGCCAACGGAATGTGGAGTTTCTTGAAATCAGTTTATTAGAAAATTTTTGTCTCAGGGTTTTGAAAAGGGGTAAGTCGTACTTCACTGCATCCGAACTCCTTACTATTTATACCACCTATATCCGACCGAAAATGGAATACAACTCTCATGTTTGTGCCGGTGCCCCAAAGTTTACTTTGAGTGTGCAGGAGAGGGCGAAGAAGCTTATCGGGGACAGTAGGTTATGCAACTATATTGACTCACTGGAGCATCAACGCAGTGTAGTGTAGCATTACTCTGTTCTATATTTACTATAATGGATTTTGCTCTTTTTTTTATCTTGGACCAGTACTCAGGGGATGACCCCTACATATGCAGTGCATTGTACTGGAACTAGGAAAATAGGTTATGATGAGGTAGGAAAGAGTGAGTAGTGTTCTTGGAGGTTTAACTTAAACAATAACAACACGAAAGACTAAAACAAACTCTATTGCAGCATTTAAAATGTTGGAATTAAATTATTTAAACCTGATCAGTGCCCAATGTGTATACCTTCGACACTGCTCAGATTAGCAAAATTAAGTCCAACACCTTCCAGGCAACAAGGTGATGTTAAGTAATACCGTAAACTGATGTTAAGTAATACCGTAAATGAATTTGCGGTTTTAGCCAACTGTAAAACTTGTGGTCAAAGTCTCGTACATATTATGCAATTAAAAATGCAAACAAGGAAAATAATTAAATTAATCAAAAAATAAGATTCAAGTTTTGTTCAATCAAGGACATCTATATTCTGGGGTTTCCCTATTTACCAGATGTATTTTAAATATCACGACTTATTCTAAAAGTATTAAAAAAATTTTTTAATTTGTCTGCTTTAATATTGACAAAACTTTCTTCCAGCACTATATTTTTGAAACTGGTGATTACTATGCCATTCATTAAATATCCTCTGACGAGATTAGGGATCTTTTTCCTGAAACTGGCACATGTCTACGTAACACGCGTTCATCGTCCAGAGTACCCTCTCTGTACAACGCATTACAGAGAGGGTTCGTTTTTCAGCCGTATGCTTTGCCCATGAAATAAGTTGCCCACAGACGTGTTTCCTGTCTGTTATGACGTCGGGAAGTTCGAATTAAATGTTCACAAACACTACTCCCGCTTTCCCCCTCCTCACAACCTATTTTCCTAGTTCCGGTACAATGCACTGCATATGTAGGGGTTATCCCCTGAGTATTGGTCCCATAAAAAAGAAAGGCACAACAATGAACCTTGAAGAAATTGCGCACCACACTGTGATGCGAAGTGGGTGTAATTGCATCTGATTGCGCTTCTGATTGAGTATCTCCATATTCGAAAATTTTAAAGCAAAATGTACCTTTTCAGACATAAAAATGCAGTTCAAGACGTTCTCATCCTCTGACACCATTTGAATGATCTTCTAAGAAAATTCCAAATGAATCGGGAAGTCTGTAGGGTTCATTTTGTTTGTTAATTGAATCTTATATGAAAATAAGTTTAAAGCTTGGTGCAAAATTGTCTGTAGTGATTGTCTGCTGACACCCAGTTGAGCAGATAAGCTCCTTGCCGAAACTCTAGGATTGGATTGTTTGACAGCAGCGATAGTTTCCTTCGTCCTAACAGAGCTATATCGATGATAATTACTTCTTGCGATTGTGCCACGCTCGGCAAAATTCTTAACGAGCTTCATTATACTCCATCTGCTAGGAACAGTGCCGCCAAACGTGCGCCTATATTCTCTTTGTATGGAAACAACGGACTCTAAAGCGGGAAAGCGTTGCACTATGCAAACTCTTGTTTCATTGTTCCATTTTTTGTTTAAAATCTAAAAATTTATTCTATATTTCAACACGTGTTACTAATTACCCTATGTGGGAACCTATGTTACGTGCTGTGCTTCCATTTAATAAACTTTAAATTGTTACTAGATTATAAGGATTTATATGCTTTACTATTTAAATAAGATTTTGTTAGCCTGTAAGGTTTTTTATTTCATAGACATATTAGAAATAAATAAATAAATTCTCCATTTTAGTTAAATTTAAAAATCAATCTATAAAACACAACAAAAATGGAACAGGTTAGTTATACGGAAAATAAATTTTTATGTTTTTTTTTTT
Source organism: Thecocarcelia acutangulata (assembly GCA_914767995.1). Lineage (NCBI taxonomy): Eukaryota > Metazoa > Arthropoda > Insecta > Diptera > Tachinidae > Thecocarcelia > Thecocarcelia acutangulata. The sequence continues at coordinate 33,702,422 of OU612096.1, forward strand.
GGTATCAGCTTTCATTAGCCATCCTGTACCATAAGTTTGGTTCTTGGCTGTACTTAGTTTCGTAAATAGATTTCATATTGAAAGCATCAGAGACCTGCGCCGTCCATTTTTATCGGCGGCAGCGGCTGATGATATATTACTCGGCGGCGGCTCAAAGTCGGCTCTAGCCAGGATTTGACCGGCTAGCATTTTTCTCATCGGCTCTTATAAAAAATCGGCTAAAAATCAATAAAAAAATATTTGTTCCTAAACATGAGTTTCTGAAAACATATTCGAACATATTCTACATTCCACGTGGAACTTTTAAAACTTTATTAGCAGTGTAGATAAAAAAACGGAAATTAAAACAAGACCTCCAACGTGAACATTTCACTTGGAATGCAATAACGGAACTAATTAAATTTACATAAAGCTTTGATTTGGCCTTAAGAAGTAGAAGATCGCCTATAGTAATTTATTTGGGAATAAAACAGGTCTACAAGAAAACTAAATTTAATAAATATTTACACAATTCTATTTGTAACTTTCAAGCGCCTTAATAATTTATGTGGAATTTAGATAGTTGAACAGAAACTATAGTTTTGAATAATAGACCAATTGCAATTATAGAAACATTTAAAATTGTGTCTAATAAAAATACCTGTAGTGTGATTCACTATGCTTTTTAAGCCGCAATTATTTCCGTTAAAATTATTACGGTACTTTAAGCACCGTATGCTGGTTTTTAAAATCAGCTGTTTCAGGCAGCAGTTATATTTAACCACATAAATAGCTAATAATTAATACACCCTTTTTTGCAGGTTTAACTAAAAAAATGTTGATTTATCTTGTTTACATATTTATTTTATTAAATTTATCTAATAAACTATTTATTTAATAAAAAACAAACAAAAAACAATAAAAGTTAATAAACAACAAAAATAAATAATATTTTTATATAAAATATAAAAATATTTTTATATAAAACAATAATTAAAAATTTTTTTATTCAATATGTATTTCGTTTTCCAATAAAAATTATAAATAGCTTGTTTTCTATGTTTCCCAGCCATCTATATGTCGACATTTCATAGGAACTACCCTAATCATCAGTAGACTTTGGAAATTTTTGAAAGATATTCTCAAACATTCAACTTTATATCCCAGCAATATAAATAAATTGCTGAGAATTTAAAAGAAAAATGCTCTAATAATACCTGTCAAAACACAAAAAACAAGCCTTTTCATTTATTCACCTCTCTAACATTTCTTTACACCTTTCAAACAAATGAACAACCGTTGGTTGCTACGATTTGCTTTTTGAAAGTATCGAAAAGCAGAGAACAAAAATTCAAACAATTAAGTTTTTTATTCGCTATTTTTAGCTTCTACCATTTATACCAATAAAAATTACAAATAGCTTGTTTTCTATGTTTCCCAGCTATCTATATGTCGACATTTCATAGGAACTACCCTAATCATCAGTAGACTTGGGAAATTTTTGAAAGATATTCTCAACAATTTATTTATATTGTTGGGATATAAAGTTGATATCTATATATATATATATATATATATATATATATATATATATATATATATATATATATATATATATATATATATATATATATATATATATATATATATATATATATATATATATATATATATATATATATATATATATATATATATATATATATATAATATATATATATATATATATATATATATATATATATATATATATATATATATTATTTTACTCTGAAAAATACTCATTCTAAAGGGTGTTTTTTTAAGCCCGATAGAACTTGAAATTGTAAAAAATAACACAAAAAATTAAATTGTAATCAAATTTTTTTTTTATTCGAAAGATCAATACGTGACATTAACATTTGAAAATGATTTCGGGCATATGCCCATATGGGCACCGCGGCTGTTCTTGACGAAGCGCATTCTGGACGTCCAATTTTGGGCCACTTTTTCGAGCACTGCTGGCCGTATGTCACGAACAACACGAACAATGCTGGCCTCCAAGGCGTCAATTGTTGCTGGTTTATCAGCATAAACCAGTGACTTCACGTAGCCCCACAGGAAATAATCGAGAGGTGTCAAATCGCACGACCTTGGAGGCCAATTGACAGGTCCATTTCTCGAAATCAACTTATCGCCAAATTTTGATTTCAGTAAGTCGATGGTTGCGTTCGCCGTATGGCACGTAGCGCCATCCTGTTGAAACCACATCTCCTCCGGATCAATGTCATCCATATTTTCAAACAAAAAATCATTGATCATGGTGCGGTAACGATCTCCATTGACCGTAACGCGAGCTCCGGCCTCATTTTTGAAGAAATAAGGTCCGATGATGCCACCAGCATGAAAACCGCACCAAACAGTGCATTTTTCTGGATGTAATGGAGTCTGTAGGGTCTCTTGTGGATTGGTCTCACTCCATATGCGGCAATTTTGCTTATTAACAAACCCGTTAAGCCAAAAATGCGCCTCATCGCTGAACACAATTTTGCGATAAAACAACGCGCGAATCGACGACTGATTTTCAAAGTAAATTTGGATAATTTCGTAGCGTTGTTCAAGCGTGAGTCTATTCATGATGATTTGTCAGAGTATACTGAAACAAATAAAAAAAATGTTTCATCAAAATTTAATTTTTTGTGTTACTTTTTACAATTTAAAGTTCTATCTAGCTTAAAAAAACACCCTATATTTTGTTATAAAATTTAGCATCTAACTTTTATGTACGTTAACTTGTGGCTATCACTGTACTAAAGCGTGTGTGGAAATGATGCTTGTAACTAAGTACAATATGATGATGATGCACTAACGAATATACATATAAACTTACACACACACACACACACACACACGTTTTTTAAGCGTTAAGAAAAACTGCAGTAGAAAAAAAAAGTTGGTTATAAAATTGTGTTGTTCCCTTTCCCGGTCTGAGATTTATTTCTTTATTCTGTAAACTGTAAATAAAAGCCATACTCGTATAACAGCCATCTAACAAACACACCAACTGCAAGTCAAACGCACACGGATGTGAACTGCGACGGGCCATATCGAAATTTTATATTACCTTTTTGAAGATGCTTAACAAGATTTCGATGTCGTATATTAAAAATAAAATATATAAATAAAAATAAAAAAAGCAGAAAAAACAAAATGAAAACACAAAATATTATTCATAAAAAAATAATATAAATATTCTTTTGTTGTTGTTGTTGTCTTTTTTTCCTCTGTTTTTGTTAAGAAGAGGCACATAAATGTTGCAAATATTTATGCACACACACATTCGCAAATGCACATGCATAATTTATTTTATAACTACTAAAACAAAAAACCTACAGAAAAAAATAAGAAACAAATAAAGAGAACAAGGAAACTGAACCCAACAACAAAACAAACAGGCCAATAAGCAAAAGCGAGACGCAGGCAACAATAAGGAAAGACTGCATCTTCTGGCAAAGCACTGGCCTCTTCTGCGGCGGGTCGCACGCAGTGTATCGCAACTACTGGCTTTCGCTGAAATTTTAATGTGAAAATATTTTTGTGTACCGAAACAGTTAACAAGTCTTTTGAGAGCAATTAAAATTTTCCGTTCCGTTGCCATGAAATCGTCGTCGCAGTGTTTTAATATTTTATTGAGTAAAACAAATAAAAATTCTCTTTTTATTGCAAATTTTTGCAATCTATTGAATATTTTTCTTTAACTTCCAACTAGATCCTGCTTTGATACATATATTAAAATTAATTTTTTATTGGGGTCTTTGCTTGGCCATTCTGTTTGCATTTTTATCATAAGCATTAGTGGCTGCTGGTTGTTTTGTTTTGTTTGGAGACACTGGTAACCATTAGAGGCTTTTGTCGTAAATAAAAATATTTTTATTGCTGGTATGCGAGCTCTTCTTGCCACATGTTTCTTTCTAATGGTAAAGAACATATGCTCTAAGTTTTAGGTAGAAGAAGATCGCATTAGTCCTTACAGCATTAATTACTAGTCCTTTATTGGAGTCACGGCAAAATACTACTGCAGAATTATATGGTGGAACACAACCGGATCATATCGCTCCTTTATTGCAACATGCGTTTTTCTCGTTTCGAGAAAAACGCATTTCAAATTTTTAGTTTCCATACAAGTCTTAGAATTTTTTTTTTTTTTTTTTTGAAAATATCTCCTAAACGCAACAGTTTAAAAGTAATTTGAATAAGTTTTTGGCACAATATAAAAGGTAGTATTGTGAAGAATTCTGCACTGTTAACTCGAAAAGCTCGTTTTTTGAGATATGACTATGTTGAAATAAAGGAGCGATATGGTTTCCAGAGATCTGCGCCGAAGCGGCTATAGCCGACTAAGTCGAGCCGCCGATGATATTCGATAGCCGCCGCCGCCGAAATTTTTACGGCTAATTTCGGCTAAAAATGAGCCGCCGATGCTGGGTCACGAAATTATTAAATATAAGCCAAATTGTATGTTTTGTAGCTATAAATGCCAAACTTAGCTTAAAAAATAGATTAGTATTTCCATAACACAATGGATAAACATTTTCTGCGCAACACATTTAGCGCCTCTTGTTCATCAGAACAAATTAACGACACTCTAGCGATTTTTGAGACTATCGTAATGTTTTCACCCAAAGAAATTAAAAAAGAAACATTGTTTTTCGGAATTTGGTACGGCAACAATGATAACGTTTGTTTTTCGTTTTTAATACGGTAACTCAATCAAGTGCAGTGATGCAAACTCTATGATAATTACCGCTTTTTACGGTAATACGGTAAAAATAGTTATTAGCTATTGTACTGAATCTCTTTTTGTTTATATGTTTTCTATTTTATCTACATACATACATACATATATATATATATATATATATATATATATATATATATAAAATAAATAAAATTTGGCGATAAGTTGATTTCGAGAAATGGACCTGTCAATTGGCCTCCAAGGTCGTGCGATTTGACACCTCTCGATTATTTCCTGTGGGGCTACGTGAAGTCACTGGTTTATGCTGATAAACCAGCAACAATTGACGCCTTGGAGGCCAGCATTGTTCGTGTTGTTCGTGACATACGGCCAGCAGTGCTCGAAAAAGTGGCCCAAAATTGGACGTCCAGAATGCGCTTCGTCAAGAACAGCCGCGGTGCCCATATGGGCATATGCCCGAAATCATTTTCAAATGTTAATGTCACGTATTGATCTTTCGAATAAAAAAAAAATTTGATTACAATTTAATTTTTTGTGTTATTTTTTACAATTTCAAGTTCTATCGGGCTTAAAAAAACACCCTTTAGAATGAGTATTTTTCAGAGTAAAATAAAACATATTTCTAATATTATATGAAGACAGGAAAAAATAATCGAATACACTAAAGCTGGAGGACAACTAGCTGTTTCACAGTCGCTACACTGTTCATCAGCACCCACTAGGATTCGAACTCAGTACCATGTAAACATGATGTATTTTTAATACGGCTGCTTAACCAACCCATCATCATATAATATTAGAAATATTAAAAATAAAGTTCGACTATTTAACATTAATACATACGTAAAATAAAACAATTAACTTAAAAACGTTAAAGAAAATACTGTTAAAATCAGTAATAGTGTAGTAAATTCGGCTGGGCCGAATCTAAAATACCCTTCACGAGTCACGTAAACATACATGTATAGTATATATTTCAAATTAGAACTAAATATGCTCGGATATATACCGAGACCGATATCGGGGAAACTATTTTTTGCCTTGTAATCGACATACCTATAAGGTAATATCTCAAGGAAATTTTCATGGAAAAATTGGTGTAGGTTATATTTCGTTTATATCTGGACCGATACTGGAAATTTTCGTTTGCTGTATTTTAGTAACCTCCTTCTAAAGGGTGGTTAAATTTCAAGGGCCGATGTTGATTTTGAATAAAACACAAACTGTTTAGGAAATTATTGTAATTTTATTTTATTATGATATACTGGTATTATTCAATTATGTATGGAACAAAATATCGGCGAAATGGGCGCCGCGACCACGGCGGCACACCTCCATCCGATGGTCCAAATTTTCGATGACCATGAGGCATAATGCAGGTTCTATGCCTTTAATGTGCCGAATTATCTCATTCTTTAGCTGTTGAATTGTTGCTGGCTTATCGACGTACACCTTTTCTTTCAAATAACCCCAAAGAAAAAAGTCCAACGGTGTCAAATCACATGATCTTGGCGGCCAATTGACATCGCCATTACGTGAGATAACACGGCCATTGAACTTGTTGCGCAAAAGAGCAATTGTTTCGTTAGCTGTGTGGCAAGGGGCACCGTCCTGCTGAAACCACATATCGTCTACATCCATATCTTCCAATTTGGGCCATTTTGGAAAAATACGGCCGCTCTTGGATTCTCATTCGCCCAAATGCGGCAATTCTGTTTATTGACGAATCCACTGAGGTGAAAAAAGATGATTTTCTTCGAAAATTGATCATCATTTTCATAATAAGTCTGGATAGCTTTAACACGTTGTTGGATTGTGTATCTCTCCATGGTTCAAATTGAGTAAGTCTGAAATAGAGAAATGTCAAATAAAATTCGGAAAAAAATTTGGCGTTTAGGTGTGGTTCACATTCAACTTCGGCTCTTGAAATTTAACCACTCGATATAACTAGAACTACTACTGATATGAGAAATTTTCTTGTTCTGTATTTTAGTAACCTCCTTTTATAATCAGAACTGCTTTTAAATAAAAAACAACTTGTTCATGGCAAAATCGGTTTGGACTATATCTCGGGAGGACCAATATCGGAAATTTTAATTTTCTGTATTTTAGTAACTTCTTTTTATTGTCAGAACTGTTTTCAAGCAACAAAAAAAAAATGTTTCATGGAAAAATCGGTTTTGGTTATATCTCGGGTAACTATGAACCGATATCGGACATTCTCATTTTCTGTATTTAAGTAACCTATTTTTATAACCAGAACTGTTTTTAAGCAAAAATAATTGTTTAAGTTCGCTTACAAGACGTTTTAATAGAAAAAATGCTTTAGGCTATATCTTGGATATATGGACCGATATCGGGGATAAAGCTTTTTTCCTGGCAATCGCCATGCTTAATAATCGTGTCCAGTTTGAAACGAAATATCCAATCTTTTTTCAAAAATTTACATAAAAAATTAAAAAAAAATTGAGTTTTTCCGAATTTTGAATATATCTCAGCTATATGCGAACCGATTTTACTAAATTTCAATAGCAAACCCATGAACCGATTGAGTAATAGAATAGTTAAGGAAAGTCTGATGGTTTGCCCAGAAATGGTATTTCAACAGATGACAGAAGGACATCGCTTAATCGACATTTCTATCAATGCTAATTCAGAATATGTATACTTTATAGGGTTGCAAATGAAAATTGTAGAAATTGAAATGACAACAGTGGATGATCAATTTTTGAAGATAATCATCTTCCGTGATGAGGTACATTTTTACCTCGGTGGATTTGTCATTAAGTGGAAATGCCACATTTCGGCGAATGATAATCCAAGAGTGATTGTCGCAAAATCAATGCACCAACAAAGAGTATATGTTTGCTGCATTGTATGGGCTGGCGGCATCATCGAAACGTATTATTTCCAAAATGAGGCCGGTCAGGCAGTTGCAGTGAATAGTGTGCGCTAACGCGAGCTGATACCAAATTTTGCATGGCCCGACTTGGAAAATGTCGTGCAATGGATCTTTGGCACGACAGATTCAATGGCTGTGTTAGCTCACATGTGGAGGTTTTCACGGTTTTATTAGTTTCAACATTGGATTTTATATGAGAGTGCATTATTTAAGTGCGTTAAAACAAAAAAAAAAATGTTTTTATTTCTTGACAATCATACCTCTTCCCTCACCCCATCCAGCGCTTTAACAGTAAAGGTTTCTGTATACTTTTCCTTTGCATGGATAACATAAACATACAAAGATTAAATAATAAGCATGTTTACTATAGTAAATGATAATTTAAAGAATAAATGTTTTATATAGTACGTTTTATATAGCCCGTTCTTGGGGCAGCGTAAAACCTTACTATTAAGCTATATATAATAATAACATTTGTTTATTTTTGCTACTTAAGAATAAATATCTTGATTAAATAAAGTATTTAAAACAAAAATGCGGCCGATTGCGACGACAGGTGATTCCCACCGGTATTATATTCAACTAAGGAATAAGATATATTATTATTATTGGATGGGATATGGCCCTCATTGGCCATTTGCACTGCGAATAATAAGAAGATAGAAAATTTTAAATCAAATAAAGACAAAAAAAGTGTAATAAAAATAAATAGTTTTTGATGTCAATTTATTAATAACTATTTTGAAATAAAATCCAGCACTGCATTAAAATCCAAGTGTAGCTATTTCCTTCTCGATCACTGTATATAAGTGCGTTTGCAAAAAAAAAAAAAATATTGCATAGTGAGTGTATCATGCAACAACGGCATATGAAAAAAAAACAATAACAACCTAAGCGGACAACATAAAATAATGAAAGAAAAAAACAAAATGCAAACAAAAAACCTAGAATTAATGAGGTGTATGCAGAACAATTCACTAGAAATATGCGAGATGCTGTTTTGTTGTTTGGTACCTTGTAATGGTCTTTACAACTAAAACTTTACAAGGGGGAATGATGACGATTCTTCTCTACTGAGAAAAATTAAAAAGAATTTGTGTCTGACAAACGCTTATCGCATATAACGCAAAATTTGCGTTTTCGATTTGAAAAACGGCAAATAAGTGTTATCACAAACTTATAACGCAAATAGTATGATTCTGCGATTTTAAATGGCCAAATAGGTATTTTGGGAAACGCATTTTGAAATGGCAAATAGGTATTCTGACAATCGTTCGTCAAACTTATTTCCTAAACTTTGTGCGTATACATAATGTGCTTATTTTGCCCAGCACTGTCGGTTGCAGTATTTGCCGTTGCGAAGTTATGAAGGCTAGAAAGCATGGGACAGAGGCGTTGTAATGGCAATGCTCATACACTTCTTTGATATGGCAATGCCCATGCACCAACTTAATACTTCAATGCAAACACTACTTTAATATACAACCTTACTTTAATATAAATATTACTTTTGTATACAACTCTTAAAATAAGTGTCATAGAGATAAGAAGATGAATAATAAAGCTAGTCGCAAGGTGCATTAACCCTACAGTTACACCATCAAATTTATTTTCAATTCAGTATCAAGTTTTTTACACATACTGCTTGTCAAAATTTAAAAAAATTGCAAGCTGTGACGTAAGCTGCTCGCAATTTCAAAGCAATTTTGTTTTCAAGATGCCGGCGTCAAAAAAACAACTAAAAATAATTGCTTCCTTAAAAATAATAAATTTGATTTATTTTATTTTCTAATAATTTTCTAATTTATTTTCTAATAAATCAGCACAAAAAACTATGGCGGCAGAATTTTTTAAACACATAAATTAAAAATTTGTTCATTAAAATAGCTATCAGCTGTTTTCTTGCCTATAAATTTGAACACAGAGTTGGAAAGCAAATTCGTATCAAATTCGCATCAAGTTTTAAAAGTAAGATTGTGTTAGTAAAAAAATGACAGTGTATTAAAACTTGAAAGGCAAAACTTGGTCGTGTAACCCCCAAGTAACGTATACACGGTGGCAGCACTACGGCATATGCCAGTTTTTTGCTACTGGCAATATGGTAAGCTATTTACGTCAAATGTATTGTATACATTTTTGAAAGAGAATTTAGTGTTTCATTCTGAATTAAACATATACAAATTATTTTGTGAACATAAAAATAATTCAAATAAATATAATTTTTAATTATGAAAAGGTACATTCATAGTTTATAATTTGTATTTGTATTTATAACTATACAGTTGTAAATAAATTTGCAAAGTATAGAATGCACAGCATGGGCGGAGTAACGTAGACCTTATGCCCACGATGGTATTAACAGTATTTCTTTTGCGGCGCTGTGACTAACTGTACCGACCTATGCCTTCGCATAGGAAGTTGCCGCGTGGTTAACAACGAAATACCTCACAAAAACTGTAAACTAATACAGTTAGTTGAGGTAGACAGCTAACCAATGAGAGTGAGACGCAAAATTCTCGATAAGCCTGACCGCACTTAAGAAATAATTACGATGACGCGAGAGCTGTTCCGCAGACCAGAGCTGCTTTACGACTGAGTTTATAATTGTGAAAATAGTTACAAATATTTTTGGCAAGTATAGCTTACCACATGCCTGTTTTTGTTGTATTGTTGTAATTTTGCTCTAGTGCTGCCACCGTGTATACGTTAATGCACCTTGGTTAGTCGTGACCAGACCATTGAATTGAACAGCCATTTATGTTTTAATAAATAAACCCTGTTAGCGTCATTATTTTTTGCTGTGGTTTTAGAAATGTTATTCAGAGTTATGGTTCTAAAGTTTAAATGAACGAAAATAATAAAAATTAATCACATTAACCGAAAAATGGCTACAGTTTGACCAAATTTCTATGTTTTTCTAAATGCCCATTCTTAAACTACATGGGACAGATTTTTTTGTGATTTTTCTCTTGATGGTTACAACTAATACTGTCATCTTTTTTGAGCTTAACATTTAGTTCTGGGACACCCTATATGCAAGACACATGTTGGTTTTTTTTCGCAATAACTCCGAAACGGCAGTAAAACGCGTGTTCAGAACGCTTTGCGATTCGCGTTTGTTAGAATGTAGCTGTTTAACTCTTTTTTGAAGTGAATAAATAAAAGTTAAAAGTTTATATAAACAACATAATCGCAACAACTGGATTTCAAAGCCCTTACAACTATTCACATATTAATGCAAGCATACCTTCCCCATCTACACATTATACTTTCCATAAACATATCTGTGCTTATGACTTGACCGGGTGCACGCATATTTTTTCTACCAATTTTAACAAAAGGCCGGAAAAAATATCTGTGCGTATTAAACATTTTCTCTAAAAAAAAAGAATTACAAGTTACAACCTTTAACGAAAATAATACTTAAAACAATGAGACAACACTAAACGCGAAACACAACCTTTAAGCAAAATAAAACAACAACTTAAGCTATAAAATATTCTTTTTTTTTAATAAATAAATTTTTGCAAAATATGGCATGTGGTTAAAGAGAGTAAAAAGGGTTTGTGGCAATAGCTCATGTTATAAACTACATACGAGTATGTATTTGTTTATGCAAGAAATATAAAATAAATGTTATTTTAATTGCGGAAGAAAGCACACTTCTAAGAAAATCATAGTTCTTATGATCATCTGAAGCGGGTGCCTAAAACATCCACACTAAAGAAGTGAACAATAGCTTTGTTCGAGGAAATTCCATGTAAAGTCCGGTAAAATGAGAGTAAAAAAAAATACTCTCAGAAGACACACAATTTACCAAAAATTGCTGGAACAAAAAAAAAAAAACTTGAAATGTGTTTTTTTATAAATATGAAAACAAAAACAGCTGTTGTTTATTTATACAATTTTAATATTCAGTGCTCTCAACTTCTATAATGCATTGAAATCCAATAAAAACCGCGTTTTACATTTATGAGAAAAATAACTGTGTATCACTTAGTTATTTTTCGAATTTTGTTCCATTTAAAAAGTAAATTAGCTTTCAATTATTACGCTTATGCACAGCCTACTCGCAAATAAAAACTATTGGCAAATTATTAACTGACTGTTTATGCTTCAATTTGCAATTTGTTCGCCATATGAAGTTCACAAGATGCAAATTGTTATACTCTCTATTCCATGATATTCTGTTTCCGTAATCTTTATCTTTTTAATTTCTAAAACGAAGATAAACTTTTATACAATTCTAAACATTGTTACAAGAAAACATTTTCTTGATTCACTTACTGTGTGCTTTTTCTTCCACCACCTCACTCTGCAAAAATTTCAATGAAATGACAAAATATAAACTTACATTCATAATGTTTGCACGAAAATCAAAAATTGTTTATTTTTGTGCAACCATGCTTCAAAAATTTGTAAAAACCAGCAAACAGCCCCATAAACAAAAATGTTTGTACAAATCCAAAATATTAACATGTTTGTCAACAGTTTGTGTAGTTTATACAAAAAAATCGTACAGTTCGTAAAATCCACCTCAAATATTTTGAGGATACTCGTATATTGATATCAAATAAAATTTGTAAAATTTAGGTGCAAGAAATCGAGATCAGTGCCAGCAACAATTTATTGAATAAGCCCAAACGAAATGCAGAAAATATATGTATATAAAGTGCACTAAAAATTAAACAAAAGCATCGTACATTGGTTTACAAATTCTATATGCGATTTTTAGAACCACTAAAATCGGTGTGAAAAGCGCTGAGTTGACAGCGCTGTTGCAATTCAAACGAAACATTTTTGCCAATTTATTTAAACATTTTGAGCTAGATAAAAACGTAAGATAATCGTATTTTAATATAACTTATTTAAATATAACGTATTGTTACATTTTCAAATATTTTTTTTTTATAATTTGCACTTTGTTATTTCATTTTCATAAATAACAAACAGCTGTTTAAATGGTTTAACAATTTTACCATTTTGCACGGAAAAAAAGTACGGGTAAAGTCTGGTAAAATGAGAAACACAAATTACTCTCTCAGTAGCTTTCTCATTTACCCAATTTTCCCAATTTTCAACACAAGAAACACTTTTCGTGCAAATTGGGAACCCGCGGGTTCCCGCGGTAACGACATCGAACACAACTAATATTTGTTAAAGAATATTAAAGAAATAGGCCATAACTACTAAAAGCGCTAAAATAAATCAGTTAAAGGAAAACAACTTAAGTTTTAATCTCCGTTATTGAATTCTCATCAATTATAGTTCAAAATAAAACTTATTTTAAGTTCAGTCAACTTTAACTGGGTGACACATTTAAATATACAAAACACTCTATTACTATAGGGTGGCGGGTAGAAGGTTTACTTTTTCTCGGTGGTCATGTGTCACCAAAGCGACTGAGCAGTTTTTGAGGGAAATTTTCCCGAAGCCAATTCATCGAAGCTCTGGCTGTGCGTGCAGTTGCCCCAATGGATAGGAGCTCACAGGTTTGACAAAAAGAATTCCGTAATCATGTGTCGATAATTTTCACCGTGTACATTCATCGCCTGGCCTGGAGAATTTTCGAAAATAAATGTTCCAACTAGTTCATCCAAGGATAAGGCACTCCAAAACAGTTACCCGGCAGTGGCTTTTGATGGCAGTTTTGCTTACTGACGTTGACGTTTAAGTGAAAAGTATACTCTCCAAAAAATATTATTTACTGTGCTAAAACCATCCGATATCGTTTCACAAAAAGTCGCTTTCACAAAGAACGCTGACAAGCACCCACGTGAGCTGGACAGCTAAAAATACACTTGGGATGTTATACAGGAATTATTGTTTTTTCCATAAGTTTCTTTTAGTAAAAGTTACTTATCAGTATGCTATTTTAGAGCATACAAATGAAAAAAAAGCTTAAAGTTTGAAGTAATTATTAGTGTCAATAATATAATCTTCTTAATATTCCACTTAACCGATAAACTACTTAACCGATTTCAATCAAATTTGTATACCGTCGTATGCAGTTTGATCAAACTTGAGAGATAGGGTAGGTTACATCTCAATTTATGATCTCAATATTATTTTATTGCAAATAATTTGACGGTCACAATCATGGTCGACTTCCTAAACGCAAGTTCCAATGCATAATTTAAAAAAAAAAATGCGTATGCAAGGCTAAAGATGTCCTAAGTGCAACCTTGCGTTGCAGAGAAGTTTTTTGCAAATTATCGGCATTTAGGAACATCGCTAGGCAACTACATAAAACAAATGTAAAAAACATGTTATAAAATTTAATAACACAAAATTATTTATCCATTTTGTTGGCAAATGCTAAAGAATTATTTCAGGTTAAACCTTAAAAAAAATTTCGAGGCTTGCTTTGAATTAATGGATGATGCCATTTTTAATTCACATTTTCGTTTGCATACTAAATAAAAGTGATGCGTGCTTCTGACAGCTGATACTCATTAAAATGAGTGGCCAAACGATTAGGAACAATGGACGTTGCCAGAATGTTTACACATGCATTTACGAAGTGTATGCATTGTAAATATGCGTTGCAACTTGCATTTAGGAAGTCGGCCTATCTGACAGCTCCAAACGATTCTAACAGATGGCGACATCTGTTGACTGGGTTGAATAAGTATTCAATAGATGGCGCTATATGCATTCTTAATTCCCAAAATTGGCTTCAGAAATCGCCAAAATCCTCCACGTACCCAGTAGCAATATGGCAGCTTCATTTTTCGCACTAAATCAAATTACAGTTAAGATACGCACATAGACAAAGGAACAGTTCATGATACGGCATGACCCGATTTCAAATCCGAATGGATGCTGAAGGTTTGACTATTGTTTTTCTTGTCTTTTTCAATAAAAAATTATTGATCACAGCAAATTTATATTTCAAAAATCTTTTTTAAGAAAAACTTCAGAAAGGAGAAACTTCAACTGAAACCCAATGTACTGATGTGCAAAAATCTTATTTGAAAAATATTTTGATAACATTTGTAAGGAAATAATTGTAGATTTACATAATAACCTTAAAACAACAGAAGCAATTTCAACAAAAAGTTAGCGCTGCAAAACTATCGATAGGCGTCCCCATCGATATTTTCGATAGTTTTAAGAAAAACTATCGATAGTATCGTTAAGCGCTACTTCTGGCAATAATACCACAATTTAAGTGGTAGTTGATACTTACATACTTATGTGGGTGTTAGTTAAGTTGTTCATCTTTGCCAGTTATTTTCACAACAATTATATGCGTGTAGTTTTTATTTAAACAAAAAACAGTTGCTGATATCACATATGTATGTTGATAAGCTAAGCAAGTAATATAATACGAGTATATAACATTGATGAGAATAAATCTATATCTATATCTATATCTATATCTATATCTATATCTATATCTATATCTATATCTATATCTATATCTATATCTATATCTATATCTATATCTATATCTATATCTATATCTATATCTATATCTATATCTATATCTATATCTATATCTATATCTATATCTATATCTATATCTATATCTATATCTATATCTATATCTATATTCTATATACATATATAAAAAGAAGTGTATACTTTGATGTCACCACAAACTGGCCAAACGGGCTGACGGATTTTGACCAAAATTTAAAGGTACGTTGGCCATGAACTGTAGATGGTTTATGTCAAGTTTCTATAATATCGGTTTAGTGGTTCCAAAGATATGGCATTAAGATTAAAATATCAACAAAATGGCTTTGATTTTTCATATTATGATATTTTATTGTCACTTGAAAAAAATACCAAACCGTGTATCGTAATATCTTATCTAGACAACGACATTTGGACTCCGGACTCCTGAGCTGATACTTTTCAGGCGTTGTTTCGATCGCCATTTTATTTCTACGCTGACCATTCGATTTTTCACTTGCTACATACGATTATTGTATCAAAGGTAACGCGATGAGATGGCAAGCTGAACGATTACATCAAAACCAATTGCAATGCGATGCACGATTTCAAACTACAACTGCGGATAGAAGTCCAAGATATCGGACATCGGGCCAATTAACACGACTTCCACGTCGTGTTGTACAGTACATGGAATATGCTGCTTTTACTTATGAGTGTGAAATTGGTTGCAGTGAACATGAATGTATCGGTAGAATGACGTTGAGATGTTCACATTTCCAGATGGAACCACTGGCCTGTGTTGTGCTAACGTAAAGTGAAATTGTTACAATTTTAATCTTCATCCGATCCACTCCATTCATTGGATTTTGGAACGTTCCAAATATTTTTGGTTATATTCATACAATTTGACGTTTAAAATGACTTCCTTCGGTGTTATAACAACAATTAGAGATAAATATAAGCAGACGAATATTTTTATGTAACTTTCATAGGCCATAAATCATGTTCCTGTGTTTCACGTTTGTCTGGCGGGTACTTGAGAATTTTTCTTATTAAAGAAGAATTAAAGAATCACGTAAAATTTATTTTCTGTGAACGCGAAAGCATAATGTACAATACAAACAATGGATGCATTCATTTCATATACGCGGCGTTCTAAATACTGAAGTTAACAAAAAAGTAAGTTCAGGTTATTAGTATTCATATCGGACTGACAGTTTCTGAAAATAAGGATAATCACATCTTGAAATATCGCCGTCTATTCCATCAATACGCTGGCAATATTCGATTACCCGTCCCTTTCTGTTATTTTACCGATTCAAAATCTGAGCTCATCAGCAATATACTCAACATTTTACAAAAATTATGTTTAGTTGACCGAACGTGTTGTCTATTTAAATATTCGGATTCAAAGTTAAAGTGCTTGCGAATAAATGATGTAGAAGTTGATGGCTCTCTTTACTTCCCAAGATATGGTCGTCAACTCTACAACCCAGTTTTTCAACTCGCTAGAATTAGATAAAGTTAGATCGGTAAACATAATAATTATTATGAAGTAACATCAGCACCTATGTCTTTGTAATGTTATTTGGCTAGTTGATTTTATGATCAACGCTTTAAAAAAAGAGTACTTAAAGGATAGTTTAAGAGGTGAGCACGTTTTGATACCATGAGTCCTAACGGTTGCGAAAGGCATAACACTCCATTTTAAACATTTGCAGTTGTCAATATACGGCTTGCACTGGCAATGACAATTTAAAATTTAAAGTCATTCCTATCATGTAAATAAAATTTGAAGGCAAAACAACGTTTGCCTGGTCAGCTAGTAATTTATAAAAACGTTTCTGTTTATATGGGGTAAAACTATTAAGTGTCACCTCAGTGTTGCCAGAAGTTTTTTCGAAAATCTCTAGCATAGTACATAAAAATCGCTTTTCTCCGTTAAATTAAAGAGTATTTCCTTACTACCTATTTCCCTATTCACAGATAAATGATTTTAATACATTTTTTAATTTTGGAATTACTTAGGAATCTATGTGACATATATTGGAAAAACTAAAAACCTAAAATTCGAGAAAAATGCGAGTTACGACTCGCTTGCAGCTCTATAATTATTATTTTTTTTGCAGCTCTACAAAAAGTACGGTCTGCCAGTAAGTCAACAAATTTTTCGTTAAAGTTTCGCTTAAAAACAAAAACATAATTGTTTCAATATTTATTCCTTTCTAAAAACAACAGTAATTTAAACACGAAGAACCATGAAATTTAGCAAAATTAACTCAAAATACCTATCAAGACAACAAACACAATTAAAGTTTGGCTAAAGGAGCATTGTTCGCTACAAAAACAAAACAAAAAAAAAAAAAAAAGATGCGCAAAAAGGATGCCTTTTTTCCAGCCATTCCTTTTTCTTAACCAAACAGTAGCCCTCATTTATAATAAAAAATAAAAATAAAAAAATGACGAAGAAGAAAAAACACATTTGCTTTAACAGCTTCATACAAACAAGAAGAAATCATGTCTTTAATGTTTTTCTGGTTGTTGTACACAAATCCAGATGACGCTTGATGAAATGCTGTTGGGCTGTTGATTGCGCTGATGACGAACGAGGGGCTGAGAATTTTAAATTATGAAAAAATATTCTTTTTTTTTTTTAGCTAAAATCATGCATACAAATTTTGTGCATAAGAAAAATATTTCTCGAACATATGAAGAGAAAAAAAAGCAAAACTGCTGCTAAAACAGTAGTTGTTCCTTTAAAACAAAAGCGGCAAAAAACAAAACCAGCAGATTACCTTTAACTTATAAGACACTGCTGCCAGAAAAAGATCCATTAGAATGGCTTCTTCCTTTCAAGTTGTTGTTCATTTTTTTATTTTTTTTTAATATAAAATTCAGCTTTAAATTTGTATTTCTGCATTTGAGCTGTGTAAATGTTTGTACAAGAAATATTTATGCTCTGCTCGGCGCTCACGCTCTCCCTTTTTCTAAATGCTTTGGCGATATTATTAAACGGCGATATAAGCAGACTTGGAAAGCAAAATCAAGGAACGGATGGTTTGTTGATTGTCGAATGGCTGTTTGCTTGAATTCTTTTTTTTTTTGTGTTGGCACTCATTAAAATTGCAAAAGACATTCACTTACTACTCCTAAGCTAAACGCAAAATAATCACAATAACAAAAACATACAAGCAGGATTATGGCGGCAAACAACGATCTAGAGGTGCCTTAAATCTTTGAAATCACCAGCACCACTTTTACACAGTTTGAGGACCTTACTGGTAAAAGAAAGTTTCTGATAAGTGCCATTCTTGTTATCGAACAATTTTCAACAACTATTTTTCCTGCCAATATTTTGCTATTTACTCCATGCTTTCTCTTAAAGGTTTTGTTTTCAACTTTTGTTATCGAAAAATTTTTAATTAAAAACTTTTGTTATCGAAAACTTTTTTACAAAGAATTTTTTTTTGTCATAAATTTTTCTTGCAAATATTTTATAAACAATTTTAATAAACAGAAATTTTCTATTGAAAGTTTTCAGCAAAAATATTATTGCTATCGGAAAAATTTTTCAATAAAAAATTAAAAAAAAAAAATTATCCCTTTAAAAATTATTTTCACTGAAAAATTGCCACTAAAACATCTTGTTCTAATAAAATTTCGTTATCGTTAAATTTATATTGTCGAAAAGTTTTCTGTCTGATCTATGCTTTCTGTCAAAAGTTTTCTTTAAAAATTTTTGTTATCGGAAAATTTTAAATACAAAACTTTTGTTTTTTCTTCTAAATTTTCCAGCTAAAGATCTTGATTGATTTATGTTTTTTAAAAAAAAAGGTTTAACGATATTTGATTTTCAATATTTCGATAACAATTTGTTAATTTTCCTGATGATGATAACAATTTGTTATCGAAATATTAAAAATAAAATAACGTTAAACCTTTTTTATAAAAAATATAAATCAATCAAGATCTTTAGCTGAAAAATTTAGAAGAGAACAATATAAACAAGACAAAATAATACGCATATTTTATTTAATACAAAACTTTTGGTACCAAATTTTTACAAAGAAAATTTTATGTTAGCGAGAATTTTTCAATATAAAACTTTTGTCATCTATTTTTCTGCTATCCACAATTTTCTAAATCAAACATGTTTATCGAAAAATTTATGTTATCGGAACATTTTATTTACTCCTTATGTTCTTTCAAAAGTGCTGTTTAAAAAAACAAAATTTTACAAAAAATTTTCATTGGAAAACGCTTGTTATCGACTTTTCTACAAAGAATTGTTGCCATCCAAAACTTTCAGCAGAAAATTTTAGTTATTGAAAATTTTATAATATGGAAAATTTTGTTTTCTTTTTTCTAAGTTTAGTATCAAAGGTTTTCGCTACAAATTTTTGTTATCATAAATTTTTTAGTAATGAAATACGAAACTTTGCTACAAAGAATTATTGTTATCCACAGTATTTTGTACAACATATTTGTACTAAACTTCTGTCATCGGAAATTTGTATATCTACTCTATGCTTTCTCTTAAAGGTTTTCTTTAAAAAAATTTTGTTATCGAAAATGTTTTAATAAAACACTTTTGTTATAGAAAAGTTTTTACAAGGAACTTTTTCTGCCAAAGATTTTCTGCAGAATTTTTGTTATAGAAAATCTATGATCTCGAAAATTTTGCCATCTATTCTATGTTTTTTATCAAAGGTTTTCTTAAAAAAAATTTCTGTAATCGATAATTTTTCAATAAACCATTTTTGTTATCGAAAACTTTTCTACACAATTTTTTTCTGTCAACAATTATTTGCAGAAAATTATCGTCATCTAAAAATTTATGCTATCTATAATTTTTCGAACTATTCTAAGTTTGCTAACAAAGGTTTTCGATACAAATTTTTGTTGTCGAAAATTGTTCAATAAAAAATTTTTTTTATAAAAAATATTTCAACAAGAATTATTCCCATCCTTAGTTTTTGGCTTCCACTAAACATTTGTTACTAAAAAACTACTGCCATCGAAAATTTTCCTATCTACTCCATATGCTTTCTCTTGAAGGATTTCTTATAAACTTTTGTTATCGAAAATGGTTTAATAAAACACCTTTGTTATCGAAAATTCTTTTACAAAGAACTTTTTCTGCCGAACATTTTCTGCAGAATTTTTGTTATCGAAAATTTATGCTCTCGAAAATTTTGCTACTTATGCTATATTTTTTTGTCAAAGGTTTTCTTTAAAAATTTCTGTTATCGATAATTTTCTTTAAAAAATTTCTGTTATCGATAATTTTCTTTAAAAATTTTCTGTTATCGATAATTTTTCAATAAAAAATTTTTGTCATCGAAACGACTTTTGTACGAAAAATTTTTAATGCCAAAAGTCGTTTGCAGAAAATGATCGTCGTCTAAAAATTTATGACATTTATAATTTTCTAACTATTCTTAGTTTGCTCTTAAAGGTTTTAGCAACCAATTTTTGCTATCGAAATTTTTTTAGTAATAAAATTTTTTTATAAAAAACTTTCAACAAAATATTATTCCCAAACACAGTTTTTAGGACTTAATATTTGTTATTGAAAATTTGTTGTCATCGGAAAGTTTTCTATCCACTCTATGCTTTCTCTTAAGGATTTTCTTTAAAAATTTTTGCTATCGAAAAGTTTTTAACAAAAAACTTTTGTTATCGAAAACTTTTTTACAAATATTTTTTTTTTTCAAAAATTTTCTGCAAAATTTTTGTTATCTTAAAATATATGTTATCGAAAATTGTTCCATCTATTCTGTTTCCTGTTAAAAAGCTCTACTATAAATATTTTTGTTTTGGAAATTTTTTTATGTGTTCCGTTTTTCAAAATTTTTGTTATCGAAAATTTTGTAATAAAAAGATTTTTTTACCGAAAATTCTTCAATAAAAAATTGTTATCGATGAAATTTTAATAAAAAACGCACGTCCCAAACGCATTAAATAAATCATATTACCATTTTAGATAACTGTTAAGCAGAATGTAGACAAACTTAAGAAAAGAAATATGAAAATAAAACTTGTTCAAGTTTGTATGCAGGCAGCCAATTCTTTTACATGTTTTTCTTTTCGAAGATGATTGACAACCTGCGTTTAGCTGCACCGCTTATAGGAAAATGTGCAACAAACATCTTAACCTTTAAGCAACAACTATGAATATATTTCTTATAAATATCCTCTTGTGCATCAGGAGACACAAAGAGCGTATAAAGAAAATAACATCCAACATAAACTAACAAATATTTATGCTAATTTATTAAAATGTTCGTCATTTATCTTTTTATCCGAACGAATGTAGAGGTGAGCTTGCGTGTGTGTGTGTGTGTGTTCAAACCAAGTTTATAAAAAAGAAATAAAAATCAGCTGGAAAATATTCCAAATCAACATAAGCTTCCAGACTTAAAGTGCTGTTAGTGGCAAATGTTCTCAACTACATATTTCCTTGCGAAACGTTTCCACAATTTGGTTTCAAATTCCGAACTTAATCCGTGCAAGTAAATGTGTGCTTGACACACAAATAATCATCCCCATTTAAGTAGATTTTCATTTCTTGTCTTAAATACTTGATGTGCTCTTGCATTTTTCTACATTTTTCTTTTTCTCATTGGATTTGCTGCAAAATGTTTTGTTTGACAGCTGAATTAGTACGAGTATTTTCTTCGTTTAGAAAGTTATCAAAAGTTTTTTAAGCGTTTACTCTAAATGTTATTCCGAGCTTTTAATTTAAATTTGACGCAAAAATTGTAATCAATATGTTTGTATGTTGTGAACTGAAGCAAACATGTATGAACGGCTCGTATTGGTGAATACACCAGCAAACAAGTCGATGAAAGGGGTTTGTCAGTTTAATGTCAACGTACATAAATTGTCTATAAAATATTATAGACAGCGGTTGTTTTTATTTTTTGCAGAATATTTCGCTTAGTTTTTATAAAATATATTTTTTAACGACAAATAAAAATATTTGTTATCGGTACAATTATTTGTGAAAATAATTGAGAATTTTAATAATCGATAACATTTCTTAGCACAAAATTTTTGTCGCCCATCAGTTTTCTTTTGAAGATTTTAGTTCTCGATAAATTTTTTCTAGAAAATTTTCTAACCGGTAAATCTTTCATCGTGTTAGTAATCGAAAAACTGTCTATAATATTTTTACCAAAAAATTATCACACAAAATTTTTTTTGGTATCGATAAATTTTCTATGGATATTGTTTATTCAAGCTAAGTTTTTGCTGCAAATGATTTTTCCAAACAAAATGTTTACTGTAGATAATTTTTTTGTTGCAATTTTTTTTGAAAAAAAAGATAAATGTATTTTTAATACCGAAAAATATTTTCTAAAATGTTTTTGTTTTTAAAATTTTTTTAACCGGTAAATCTTTCATTGCGTTAGTAATCGAAAAACTGTCTATAAGTTTTTTTACCGAAAAATATTCACTCAAAATTTTTTGTTATCGATAAATTTTCTATGGATATGTTTATTCAAGCTAAATTTTTACTGCGATAATTTTTTTATTGCAATTTTTTTTTAATTTTTCTCAAAAAAAAAATGTATATTTTATATTAATGTATATTTAATTTAAAAAATGTTTAACAAAAAGTTTTTGTTCTCAATAAAGTTTTACAAGCTCGCAGTTTCTTGAAACCAGCCTACTTGTGTCCTTTCTAGATACCTTTGCGTGGCTTGAGGGAGATATGCAGCCCATAAGACTTATACATCCCTTGACGTTTCTGATCCAATCTACCCGAAGCTGGATTCTTTTTATCCGAAAACTGGATAAAAGAATACAGTTCGTTCGTTCTTTTTATCCGAAAACTGGATAAAAGAATCCAGTTCGTTCACCTCGCACTCCGATATTTATGCTAACACGTGTAGTATCGGCCCGTGCATATACAGAGCTTTCATAGATAAAAGAATCGGGCACTGACAGAGAAAGTGCACAACACTATCTACTTCGCCTTCATCCCTGCACTACTTCTTCAGAAATTATTAATTGGAAGATTTAAGCTCATAGCTTGCGTCCCTAACTGACACCAAATTATGCAACCTTCGTTGGGTAAAACCAGGCAAAACCATAGTCGTGTTACGACCATACACAGGCAATGTTATCCTTACTATTCGGCAGGTAGCCCCACCATGTCATCTCTCCTGTGCAGCCCCGCCAAGTAGACGCTGTGCTTGGATCTTACAGACTTTAAGCAGGACTCCTACCATCCTATCAATGCCCCTTGCTATAAATGGATCCCGGCTTTTGCCAGTTCATCTGATACAATATTGCCGGGCAGTTCAATATGCCTCAATATCCAGAAAAGCTCCTGGTTGGAACGTCGCCTATCTCATTAAGAGGTATCTAGCATTCATGAAACAAAATGGACATCGTATATACATCCGGAAGCGTATTCAACGCAGATTCGCACATTTACTCCGTATACCCTATGGTACCTCGCCCAGTTAGATCCTCTCTTTAAATTTGTATTTTTTTTCATTTATCGACAAATTTTCAACTGAAAATTTTTTTGCCAAAAAATCTTCCTCAGAAAATCATTTGTTGTTCACGAATTTTCTATAAATTCCATAGAAAATATTTTCATCGATAAATTTTTGTAGGAAATTACTGGTAAATTTTCCATAGATAATTTTTATTACCGATAAAATTTTTGTATTTTCATTATAGTTATTTGTTAAATTATTGCAAGTTAATTTTCCATAGGTAACTTTTATTATCGAAATGATTTTAAGAGAAAATTTTTGTTATCGATAAGCTTTTTGTAGTAGACCATTTTTGTTATAGTATTACAATTTTTATAAAAGGAACCTTTCATAAACTATGTTTGCTATGATTTTATTTTCTTTAGAGTTGATAAAACTTGATAAATTTTGTATACAGCAAGTTTTCATCATCGTTAAATAAATTCTTGGAAATTTATATTTTTCTTATCAATAAATTTTACACAGAACTTTTGACTGCACAATACTGAAAAATATGCTTCATACAATTTTTGATATGGATAAACTTTCTACAACAAGACTTTATTATTTATGCGATAAATTTCTTTGTTATCGATAAGTTTTGTACAGCAAATTTTTTTACCGATAAGTTTTCTTCATAAGATGTGCGCTATCGATAAATTTCTATCAAAAGGCTTCATAATGATTTTTGATATCGATAAATTTTCCGCAAAACAATATTCGATCTATCTTGTTCTATGGCTTGTTGCTTTCGATAAAATTTTGTAGAAAGTATTTTTTATCGATATCGATAAGTTTTTAAAAAAAAATGTCTTTATATTCCGAAAAATTTTTAAAAACAAACTTTTGGAAACGATAAATTTTGTGGAAAAAAGTTTCACTATCGATCATATCACCTGTGAAAAATTTTGAAATTTTCTGTAAAAAGACTGCAAAATCAGTTTTGATATCGATAAATGTTTAAACAAAAAGACTACATGTTCGATGATAGGTAAAAAAGACAATATTTGAGCAATTTTGTTTTATTTTTTGCAATCGATACATTTTTGTACAAAATTTTGTTATCGATAATTTTTTATACGATAGCTTTATAATCAATACATTTTTAATAGAAAATTTTTGTAAACGATAAATTTTGTGCAGAAAATTTTAATATCGATAATTTTTTCTGTGCAGACTTTTATTTTCGATAAACTTTGTTTAAACATATCTTGTTGTTGATAAGTTGTCCATGATTTAGGGTGAGTTAGGTCGGCTTTAACAGGCTGCCAACAATTGAAAAGCCAGCCCATTTGGTAACAATCTGATCCTGTTGTGGTGCCTAAGTATACTATGGATCTCAGCAGACTCACATATCACTGATCCAATTGAAAACCAACCCGAGATTTGCATGAGTGTGACCAATGCACCAACATCACATTTCGACCAAGTCACATATCATTGATCTAGTTCAGAACCAACCTAAGATTCACATGAAAGTGACCAATGCACCAACATCAGATTTCGACCAAGTCTTGTAGCACTAAGCCCCCTTATATAAGAAAGAGCTGGCGGTGAAAGAAGTTGAACACTTCCTTCTCCTCATCCCTACAACTTCTTGCTATCGATAAGTCGTTATATTTTTATATAAAGTTTTGTTACCAATAATTCTTTTATATGAAGGCTTTATATATGATAATTTGTTAATAGAATAGTTTTGGAAACTTTAAATTTTAGGCCGAGATGTTTTATTATTGATCATATTTTCTGTGAAAAGTTTTGTTTCGATAAATTTCCTACAGATATTTTGCAACTTTTCTATGATTTATGCTAAATTAGGTTCGGTTTAACAAGCTGCCAGCCATTGAAAAGCCAGCCCACGTGAAAACAATTTGGTGCTTTTGTGGTGCCTGAGTGCAATAGAATATCCACATATTATTGGTCCTGAAGGAGTCCAATCCACCGACATCACACTCCGATACTTCTGGCAAAACTTTCAGCACCGGTCTGCCTGCCTTAGGAAGAGCTGACACCGCAAAAAGTTGAACATTTTCTTCTCCTCATCCCCACAATTTCTTTGTCTATCTATCGCTAAATCGGTACTTTTTTGTGGAAAGTGTTATTTTCGATAATATTTTGATATGAAAGTTTTATATTCTATAAATTGTTAATAGCAAATTTTTGGAAACTTTAAATTTTATAACGAAAGGTTTTCGATAAATTGTTTATAGACATTTTGTGCTATTGAAAAGTTTTCTAATATTTCCAGTTTAAAGATTTTGTTTGTTCAATTTTCTCTTGACAAATTTTTATCAAAATAAAACCTGAACCTCCGGCTTGCTGGGTGACATTTAAATCATGCTGGAAAAAGTAATCAAAGATCGAATACGCAAATATATTAACAAGTTCGTGCAGATTTCATCAAATTGCAATTTAAATCTGTACATTTAAAAACCATTGATACAGATTGTGGAAGAAGACTAAATAAATTGCTAACTTCGACTTTTATGTGAAAGGAAACAAATATTAAAATGCAAAATGTGTACTTGAGAAGTCAAATTTATTTGAGTTTAATAACTGAAGTCTTATAATATTAAGATATTTAACGGTGAAGCCAAATGTTATTTCCTAAATGGAATCATACATTTTTCGAGTTTTATTTTTTATAAATTTATACAAATTACTTTTGATATTGAATGGCACAGACTTCACAACTAATTGAAAAGTTAATGTCCGCCGTCTGAAAAGATCAAAAAATTTTGCAAACAACCTGTTCATGGTATTAATGACTTGTTGCCATAATTATCAAAACATCATGGCAGACAACTCGTTTTACATAAATTAATTCAATTTATTTTAAATTTGTAATCTATTAAAATCTTAGCCAATCAAATATTTATTACTTTTGCATAAATTGCCATTTGCATACGAACTCTAAAGTAATTAAAAAACTACAAAATAGTACTATGTGTACGTAGTGTATGACAGATATTTTAAGGACTGCATTGATTTAAAAATTAAAATCGAGATAATAAAATTTTTAAGTATTTCTATGAAAATGCTTAAGTATGACACCAAAATAATAATGAAAGTTTTCTTAATAATTTTCCATTTAACGGAATCAATTCTTTTATAACTCTGGCTTAACAGTGAAATTTGGTTTTTATCGTCACTTAAATAAGAACGTGGGTAGTTACGAATCAAAACACTCTAACTGGCATACCAACATACATACTTACATATATTCGAGTATATGTATACAAGGTGGCGCAGAACTACTTTTATGCTTTTTGGGTTTCTTTTAAACATCACTTTAGTTTTCAGTTTATATTAAAAAATACTACATTTTGGAATTATGTTTTTGTGTCACTTTTTTATGTTGGACTTACCTTAAGTATACATTTTTACCATAGTATTATATTCATCTTATTTATTTATATACTTACCGCAATTGTTTTTTTTTTTTTATCTGGAACCAGTACTCAGGGGATGACACCTACATATGCAGCGCATTGTACTTGAACTAGGAAAATAGGTTATGATGAGGAGGAAAGAGGGAGTAGTGTTCGCGGTGTATTAACAATAACAACACGAAAGACTAAAACAAACTTTATTGCCGCATTTAAAGTGCACCCTAAAGAAAATGTAAAGCTGGCCACTCTGGTGATGAGACTTTTGGAAGTCTTCCAGAACCCAAGGCCGTATTTCACGGTTTGGAGATCGCCATTAACTTGAACTTGAACTAGTTGCTTTCTAACCTGAGATCGGTCACCATTCAAGTGGCCCTCTTCCCCCATCCAAAACCCAGGTAACATTGTGTATCCAATAAATGAAATAATATCTTGAAATCAACACATTAAATTCAACTTTTATTTCTTCCACCCCTACCTAATTATAATTCGTACACCCCGTGAGATCTATAATCAGCTTTTCTGGTAAATTCAATATCTCTACAACCCTATTTGTTAATCTACGAGGAAAGATTCCAGCGCGAAGTAAGGCATGGATATAAAGATAGACTGGCCATGCAGATATTGGAAGTATGCAGCAAATACGACAGGAAATGTTACACAGTTGGCAGTCTAGATGAAGCACTGACACAAGGGGCAGATGGACGCAGCGTAACGGCATGGGAATATGAACTATTACCCGACTCAAAAGCTGTCAGATCACGGCTATTACAAGAGTTACTTAATTAAAATAGGCAAATGTAACACACCCTTTAGAAGAAGAAGTCCTGGACGACGCCAAACACATTTCCTTTAAGTGTAAGTAAGCGAAAACTCGTAGAAAACTGAAGATGGCAACTGGCTCATTTTTTAGCGGTATCGCGATTCTGCGAAAAAGTTCTGGGGACGAAAAGGCCATATCTGGAGGCCGCAATACAAAATCATAATTAGGATCCTACACGAAGGATAATGCAAAGAGAAGGGCTGATTAAGCCATGGGGAATCCCCCTCTTTCCCCCTCCTCATAACCTATTTTCCTAGTTCTGGTACAATGCACTGCATATGTAGGGGTCATCCCCTGAGTACTGGTTCCAGATAAAAAAAAAAAAACAATTGCGGTAAGTATATAAATAAATAAGATGAATATAATACTATGGTAAAAATGAATACTTAAGGTAAGTCCAACATAAAAAAGTCACACAAAAACATAATTCCAAAATGTAGTATTTTTTAATATAAACTGAAAACTAAAGTGATGTTTAAAAGAAACCCAAAAATCATAAACGTAGTTCTGCGCCACCTTGTATACATGTACTCGAATATATGTAAGTATGTATGTTGGTATGCCAGTTAGTTTGTTTTGAGTACTTAAAAAAAAAAAAAAAAAAAAAAAAAACTCGAAGCAATGCTAAGGCGGTGGAAATTTTTATCCCAGGAAGAAGAGGGTTTTTTTTTGGTAGGTAAGTTCACTGTTATGATTAATCCGGCACAAAGCGGAGGGTACGGACCCTCTGGTCAGTGGACGTAACAAATTTTTCCCCTTCGCCGGCAAAAAAAAAAAATCTACGAGGAAAGGTTTAAGTAACGTAGCCCAACTTTTTCGTCTCCTAGATATTCAAAAGCTTTTAGGTGGGGCTATTTTGTTCAGTTTGAATGTTTAGGATAGATACTATTATATTCTTATTAATCAATTACTCAACTTTTGGCATTGTTTTTGAAGCATACACACACAACCATGAAACGCAACTACCCAGCTGGCCGTGTCGTCTACGCTTCGTCTTTTTTCCAAGTTCTGAAATAGTAACTATAGTAAAATAAATAAATAATAAAAATAGTAACAAAAAATATAATTTTTTTGCTATTATTTGAATTGGATGCCGCTCTTAACGGCCACTTGCACTGCGACCATTGTTAATCTATTGTGCTTCCCCTTGCCCCTTCAAGGGTTAAGCATGTCAAGTCCTGTTCACTCGCCATATGTGCTTGTAGCAGCTAGTATCTCCTGTCTCAAAATGCCTGCCAGTGAGTGATCAAGTACTTTGTTCACTCCTCTTCCTTACCGCAGAATCTAAAAATGTCGGTATTGAAAATACCTATCTTGTACAGGTGCTTAAGGCGGGTATAATGACCTGCAAATGCGCCTGCCAGTGTTCAGAGGCTTTTCCTATGCAATTTTAGAGCACATGCGGGCCCCCTTGCTTCAAAGCTGAGAAATTTCTT
Source organism: Thecocarcelia acutangulata (assembly GCA_914767995.1). Classification (NCBI taxonomy): domain Eukaryota; kingdom Metazoa; phylum Arthropoda; class Insecta; order Diptera; family Tachinidae; genus Thecocarcelia; species Thecocarcelia acutangulata. The sequence continues at coordinate 33,731,591 of OU612096.1, forward strand.
GGAATGTGCAAGTCCTGGTTGCAGTGCAAATGGCCGATGAGGGCCATATCCCATCCACTAATAATAATAATAAGACCTGCTAGTGTTGCTTCACAATGAAATCCGCCCAGGAGAATCTTGTAAGAACCAAATATTGGAGTGGGGCCAATAAAAGTCCCCTCTGCCCCTTATTTGCCGTATATATCTGACATCTTATTGCGGTTATATCCTTTATGTTCTGGCATGCCGGTAAGAGTAGCGTGGTTCTGGATTGCCAGTTCATTTAGTCTGTTGTAACATTCCAGTACTAACCTGCACGAGAAGGCACAACTGCTTAGAGCTTTTATGTTTGATTGATTATCAGAGAGTATTTTATTCAACATTTCCTTGTGTCACCTATCGGCAAGTATATTCACCGCTTCCCTTATTGCGTGTAGTTCCGCTTGGAAGATTGTGGTGTCCTTACTGAGTGTTATTTTCCTATGTGTTCTATATAGATAAACTACTGAAAATTCAAACCATAAAGGTAGTTCTGCGCCACTCTGTATCAACTTCCATATAAAAATGTTAATAAAAATTGAAAAGAAAAAAATCTCATATTAATTTTTCGAAACTAAAACTGCAAATAAGATCGACAGACCAGCATCAAGACTGACATGGCCAACACTTTTGTGCAGCCAATAAATAAATGAATTAGAAAAAAAAACTGAATACGTGTTAGTTTTGTTGTTAATTAGAACGCGGTTACTGCTGTTGAACAAGATGCAGAACAGACCAAACTGAAAGACGGACAAAAAATTTATATAACAATTTTACATATTAAGATTTTTTTTTCACAGAATTAACAAGAATACTGGTAAACAGCAACTGATAGAACAAAAAATAAAACTGAACGTGAAATGAAAAACATGACAAGTTGCAACATATATGATGTTTGTATGTGTAGCCAAATATAGAAAGATATATACATACATAACATACAAAATAGGCAGCAGGCTGGTAAAGTTCTTACTTCCTAAATGTTTCAATTTCGATCAAAAGAAATTTACAAAGAACAAAAACTTTCTATTGTCAGGCCTGTCAGAGAAATCAATTTCCAACGAAAAGTTATTACGATTCCGAATAAGCTGCTGCTAATAGCGGAAATCAATCAATTTCCTCGATATGATATCACTTTTAGTTTCATAATCGAATTAATAGTTTCTGTGTAAGAGTTTTTTATTTAGTTTTGTACTACGAACAACATTACTACACTTAAGGAACAATATTGACACGTTTAACTTGTAAATAACTAAATTAAAATTTATTAAAATGAAGCAAAGCGATCAAATTCTGAAAAAAGTGAAACAAAATCGATCGAATTGGTAATTCATTGCATACATATTCGCATCATTTTTCATTAAAGTAGGTTTTTTTAGTTAAAAATAGGATCTTTCTCAATACGATAATATATTTCTTATTTCTAAATATGTATTTTGATAAGATCTATCAGGTAAAGTAAATATATTAAAAGAGAAAAACCTGCATCGATTAAGCTGCAACAACCAATCAACCACTAGTACAACACTAGACTAGGCGCAAGAGGTAGACTCAAAGTAGTTACCATCAGGAACGGCTACGGTGACCAAGTTATACAAGTAATACTACCAAAAATATACAACGAAATGCCAAAAAGCTTAATAAATATTAAGCTTAAGCTTAAGAAATGCTTAAAAAACCTTTATTATCATATCTATAAAATTTAAGCATTGTATTGCACTAAGTTACAGATCCATATTCCAAAAATTTATTAATTGATTTTTCTCCCTAAATTCACTATTTCAGTCATTTCGAGTTAGCGGCATAATTGTTCGGGTTTCTCTTCAATGCAAAACTCTTGTCTTTTAATTTTCTTGCCTGTTAACTTTCCTTTCTGTTTTACACTCTCCTCGGGGAACAGGTTTTGCCTTGGCGTAAGCCGAACCAGAGCATTCTGTTTTTCTAGTAAAGAGGGGAAGGAGTCCTTCGTTTGTTGTAGCAAATAAAATTCTAGGAAGCCGCATGACTTAAGTTGTGTTAGTTTCCGAAACTCTTACCAAGGGTATAAATTCGCAGAACGGGGATGAACATGCTCCCGGGTGATTCTGCTTGCAGTTTAAGCTGGGCTGATCATGGTTGGCTGGAACCTAAAACGCAAGAAGGGGGAGTTAGTATCCCTGATAATTTTTTGGTGCGTGGCTTTTTTGCCCTCCCGAGGGTCTGTTGGCTTTACAATAGACCCACTTTTTTCGCCTTCTAAAGAGAATATTGCTTTTCTTTGCTTATCTAATAAAATGTTTCCTATTTATTATTTAATTTTCTTTCCTTTTCTCTTTTGTTTTCTTCCTTCTTCAGTTTGCTCTTTTTTTTCTTCTTTAATATAAATTTTTCTTCTTTGACTCATTTTCTCTTTATTTGGTTATATTTTTTGTTCTTTTCTTTTTAGCTTTTTTCTATTGTTTTCTATTTTCTATTCTGTTTCTTACATATCCTTCTGTTCTTTGCTTGTCTTTCCATTTATTTATTTTTTATTATTTTTATTTCTTTTCCTTTTTATGTATTTTAATTTCTTTAAATTCTTTCTCTTATCTATTTTTCTCTTTCCTTTTTTTCCTTTTCTTTTGCTTTCTCCCTACTTACTTACCTTTCCCTTCTCTTTCTTTCTTTTTTTATGTTTACTCTCTTTTTATATTATTCTCCTTCTTCCTCTTTTTCTTTTATACTTTAAATTTTTTCTATCTTTCTCTTCTTGCCTCTTTTCTCTTTTTGTCCTTTTTTTCCTTCGCTTTCTTACCGTGTCCTTTGTTTATCTTATTTTCTTTGCTCTCTTCTTTACGACACTTTTCCTCTTTTTCTTTTGCTTCCTTCTATTCTCTTTACTTATTTAATTTT